>CM037851.1:234963532-236163532 GCA_021234595.1 Delia radicum
TCTGTAGAGACAAACGGAAAATATTTAAATCTTTATTGGCATTTTTCTAAATTTTTAAAATTTCCGAGAAGAACAGTAAAGGCGGTATGCAACTTACATATTTTTAGAAACACAATTTTCTATTTCTGACATGCAATTACCGCTATTTTTCGGGGGACCAAGTAGTGTTGCCAAGTAGTGTTGCCAAGTATTATTACAATCTCCCCTAAATTGTAAAAAAAATAAAAACATATATTACTCAACTACCAGAAAATCCCCTTAAAAATTATTTTTTCTAAAATTTGCAAAATTTTTAAGTTTTTATTTCAAATTCTTTGAATAAAAATGTTAAAATACAATAATGTCGTTAGAGTTTTATTGTTTTCATATTCATATTCAAAATCTAAAATTTTATTTAACAGCGCAGTAAGAAAAGTAACTTAATTTTACCAACAATCTAAAAAAAAAGTTAAAACTATGTCAAAAATTGTATTTAATTATAGACAAAATTACCCTCTTTTAATCAGATTTTTACCCCCCCAAAATTCCCCCTAACAAATTGTTACCCTCCAAAAGACCTACTGAACGAATAAAAAAACGCTCTAAATTTACTTAGCAACACTGGGCCAAGTGTTGGCCTTGCAGACTTGGAGCTCGATCAATTTTTAAAGATTAATCTTAATTTTCCGACTCTGTTCACACACAGATCTTTGAAGAATTCATTCAATTTATGAATGAATTCCCTAAACTTGAATTCAATTTTTTAATTTATGGAATGAATTCTTTAATAAGAAAAAAACTAAGAATGAATTCCTGTGAATGAATTTAAAGAATTCAAATTTAGAGAATAAATTCCACGACTAAAACAGTAGGCAATTAAAGTTATAGAATTCATTCAACAAGAATTCCTTCAAATACAATTAATTCTACTTTGGTCAGGGAATGAACTCCTTAATAATTCATTCTATTTTCGTTTAATTCCCTTATGGACTTAACTTTTTCTGTTTAATTCCCTAAGGACTTAACTTTTTAGTTTAAGTCCCTAGGGACTTAACTTTTTTTGTTAAAAGTTGAATTCCTTAGGAATTGATTCCCTAGAGAACGAATTCCCTAACCAAAAGTTGGATTAACTAGATTTTAATGAATTCCCTACTAAATGAATTCCATAATTTTCATGAAGAAACTTAAATAAATGGGCAAATCGAATGCAAAAAACAAATTCATTCAATTCCTTAAAGTTGATCCTAAAATTTAAATTCATTTCACGAAACGGGAATTAGGGAATGAATTCTTCAAAGCTCTGATCACACACATTTCATGTCACTCCCTTTATCAATATTCTAAAATTATGTTGACATAACTTTCTCTGTTCATACACACAGAGAAAATACAGCTATTTGCCAACTAGAATTCAGTTACTACCCAGCAAAACCATACATTACCAAATCATGGGTAAAGTAATGTATCGCCATAGGGCCTCATGCATTACTTTACACGTTACTTCATTGATGAATTTTACAGGCGATGAGCCTCAAGGTAACTCATTACCTTGTAGTGGGTAAAGTAACTGGTTACTTATATGGTTACATGGTGGGAAAAAAGTAATGTGTCTATAAATAGATTTTCATAAAAAAAAAATGCATAAAAATTTTTTTTACAGATATTTTTTTTAATTAAATAAATAACTTTTTTTTTTTTATTAAATAAATAACTTGGTCATGCTGGGATTCGAACCTGGGATCTCTGATGTTTAACAATTAGTTAGGCGAGAACTCTACCAACTGAGCTATCGATACATACAATATTTTATTTGCTTAACATGTAGATGAGTTGTTGTGCTTCGTGTTTTCGTTCGTGATATCAAAAATATACACCTTACCATTATGCTTACAAAAAATCACAAAGTAATGTGTCTATAAATAGATTTTCAAAAATATATATTAATAATTACTTTACGTTTATAATTGATGCATATGGTAATTGATGATCGGTAACTCATTACTTCTTGTTGGAAAATAATGATACAGGTAAGGAGTACACATTACAAGGTATGCATTACTTTATCGCACCCATTACACACGTGTGTAAATATTTTACCAAACGTAAAACATCAGCAACAATACTAAAAGCTGATCATATTTCAAAAACGAAAACAAAAAAAAAACTATCAATATAAACCCAAGAATATTTTTAAAAATAGAATTTTTTGCAAATTATTGCAAAAATATAATTTGCAAACCTCAAAATGTCAAATGAAAACTTGGACAAAAGCCCAACATATGACGAGGTGGCCGAGTGGTTAAGGCGTTGGACTGCTAATCCAATGTGCTCTGCACGCGTGGGTTCGAATCCCATCCTCGTCGATGGGCTTTTTTTTTTATAAATTTTGTATTTAATTAAGAATTTACAAATTAGAAATTAAATTATAGAAATTCAATTATACTATGAAACAAAAAATAATTAAAAAAAAATGTATTAATTAAAAAAAAAAACACAACCGACGAGGATGGGATTCGAACCCACGCGTGCAGAGCACATTGGATTAGCAGTCCAACGCCTTAACCACTCGGCCACCTCGTCCTGTGGCGACCTTGGTGAACGAATATCAATATAAAAAAGATGGCAACTATATAAGAACTGTATTATCGTTTAGTGGTGAAATTCATAACAGTACAATGAAGTGATGGCAACTTTTTTAGAGTAAAAAGCGCAACTTAAATTATAAAAAGCGTTATTTATAACATTAAAAGCACTAACGATGATTTAAAAAATTATACTAGGTAATGAAAATGAAAATTATTCAAGTTCGAGGCCATACTCTATATTTCTTCATTAGGATATTGTCCTAACAAATAATATATAGAGCTTTTGTTCTCAAATTTATTATTTGACAGTTTCAGGAATGTGTTGATAGATCTATTTCGGGAATTTTCTAGGTTCCCATCATCAGAACACGTTTTGAAAGCGGTAACAATCCTATGCCAAACATCAAACATACATATGAACTAGTTTACTCACTACATGAGAACTAATATACATATGATTATTTGTTAGGACAATATCCTAATGAAGAAATATAGAGTATGGCCTCGAACTTGAATAATTTTCATTTTCATTGCACAATTAAAGGTCGAAAAAAACATAATTTTTATTTTTAATAAAAATTATAACAAACTTGTATAAAAGGCAGAGTACCGCCAAGTTTACTTCCCCTGTTTTGCTTACAAACTAAACAAAATATAAAAAGGAGAGAGAAACAAAAAAACGTGTATTGAATATCCACCAGAGTTGGATCTTGCACATCAAACAAGTTTTCAATTTATTTTTTGATCAATGGTTATAATCTTTAACTTCAAACTCATATGTATATTAGTTCTCATGTAGTGAGTAAACTAGTTCATATGTATGTTTGATGTTTGGCATGGGATTGTTACCGCTTTCAAAACGTGTTCTGATGATGGAACCTAGAAAATTCCCGAAATAGATCTATCAACACATTCCTGAAAGGGTCAAATAATAAATTTGAAAACAAAAAACTCTATAGATTATTTGTTAGGGCAATATCCTAATGAAGAAATATAGAGTATGGCCTCGAACTTGAATAATTTTCATTTTCATTGCACAATTAAAGGTCAAAAAAAAAACATAATTTTTATTTTTAATAAAAATTATAACAAACTTGTAAAATTATACTAGTTTCATAATATGTCCTACTTTTACCAGTCCCGGGATATGTCCTCTAAGGGAAATTGAATCCTCATTGCCGGTAGGGTAATGACTTGGAATTTTGATAGCTGTTGGGAAAAATTCAGTAATTTTTTATTTTTTGTGGAGTTTTTTAAAAAAAAAAATATTCCCGTTAACAATTTTAATTTGGTGAATACATAAAAATGCCGTTTATTTGCATATTTTTTAAATGAATAACTAATATCCGCAAAAAATTCAAAATATTTGAATATTTGTGAATATGTTTAATTTGTGGTGAAGTTTCAACAGCATTTTTAAGGAAGCTAAATATAAGAAAATGTTAATTTAAGCAATGTTAGA
The DNA here is from genome assembly GCA_021234595.1 of Delia radicum. Classification (NCBI taxonomy): domain Eukaryota; kingdom Metazoa; phylum Arthropoda; class Insecta; order Diptera; family Anthomyiidae; genus Delia; species Delia radicum. Next base: position 234,967,559 of record CM037851.1, read on the forward strand.
GCGTATTTATGTTGTGTTAGTAGAATATTTTGTAAATGTGAATTTTTTTTAATTAATTTTAGAGACATGACGCAATAATACATAAAAAACAACAAAGCTAGCCATAGAAAAAAGTAATTTGGTAGAAGCAATAAGGTATGTCTTATTAATAAAAACTACAGTATATTCAATTCCACAATTTCATTAGATAGAGATTGCTGCATAATTTTAATTAAATCCTTAAAATTCGTAACTGAAACACATACAAGAGGGCTCATCACTTTATTTGTGCAAACATAACAGCTAGCTTTTCACCTGTGTCCATTGTGACACAGAATATTTTGGGAAGAGATAACTTTTATTTCGTTGCACTTGTTGAATTGATTTTTCTTTGTTATTGTCTTGGTTTTATATTTGTTTTTAAATCTTCCTTTTGTATTTATCTGTTAATTAAATAAATTGAAGTAAAATTATTTTTTTTTTATTTCCGCCACTTTTTTTTTTTTTTTTTTTTTTTTATTTCTTCATTTTATTTAACCGAACCCTTAGGGCCATATACAGTTAATTAAGGCTACTACAGTAACAACAACATAAAAAAAATAAAATATATATATATATATATATAAAATATACCTTAAAGATAAAAATATTCAATATACTATAACTAAAATTTTATGAAAAAATACAGATAATGCTTAAATTATTATTTCCATAAACAAATAATTAGTGGATTCAGTTTAATCGTTACAAAAAAAAATAAATAAAAAAGGGAAAAAGATTAAATTAAGTTATGAGTTTTGGCATGTTCTTCAAGCTTTCGCCTAAAGACCTGAGGCGAATATGAAAAACATTTTAAGTCTCTGGGTAAAGCATTCCACAATCGTATTAATCTTACATTAAATGAGCGATCAAAAAAGCCAGTATGAATGCGGGGGAATATTATTTGAGGATTTCTTATAGAATGCGAGAAATGGAAATTTTGCACAATATAGTTAGGAAAGCCTGTTATGATTAACTTGTAAAAATATATCAATGTTCTCATACCAATAAAGTTCTCGAAATCGCAACCAAGAAATTTTTTAACGTATGGTGTAACATGATTACGAAGTTTCAATCCGAAAATATAACGTATTATTCTGTTAAAAATTTTAGTAAAGCTACTAAATTCACCAGCTGTGGTTCCAGAAATCACCTCAGCACAGTACAGTATATGTGGCATTAACAAAGCATTTGCAATTTTAATTTTAATACGAAGTGGCAGATATAGATCAAGCGTGTACAACCTTCTTAATAAAAACGAAATCTTAGATGAAATGTAATTCATATGTGAAGAAAAACTCAGATCATTGTCTATAACAACTCCAAGACATTTCATCCTATCTACTACTACTATCTACTACTTTTTCTATATTACTATATGGGGAGGGCCATTTTCTTTCTCACTTCACTCTAAAATGTATTTTTTATAAAATGCATAAAAGTTATTTGGTAAAAAAGTTAGTCTACTTATCACTCTGTAAGATGTGTCTATTGAATAATAAAAAAATCGTGTGTATGGACTTTTAAAGAGCTATTTAGAAACAAGTATGATACTCTCCTACTTTAGCTATTTAGAAACAAGTATGAACAAGTAGGTTCCCATCATCAGAACACGTTTTGAAAGCGGTAACAATCCCATGCCAAACATCAAACATACATATGAACTAGTTTACTCACTACATGAGAACTAATATACATATGAGTTTGAAGTTAAAGATTATAACCATTGATCAAAAAATAAATTGAAAACTTGTTTGATGTGCAAGATCCACCTCTGGTGGATATTCAATACACGTTTTTTTGGCATGGGATTGTTACCGCTTTCAAAACGTGTTCTGATGATGGGAACCTAGAAAATTCCCGAAATAGATCTATCAACACATTCCTGAAAAGGTCAAATAATAAATTTGAAAACAAAAAACTCTATAGATTATTTGTTAGGACAATATCCTAATGAAGAAATATAGAATATGGCCTCGAACTTGAATAATTTTCATTTTCATTTTCATTTATTATTATTATTAATTTTAATATTGTGCTCACTTTGGAATATTCCTTATAACTGACCGAGTTAGTAATAGTATTTTAATCGCACCCAATTTAAACAACAATCTATAAAAAGACTAAATATTCGTAACATTAAAAATGATATGGAAAAAATTTAGTATTAGTTTGCTTTCAATTTGAATTATAACAGCTTACAGTCTTCGTGACATTGATTTTTTATTTTTTTTTTAAATTGGGTATAGATTTAAATACCAGCTTTACTATTCTTCATGCCCAGTATACATGCATATTAGTGCTATAACCAAATTTTTGGCATAGTACCACGAGTTGGGCAATGAAAGTGAGTTTTATTTTGAGCGAAAAAAATAAAAATCATAAATAATGATTATTTTTGAGTTTTATGTTTTTTTTTTTGCTCAAAAATTTTTGATTTTTTTTATTATTACTCAAAAATAATCATTACAATTGAAGAAAACTTTAAAAATCAAACTTTTAAAAATCATGACGGATATGCAAAGATTGTCAAAAAATAATAATAATGGTGCAATCAATTTTTTTTATGTCTGTTCTAAGTGATTGATTTTTTGATTTAAAAAAACGAACAATAATCATTATTTACGGTCCCTGATTTTAGTTTTGGTATATTTTAAACAAATTTACATAGAAGAAAAATTCATTTATGTTTTAAACTATAATGTATTAAATGCGTCGTTTTTTTAACATCCTATTTTTGGAGTTTTGAAGGCAAATATTTTAAGACCCATTTTGCCAAAAACTTCAAAATCTTCATGTTAAAAACGTGTTGGTGGACTAAATTTAATCCATCATCATTTTTTAAATTTGTTTCTTGTACCAAGCAAATTTTGATACAACTTTTGGAAACAAAATTAAAACTTTTTCACCGACAAAATACAACTGAATTTTAGTTGCAACTCCCAAAATATTCGAAAATCTAATGTAAATATCATTATACTAACTGAATTTATAAGTTGTTGCCACTAAAATACACTTTTCAATTCGGTTAGCACTTTATTTCTCTATGTGTATATTAAATTATTGAATATATTTTTTTAGTTTTTTATAAAATCTTAGTATAATTGAGGTTAAAAAGAAAGAAATTTCACCTTTAGTGACCTATGGAATTCAGTTAATGTAGAAATCTGAAACTTGAAATCACAAAAACATCCACTTAAAAAGGATAAATTATTTTATCGAAACGAATTCCTTAAAATATAATTCATTTTCCATGCTAATATATTCCGATATAAAAAATACCTTTAACGAAGTATCGGGCGTTTAAGCTAGTAAACTTATAAATTATTTAATTAAAAGTACAACTGTTAACAAAATATTAACATTTTCTACCAAAACTCTCCAAATTCCAGTTCAGCTTTTTAGAAGAGAGTGATAGATACGGGTTGTTCGTCATTATGGGTTATAAAAACTGTAAATTTTGCATACACCAAATTCATTTTCAATTAAACATTTAGTAATAATAATTATAAGCCATGCGCTAAAATATTTTAGAGCTACCTCATTGTGGGCATAGGCTCTCAATAAGAAATCTCCATCTGGAGCGTCTATTTGCAAAACTTCTTAGTTCTAATAAGCTATTTATCTTTCTATTACTAAAATCAGGCAGGTTATTAATTTCACTCAATGTTGAGCGGCGCCAAGAATTGCACGGTCTTCCTCGTTTTCTTGGACCTTGTGGGTTGTACGTTAGGGCTCTTTGGCATATATTATCGTCTTCTCTTCTAAGTGTATGCCCTATCCAGCCAAGTTTTCTTCTTCGGATTTCGCAGTTTATATCAGCTGAATGCTACCGGACGCGTCATAGGTTGCGGATAATGGTTTAACTGCTATTAGCAGTCGCGGACAATCAGCGGCTACAAAGGGGAGAGTCTCGGAGGGTCTTTCGGGTACCCACTAAATTCCGAGTTGCCAATGATCCTTGTAGTGACGTGGCGAGCAATTGGCGCCACCTAAATAACCAATTTCACTACGCATGTACCGGTCTGACGGCTTAGGTGGCAGCCCCATCATCAGACTAGGATATCTTACGCCGATTCCTCACTATATCCGAAACTACACAAACAATTCAAAGAAACTCAATAAGAACATTTAATACATATTATTAATCTTTTATTCGAAAGTGATTTTGAAATCAAACAAAAGTTTAATTGCAATTTTTATGCAATAACTTCTTCTGTGTAGCATTCCCGTTTTCTTATTTTGGCGGATTATTTCGCTTCTCAGCAGACATGCCAAAGAGTATATACAAATAGATATGCTACCGAACACATCGTTTTTTATGCTTACCAACTGAACTCGGGCGAGGTAATGAAAACATTTTGTTGTACTAAAAACTAATCGCAACATGTTGATACAAAATTGTTGCTTTAAACACTCGCTTTTATTTTGCTTATATTTTTTTAATTTCTATTAAAATTGAATGTACCCAGCAAAACTTTGGTAATGGGTGCGATAAAGTAATGCATTACCTTGTAATGTGTACTCCTTACCTGTATCATTATTTTCCAACAAGAAGTAATGAGTTACCGATCATCAATTACCATATGCATCAATTATAAACGTAAAGTAATTATTAATATATATTTTTGAAAATCTATTTATAGACACATTACTTTGTGATTTTTTGTAAGCATAATGGTAAGGTGTATATTTTTGATATCACGAACGAAAACACGAAGCACAACAACTCATCTACATGTTAAGCAATAAAATATTGTATGTATCGATAGCTCAGTTGGTAGAGTTCTCGCCTAACTAATTGTTAAACATCAGAGATCCCAGGTTCGAATCCCAGCATGACCAAGTTATTTATTTAATAAAAAAAAAAAGTTATTTATTTAATTAAAAAAAAATATCTGTAAAAAAAATTTTTATGCATTTTTTTTTATGAAAATCTATTTATAGACACATTACTTTTTCCCACCATGTAACCATATAAGTAACCAGTTACTTTACCCACTACAAGGTAATGAGTTACCTTGAGGCTCATCGCCTGTAAAATTCATCAATGAAGTAACGTGTAAAGTAATGCATGAGGCCCTATGGCGATACATTACTTTACCCATGATTTGGTAATGTATGGTTTTGCTGGGTATTTTAATTTTATCTTGCTTATTTTATCGTTCAAATTTTAAATAAATAAACATCCCAGCAAAACTTTGGTAATGGGTGCGATAAAGTAATGCATTACCTTGTAATGTGTACTCCTTACCTGTATCATTATTTTCCAACAAGAAGTAATGAGTTACCGATCATCAATTACCATATGCATCAATTATAAACGTAAAGTAATTATTAATATATATTTTTGAAAATCTATTTATAGACACATTACTTTGTGATTTTTTGTAAGCATAATGGTAAGGTGTATATTTTTGATATCACGAACGAAAACACGAAGCACAACAACTCATCTACATGTTAAGCAATAAAATATTGTATGTATCGATAGCTCAGTTGGTAGAGTTCTCGCCTAACTAATTGTTAAACATCAGAGATCCCAGGTTCGAATCCCAGCATGACCAAGTTATTTATTTAATAAAAAAAAAAAGTTATTTATTTAATTAAAAAAAAATATCTGTAAAAAAAATTTTTATGCATTTTTTTTTTATGAAAATCTATTTATAGACACATTACTTTTTCCCACCATGTAACCATATAAGTAACCAGTTACTTTACCCACTACAAGGTAATGAGTTACCTTGAGGCTCATCGCCTGTAAAATTCATCAATGAAGTAACGTGTAAAGTAATGCATGAGGCCCTATGGCGATACATTACTTTACCCATGATTTGGTAATGTATGGTTTTGCTGGGATTTTATTAAATTATTATTCAAAAACATGATAGAAATTAATTTAAACTTTTAAATTTCTGCAACATGTTTTGCGTTTGCTCGGTGCGAGTTTACGAAGAAATAAAAAGAGGGCAAATTGAGAGACACTGCGGTGTGGAACGTTCATAGTTTATGCGGTCCCGGAATTGTTTCCATGAACTACAAACTGATATACATATATCATCCTGCACAGCGGGATGGAGGGTATAATAAAGTCTTCAGAATAGATAATATAATAAAATCATCAGAAGAATAGAAAAGCGTTCTTTCTATAAAAAAATTTTTTGATTGGAGGATTTACTTGATTGGAGGATTTTTATAGTACAGGAAATATTTTCCCAAAATCTAATAGTATTTTAATAGAAAAATCTTTAGTGTTGCAGGACAATTCTAGTTTAGAAACAAATTTATTAAGTTAAGAAAATATGCATAATCTGAGAACTTTTCTATACAACAATGATTCTTTCGAAATTCTTTAAAACCTGTTTGTTTTTTTTTTTTTGTTTTTAATACAGATCGAAAATGTAAAAAAATATTAATTTAAAAAACTTTAGAAAAAAAAAAATGATTCGACGAGGATGGGATTCGAACCCACGCGTGCAGAGCACATTGGATTAGCAGTCCAACGCCTTAACCACTCGGCCACCTCGTCTTGTTGCTAGCAAGCAGCCAAATTGATATTTTCAGCTTAGCAACATGTTTAATAGCAACATCATGTTGCTAGCAACATTTTAAATACATATTGCCACATTTATTTATAAAATAATTTAAACTTTTTAAAGTTTCTTCTTTGCAGATAATTTACTTGAAAATAAATTTAATAGCATTTTACTCTATCTTATTTATTTTTTTTTTACTCTATCTTATCGTAAATGATAGTTACAAAAATATAAATGTGGTATTATTTTGTTTTATTCATTCATGTCTTGCAAATACATGCACTGACAAAAAATTCATGCAACATTTTACGAAAAAAAGCTTTTGTAGTTATTGCGTTCTCTATATATGTATATAGAAATGTTTCGTATATTCTACGAAATTCAGTTTAGGCAAGCATTGACTAATTTTACGAAAATAACGAAAATCTTTCGTAATATATTATAAATCTTTAGTATATTATATATAGTGTCCAGCCGAACGGTTCTTCCAAAAAACTATAATTGTTTGGTTTTTTGGTATCTAGAGGCAATGATGATAAATTTTGGTAGTTGCAACATGTTTGTAGAGCCGATTTAATTCGATTTTGTGTATAAAATTTAAGGAAAAATACCAAGTTTAGCTATACAGTAGTCGCTCGGTTATATGCACTAATTCAAACAGAGCCTGTTCACTAAATGAAGAAGTTCACATAATCGATAGAATATAAAATAAGTAATTCAAATGATTTTTATTACATTAAGTTTTTATTTTTAATAAGTTTTTTAATAATTAATGTACATGAAAGTAGTCGGTTATATTGTTTTGTACTTTTTTTTGCTTCAAGGGATTTCTGTAGTGCCTTGTCCTCAAAAGACAATCACTCAAAACTCAACAACTCAAAACATTAAAAAAAATCAACGGTTGCAGGTTCTTCACTTATTTCGGGGAAAAACATACTTCTAATAAGACAAACATTTAAAAAAATCAACGGTTGAAAGCTGTTCACATAATAGAGATAGGCTGTGTTCACTCTTTAGAACCTCCTGTGTTTAAATTTTTTTGTTCACTATTCTGGAAGTTTACATAACTGGATATTCATATAACCGAGCGACTGCTGTATATAGTTTAAGTTCGGCCTCCGAACTATTTTCGATTTGGTCGAATCTTCGGAGGCCGAACAGTGAATTCATTGCTTAACTACGGACTTTTCTTTAAATTTTGTCGCTTAAAATCGCATCTAATCAGAACAATAAACATTTTTCCATAATGCTTTAAAATAAAGAATACAGACCAAATGCATTTTCTGGCAGAACTGTTCGGTCGGACACTAATTATAAACGATAAGTTTTTCATAAATATATGAATATCCGCATCGAATCGGTTACCATCCATGTTTTGAAGGTAATTGTTTGTATTCACGCTACAAATTGGATTCAAGAAAAAAAAGCAATAGAATTATACAAAAAATATTTAAGTGCAAAAGAGAAAGGAACAAAATCTAATATGTTGTGTATAGTTCTTCAGTATTGTGAACTGATTTAATTTAATTTTTTAGTTTTAAGTTCTTTTTCACCCTTAACAATATATGAATTTATAAAATTAATTAATATAAGTGATATATTAATTAACATATCTTGGGTTTAAATAAATTACATTATTTTTATAAATTTTCCAAAGAATATAATAACAGATTGGGTCTCATGCATAAAACGTGAGCTTGAGCTCGGACTCGATTTTTTGAGTAAAAGGTACTTGTCGTATGCATAATAAAATTTGATGCATTTGCTTTTACTCACTGCTCACGTTTGATCTCGTCTTGCTCAGTTTGAACTAAGTTCGATGAGCTTGTGCTCATTTTCATATGCATAAAAACAAGCTTTTGCTTTCTTTCGTGAGCTCTTGCTCGAATTTTGTTGAGCATGCCTTATAGTTGACTCGCGTACACTAAAAATTAATCATGGCTGAATATTTTGTGCCACAAAGAAATACAAAATCTTATCAACAGCGTAAAACAAATTTAGCAAGTGAGGATAAAAAATTATACAGCTTTGTATTCTTAATTATTAATTTTTTTTTATATAATTAATAATAAAATGATAAATACATAGGTTTGATGATAATAGCATCTGCTTGTTGGCTAATTATTTTTTTGAGGAGTCAGAAGAAACACGTGGTGGTGCCCTCAGCTACATTGATAAAATTCGACTCTGTTTAAGATTTTGTGCAGATCCTGGATTCAAAAATGGTATAGCCACAGATATTGGAGTACATCAATCAACTGTGTCGCGAACTATTGCGGAAGTTGCGAAACTTATATCTGCCAAAGCAAGCGAGTGGATAAAATTCCCGAAAGATGCAGATGAAATGAAAGATGCTCAAATGAAATGGCAATCAAATTATTGCTTTCCATTTGCAATTGGAGTGATTGATTGTACTCATATAAAAATTAAAAAACCCACAAATCAAAGCGATGAGTATATTTGTAGAAGAGGCTTCCACTCTATAAATGTGCAGGCAACTTGTGATTTCTAGTAAATATTTTTTTTTTTTTATTTTTTCCACTAAAAATTTTAAATGTCGTCAGTTTCTATTCTATTTTTATTATTTGATTGTACTTCTACTTCACTTTCACTTGACGACATGTTTGCAATTAGACGTTTGATCTCCCTTTGCTCAAGTAATTGCAATTGGTTTGAACTCATTTTTATGCATACGAAATTGAGTAAAAGCTGTTGCTGTTTGCTCGAACTCGACTTACGAGCAATTGCTCACCTGACTCAACTCAGCGCTTTTACTCGTTTTTATGCATGAGACCCAATGTTTTGGAAATTTTTTCATAAATAAACAATAACATTCTATTTGAAAAACTAAAAACATTTTGTTAAATATAAAAAACTGTATTCCATTTTTTTCGGGCCGCCTGTTTAATTTTTACCATAAGCACTCAACTTATGTGCAAAATTTGTGACAACCACATGTGAACGGTTTATTTTTCTAGCAATTTCCCGAGAACTTAAGCCACTTTTTAAATAGGCTGAAATTTTCCCTTTTTCAAAATTCATTCAAAATTGCATAACAAACAAAAATAAATTTTAATTTGTCTTTATTTTCAATATTTCTTTGTTTACAGTTATACGAGTATGTATGTAATTATAGTTATGAAACACTAACATAATATTATTGCACAATTTTTCTCCTAAATCAATTAAGTAGTCTCTTAAATTTTGCATAATAAGAGACCAGTTATCACACTCTTAAAAACAGTTATAAGTTTTAAAAAAAAGTTTCTAATATTATAAAAAATGACAAAAATCATTTGTAACTATAGTTATGAAACGCAGTGTATAATTAGTAGTTTTGATTAAAGAACTATATAGTTTTCTAAAAAATGTAGTTTCTTATAATCACTTAAACTAATATTTATTTTTTACAGTTCAAAAAAAAAAACTTGGCAAATTTAAAACATTTTTATGTGAATTTTGTTATTAAAACCGCTATTTTTTAGCAGAAGATCAAAATTATGTTTGCATCTTTAACGATGTATTAGTAGATAAATATCGTGTGTAATGACGTGAAAATGCCAGTTCGAAAAATGAGATAAATTTATATTATTAAATGAAAATTTGGATAATTTCCAGGTTTTTTTAATCGAATTTTATTTTCACTTAAAATAAAAATCGCAGTTTTTTTTTACTTTTTGGTAAAAAAAAAGTATTTTTAAAGTACTAGCTAAATACAAAATTATCTTATTTGCAGTACTGGCAATCTACTGAATTCCATTAATTTGCCAACGTTGGAAAAATAGCTACGGCCAACCGTATATTGGTGTTATCATTTTGACACCTTGCCAGTACTATTAAAGTAAAAAATCCGACACTTTTTCACCACTTAGAATACTATGTAGGTAAAGACTACACAGAAAAAACTGAAAACGGGTTTCAATTAAAAAATTTGTTAAATCAATTAATATTTTAATTGATTTTGCACCTATCACGGCAATGATAGTATCAATTAAAACTTTTATTGAAAATTAAAAAGGAAAAAAAGTTATAAATAACTTCTAGAAAAAAAAAAATATGATACTCACAAAAAATGTGTGTGACCGATCCGTTGGTATGTGTGTTTTTGGTAATGCTACGACTATTTGTATGTGTGCTTGTTTTGTTTGTAAACTTCAAATTCATTTGGTACTTAATGCTAAAAATGTTCTATTTAAGCATTCAGTGTATGAAAAAATAATTTGAGAATTACGTCTAAAATGAAATATGTTTTTATATATTTAAAAGTCAATTAAAATATTAATTGATTCAATTTAATATTTGTTTAGAAACAAATTTAATTCAAATCAAATCTTTAATGAGATATTTTAGGTTGATAATTTTTTTTGTGTACTGCATATGTAGTTAAAAACAAATAAAATTTCATTTGAAGAAAGGACGACTTACATTTCAGTAAACTTATCTAACAGTGTTATTTGTTTTTTACTGTTCAAAATATGAACCACAATTGTAGTAAAAATTAACCACATATGCAGTAAAAACTTAACAAACATTTATTTGTTATATTTTTAAATAAAAAAACTACTGTATACAATGAATGTAAAATCATAATACAGTAATTTGATGTGGTTTGTTTTTTTAAATAAACTACAATACAATTGTAGTCAAAAATTAAATAAACTGTTTTTTCACTTAAAAATATTTACTTCAAAAGTTCCCTGAGTGAGTACATATATTACCGTCTTCAATACCGCGTCAGTACTTTCGTATTTTTCTACCTGGGTAACTATGCCAAACGACGTATGATGGGCAAATGTTTTTTAATGATTTTGGTCTACTAAACCCAAATTTTAGTTCAAATTTTTCTAACTTATTTACTTCTTACATTATTGGTTTTTCATTTTATAGCTGCTCACCCAAAGATAAATATTTTATGTGTCGGTATTTTTGAGAAGTATTTCAAAAATAAAAATCTTTTTTATTTTTATGGATATAAATTCCAAATTAAATTACCTTGTCAGAAAACTATCAACCGTATTTAACTCAAAACTTCATAGAAAGATAGGTCGGTCAGCATTCCAGAAAGCATATTCTATATTCTCCAATTTGTTTTAGCTCAATCACGCCCTGTAATGGTGGTACAATCAAACAAACTTTTAGTAATATAAATTTGATAATATAAAATACTTACAATTGTCATTACAAATCTAAAAATTATTATATATCATTACTAAACACATTACAAAAATTAAAAAATATGCTTACTAGTATGGACAAAAGTAATGAGTCTAAAAGTGAATTTTCAAAAAAAAAACTAAATTTAATAAAAAAATATTTTAGAGTGAGGTAAGTTTTTAAAAATAGAACTGTTGTGTTGTGTTGGAGTTGTACTTCTGAGATTATGTATGCAATAACAAAAACACCGTGAATAGAATAAAACTAGTTTTAATCACAACAAAACTCGACCTGACGATAGATCAGTGGGCTAAAGCGCTCTGTCTAACGCGTAGTGCGAGTGCATGTGGCATTAGAAATCAGTTTATCTATACCACGGTCAGTGATTGCACAGAAAATTTCATATAGACGCAATCGAACAAATAAAAAAAACATAACAAATATTACATTATTCAAAAAAACAGGGTCACTGACGAAGGTTCAATACCAGAAACTGCGCAGTCTGATTCAGAAAAAAAAAAAATTGAAAATTTGCAATGTAGTTATGATTTTTAGAAAATACACTCATTCTTCTCTATCACGCCTTTCACAATTAAAATTAAATAAAATTGCATATTAATTATAGTATTAATTGCAATTGTCTGAAAAAGACGTTAAAATTCAAAGTCAATATTTTTTTTTATTGAACATTTTTCTTTAATAAAATGTGCTTTTGGTGCTTTTATAGCGTAAAAATAATTGCAATTGAGTATTGGTATTTCTAGTATTAAATTTAAAGCCGCGATTTATAAAATTTGGGGATTATAGGTTAAAAACTTCAATTAGTTATGTATTTTTAAAATTATTTTTATTAGTTCTTCGTTCCAACAATTTTAAACCATTAATCGCTTGATGGGTTCGATCAACATTTTTTTGATTGTTTATTCGATCAAAATAAAAAGCCGAATTAATGACACTCTACACAATACTAAAAAATTTCAGTGCTTTAACCAATTTTGAGTGTTAATTTTCAAAATTATTTCTATCTACATTTTTATAACTCATTTGTAGAGAAGATAAAAAATGCCAAAATCCCAGGATTTATGGCAAAAATAAAAATAGCAAAACTACAATAAAGGTAGACAAATTAAACTTTTTGAAAGAAAAAGTAAAAAAAAAAAATTTAAGAAAAATGCATTTAAAGTGAAGAATGTCTGAAAAAAAAATTATTAAGCTCAAACATCTTAAGAAAATGCTGTTTCAATCAAAATCAAAAACGCCAAAAAAAAAAAAATGCAAAAATGAGTAAAAATGGAAAACAATTTCAAAAAAAGCATATTTGTTTTCTCTGCTCATTTGTGAAATTTGACACAATTTATTGTTAAAATAAAGTGTTTTTATGTCTCTGCTATTATTCGAAATTTAAAAAAGGCGTTAATTTGTTTCCTATCGTTTTTCGACAATTGCCCATATTTTAAAAGCTTAGATAGATCCTAGTAAAAAACGCTGCTTACATGCAAGCAGGTTTGTAAGGGAGTAAGCCAAAAAGAATCCCTTACAAACCTGCTTACATATGCCATGATTTTTATATGGCGAATTCCCACTTGGAAGCATTACTTTTGGGCAAAATAAGCGCTGATTTTAGCGCTAATAAAAAGCTGTGTTTTCATGGCTTGCAGTAAAATCATATTTCATGTCTACATTATTACGATTAAAAGTAATAATATGAATATTAGGGTGATAACTTTTTGCATTTTTTGCAAATATCAAATCTTCCCAGACAAAATCTTGTAGGGCATGGACAAATATTAAGAACTGCGTTTTTAGTTTTTCGCTATCGTTAAAAAAGGTTCCGCACCAAACGCGTTAAAGTTTTGAATCAAACAAAGTTAAAAAAAAAACTTTTTTTGATGCCTCAACGTCTGACCATCACATCTATATAATTAAGGCATGCTGATATCAATAGTAAAGTCCGTTTTCGAGTCAATGGAATAGTTTTCTTCCAAATTTGCTTACTTACATATGTATAAACCATATTTAAAAAAAATTGTTATTAAAAAAAATTTTAAATAAATATATTAAAAGGCATTTTAGAAATCGCTGTCGGTGCGCAAGGTTTTTTTTACCAAATTGAACTGAAATAGTTTTTTTTATCATTAATACAATATTTGCCATTAGAAAACCCCTGGGGAGAATGTTGTCCAAAAAAAGTTATCACCCTAATGAATATACATAATTTATTTTATATAAAATTCCACAGACATTAATTTTTTGTTGTTAAAATTTTTTACATATTATATTTTATTTGTTTTGCCGCTACACGTGCTAGCTCTTCAGAAACAGTTAAATGACTAATTATTTTTTATTACATACTCGAAAACAGCAAACATAATCGCAAATCACTCGGGAAAATTGGTACAGATCGTTTATAATACACGAAATGGTCGGACCATTTTCCCATAGGATTGAAGCTTAAATTACCATTAGCTTGTGAAAAGATACTAAAAGTAACGTTATTTCCCAAACTATTTTGGAATGATTCCAAAAAGGATATTTACCAGAGAAGGCTTAATACAAATTTAGAGCGTGCGTCTCCAAGCCCCACAATGCTTACAGAATTAGCTGATATTATAAAAAGGTCTTCTCCACTATCAACTACTTTTAAAAATACTTACGAGCATAGGCAAAATTGGTATAACTCTCAATGCAATGCTGCTAGAAAAGAAAGTTTCAAGTTTCTGAATAAATATAGAAAATCCAAAAGCACGGAAGATAAAAATAAATATCTAGAGTATCAAAAAAAGTACAAACAAGTTTGCAAATCCAGTAAAATAGAATATAATGAAAAACTTATTAAGAAAGTGAATAATATTCAGGACAGCAAGCAGTTTTGGAAAACGGCCAAGGAAATTAGAGGACAACAACATCAAATCCGCTCCAATATCTCAGCGTTAAATTTTAAAATTTACTTTCAAAATTTACTAAATCCACTTCAAGCTATACATGAGTTTTATTATACACCACCGCGTATTGAAAATAACCTATTAGATAGACCCATAGCACCAGAAGAGTTAAGAAATGTTTTATGCAAGCTAAAACTAAATAAAGCTGCTGGCGAAGATCGAGTGCCTTATGAATTCTTAATAAATGGTACCGATATATTTCATGAACAGCTTTTACGTATTTACAACACCATTTTTAGCAACGGCAAAATTGATTGCTCTTTCAATAAGACCGTAGTATTCCCTATACACAAGAAGGGTAATATACACCAGCCTAATAACTATAGGGGCATTTCATTCATAAACTGTATTGTAAAAGTAATGATGGGGATCCTTAACGAAAGGCTGTACAATTGGGTTGAAAGTAACCGAGTTCCGACGGAGTACCAGGCTGGTTTCCGCAGAAAATACTCTACAGTAGATAATATATATAACTTGTCAGCTATCGTAAGCATCAAACAAAAAGAAAAGAGGAAAGTCTACGCCTTTTTTATTGACTTTAAGGCAGCCATTGACAATGTGTCAAGAGGAGCTCTTATTTATAAATTATATAATATGGGTGCTTCATATAAATTTGTTAAAATGTTGGAAGCTATTTATAGCAAAACTGAATCAGCTGTTTGGAATGGTGAAGAAATTTCGGACTACTTTAAAACCGAAATAGGAGTAAAGCAAGGCTGTCTATTATCACCACTTTTATTCTCTTTGTATATCAACGATATCCATGAATATGTTGGAGGAGGGCTCATGATAGATGATCTTAATATTCGCCTTTTGTTATATGCAGATGACATAGTTCTGCTGGCTGAAGATGCTGATGTGCTAACAAAAATGATCAAAAAGCTTGAAAAATATTGCGTATTATGGAACCTTGAAGTAAATCTTAATAAATCGGAGATAGTTGTATTTAGAAATGGAGGAAGGCTTGCTCATAATGAAAAATGGTTTTTCAACAATTCTGAAGTTAAAATTTCTTCTGAATTTACCTACTTGGGCGTTGTTTTTACTCCTAAATTGTCCTTTAGCAAACATGTATTGAAGCGTAGTAAACAGGCGAAGATGGCTATTAGCTCAACTTGGCAAAGCTTTCTGTCAAAAAGTTATATAAATTTGGAAATGAAGTGGAAGGTGTTTTTGGCTGTTTGCCGCTCAATCCAATCGTATGCTGCACAAGTATGGGGTTTTGGATACTTTGACGAAATCGATAAACTTCAGCGCTATTTTCTCAAAAAAAAAATATTAAGGCTACCAAGTGATACTCCTAACTATATACTTATGTTAGAAACTAATGCCGAAGACAACCATATTTATACGATGGCTTTACATCTTCAATATATAAGTAAAACTTTGTTTGAACACAATGAAACCCGTTTACCCAATATCTTATCAAAAATTTTATTAAGACGAGAACTGTTGTTTGTAAAGGAGTTAAAAGGGATGGCAATAAAATTTAATTTGGAATGGCCTGGAAATAATTTTACCTAGTCTCAATGGAAATATTTCAGTTCGAATCTATTAAGCAGAATGAAAAGAAATAAATGGAATGAGAGAATGCAAATAGCTCAAAGTAGCACCAGACTTTATAAATACTTGAATCCTGCAAGATCGCAACAATATATCACACCAAATCATAACCTTGATAAAATCACCTGGGTGTTCAAAGCAAGAAGTGGGATGATACGACTTAATGCAAACCGATATTACGTTGACATAAACGATAGTGAAAGTTGGAAACATTGCACAATGTGTAATCTGCACGAACACGAAACATTTCAACATTTTCTCGGAGTATGCCCAATTTTAAAAGAATTTAGGACCAGTGTTTTTGGAAAACCTCTTCTGGAAGAAGCTGAAATTCTTTGTATACTAGATGGCCAAGAAGAAGAGGATTGGACGAATCTCACAAAATATTTAAAGATAGCACTTAAATATAGAGCGTTTTTAATATCAGAATATAATTAATTACCGAAACCTTTAGCGACAGACGTTTTAGTTTAAACATTGTCGATAAAATGTACTCTTTATTACATATGAAATCTCAATTATATGAATTGTAAAGTAAATTGTAAAGTTTATGTAAATAAAGAAAATTATTATTATTATTATTATTATATTATTAATACACGATATGAAACTTTCTGCATTACAACCTGCATCCTTGTTAGCGAAAACAGTAAGCTCAAAATTTTTGTTTGTTTATTTTTATACGAAAATTATTCGTTTCTATTGCTGCTTCTCAGTATTATGTAATAGTAAGCACTTACATCAGCGCTTTTGTTTTGTCCTGCTTCTAAAAACACGAAAATTTTTTACTGGGATTGAGCAAAATGAAGGAAAATTTGAACACACCTAGCTCTACTTTATTTCCGTGATCATGACATCCCTATTCAAAATTGGATCTTGGTTAGACCCAGAAATCTCGCAACTTTTAAAAAATATTCCATTTCATTAAATATTCCATATCTCGAGATCTAAGCAAGAGGAAACCGGACAACGTTTACTCCTTTTGTGTATCAACACATGTCATATTTAAATATGGACCAGGTACAACATTTTAATAATCTGTTTTTTTTTTCTCTATATTTAATAACTTTGAAAGAGAGAAGAAAACAGTAGTTTTTATGTTTCGTTCTTAATTTAAAATTTGTTAAATTTTACAAAAATTGTGTTATATTTAATAAATTTTTAAGCCGAGCCAACATACTTACACACAGAGAACATTTTTTAACGATTTCCAACAGAAACTCTGTTACTCTGATTAAAATCAGTTTGTACAACTAATTACTGGTTGTCACAATAAAATTCAGCTAACACAACTAAATTTGAATGGCAGCACCCAAAATATCTATAAATCACATTTGAGTATGATTGTATTAACCGAATTTCTTGGTTGTAGCAACCAAAATTCACATTTCAAATCGGTTGGCAATTTTTTTTTCTGTATGTATTATTTTAAGTGTATGTCTCATTATCCGTGTGTACTTCAACGTTTTCTTGTAGTAAATGTTTTGAAGGTGGAATATTTTTAATAAAAATATGCTTACCTATTTACTTACTCGTATAAGCTTTATATCGTGTTTATTTTGACCCATATTTTGTGTGGCATTTGATTTTAACCCTTTGCCTTTCCTTGTATACTACAGTGTACACATTTTTTAATAACTATAAATATTTTGATAATGCAATAAAACTGTATACAGTAAAACCCGGTTAAGACGAACTCCGAGGGACCAAAAAAATTAGTTCGTTTTAAGCGAGGTTCGTATTGAGCGGGTTTTTTTTATGGATAAAAAATATGTATTTATTAAAATAAAAACAAGATTTTTACATAAATAAAAAATAAAATTAGCATTTAATACATTCACAATTAAAAATTCAATTACAATTTTTCATTAAAAAAAAAAAAAAATCTGTTATTTTTTTCTGAATGACTGAATTAACGATTTCATTCGTTATAAGTTTTTCTATTACCAAAATATGATTGTCAGCTTCTTCGGCACACGATTTTGTTCGAATATATTTTTTTATGTTTATTAAGCTATTGTGTACCGTTTGTATATTAGGTACTTCCTCCTCTATTTCGACTTCTTCATCACTTGACAAATTTTCAACATCGGGAGGATTAACAATTTCCAATATTTCTTCATCTGATAAAGTATGTGACGTCAAAACATTAGCATCTATATATATAACGTCATCCACGGATATGAAATTTATATTTGGTCTATCCCATTCAATGGATAAAGAGTGTACTAAACATGGTTATTTGTATGAAAACGAGTTTTTGGGACTGCCCAAAACAGTTCGTAATAACCGAGGGTTCGTATTAGACGAGTTCGTATTAAAAGATGTATTTTATGTGAAAATTGTTGCCAAAACGTCGGGACTTTTAAATTAGTTCGTATTAACCGAGGGTTCTTCTTAACCGAGTGCGTCTTAAGCGAGTTTTACTGTATTTTTATTTAAATATGTTCATGAGGATATTAGTCATTGAAAAACATCATTATATGGATAAACTGTTCATCAGGGCAATATAGCCGCTATATTTGTTAAGAAAGTCCGATTTTTTTAATGAACCATTATCTTCGCAAACGGGTCATTTGGTGAATCTCGTAAACTAAGAGAGCTAAAATCACAAAAATTGGCATGTGACTTCTTCTAATGGCCAGAACAAAATAAAAGAACACATTTCACATATTTTAGCGGTGAAAATGGACTGAAAAGTTTCAAAAATTCGATTTTAGGGCCTATTTTTTGTACGGTAGGAGAGGGATGGGGCTCACATGTAAACCTTTTTCTTTTTAATTTATGGACCCCTAACAATAATCTGAAGTCAAAATCGAAATGTATTCACAAACAAAAAGTCGGTAGTGAAAGGGTTAAAATAAAATATACAAAACAAAATTAATTTACCCAAGTGATTTTGAATTCATTTTTCAATGCCTTCATTAAATTTAAATTTTGTTTTTATTTACAGAATAACGTGATTTTGGTAAGTTTTTAAATTTTCTATTTTTCTAACATATTTTTTTTTGGAAAATAAAATGAGTGTTCTATTCTACACCATTTGCAACTGAAATTAAAAAAATTCTAAACGAAATTTTGATTTTTTATTTGATCCTAGAGTAGAAAAGCATTACCAGATAATGGGTTATACAACCACATGTTTGGTAATGGCAGGAACTTACATTTCTCATTACTTTTATATGGGGATGTCGCGTAAAATAATGGAGTATCACTACTAACACTGCTTACCAGTGCAGAGAAAAATAATGAGTCTACCCGAGTAAAAACGTTTACATATAATCATGAATTACTTTATATAAACATATATAAGTTATTGCATGATATAATATGTGAATACATATGATGCACTTATTTTGAAAGTGGTATGAGTCCAATTGTTTTTAAATTGAGATATAACAGGTTTTGCATTTTAATTTGTTTAAACATCTGGGTGCCATTATTTAAAAATTTTTACATGTGTTATCACATAAAGTTAAATTTTTCATGTCACAAAGAATACTTAAACTCATGCCACTTTCAAAATTGAGATTTGTATCGTGAAAGGCGTGGTAGAGAAGAATGAGTGTATTTTCTAAAAATCATAACTACATTGTAAATTTTCAATTTTCTGAATCAGACTGCGCAGTTTCTGGTATTGAACCTTCGTTAGTGACCCTGTTTTTTTGAATAACGTAATATTTGTTATGTTTTTTATTTGTTCGATTGCGTCTATACACTCAAAAAAAAAAGTTTGTAAAGTCAGCAAAAAATTTTGCTAAGTCAGCAAAATTTTAGTCAGGAGGGTGCTAGCAAAAAAATTGCAAAATCTTTTGCTGAAAATCAGCGAGCTGTAGACTGAAAAAAAAACGCAAAAAATTTGTAGAAAAATTGTAATTTAGTTAATTTGCTGAAAATCATAAAACATATTTTTGTGTCTCTTTTTAAAATTTGTATATATTTTGCATTAGGGTGTCCAGAATAGATTTAAACACAAAAATTAATAGACATTTGTTGATTTTTTAACAGTCTATAAATAAAATTTGCATTTGGCATATCAAAAAGAATCAACGAAATGATTATGCATATGACCATAAATATTTAAGTCTAGCTTATGAATTAAGTTCCCCCTTATGCACAATAGTAAAATACGGTCATAACTTTATAATTTCTTTGATTGTTAATTTAATTTGTTTTGAAATTAGGTTCATGAATAACGGATGTAATGTCTTATCAGGCACCTTAATTTGGGTGCAAAAAATACTGGTGTTGGCCAAGTTAGAATGGACATGACTTATGTACATAAAATGATTTACAGATGTTCTTAAATGTTTTACAATTTGCCTGATATTTGGGCAAACTACTTATAAATATTGCCTAATACCTGATATCAAAAATTATCAAATTCTAGCAATGTATTCAGAAGTTATCTGTGAAAGTATGAACTTTTTTATATTTTCATACATTTTCTGTAAAACTCTTATTATTTGAACCTAGTTCGGTATAAATTGTTGGTGATAAAATAATAAGTCGTTTTACGGTGAAACTCACGGGCTGAGTATGAAAAATAAACTAAAATTGTTGTAGGGTTGTCATATTTTTTGATAGAGTTCCCACTTTTTTGTGGTAACCCAAAATAATATTAAGAGGCATTTTTGAGCTAATCGCATGACTTTCACCTTAGATAGGATTAATAATACGATCATTTTTATACGATAGTCTTCAAAAAATAAATGACTTTTAGAAAATGTAAACCCAGAATATTCTTACAGTAACTACTCGGGTAGTAAGCAGTAGTAGTTGTTTTGACTGTTATTGTACACTCAAAAAAAAAAAGTTTGTAAAGTAAGCAAAACATTTTGCTGAGTCAGCAAAATTTTAGTCAGGAGGGTTCTTGCAAAAAAATTGCTAATGTCAGCAAAATCTTTTGATGAAAATCAGCGAGCTGATTTTTAGCAACAAAATTAAGCTAACACTTTGTGGATTAGAAATACAAAAGCCTTGCTAAAAATTAATAAATTTTTTGCTAAATTTTAGTAGACTGAAAAAAACGCAAAAAATTTTTTGAAAAATTGTAATTTAGTTAATTTATTTGCTGAAAATCATAAAACATATTTTTGTGATTCTTTTAAAAATAATTTACAATAATTACAAAATATAAAAATTTTCATTTTCCCACATTGACGATATGAATTAATTTAATATCTGAAAATATATAGAAATAAATATATATAACATAACAAAAATTTTCTTTCAACTACTTACATCAATGGTTGTCTTAATGATGCTATCTTTTAAAGGACGCAACTGCCGAAGATAATTATAGAAACAAAACGAAAAAATAAACAAAAACAAACGAAACGAAAAAAACAACCCTTTTTTTGCAATAAGAAAAAGGAACCATAAAAATCTGCCTAAGATGTGTGTCTTTGTCTTTCGCTTTACTCTGTCTACATGTCCGTCTATGTTTGTTTGCAATTTGACCACACTAAATTATTAATCTATAAACATTTAGTTTAGAAATACATATTAAATTTAAATATTTTATTTTGTCTTTTATTTAATTAATAGACAATTATTTTCACAAGCCGGTGACAATGCAAAATTTAAGTTATTTTAATCCTCAATTTTGTTTTATGTATGAAAAAGAGATACAAAAGTCTTCCATGGTTGATTTTTTTATATGTCTTATTAGAGTTGTACTTTTTAGTATCATTTTCCTCTTCTCTACTACATCTTGACATGCCGCGACATCTGCTTCATTGTGCGTATATCTTTCAATCTGGTTGTCGTCCACACTATTAATGTGCTTATCAGCACAATTTTTTTTAGCAAAATTAATTAGTAAAACATTAGTATATTAGTTAAGCATTAGTATAAAACAGTTAAGTGCTGAATAAGTATAACAAAAATTTTAGCTGAAAACACGATTTTAGCAAAAAAAATTGCTAAAAAAATAGTATACCTGATTAACAAGACGTTTTACTAACTTTTGTACTAACTTATTTTTTTGAGTGTATGAAATTTTCTGTGCAATCACTGACCGTGGTATAGATAAACTGATTTCTAATGCCACATGCACTCGCACTACTCGTTAGACAGAGCGCTTTAGCGGTCGAGTTTTGTTGTGATTAAAACTAGTTTTATTCAATACACGGTGTTTTTGTTCTTGCATACATAATCTCAGAAGTACAACTCCAACAACACAACAGTTCTATTTTTAGAAACTTACCTCACTCTAATGTCCACTGTTTTCCCATATGTTGTAAGTGATGCCATATATTTTGTTATTTTCAGTTGGACTTACATTTTTTTGTTTGATATATTTTATTAGTTGAAATATTAAAGTTCGCTGATTTAACCAAAATTAATACAAGTATTAATTATTATTTTATAAGTTTCGTGATGTAGGTATGAGTAATTTTGATCCACTATGTACTAGGATGTACCATTAAATATCTGAAAATCCGAAAATTCGTGAGAAGACTTTTATTCTATTGAATATGTCTGATAACAATATGAAAATAAACTCGCCACAGCTAAAATTTGTTGCAAAGTTTTGCGAAAAAACTGATTGTTTTTAAACAAAAATACTTCTGGAAATGTTTAAAAATACGTATTTTCACAACTACCCAGCAAAACCACACATTACCAAATCATAGGTAAAGTAATGTATCGCCATAGGGCTTCACGCATTACATTACACCTTACTTCACTGATGAATTTTACAGGCGATGAGCCTAAAAGTAATGGGTGGACTCATTACCTTGTAGGGGGTAAAGCAGCTGGTTACTTATATGGTTACATGGTAGGAAAAAGTAATGTGTCTATAAATAGATTTTCATAAAAAAAAAATGCATAAAAAATTTTTTTTACAGATATTTTTTTTAATTAAATAAATAACTTTTTTTTTTTTATTAAATAAATTACGTGATCATGCTGGGATTCGAACCTGGGGTCTCTGGTATTTAACAATTAGTTAGGCGAGAACTCTACCAACTAAGCTATCGATACATATGTATAATATTTTATTGCTTAAAATGTAAATGAGTTGTTGTGCTTCGTGTTTTCGTTCGTGATATCAAAAATATGCACCTTACCCTCATGCTTACAAAAAATCACAAAGTAATGTGTCTATAAATAGATTTTCAAAAATATATATTAATAACTACTTTACGTTTATAATTCATGCATTATGTAATTGATGATCGGTAAATCATTATTTTATGTTTTGAAGTAATGTAAAATGTAATGAGGTATCATTACAAGGTAATCTACGAGTGTTCAATTATCGGTAACTCATTACTTCTTGTTGGAAAATAATGATAGAGGTAAGAAGTACACATTACAAGGTAATGCATTACTTTATCGCACCCATTACCAAAGTTTTGCCGGGTACTCGACATTACATAACAGATAAGAAAATTTTCCATACAAAAGTTAACATCTTTGTTTGCTAAATTTTCGCAAAATCCAACATTTAACTCAAATATTGGTCAGAAAATTTTTTCTAACAGTATTTTTAGTGTCCGACCGAACAGTTCGGCCAAAAAACTATATTTTGTCGGTTTTTTGATATCTAGAGGCAATGATGACAAATTTTGGTATTGGAAACATGTTTGCTGAGCCGATTTAATTCGATTTTGTGTATAAAATTTAAGAGAAAAGCCGAAGTTTAGCTATATAGTTAAAAGTTCGGCCGCCGAACTATTTTTCAATTTGGCCGAACTTTCTGAGGCCGAACAGTGAATTCATTGTTTAACTACAGACTTTTCTTCAAATTTGACACTCAAATTTGTCCATAATGCTTTAAAATACCGAATACAGACCAAATGCATTTTCTGGCCGAACATACAGTATTCCAATATGCTTGTGTTTTTAAGTTTTTTCTATTAACAAAAATAATGAGGACTCATACCACTTTCAAAATAAATATTTAAACACTTTTGTTAAAAAACTTAAGAAAGCTAAATTAAGTTGTAACTTCCGTGTTTCAATGTTGGGAACTAGAAAATCTCAGAAAATCTTTGTTAATATTTTCAAAATTTCCGTTTCTCAAGCAACTTTTTATTGAGGTAATTTCAAGATAATTTTTTGAATAAAATAAAATTATGATGTGAGCAAGATTATTCAAGTTCAAGATCATTTGTTCTTTGTTAAACAAAAAAACCGTGCAATTTTTATTTATTTATTAAAAATGTTTTCATTCGCTAATTTAATGCGGACTTTATCTACGGACAGGTCCTTACATGTTTCATTGAAATCCGAAATATTTTGCATCAGCGTTATTAAGGGGGGACATGACATTGGCCGTTTTTTGAAATCGACTGTTTTTATAATTTTGTATTTTAGTAAATATTCTTGAGATTCTAAGAAAAAAAATTTCATGGAAAAATTCCTACGGGTTCAAAAGTTACAGCCGGATTAGTGAGAGCGCATTTTTAATTTTCGCGCTACCTACGTACGGCAGCTGGTATATACTTGTTTTAGGAAATGATGCAAATCCTTTGAAATGCGCCAGAGTGAAGGCATATGAAGCTTCAAAAGAAGCCCGAATTGCTAAACGATTGCAAAAAACTGTAAGAAACAGCACAACACAAGATAACGAACTCATACAGTACAAAGCAGGCATGGCAGATTGAAGATAACCTTTTTTTTCTTTGTTCACAAACTTTGAACGCGTTTATCTCGAAACCATGTTTTTCGTACTGGTTGCGGCACTAGCGGGTTCATTTTTTTAAGAAATTTTTGTTTTTTTTTTTGTATATTTTTAAACTTGATTCGCTATTTTTTTTTTTCGTTTTTATATGAATTTTTAAAGTCAATATTTTTTTTCAAAAAAACACACTTTTAGAGACGCACCTTAGAGACTTGCAAAAATTTACAACTTTATAATTTGTAGACAATTCCTTTCCATTTAAAAATTTTATTTTATAAACATTTTACTTTTAAATTTAAAAAAAATTAAAAACAAATGTTTATTTTTCGATCTTTTGTCATAAGTTATGATGTGATTTACCCAAATTATATTGCCCATATTGCTTTATTTACTTGATGAGAAATAAAAAAACAAAATTGGAAGAATTGAACTAATTGAACTAATTCAAATCAAAAATAAAACATTTTTAACTAATAAACATTTTTGTTTAACAAAGAACAAATGATATTGAACTTGAATAATCTTTCTCACATCATAATTTATGATAAAAGATCGAAAAATAAAAACGTTGAAGCAAAATATTTCGGATTTCAAAGAAGATTTAAATGCTAAAACCGGATACAACTTTAACTTATTTTGTATATGTTTGTATCAGTTCAGATATAATTTTTTACTATTATATAAAATCGTATTAAATTATATCGTGCCATTATTCGGATATAATTTAATCTGGTAGTATCAAATTAAAACTAAACGGATCCAAATTTATATAATTTCATTTCTCGGATAAAACTGTATAAAGCCGCATATTAAATTACGTATAATAATAAAAAGCATAATATTAGTTTATTTTAAAGTTATAGTTATTTTACGTTATTTCGTTAGGTTATTTCAGGGTTAACGTTAATTTACGTAATGTTTTAGTATATTTCACAGATAACAGCAATATCTATATACCGAAATTAATGAATTACTTTAAAGAATCAAAAACACTTAAACATTTAAAATCAAGTACATGCATTAAATTTGGTTTTACGAAATTTTTTCTTCATACCCTTCACAATGAACCCGTCCCTTACAAATGAAACAACAAAAAAATATTTAAGAAAATGTGTTGGAGGTGAAAAAGAAATTGAGGTGAAAAAGTTTTTTTTGGATGTAAAAAAGAATTTGTGTGGTGAAAAAACATTTTTGAGGTGAAAAACTGTGTTTGTGGTGAAAAAAAAATTGTTTGTGGTGAAAAACAATTTGAGGTGAAATAAAAATTTGGGGTAAATTATAAATATTATTAACCTCTTAGGGTCTGGTGTAAAAAATATAACGTGTGACCGGCAACGTAAATATGATAGAGATATTTATATTTTGTAAGAGTGTGAATACAAGTAAATTTTGCCAAAAATAGTATGTATTACTAACTACACTCATAATATTATGTAGTTTACTGTTTGTAGCTTAATAAAAAAGATTTCAGTTGAGCTGCAATAAAAACAAATGAACATGCATTTATTTTTCAAATAAATATTTATTTCAACTTATTTATACATTTATTCTAAATTATTTACTACCTTTTACCGTTTTTTTAGTTTCATTTCTATAAAGTTTCTTAAAAATTTAACCACAAAAACGGAATATTGTAGTTTATTTGTTTCCGTTACAGTTATTTATTCTAAAATATAAAAAAAATAAAATAAAAAAAAATATTCAAAGAATTTTTTTCCTGGGATATACATAGTTATGAAACACTTACAAAATATTATTACACAATTTTTCTCTTAAATCACTTAAGTGATCTCTTAAATTTTACACAATATCTTAACAGTTAAAAGTTTTAAAAAAATGTGTAATATTAGAAAAAATAGCAAAAATTATTTGAAATTATAGTTATGCAACACAGTATATATCGTTCTGTAAAGTCTGATTTCTGTATATTAGCCTGTTCCTAATTTAAAAAATTTTGCGAATTTCGTACTCAAACGATGTGTATTATTGAGCTGTTTATGGATAAAACCCAAATTTTTTTTAAAGTACCTACAATCTTATAATACTTATAATTACTACTCGCGGCCTTCGCACAGTGGCTGAAAATTTGATTTCACTGGACAAAAGTCCAATTTTCTTTTGTCACCGATTTTTTAAATGTTAACGTCATTTTGTAGCTAGTATGTCCAAATTAAGGTAGCCAACAAATTAAGTCAAACTATTGCTAATTGTGGGCATGGCGGCATGTGGTCAAACTTAACTGTTTTTTTTAATTTCAGAAAAAGATGATTTTTTGTTTTTTTTTTATCAAAAATAAATGGTTACTACTAGCAAGTTATCATCGATAATGACCTGTGGTCTTTTTTATAAGGTTGGTAGGATTGTAGTCTTTAGCTGTTGTAAGTGGTCACAGCACTACCGTTTATTATTAGGGTGTTCTGAAATATTTATTAAACTACTATATTTTTGTCAAATTTCAATTTCAGTGGAATAGAACCTCTAATGGAAACAAGTTGGCAAGAAACGTATACCACCCGGAGAAAGGTGCAAGTGTCCTCTTTAACCCTATATATACTTTTGCACCCGCCACGACCCGCCGGTAGAACACTTTTTTAATTTTAATGAAATATCTCAAAAAAAAAAAATTCAAATGACGCACAGTGGCTGAAAATCATTTGGTTTTTTTTTATCCACATATAAAATGTTGTAATAAATAAGAAAGACTCAGTAAATAAAAACCCATATTTGCAAATCAAAATTAAAAAAAAAATCAGTATAATTGCGCTAATGTTCAGCAGATTTATTTTGCTGAAATTAACAAATTTCTCAGAAATAATAAATTTTTCTGTAGTAATAGCAAAGTTTATAGATAATATTACTAACGTTTCTTTAAGTATAATAATTTTTTTAATATAAACAAATTTGCAAATTTGACAGCAAAAATGGTTAGTTTTTAAGTAATAATAGCAAAATTTTCAGTTGATTTTACTATTTGTTTTTTTTTTTTGAGTGTAAACTTTAAAAACTCCCATTATCGCAAAAAATGTTTATAACTATTATTAAAATCCAAATATGACATTTTTTAATAAATAAAAAAATTAAAAAACCTATATTTCACGCTAAATGTTAAAAAAAAATCAGAAGTTCAACTTTGACCTTGCATTTCTTAAGAAGTGCTCAATCAATTTAAATGAAATTAAAACTGAGCCAAGTTCAACTAATTACCTGTCCTTTAAAAAAAATTACTGAAATATTTTGATCGGTTCAAAAGTTACAGAATTTTGGCCAATGAAAAATGATTTTCAGCCGCTGTGCTTCGTAGTTTAAAAAATGTTTGGATAAAGAAGAGTTTAAAAGTTTGCCAATGCTGAGCATATTACGGAAAAAACATTTATAATTAGTTTGAATGCATAAATCATCATTCTAGGGGTTAAAATTTAAGTTTAAAAGAGGGCCTTTTTAGCCATGTTTTTTTTAGCAAAATGTACAAATCTCGGGATAGAGATATTTTAGAAAGTAGGAGGAGTTTTTCCAAGATTAGGGTCTCTATTTCATCTCCGGAAGAAATAGAGTATAAATATATTCGATTGGGTTGGATTCAATTGGGGCACTCTAAATGGGTCAAAGTGGGATTTTTCAAAATTTCACCCTACGGGTCAAAAGTCGGGACATCAGAATTCGTTTTAGAGGTTTGGTTCCTTCGGCAAAGTTTCTTATTTTGATCCCTAGAATACGATTTTCCTTGAACGTTGAGCGATTTTTAAATCGACCCGCCCTAATGAATATACATATATTTGTATGAAATTCTGTATATTTTCATACAATTTATCAGTTCACATACAATCATATACTATTATATCAGGTCAAAATCTGGATACAATAATGTCTGATTTTTATCTATTGTATGTAGCTAACACACAAAAAAATAAAATTCATAATTTTTTATTAAAAAGTTCATATTTTTAAATGTTCATACTATTTATGAAATTTACTTACTATTTATGAAGTGTTCCTAGTTTCCGTAGCATTTATGAAAAGGCACATAAAATTTCCAGTATTATTGCAATTTATGCAAGTTTTCTTAAATATTAGGATTTTGTACATTGGCAAATTTTTTAAGTACTTTTTCATAAATATTAAGTATTTCTACATATATTATAAGAACCTTGTCATAATTTACGAGACACAAACTTTCCCAGCACTTTTTATGAACTGTTCATAAATGTTATGAAAAAGTTTCTGAATTAGTACATTGTCAAATTTTTCATAAAATATTCATAAATAGTATGAATTTTTTTTGTGTGTATAAACTGATACAATTAGATCCAAAACAGAAGTAATCTAATCTATCTGGTCATAATTCGGATAAAATTGTATTGGACAATTATCTAATTGCATTAGATTGGATCTAAACCCATACAAACAGATACAATTATATTAGTCCATATTTCGAATGAGGTTTAATAAGATTAGATATAGCGTCACATAAAAATATATATGCCTGCATAGAGTTCCATATCAATTGTATTTAATCGGGCATTTAATTTTTTTTTAATTAATTTGCAATGGTCTCAATTTCAAATTTTACTATCCCAATTTTATTTGTAACTTTTTCAATTCCATTTAGGAATTTCTAAACTTCAATTGAAAAATCACAATGTCTAAATTAATTTTATTATTTTTATATAAAAGATCACAATTTTATTGGAATTTTACCAATTTCAAAAGAAAAATTTCAACATCAAATAAAATTTTCTCAAATTAAAATAACAAATCGAATTTCAATTAAAATTTTCTCAAATTGAAAAAAAAAATATCTGAATTTTATTTGGAATTTTCTTAATTTTAAATGAAAAACATCAATATAATTTAAAAATTGTTTAACTTAAAATGGGATATCTGAATATATTATGGAATTTTTTAAATTCAAATTGTAAAATCACAATTCCTTTTGAAATTTCATCAATTTTTAAAAAAAAATGTAAAAATTTCTCAATTTCAAATTATTGTACAAATCTTAATTTTATTTAGAATTTTCCCAACTCCATTCGGAAATCTCTCAATTTCAATAAGAAATGGTGTAGTAATATTGTTAAAATAAATACTTTCCATTACATTTATATTAATAATAAAATTTACTAAATCTTAACCTTATAAACCTAATAATCTTATATAATATTTGTTAACAAAAATATTTCAACCAAAGGGCTTTAACTTTTCAAACTTGTTTACAATTTTTTCAAAATACCAAAATATCGTACTGTAAACATTCTTGGCAAACGATCATTTATCCATTAAAATGTAAACAAAACTGCATTCTAAAGTTCTTATGTAAGTAAAAATGTTTATTTTTAGATCACTAACTGTAGAGTAATTTACTCATGATAGTTTGAACTAGCTTGCTAATTTTTTTTTTTATATTCCCAAACAAATATCAAAATGTACCCCAAAAGTTCACAAGTTTAAAAAAATGCATTTAATTTTTTGTTTGCAAAATTTAACTTTATTGGCCTATTGGCCTGGGTTCTATATTCCACTACGAAGTGAAAGTGGAATCATTTTTAATTCCACATTATCAATTCCGCTGTGTTCTGAAAAACGAGTGCATCGTTTTTTTTTTCACGACGATTCCATTTTCATTTTGTTCTTAGCAACAACATAAAAAAATGCGGGAAAAAACCAAATTATCACTTTAAAGTGAATGAAATTGCAATAAAGAAGAGTGCATTTTTTAACAAAAATAAAAATTAAACAAAAAAATACTTATTTTTAAAATAATATAAAATGAGTTTCGCAATTGTGATTTCCTGGTATTTAATTAAAAAAGAAAAACAAAGAACGGAAAATCTATATAGAAAAAGGCTTCGTGACTGTTCAAATCCTTTGGAACTACCAGAAAAATCGTAAGACAATAATTAAAACTGAGTCGCAAGTGTTTAAAATTAATAA
This sequence comes from Delia radicum, assembly GCA_021234595.1. NCBI lineage: Eukaryota > Metazoa > Arthropoda > Insecta > Diptera > Anthomyiidae > Delia > Delia radicum. The sequence continues at coordinate 234,998,338 of CM037851.1, forward strand.
AAAAAATAGTTTTATTGCGTATTTTAGATTAAATAAGTATGATGGTTTTAAAATAATTATCACCAATGGCTAAAAAGACAAGCATTCCAATTATTTTGCAATTGGACACATCACTAATCAAAAAGGAAAATCATCGGTTGCGGTTCCTTATTTTCTATATTTTCAGTACCTTCGTCATTTTTATTTAATTTTTATTTAATTTGTGGTTGTTTACCCTTTGCTAGTCGTCCCGAATGATTTAGCAGCTGGAACACCTTCGACTGCTGTATAAAGGCCAGAAAGTTTGGCAAATGAATCTTCTTTGGATGATATGTGTTGGATATTATTGGGTCCTCCACCTGTTGCCGTTACCTCTGCTCTATTTTCGGCCAATTTTTTACGAATGGTAGCCTTCCAATCAGCCCAAGCCTTTTTCCAACCAGTTGCATCGTTTTCTTGCTAAGTCCTTCCACAACTGGTCTTCAACTGTTTTGTCGCCCCTCTAAAAACCATTGGCCAAACCAGATTTTTTTTGCATGAATGTTAAAAATGGGGCCTCTTGTTCCGGATTCATGTGTTTTCCCGTAAAAAATACAACACTTTTTCAGTTAAATAAACGTATATTAACAACATATCACATTTACTTACATTGTTTCTTTCACTTCATTTTCGGAATGTAGAACCCATGCGATAGTTTCGATCTGATTTTTATAATATGTATCATTAAATTTTGAGATAAAAAATTTTTCCCATCATAAAATTTAGAATAAATATGTTTAGTAGTGTCCGACCGAGTATTCGGCATCGGAGAAAACACAGTAAAAACATGGTTGGGGCAAACATATTCGAAGAGCATCATACATTTTTGGATTTATGATTGCGACAACCATGTTACTGTTATTGTGACAACCATACTTTTATATTTTTCTTAATCATAATATGATAATTAGATTATCATATTATCGTTCCAAATTGATCTCATTATTATCATATTATGGTTATGGAAATTTTTATAAGTTATCATAGTGAGATTCCCGCATTATTCTCCCAGCTTTCTGTTGAAGCTGGATTAAAAAGTTGTTTTTTTTAAATACTGCAAACGTATATTTATTTATTTTAAAATAACTTAAGTAATAAATTTGTCTTTGCGCTGACGAATAAGATTTGTATTATTATGGAGTTACATCAATCATTATTTGGTCAACAAATTATTTTGTCGCATAGCGATACATCTGACAAAATCAATGATCTTATTTTGTCAGCAAAAATAATGTGATGGAAATGTGATTACAGTATAAATAGACATTAAAATATTATTTGGAATTCAATTTCACAACACATTTATAATGATCATAACATGTTTGTAGCGATCATAATATTTCAACTATAACCATAGTCCTAGTTATCATATTATGATCATGAAAAAGAATTTTGTCACCATTTATTACGATCTCTTATTTCGTACTACAGACTTAAAATTATGTGTATTTTGTTAAATTTTTTTTTCATATTCCTTAAACTTTTTTTTGGTTTACAATTAGTGCAAAAACTTGATATCCACAAAATTAAAATAATGAAATAATCGCCTTCAAAGTTTAAAAAAAAATGTCTAAACCAGACTGTAAGCATATATAATAGGTGCTTAAGGAAGGCTTCCATCACATACCCGTTCATGGATGATAGAAAACCATCGGAAACAGCTGTTTAAAAAAAGAGTGTGGGTTAAGTTATTGCATAAATATAAGTAAAGAAGTTCATAGTCTGAAAAATTATAGCAAATTAGATGGTCTTTCTTGATACTTGATACTTGTAAAAAGTGAGAAAATGTGTCTTCTATTACATGTCTTTCTTCGGAAGACTATAAGACAGTAAAAACCATTTTATTAAGTCAATGTGGCTTAAAAAGTTTTTGCAGAAATTTAATTTAATTTAGAATTTTTAATTTTGAAGAAATGATATCTGTATTTCAGGCATTTCGTGCTGTAGGAACTTGTTATAAATGCTAAGATATTTTAGCACTTATTACAAATATCTGTTGCTCGAAAACCCTGCAAAATAGCAAAAAAATCTTAAAGAGAAAATAAAAACAGACTGATCATCTTATAGTTGGCGCAACTATAATATGCATGTAGTTAGAGAGAGAAATATGTTAATAAATAGTATGTTATGATTGTGGACAAGAGAATAATATGATAACCGAAAAAAGAGAGATTTTTTCTATAACATGATTAAAGCAACCATATTATTGGTGAAATTTTATTGATACAATAATAGTTTAATTGAAATAGCCATTTATGGCTGTAGGAAACGTAGTTTTGTGGCCGCAATCATATTGCAACCATATTTTTTCTCTGTGTGAACACAATAATTTGTATTAAATTCGTTATATATTTTAGTGAACATTACAAATTTCAGACATTCTCATTTTTTTCAAAAGACGTCATTAAAATAAATTATAATTAATTTTTATTTTTAAAAAAAAAAACAGAAAACTAAATTTGTTTTTGAAATGCACTCATGTTAAAATATTTTTTGTTTTTCTTCAAACGAATTTCGTTCGTTATCAAAATTAACCGAAATTCACGTTTCATTAAAATTAAAAAACAAATTAAAATATTCGGCTACGGCTTCGGCCGAACATTGCAAATTTGGCCGAAGTTCGGCTACGGCTTCGGCCAAAAAAACGTGAGTTCGGTCGGACATTAATGTTTAGTTTGATATAATGGTTTTTGTTGAAGTAAACAAGTGACCCGATTTTGGGGGTTTTCACTTACACGATTAATCGAGTAAATTTTTTAAATTACTCGAGTAACTCGAATAATTTCCAAAAATTGTGTTCATTGATTTTTTCTTAAAAGTACACAATAATACACAATTAAAGTATAAAATCAGCAGTTCGAAATCAATCAGTTAGTTTGTTAATATTTTTAATTTAAAATTAAAAAGATCCAAAAAAGCGTTTTACTTTTTAAAATTCTTTTTTCTTTGGTTTATATAATGTTCGTCTTTTAGAAAACTAATTATATAACTTTTAGCATTTTTTGCGAATATAATTAATAAAATGGCTAGCAGTCTATGCCTTCGAAAAACATAAAAAAATATGTGATATAATATTTTTTCTTTACGGTCTACATACATTGAAGTTTTGAAAACAGATTTTTGTTTGATTTAATTTTTTTTTTGCAAAATAGATAGTTTTTAATTTAGTAATTAAGTTAAATATAGATCCGAATTCATCAATATTATTAAAAGAAGCAAGTGAGCGGCTTAATCAGAGCTGTAACACGAAAAAATGATTATCAATTAAGGTTAATTCGAATCTTGCAAGACATTTTAACACAATCTAATAGTTTTGCGATTGTCGCGATTTTTTATGAAATATTTAGATAGTATTTAAAAATTTCGCTCTATTTCTGGAAATCGGATCTTTTGGTCTTACATTTTTTTTACAGTTGGATAAACTAACCTTTCATTGAAGAGTAATAATGTTTGTAATTGTTCAAGCCTATTTTAAATATATCTTTAGAAATTGCTAAAAATTTAATATTTTAGGAATTGGTCTCGGTGCGGAACGTTTTTCTCCATATTACTAAAGAAATTTTTTTTAATCAGTACAATATTGCCCATATCGTGGGGCAATGTAAATAAGTTATACCTCTATAAATATTATATTATAATACATTATATTATATATTATATTATAAAAAAAATTTAAATTCGAAACAAATTAAAAAAAAAAACATAAGTGTGAACTTGTGGGCGATAAATGATGAAGCTACTGATACCGATAAGATATCTCATTCTTAACACTATCAGTAGTGCGACCCCATTTGCTTTCTAAGACAAGTCAATCTGATACAAAAGTAATTTGTAACTTCATGACATGTCTTATATACGTCACTAATAAGATGACGATAAGTTGCTACCTGCATCACTAGAAAGACAAATATTTGATAACCTTAGCGTCACTAAAATGAAGGGGCACTTGGTAACCATTTATCAGAAGTGTGAGAGAAAAATTTACGCCTGAGAAGCAGGCGGCACATTGAATATTTGTTTTACATTAACAACTTTCGTTCTTTAACCTATACCGGACCGCTCGCGCGGACCACGGAACCTACGGTAACATGGTATACCTTCTATCATTACCCGAGTGCTGATAACAGCGAAATCTCTTTTGTCTAAAATTCCTAATCTAATTAACGCGTCTGCTGATTCCCTACACCAAATTCCTCTCCAGTTTAAAGTCATTGCATGGATGTGCAAATTGTCCGTACTAGTCCCGTATTTTTCCTGTAAGGCCCTAACTACGCCCGGTCGTCTGTATTTGTCCGTCTTTTCCTTGTGCATTTCAGAAAGATCACAACCATCTGTAACGACCTGTGCATCGAGCACATAGACCTTTTCCCCTTTAAAAGCCACTATATCAGGTTTCCTGATACCATCGATTGTTTGCAATCTGTCCTCTAAAACTGATCTTAAACCGCTGCCCTGGAGCCCTCTATCTACATATTCAACTTCACTATTATGTCTTTTGGTCCTGTCATTTCTAGTCTTATAACACCTTTGAACTACATGGTTTAAGGTTTCTTGAGCTTGACAACCAGCACGACAACGACGATCCATTTCAAACCTCCCGCAGGATGATCTGGACCGAGTAGGGAGTGCGTTTATACGCAACTTTATACAATTTATAAAGTCCTTCCCAGATAAAAATCTGGTTGGCTCCACTATCCAACGGTGGGCTTGTTTGTGGTCACTACTGCGTAGTAATCCACACCCATCGACGGAGTTGTGCAGGCGATCAGCACAATATTTCCTTAAATCCCCCCGACTCAGGATCCTACCACTATCAGTGACTAAACGTCTTTCTACATTTTTTGATTTACTCGATTAACTCGATTACTGGACGAAATTTGTTCGTGTTATTTTTTTCTCGAAATAGTCATTTTAATTTACTCGAACAATTGTTTGATTGAAATTAATCGATTAATCGAGAAACGGTTAACCGATTGAATTCCCTAATAATGGCTATTAAATGCTAGAGAATTTTTTTTTTTTTAATGTTAATTTTTTCAGCATTTTGTAATTAAGGAAAAAGTTTTTGAAAGAATAAAAATATTTTCTTGATTTTAAAACACTTCGCCCCAAATTTATGGGACTGGCCTCCCTATTTACGCTTATTACAAGGTTGTCCATTAGGCTGAACCAAAATTGACAAATTTTAAAATTTCGTGACGTAATAGCACTTAAATGATACACTCATAGAAAAAAGTTAGTAAAGCCGTTTGTAATCCAATTTTGCAAGTTTAAAACTAATTTAAATTGAGGTATTAGTTAAACATTTTGCTATTTTGACTTGATGAATTACTAAATTTTTAACCCTAATTATAAAATTAAAACTATTTGAAAAACAACAATTTTACATATCGATATTCTTTGTATGTCAGTACATGTATGTGTATTTGTTGTATTACAATTTGTAAAAAAACATATATCCCAACAAAGAAATTGACAAAACAAAATATCATAGAGTTGATTTTGTCTGTTGTATGTAATATCTAGGTTTGAGTTAAGCCAATTATCGTTCTATATTGCTGACAACTGAGGATAACTGAGCGCTTTCACATAATAATAGTAATGATGATATTTTCCGTTCAAGACATATTTGACCATGTAGTTCTTTAAACAGCGGTATGCCACTCAATTTTGTGCTGCATTTTTTTACTCATTATGTATATTGCAGAACAAATTGATATAGAGACAAAAAATATTATGCGATCGAATTAATATTTACATATAACAATACACTCAAAAAAAAGTCAGCAAAAAATTTTGCTGAGTTAGCAAAATTTTAGTCAGGAGGGTGCTTGCAAAAAAATTGCTAATGTCAGCAAAATCTTTTGCTGAAAATCAGCGAACTGATTTTTAGCAACAAAATTAGTAGATTCAGCACAAGTTTTGCTAACACTTAGTGGATTAGAAATAAAAAAAGCCTTGCTAAAAATTAATAATTTTTTTGCTGAATTTTAGTAGACTGAAAAAACCCAAAAAATTTGTAGAAAATTTGTAATTTAGTTAAGTTATTTGCTGAAAATCATAAAACATATTTTTGTGATTCTTTTAAAAATAATTTACAATAATTACGAAATATTAAAATTATCATTTTCCCACATTGACGACATGAATTAATTTAATATCTGAAAATATATAGAAATAAATATTTATAACATAACAAAAATTTTCTTTCAACTACTTACATCAAATGATGCTATCTTTTAAAGGACGCAACTGCCGAAGATAATTATAGAAACGAAACGAAAAAATAAACAAAAACAAACGAAACGAAAAAAACAACCCTTTTTTTGCAATAAGAAAAAGGAACCATAAAAATCTACCTAAGATGTGTCTTTGTCTTTCGCTTTACTCTGTCTACATGTCTGTATATGTTTGTTTGCAATTTGACCACACTAGATTATTAATTTATAAACATTTATTTTAGAAATACATATTAAATTTAAATATTTTATTTTGTCTTTTATTTAATTAATAGACAATTATTTTCACAAGCCGGTGACAACGCAAAATTTAAGTTGTTTTAATCCTCAATTTTGTTTAATGTATGAAAAACAGATACAAAAATCTTCCTTGGTTGATTTTTTTATATGTCTTATTAGAGTTGTACTTTTTAGTATCATTTTCCTCTTCTCTACTACATCTTGACATGCCGCGACATCTACTTCATTCTGCGCATCTCTTTCAATCTGGTTGTCGTCCACACTATTAATGTGCTTATCAGCACAATTTTTTTTAGCAATATAAATTAGTAAAACATTAGTATATTATTAAACATTAGTTCAAAACAGTTAAGTGCTGAATAAGTATAACAAAAATTTTAGCTTAAAACAGAATTTTAGCAAAAAATTTGCTAACAAATAGTATACGTGATATACAAGACGTTTTACTAACTTATTCTTTTTACCGCGCATGTACTATTTAATTTTAAGTTACATTTTTTTTAACTTTGATCTCAATTTCCGCAAAAACCAGATGCGCTGGAAAAAATTGGAAATCAAATTCGGACTAAGCAAAGAAAGTTTACTCGAAAACGTGTGATCGCATCACCGAAATAAAAGTTTCGTTTTATTGTAAGGTCCAATAATAATCTTAAACTGTGTTTATTTCGATAAAATATTTCTCACACAAAATGTTTGTGACAAAATCAATATGGCACTCGTTAAAAAACTTTTAGTGAATAAATATGAGAGAAAATTTATTTTCTTGTGTTTTAGGTAAAAAAAAGTCGCAGCTGTACATTTAATTTAATATTTAATAAAATACTATGGTTGCTTTTGTAATTGGAAATAAATGTATTTACTTTAATTTATATTATAAAGAATTTTCCCCAATTGAAAATATTTCTCCTTTAATCCATCGAAAATAATACCTAAAAGTGATCATATCTACCTGTGTCTGGCAAGCCTCAGTATCAGAAGAACAACGTATCACGTGCTAAAGGCACAAGGCAAGGACATACCAAGGCTAATTAGAGAAAAATGGAAGAAACAGCAGTAAACATAATGCACACGCGCATGTATTATTTAACTGATCAAGTTCTTTACACAAAAACAAAGGCAAGAAAATAAATGTGTAGATGGTTAGTAAATATGTAGAATGTTTGATTACAATACGGACTACAAACTTCAAAATATGATTTGTTTAAAACAATACAAATAACATGCTGGCCGGATTGTTGGAAATTCCTACGGGGAGTGACAATAAGGGGAAAAGTCTACCTCTTGGCGGCCTAACCAAACCCCTTGGGATAGAAAGCTAACATTTTCAATATGTGTTTTTTCGGATATGACCCAACTCCCTGGTTTGGTACATTTTGGAATTTTGCCCAGAACGTAGTAAAATAGGTGCTTATAGGGGGAAAAAGTCTCCCCCTTGGCGGCCTGGCAACACCGCTGAAGCAAGGAACCTAATCAGGATTAGACATCTGTACCTTATCACCAGTAGTTAACTGTATTGATGGGATTTTTGGAAATTCTCACGGGGAGGGCCAAAAAGAGGGAAAAATCCAGTCAAAAAAACCAAGAAACTTGAAATTTGATATTTGATATTAGGGTTCCCAATCAGGAGTAGACATCTGTATAGAGCAGATTTTTGGAAATTCCTACGGAGAGAGGTTGCAAGGGGAAAAGTTTCCTCCTTGGTGGCCTGGTCAAACCACTAAGACGAGGAACTTGAAATTTGGTATGTGGGCACCTTATCACAAGTTGACATCTGTATTGACGGGATTTTTGGAAATTCCAACGGGATGTGCAAAAAGGGTAAAATTTCCCCTTGTCGGCCTAATCCCTTTGACGAAATTTTTGGAAATTCCTGCTAGGAGAGGTGAAAAGTATCCCCACTGTCGGCATGCGTATACCCTTTTAGTAAGAAATTGGAAATAAATTTCAAATATTTGTTCACTAATATTTTGGAACTTTTGAAAAGAACGGCTTAAAATGCGGGTGTATTTGGCAATTATCCGCTCCTAAATGTCGCTAAAGTAATGATTTTATAATTTGGTTTGTCATTGGACACAGCATAAACCGTTGAATATAGTAACTTATCATTTGGTGCAGGCATCCGCTAAAACTGACTATTAAAAAATGTTTACAGGGAGGGACAAAAAGAGGAAGTCTTCCCCTTAACATCCTGCACAAACGATTTAGGCAAAAAGTCTGAAATTTAAAATATTTTTTTTGTGAGGTGTGGGTTAATTTGTTGAATATATCTTTTGGGTTTTTATAAAACTTTTAAAGGGTGTTAAAAGAAAGAAATTTCACTTTTAATAACCTATTTAATTCCATTAAGGTTGAAATTTAAAACTTTAAATAACAAAAACATTCATTTAAAAATGATAAATTAATTTATTGAAACAAATTCCTTAAAAAATAATTACATCCTAATATATTCCGATATGTAAAACTACCGGTAACGATGTATCGGACCTTTAAGTTTGTAAATAATTATTTTTCCATATCAGAAAGTAGGGCCCGAAAATCTTAAGATTTTTAAGAAATTTTTATGTAATATAAATTTACCTTTTATTTGTGTATACGATTAATAGCTGATGTTACTAGCTTTAAATACTTTTCTTTTTTTTTTACTCATTTTGTGTCTTGTAGCCTATCGATTCCATTCCAATTTGTCTCTTAAGAAAAAATGTGTTAAAGTTGGAACTAAAGGAAAGCATGCGTAAAAGATAAATGAACGGACAGACAGCATTAAATGTTTGTTTACATTTTTGCATCTTTAGGAAGTTAGTGAACAATTTATAGCATTAATAATGGTTGGCTATTCTTTTCTTTAGAAGTTGTGGCAGTTGTGTTGGTGGCGTTGATAATGGAATGGCGTTAAATTAAACGTAATCAACAATCGTGTATCTTTCAGTTCACACCAGGTTTTTTTTTTAATTTTAAATTTTTTTCTTTCTTATTTAGTAATAGTTTAGTTATCTGAGATACATATATTGTCATTTATAATTTGTAAAACAAGACAATTTCTAAATTACATTTAACATTTTCAAAGGCGACAATTAAAATTAATTCATGTTGTAGTTCACATTTCTGTTGAGTTGATTAGATCAGGGTGGAGTTTTACTCTGATGTACGTAGTACACGGTATTTATTAAGAAGATGTGATACTTTTATTGATTATAATTTGCTACTGTAAAATTTGATGTGTTCTCTGTGATTATCATGATTAAAAAACAAAATGCACATGTTGCAAATTATCGTGGCAAATTCTAATAAAATAAAGTTAAACCCACTATTGTTGGTCAAGATTGACTTTACAATACACTACACACTAAAACAAGCTGCTTACCTGCTAGTAAAATTTTCTTTAGAGCTATGAAATTATTTCAAAGACTTAATTTTTTTATTTTTTCATAAAGTTTCATTAATTTTCATACATTTCAAAGTTTAGTTTTAAGATTTAATTCTCAAGTGTTAAACATATTTTATAAAGTTCTTTATTATTTAAATGTAGCCTTTTATTAATTTTGGACTTCAATGAAATTGTTTAAAAAATCATATGAAACGGTTCATTGACTTAGTTCCAATGCATTTTTCAATACATTCATGAAGAGTTTTATTAATTCAAGGAAACTTCTTAATATTAAAAAATTTTATGAAACTATTTCATAAATTCTATATACGCTTCTTTGTCGGAATGATTCCTTAGTTTTATGAAGAGTTTCGTTAATTCATAATTCATGAAGAGTTTTATGAATTCAAGGAAACTTCTTAATATTAAAAAATTTTATGAAACTATTTCATAAATTCTATAAACGCTTCTTTGTCGGAATGATTCCTTAGTTTTATGAAGAGTTTCGTTAATTCTATAAACATTTCATAAAAATTGACTTTAATGAAACCAGTTTCATAGATTCTATGATATAGATTTTAATGGACGAGTTCCAGTGACAATTTTCATTAAAGCTATGAAGAAATTCATTACTGAAGTGAAGATAATTCTCTCAGTGTATGAACCACGCGGCATTTTATTGCAAATTGATTAAAATTGCTTAAAAATCAAAACAAGTTCCTTTATTTTTCTTTATTTGCTATACTTTTTTGGTATCCTTATAACAAAAATAATTATTACACAATTTTTCTCTTAAATCGCTTAGGTAATCTCTTAAAATTTTCACAATAAGAGATCAGTTATCACACTCTTAAAAACTGTTGTATAAGTTTTAAAAAAATGTTTGTAATATTAGAAAAAATAGCAATAATCATTTGTTATTATAGGTTTGCAACGCTACACACAAAAAAAATAAAGACTTATTTCAATCACGCAAACAGTCGATTCAATTATTTTTATTGTTGAAATTCCGCTAACAACGAAAAGTTCTCATTCAATTTAAAATGAATAGCTCTTTTATTTAATTATTTTCAAATAAATTTAAATACACATTTGATTATGATTTTTATTATATTTGTATACACATTAAAAATCAATTGATTGTAATAAAAATTGCTCAATATTGTATACCTTCATATTTCCTATGCATATATATTTGATTAAACATCAATTGATTGGATTAAAAAGTGATTAATATCGTATACCTTTTTAAAAGGCTTTGAAAGAGTGTTTGGTTGTTATACCAAATGTATTTTTTATAGCTTGAATTTTATAAAATTTGATTTGAACGCTTATAATTCTTATTTAGTTAATAGATTTATTTAGATTTATGTAAACAAATTGCTCACAGAAATTGGTTTTTTTTCTATTAAAACGTAGGAACTATGGAGATTTTTTTTTTATTTTTTAATTTTTTTTGCATAAATTAGCTCCTTTCTTGAAATAATGTTTTTTGTAATTTTGAATTTACTTTCAGCATTTCTCTGTTTAAAAAATGGCTACATTTTATTAAACACAATTTAACTTAAAATTTACTTTATCAATTTTTTTTTTTTTTTTATAAAGAGAAGCAGCACTCAGGAAATTCTTCCTATTAACTAATGTGTTGCTTTATTTGGAAAGGGGATAGTGGAGAGATGAAAGGTGGTGAAAGATGAATGGCTTCAAACATGGCAGATTTAAACTACTGAAATTAAATTATTTAACTTAATAGACTAATAAACCAAATGAGAATTTATAAAAATATTTCTGATGTGAATTCAAAATATATGCTTAACCTTCGTTAACATAACACAAGTGTTGTGTTATACACAACTAAAAGTAAACAAAGATTGAAATCAACAAATGTTGGAAAAAATAAATAATTATAAGAAAAATTAGCTGTTTAAATGTGTTTTTTGAGTGTGTCGATAACACTCGGAACAATGAAACGATTTTTTCTTTTACACTATTTTGGCAGACAGTGAATTTTTATTATACTTGTGTAAAATAAAGTATAAACACATGTGTGATAATGTAAACGGGGCTTATTACTAATCCATAAAAAATTATGAAAAAAACTACACATGTTAGTGTTATCTTATTTTTTTGTATCAAATGCTTTTAAGCGAATTTGAGCAATTATTTAATTGATTCAATTAGTTGTTAATTGACAGCTTTTAAAATTTTCAACAAATCAATTTAATTGAAAAAATTGGGAAATATTTTTTTCTGTGAGTGTATAAACTTTGTGGATTATATATTTAATATGGTAGTAAATTATTGATCTTTTTGTATAAAATAATGATTGAAGGGTAAGTTTATACAATATATCATATTATAATTCAAAACCACATTTAACGGTACTTTTTCTAGTAAAACATAAAATTTAGATTGAAATTTAAATTTAAATACACGCAGCCCTTTATATTTAATTACTTTGCTATAGGAGTTGTAGCAACATAAATGTGTCTGAGAGTTTTGGAGTATAGTTAATTCCGGGGTATAAGAAAAAAATATTTTCTTCCAAATTCTACCATAAATCCTGCACTTGCAAGCCAAACATCAAATTTTACACCACACATGTCCCCAGACTAAAAAATTATTTACAAAAAGCTAATTTAATTGAGGAATTTCATACAAAATATGCAATATCGAGCCCTTAACTTCTACACAGAAAATACACAAAAAAGTTGTGTAAAATAATTTACCTGAAGAAAAATTTTGAAAAATAAAACTAAATAATTTGTTAAGGACAATGTGTTTTAAATTGGTCTTCAGACTAAAAATATACTGATTATGCAAAATTATTATATCAAAGTAAATCACTACCGTAAAAATTTTGCGATATAAACATTTTTTCAGAATTTAAATACCGAAATTTGGACCTTTTGCAAGATATATCTTAATAAGCGTAATACAGCGATAAAAATAATTTTAACAGACAAAAAATATAGATTTTGAGCAAAATGACGCTTAAGAATTTTGTATTGCAGTTACACAGAAAAAACTAAAAACGGGTTTCAATTAAAAAATTTATTGAATAAATTAATATTTTAATTGATTTTGCACCTATCACGGCAATGATACTATCAATTAAACCTTTTATTACAATTAAGAAGGAAAAAAAAGTTATAAATAACTTCTACAAAAAAAAAAAATATGATACTCACAAAAAAAGTGTGTGATCTATACGTTGGTATGTGTGTTTTTTGCAATGCTGAGTCAGTTTTGTGTACCAAATGTATTTGGTATTTTATACTGAAAATTTTCTATTTATGCATACAGTGTATGAAAAAATAATATGATAATTGCGTCTAAATTAAAATATGCATTTATATATTTAAAAGTCTATAAAAATATTTATTGATTCAATTAAATATTTCTTTAGAAACAAATTAAATTCAAATCAAATCTTTAATTAGATATTTTAGGTTGATAATTTTTTCTGTGTATGCACTTATAACGTGCTATCTTTCAAAGGTAAAAATATTGGTATTTTGCATGGATGGTAACCGATTCGATGTGGGTTTTGGTAACGGCATTTTAGGGGTGAAGATATTTTAGTTATTTCGGTAACGGTTTGTTAGCGTCAACGATATTTTACTTATTTCGGTATCGGTATTATAGCGGTAACGATATTTTCATTTATTTCGGTAACGTTATTTTTGGGATAACGGTTTTTAATTATTTCGGTAACGGTATTTTAAGGATAACGGTATTTCAGTTATTTGGGAAACGGAATTTTAAGGGTATTGTTATTTTATTTATATCGACAACGGTATTTTACGAATAATGGTATTTCAATTATTTCGGCAACGGTATTTTAGAGTTGACGATAGTAGAAAGGGTTTTGAATCGATAACGGTATTTTAGAGGTATTTCTTGCCATCCCTGGTATTTTAAATGATTTTTATTTTGCAAAATTTTTAAGGTAAATGTACATCGATGAAATAACTTAGTCAGTATATTTTTAGTCTGGCGAACAAATTATTTAGTCTTGGTTCAATACGAGTATTTTCTTATTAGACAGAAAAAAAATATTTCCTTACTTGTTCAATTTAATCGATTTGTTGAAAATTGAAATAGCTGCCAAGTAAAAATTAATTGAATCAATTAAATATTTGTTCAAATTCGGAAATTGATTGACATTTTTTTATATTATCACTCAAAACGCATTTTTATTGTTTTTTGTATAAATGTAAACATAAACATAAATATAGTAATAAATATTTTCAAATTCAATTTAATTCGATTTTATTAAAATTCTCATTAAGTTTATTACTGTATTAAGTTATATAATTGAATTTCAGTGGTTTAAATCTGCATATTAATTTATTCTAAAACAGTATCATAAAATTGATAATGTAATTTTTGAAGTTAAATTATGTTTAATAAAAATGTAACAATTTTTTTAAACAAAAAAATGCTAAAAATAAATTAAAAATTATTTTAAAAAAATACTGTAGTTTTAACAAAAAAAAAAAAACTGTAGTTTTAAGAAAGAAAAAACTAATTTTAGTGTTTTGTTCCATAAAAAATTTGCTATTTTCTTCCAACAAACAAAAAAATTGATTCGCCAGTGTTACCGTACAACGTGAAAATCTGATAGATCAAATTGTGTATTAGGGTTTGGTAGATATTTGCTTTAACCACAAATAAAAATTAAAAGTTTAAAAAATTCCTAATCCATTAAGTACATACAAAACGTGAAATTTAAATTGCGAATACTACCGCAAGAGGGCGCAATAAGTGTAAAAAAAACTTCAAAAAAAGCTTATTGAGACACAATTACATGTTTTTACAATTTTTTTTTAAAATACTCCCACGGGATCGATTAGCTGTATAGAAATGCGTTAATTCAAAATTAATTTGGCGAACAAAAAATTTCCAGTTTTTATAATCAAAAAATAAAACTCCAAAAAATTCACTAAAATTAAAAAGAAACGACAAAATTTAAAAATTATTTAATAGAAAAATTCGCTAATATTTTAAAAAATCACCATAAATAAAAAAAATTTAAAAAAATCGCAAAAATTAAAAAAAAAAAAAAAAAAATACGCCAAGAATTAAAAATATCAAAATTTAACTAAATAGCTAAAATTGAAACAAATCACCAAAAGTTTCAAAAATGATAAAAATTTTAAGAAAAACCACCAAAATAAAAACAATCGCAGAAAATAAAAAAATGGCAACAATTAAAAATTTTTGTGGAATACAATTTTATCAATTTTAGCAATTATTTTTTAATTTTTTTACCAACTTTCCAATTTTTGTAGTTTTTTAATTTGTTTTATTTTTAGATTTTTTTAAATTTTAGCGATTTTTTATGATTTTTTTTTTTTTCAAATTTGTTTGCAATTAAAAACAATATTCCATTAAATTGATAATAGATATGATTAAAATCTTAATTGAAATTGAAATCAATTAAATAGTTACGAATTATTTTAATTGATACTACAATTGCCTTAATAGGACGGTATTCAATTAAACGTTTAATTAAATTGACAAATATTTTAAAACTCTAACAGGCAAGCCCGCCTCCAGGCGGGGTATTTTAAATTGATCATAAATGCTCCAAATGAGTGTTTTATAATAAGAAATTAATCTATTTCGATAGAAAACCAAATTTACAAAATATTTTGTGAATTAATTTATTGTGGTCATGACACGGTTTGGAAGCGAGAAAGTGCTAAAGTTAGAATTTCGTAAAATTTCAAAACATAAATATTTTGAAATGAGCCCAATTTTTCAAAATCTTGAAAACATATTTATATTGACTAGAAACCGTTGGTACTTAAAACAAAGTAAGACTGAAGCTTAAACTTTTTAAAAAAGCTCTAATTTTGGTACAAGGACATACAAGATTCCAGAAGCATACCTGTAAGAGACATCGTCTTAACTTGAAAACGTATGGACGGATTTTTATGAAAGTTGGTAGAAAGATTATATGTATTTAGTAGTATTAGCAAAGCCTTTAAATTTAATCAATATATGATGAAGTTTAGGTGAGTTTTCGCTCAATTTCGCGTTTTTCGAAAAACGAAAGTCGTCATATCTTCATAAGTAAAACCACAAATAAGGTAGTTTTTGGACTGTAGTTATATCTTGATAAGAGGAATAATTTATGGCTAAACTTATTCATTTTTATAGATAAGTTTTTGAGATTCGCGCTTAACCTATTTTGGCCCATATCGTCTAAAATAAGCAACACAAAAAATGTTGGTAGGAGAAAATATAGTTTATTTTTCGTGACGAACAAGTTGAGGGTTAATTGAAATTCGATTTTAGTTTTTTATGTGTAGTTTTGGGTCATTGAATCCAGTGGTATAATCTATTTAAAAATATTGAGTCAAAATCAAGAGATATTTCACATTAAAGTTTGTGTTATCTCTCAAACAAAAGGCTGTAGGGTACTATGAAAATTGCGTGTTAAACATCAAAATAACTATGCAAAGGTTCATTTTAATTCTCTCAAAGATTTATTTAATCTTCCTCATCTAAATATCCGCTACTTTTGCCCATTGACTAGCTGTCCCTCCAAATGTGGCATATTAATAAAATGTTTATGATATCTAACCGTTATTACGGTTATAAAACAAATACTCCACTATAATTATCTTGAAATTCTATTTTTTTCTAATTAGCTTTCTTCGTTTCTAGAAGGAATGATCATTAAACGAGTAAAGTATTTGTTTTACCAAAGTGTTTTATAGTACACATTTCCTTAATCGATTTATTAACACGAAAGGATATTTGCAATATAACATAAGGGAATGTTCTCTAGTTCGAACTGTTTGCTAAAGTGAGCTTAAATGTCATCAATTTTAATTTCCACTATCTCTATTTTAAAAAAGTTTCGACTTGATAATCGCGTTTTTCTGGTTTTATTTTTTTGTTAAAGTGTAAATTTTCTTAAGTATAAAATCCGAATCAAAAAGATTTATGGAATTTTCCAAATCAGATTTTCGCAACCGGTAAGGTTTTTATGCACAATTTTAATAAAAACAATTTATTTCGTCAAATAAAAAAATGTTTAAAAATAAATTTTTATAACGTTCGCTAAAGTGAGCCACTGATATGTTTTCTTATTTTTAAATATTTTTAATGGGTTTTAAAGTTTTAGTATTCTTTTACGCATTACTTTAATTATTCTGTCATTTTAGAATTGTTTTTAACATAGATTACAAAAAAAATATCGATTGTGGACCGCATTTAAAAAAGCCAGAATTTTATATAATTAATTTAGCATTTTATTGATATTAGATATGGTAACTAACCCTTACAGAACTTTAAACGATACCTAAAACGTTTTAATGAACAAAATTTTAAATAATTTTAATAAACATTTTTGTAGTTTTTACATAATTTGTAACTATTTTAAACGATTTTAGAAATCGGGTTTTTTTAGGATCTAAGCCCCTATCAATGGTGACTTTTCAAAAATAAAAATATTTTGTAGACATTCACTACAATGAAAGTATTTGTTAGAATAACTTTCGCAAATATTAATTTTTTGGCTCAATTTTGGTACACATAATTTTTAAGCTTTTAACTTATTAAGCTCAAAGATGAGCTCATTAAAAGTCGTCCTTTTTCGCTATGATGTAGGGTTCTATAAATGGACCAATCGGCTTTTCGACTTTATGAAAGTCGACTCTGTTCTGATGAGAAAGTCGAAAAGTTTTTTAAAAGTGAAATGTGAAAAATGCCAATAAGTATTTTTTCCGAACTTTGTCTTAGAAATAGGAAAAGTTTTAAAAAAATTTTTAAAAGATTATTTTATACAAGTTTGATATAGTTTTTATTAAAAATAAAAATTATGTTTTTTCGACCTTTAATTGTGCAATGAAAATGAAAATTATTCAAGTTCGAGGCCATACTCTATATTTCTTTATTATTATATTGTCCTAACAAATAATGTATAGAGTTTTTAAATTTATTAATTCACCCTTTCAGGAATGTGTTGATAGATCTATTTCAGGAATTTTCTAGGTTCCCATCATCAGAACACGTTTTGAAAGAGGTAAAAATCCCATTCCAAACATCAAGTATTCATATAAACTAGTTTCCCTGCGGGAAATGAACCAGTCACTGGTATGGTCACGTGACTAGAATTTTGTGTGTATGAACCTGTCCTCGTTTCGGTTCTATTATATGAAAGTGACCGGTACTTTAAACATGGGCTTCTCATAGGAGGTGGCAATTACTACCTTTTGAGCACCTTGTGACGTGGGGACTAACTTGACCAAGGTAACTTATCAACGTACCATCTCAAATGAATAAGCTACGGGACAAGTAAGAAGTATGTAGTGTTAAAGTAGGATCATTTTAGGATTAACGTGATATGCAACAGCACCAGTGAAAAAATAATTATCACGTGACTGGTGTAGGTGTACGAATCGTATAACTGGAGAACAATTTTTGATGGAAAACTAGTCACATATTAAGCGCAATGTGTGCTGTTAGAGGGGTAGTTTGAATGCAAAAGTTTTGTGACGTACCACTGCACTGGTCTAAGGAATACGTGTCGCCGGGTATGCGAAAAGTAATTAGCAAAATAACCGGTTACTTTTTATTCACCATGTGTCAATAAATAGCCCGTCTGGAACCAATCACTGAACTTATCCAAAACAGTGTGTCACAGCACCTGTTCAAAAAATGTTTAAAAAGGCACAACAAAATCTGTTTTAAAATGTTTATTTTTTTTTTAAACACAACAAGAATCTATAACATTAAATTCATTATAACAATTTGAATTTAGAAAAGTATATAAACTATACATTAGTCGCATTCATGAAACGATGTATATAGTGCAAACATCGTATTTTTATAACATTAGTGACATAAATATTTTACCAACCCTGGAAAGTTTATTTTACGGTTAGTATTTCTGTATTTCAAACATTTAAAAAAATGAAATATATAATTGCTTGGATTGCTTCTCAAACAATATTACATTTAATATATAAACGAATACTTTTTTAAGAAACACACGTGGTATTTTAAAAAATACAGACGGAAGAAGAAATTGAGAGCACTTTCAGAACAAATTCTTTAATTTCGAATAACACAAGAATTTGTATTAAATTCGTTATATATTTTAGTAAAAATAACAAAGTTCAAGCATTCTCATTTTTTCAAAAGACAACATTAAAATAATTCAGTTCGTGTTACGTCTTTATTGTCTTCAGTGTTACGTCTTCAGTTTTACTGTCGCAAAGTCGGTACAGATAATATTCATTCGAAGTTATGTTCGCTTTGTAGCAGCCAAGGAACTGAATCCTTTGGCACTAATTACCATGTTTTTATCCACTACTAACGGTTTCGAACCAGTTCAATGACCAGTAACAACTTCAACTGCCCTAGTTGCTTCAGTACACTTTGATGTTATGTTACTATTTCTCCAGTTTCATGATATATCTGGTACCAACCAGTCAATGTTTTGTCACCATTACTATAGTCGCGTGATTGGTCTTTTTACCCAAATTAACACATTTTGGTACACCACAATTTTGGTTTCACCAGTTTCGTGACATGCCCAAAAATCATATATCACAGATTTGTCACTTTGGATCAATCGACCCTTCATTTCCCGCAGGGTTCCTTACTAAATGAGAACTTATATATATATGAGCTCGAAGTTAAAAATTATCACCATTGATCAAAAAATAAATTGAAAACTTGTTTTTTGTGTGTATGTCTGTCTACCTTTGGTAAATATTCAATACACGATTTTGTTTTCTTCCTGGTCTTGTTTACTTCTCCCCCTGTACATTTTGTTTTTAAAAACAAATGTACAAATAAAAAGGAAGGAAAAAAAAACAAAAACGTGTCTTAGAAATTGGGAAAGTTTTAAAAAATTATTTAAACGTTAATAAAATACGAGTTCGTTATCATCACAAATTAAGCATAAATTCTACGTTATGATGCCAATTAATTGTCCCTAAAACAATCTGAAAAATAAGTTTTCGCGAATTAGAAATGTTTGTACAAAAAGTTAATTAATCGACTTTTACTTGGAAAAAAGTCGAAAAGTTTGCAAAAATAGCAAAATATAGTAGAAACTGAGAAAAAACGCGAATTTACTTGTTAATGCTGCACGTTTATTAACCAAATTTGATACCCGAAAGTTAATGAAGGTCTTTTATGTATTTACCATAATAAACTAAGATAAAATATTGGATTTTTAATAACTGCGTTAAAAACTGCGTTAAAACCTGCGTTAAAATATACAAAACTTTAATGCAAATGTTGCTAAAAATCCAAAAAATCAACAAAATCCACATTGGGTGACTTCTTCAGGGAACAATTATTACAATTTGAAAAACAAAAAAAAAAACAAGTTTTTCAAATTGTAATAATTGTGCGCTGAAGAAGTCACCCAATGTGGAGACGAAATACTGGAAATAAATAATAAATAAATAAATGATCTTGAGCTAATTTAATCTAAGAAGAATTAAATAAAAGAATATCAAAGAAAACATAACATTTGTAAAAACTTTATGCTAAGTTTTTTTAGTTTTTTCAATCTACTAAGCCACAGCAAACATTTTTTGTTGATTCCAACAAGTAGATTTTCTTTAGCATTGAACTAAGTGTCAGCAAAACATTTTGCTGAATTTACTAATTCTTTACTAAAAATCAGCTCACTGATTTTCAGCAAAATATATGCAAAAGTATATTAGCAATTTTGCTGCAAGTATCCTACCAGCTAAAATTTTGCTGACTCAACTTACTTTTTTGAAAACTTTACGGACTGTTTTTTAGTGTACTAATATTTAGCAGACTGATTTGTAACTTTCAATTAACTAAAATTTAGCTCAAATATAACTAAAAATTTGTAGATTCAACAGATTTATTTTTGCTATTCTAATCTTACTAATATTTTGTTATATTTAACTACTTTTTAGTAGTTTTGGCAAAAATATGTATAATTTTTTTTATCAGTGTGCATTTGTGGATCATTAAAAAAAAACACATTACATTTCTGTAAATTCATAACCTGTATTTCCTGCTAATTTGTGGTTCATTGTATTAACAATCAAAAACAAATGAAACTGTTAGTTGAATTTAATGAAATGTTATTTGACCTGTTTCCAAGTGAAATTTCACTTGGTTTTAACTACATTTGCAGTGATATTTGCCTACAAAAATTTTAAGTGCGTAATTTTTCAAAAACCTTTACTTTTACCGTAATAAAAATAATTATAACGCTGCGAAAACCGTAACCAGTATTTGTTCGGTTGTCATCCGTGGTTTAACTACTTAAATGTGTGGTCAAAATAAAAAAACCTTCGCTGGTTGCGTCGAAATATAAAAAAAACATGTAGAGTGGACGTATATATACGTCTTACGCAACAGGATATAGTTTTGATAAAATGTATTGTATATACCACTCAGGGAAATTCTAATTTAAAAATATGTAGTAGTTTGGGTTGAAATACAGTTTCTTTATTTTTAATGCCAGTCATTTGTAGAACAAATTAAATTGTTTACTAACCTTGTAGTTCATTTAAAAAACAAACCACATCAAATGACTGTTTTATGATTTGACATTCATTTTTTACAGTAGTTTTTTGTTATTTAAAAAAATAAAAAAAATAAAATGTTTGTTTATTTTTTACTAACATGTGGTTCATTTTTACTACAATTGTTAGTCATTTATTGAACATTAAAAAACAAATGACAATGTTAGGTGAATTTACTGAAATGTAAGTCGTCCTTTCTTTAAGTTAAATAGCATTTGTTTTTAACTACATTTGCAGTGGTCTTTACCTACATAGTATTCTAAGTGTACGTCTTACGCAGCAGAGAGGTTAATCTCGTCCCTCCTTTGACAACACATATTTCAATTCAACACATAACTAATACCACTGAAATTCCGTTATCAATTCAAAAACCTTTTAACTGAATATAAAGGATTTCCGAAAAGAGATCTAGCGCCATTTTTAAAATTCTCAATGTAGAAATGGCGTTATCGTCAGGTTAAGGCCAATGAAATACACAAAAAACTAAATACAAACTGTCTTTTAAAGCTTGATGACCTAAAATCGTATATAAGTTTGATTTTAAGTTAAAACTCTCAGATTCTTGAGGACATACAAAATGATCTTTATTTCACACTACATATTTAGATTTCATTAAATAAATATACAAAAAAATCTCTCTATTATTACGTACCATAAATGCCCTTAAGGGTTTTGCTAAAATGTGTTATTTTTCATTTTATTCATTCGTGACATGCTTGTTGCTACTGTTTCCGTTTCAAGTACGACTCTATGGTGAATGGGCTCTCCTCTTAACATCTTTTACAACAACCAATACTTTATATATTAACTGGTGATCATGCGCACATTGCTGTTAGAGTATGAGTAACATTGAGTTTACTGATCCATCCACTTTAAGCCACTACAACAAACAAGAACTGTTCACTCTTTTTCGTAATAAACTCTGCATGAATTTTGTGGTTGTTGCAAGTAAGAAAACTTTAACCACTTACTTCACTAATACACTTAAGAAGTTAGGAAGAAATTGCTATATAAAGTTTAAGCACGTTTACAATTTAAAGTTATTCGAAATTTATCTGTTAAAGTGTTTATACAATAACAAAGTTCTTAAGAATTTGTTAAAAATAAAAAAAAAAGAATTTAGTGCAAAATATTTTTAAACAAAAATTAAGAAGTTTAATTGTTGATAAAAAAATTACCCATTTTAAGTGTAATATTTATTAGTAAATATTGTGTAAAATACAGTGTAAGAAAAATTTTTTAAACGGAGTAATAAATAAACATAAGCCATGTGTTGTTCTATGTCCAAAAAGTGTATACCTCGAATGAAAATTTCGATAAATGTTGATATTCAAATTACTAAAATTTTTAATTAAATGAGATTTTTTAGAAAAGTTGAAAAGTTTCATAATTTTTAGGAAACTACACCATTTTACACAGATATTGAAAAAATTTCAAGTTAAATTGAAATTTTTCAAAAGAAATTAAGAATTTCCAAATGAAATTGTGATTTTACATTTAAAATTAAATTGTGATTTTTAAATTAAAATTATAAAAAGTCCAAATAAAATTAAGATTTCTATTTAAAATTAATAAAATTCTAAATGAAATTGATATTATTTTTTTTTACTTCAAATTAAGAAAATTCTAAATGAATTTGAGATTTTTCATTTGATATTGAGAAAATTTCATTTTAAATTGGTATTTTTCATTTTAAATTAGGAAAAATCCAATTTAAATTAAGACTTTTCATTTGAAATTAGGCAAGTGTAATTGTGATATATATTTGAAAATGGAAACATTTTAATTAAAATTGTGATTTTTCATTTGAGAAAATTTCAACTTAAAACAACAAAAGTACATATAAGTGAAATTGTAAAAAATAATTTGAATTTTGAATAATTTCAGATGAATTGAAAAATTTTCATTGAAAATTCTCAAATTCTTTTTTAATACAATAAATTTTACTCAGCTTTATTTGTAATGATCTCAATTTCAAATATTATTATTCTCAATTTCAGTTCTAATTTTCTTAATTTTATTTCTAATTTTCGTCTTTTGTTTTATTGAGCTAAAGATCCTTTATTTTATAATTATAATTATTTATTTATAATAATAATTATAATTATAAAATAAAGGATCTTTAGCTCAATATATCAAAAGACAAAAATTTATTTAAAAAGATCGAAGAAAAATAAGAAAATTTCTAATTTTCGCAATTTCAATTTCAAAATTAATTTTTCGCATTTTAATATAGAAAATCACCATTTTATTTGGAATACTCCCAATTTTAATTGAAAAAGGTCAACTTCATTTTTTTTGCGAAATCGAGTTTATTGACCCACCATTTCTAAAGAAAAGTGTCGTCAAAAATGTTCTTTTGCAACTTCTTCAATGAAAAAATCCATGGGGTCAAAATTAGTTAACAAAACCCTTACCCAAATAATAGCGAAAGACGTCTCGAGTTTATTTCTGTTATGAAAAAATCCATGAAAAAATTCTCTTATGAAAAAATCCATTAAGCGTTATCGCTAAAATACCGTTACCGAAATAACTGAAATATCGTTGTCCCTAAAATGGCGTTACAGTACCGAAAGAAAATAGCGTTACCCTTAACGATACCCGCATCGAATCCATTAAAAAAGGTAAAACTAGAGAAATTACACACAGAGAAATAAAGTGCCAACCGAATTGAAAAGTGTATATTAATGGTAACAACTTACAAACTCAGCTAGTACAACAATATTTACATTACATTTCTAAATATTTTGGGTAATGCAGCTAAAATTCAGTTGAATTAACTGAACTTTGTTGTAAAAACTAATGTTTAGTTGTATCAACCAATTGAAATTCGTTAAGGCCGAATTTGAGTCGTAGTAACTGAATTTCAGTTGGCAAATGGCTGAATTTTTCTCTGTGTGTATGAATCAATTTAAGAGTTTTGGACAAATTTTTATAATGCCAAATTCTGGGGACTTTGAGTGTCTTAATTAAGGTCGAAGTCAAATATTAACTGTCAAGTTAACTGTTGCAGTGAAGATATTATAATTTTTGCCTTTAAAAATTTGATTAAATTGCTAATTGCTGCATTCAAAATGTAGAATATTTAAATTTTTTGTTTGAAAATGTAGTCTTAAAAATCCCTGGATTCCCGAACCAAATTTTCAGGATTGCGGAAACAGAAAAATGCTAAGTTTATCGGGCATCCCGGGATGGGAAATCCCGAGATGCAATCCCTATTCTCAATTTCAATTAGAAGTGGTGTAGTTTTATAACTTTTATTAAATGAAATAAAACTTTTTATTTAAAACTTTTTTTTTAAAAACATTGGCTGAATTCTAACCAAACTTTATCAATTTTATACAAAATTTATTAATATTATGAAAATAATTATCTCGGTGTAAAATTCAAATTTCACGAGAACAACACTGCACAGTGGGATATATCACAAAATTTTTGGAAATAATTCGGCCATTTCTTACTTAGTGGTCCGATTACAATGAAATTGCATAAGTGACGAAATATCATGCATAAGTGACTAAATATCGAGCTTAAGTTTTGAAGATGATTTTGATTTTAATCCGATTTTCAAAAAACTAACATATTTGTAATCTGCTAGTAGAGACTAACAAAACGCATGCTTACTTGTGGTGGTTATCTTCTATAGTTCCCGAGATATTTCAATTTGAAAATGTGAAATTTCAAAATTGGTCCGACTCAGGTCCAGTTTTTTGCGAAAATTGGGTCGAATCGAGGCCAATTTTTTGTTCAAAATATTAGTTGTTTAACCAAATAAATTGTTTTATTAAATAAAACACAAAATTAATGCAATATCTTGTAGCACTCAAAAATTACCCACCAATTTTTTTCGCCTCCAGATAAATATTTTCTTTCAAAACATACAAAGTATGCATGCTATTCTGAAAGGTTTTTGCATGTAAAAGCAAGATGTGTTAAAAAAATTTCGATTTGTATATATTGTAATATCCACCACAAACCCCCCCCCCCCACCCACCCCCACCGAAGCTTATAAAGTTTTTAAGGCAAATATAACTTTAACCCACTGTTACAAAATTTCAACGCCTCTAAATAGGTAGCGGAAGCGGTTGTACACACAGAGAAATAAAGTTCTAACCGAATTGAAAAGTGTATATTAATATTAACAACTTATAAATTCAGTTAGAACAACGATATTTACATTAAATTTCTAAATTCAGTAGAACTGACCAAAATTTTTTGTGAAAACTAATATTAAGTTGTGCTAACCGTCTGATATTCGTAATAACCGAATTTAAGTCGTAGCAACCGAATTTTAGTTGGCAAATAGCTAAATTTTTCTCTGTGTGTAGATACTTCAACATATACCTAATTTATTTGGTAAGTCTCATCCAATCTCCGTTTTAAATGTAGACATGTCAGCAAAAATGTAAAAAATCCCATTTATTTTATTTTTGGGAATTGTGGGATTGCTTAAATTCGGACATAAATTTCACATTATTGACTTAAAAGTCTATTTAAGTCCAAAAAATCGTTCTAATTATGTCTTTTAATAAATATTTTATTGAATAAAAATTAACATTTTAACAAAAACCAAAATTTGTACGTTCCTAATAGCAGCACCTAAGTTTCTGTTCTACCGAGAGCGCTGAATGGGAATATTTTTGAAAATGTTGTAATCTATAGTTAATTTTGTTTTAAACGATACTAAACACTTATATGATATGTTAAAACCCCTTAACAGGAAATCTTCAAAAGTTACTGCTTATGCAAATATTTTTTATAATGAGTGTTAATTTTTAATCTGCCTTCAATGATGCAAGATGTGAAAGCAAAGACTCATAATAAGAAATATTTGCAAAGGAAGTAACTTTTGAAGATTAACTGTAGAGGAAATTAACTGTAGATTTGGCAGTTAAAAATAAAACATTTAGCACTCTTGGTAGAACAAAAAATTGGGTAATTCTATTAGGAAGATAAAAATTACGGTATTTGTTAAAATGTAAATTTTTACCATTCAATAAACTATTTATTAATACACATAATCCAATGATTTTTTGGACTTAAATAGACTTTAAAGTCGACAATGTAAAATTGATATCAGAATTTATGATTTGCTGTAAACAATCCCACAATTCACAAAAATAAAATCAAATCAAATTTTCCAAATATGTATTTTTTACCTTTTTTGCTGCCATGTCTACATTTAAAGCGGAGTTTCGAAGAGACTTACCCAATAAATTAGGTATATGTTGGAGTATCTGCAACCGCTTCCGCTACTTAATTGGAGAAGTGGAAATTTTGAAACAGAAGTTTAAAATTGATATTTTCCTTAAAAATGTGGCAACTTTAAAAGCGGCCGGGGGCAAAAGTATATACAAATCAAAAATTTTTTGACACAATTCCTTTTTCCATGAAACCCCCCTTCAGAAAGGTATACACACTTTATATGTTTTGAAAATAAATATTTATCTGGAGGCAAAAGAATATTGGTGCACAGAAATTTTATTTTTTTTTTTAAATTATTACTTTAAGCAAATGTGGTTTTTGAGTGATACAAGATATTGCATTAATTTTTTTTGTGTAGTCAAGAATTTATTTGGTTAAATAATTAATATTTTGAAAAAAAAAAAATTTTCTCGATTTCGTCCCACTATTCGCAAAAACTAGACCTGAGTCGTACCAAATTTAGAATTTCACATTCTTAAAAGGAAATATCTCGGGAACTATAGGAGATAACCCACACAAGTAAGCATGTTTTTTAGTCTCTACTAGCAGATTACAAATATGTTAATTTGGGGGGTCATATTGCCGCCCATGGGGTCTGGAAGGTTAAACATAAAAACTTAAGCTCGATTTTATGTACATTATGCCTGTTCTAAATTTCATTGCAATCAGAGCATTAAGAAAGAAATGGCCGAATTATTTCCAAAAATTTTGTGATATATCCTAATGTGCGCTGGGCTTTAAAGTTACTCTGCTTCATCTAAAAAGTGTTTTATTCATATATGATCAGATATAGATTGTCAGAAAAACATCGTTGTTATACTCTATAAATTGCAATAAATTATATAATGTGAAAAAAAAAATAATATGTAATCAGATTTACCCTAATAAATTTCACTTTTCATACATAATACACTCACCTGCTGTACAATGCAAAAAACGAAGTACGCCTCACTTGCCAACAATGTGACAAATGAGTGATTAAATGTATGGATAACATTGTTGTTAATAATTATTAAAATATTTAATTGACTGGCGCTGAACAAGATTACAATATTAATAAATAATTGTATGTTATGCACACTTTTATTATTAAATGAACAATATTTTATAGTTAAGGGCACATGGGTAATTTTGTAAAGTAGGGTAATGTACGAAATCGGGATTATATTAAGAAGATAACAAAACTATTTTTTTGAGGAATTTCCTTTTTTAATAAATTTGTTTAACTTCTTGTAGTGGATGTTTCAATTTCAAGTTTCAAATTTCTACCTTGAAGGCTTTGCATAGGTCACTAAAGGGAAAACGTTTAAGTTTCTTTAAACCCCACGTATAACAAGATTTCATCAGAAATTCAAAAAGTATAAGGAGTGAGATCGAAAAAACCCCGGCCCACATTTTCGTTTATAACTAATTTTGTATACGACGCTGAACTTTTTTTTTTGATCAAGTTATCTTTTAAAAAGTCGCCAGATTATGTATACAAAATATTGGCGTAATCGGATTATTACTTTCCCGATTAAAAATATGGAGCTTTATATTGTTTTATCTAATTTAATATGACCCCATAATTAATTATAAAAAATTTCATCCGAAAACTGGCCCGATTATTATATTATATTAGATTATTTTAGATAAAATTCGATGTGATTTGATACAATTTTCTCCCAATTTTGTCTTCATCCATTTTATCAAATTTTACTTTATACTATAACATTATATCTAATTTAATATAATAGGATATAATAGTCTATATATCATTTTAAATATAAATATCGTATGGTTCTTTGAATTTTAGGTGCTCTCATAAAAACTCGCGTTTAACTTGTAAATATGGTAAAACTATGATAAACATTATAGTTTCTAAGCAACAAATGAGTTTGTAATATTTATTTAAAATTTCAGTTAAAATCAAGAAAATTTAAATAAATTTCAATTTGAAATGCATAACAAGTCGTATATAAAATTTCCACTTTCTTAAAGGAAGAAGCAAAAACAGTGTTTGACATTTCAACGTATTTGTTAATAAACATGATAGTTTTGATCAAAGAATGATAAAACTTTCTGGTGAAATGACATACATTGTATTAAGCGATATAAAATAATATATGCAATCATGCTAGCATATGTAGTAGGGCGGGTCGATTTAAAAATAGCTCAACGTTCAAGGAAAATCGTATTCTAGGGATCAAAATAAGAAACTTTGCCGAAGGAACCATACCTCTAAAACGAATTCTGATGTCCCAACTCGTAGGGTCAAATTTTGAAAAAGCCCACTTTGATATTTTAGAAAGTAGAAGGAATCTCTCCAAGATTATCGGAGCTACTTCTTCTCCGGGAGACGCGCTAGCAGATTAATGCATAAATCATCATTCTAGGTGACCGTTAAGGGGTTAAAATTTACGTTGAAAGAGAACCTTTTTAACCGTGTTTTTATAGCAAAATGTACAAATCTTGGGATATAGATATTTCAGAAAGTAGGAGGAGTCTTTCCAAGATTAGGGTCTCTATTTCTTCTCCGGAAGACGCTCTAGCAGATGCATGTATAAATTATATTCGATTGGGGTTGGATTCGATTGGGGCACTCTAAATGGGTCAAAGTGGAATTTTTCAAAATTATATTCGACCCGGCCTAATATGTAGTATTATGTGCCACACCTAATATACTAACAATCGATATATATTTGGATATTAATATGTATGAGACCATATCAAACATTTTCGAAAAACCAAATCCAAGATAAAATTGTATGTGATCGTATGCGCCATCAAATTTTAAGCTATATAAAGTTATATTTTATATACAATATGATTAAGTCATATCTGTCTTTAAATGGAGTCGCATTTCGGCTTATATACAAATACATCTGCTAGTTTTTTATTGAGAGAATTTTTTATATGATCCTTGATATGATTATATATATCCAAATCGTATACTACATAAGCCTTATAATAATAATCCAAATATATGTAGTGATCGATATGATTATATATTGTCCCATGCTAAGTCTTATTAAACCATATGTGACTTCATACTGAAAATATTCTCCTTATAATTTTATATAGCTTTATATATAATCTCATACATATTTTGGTAAAGTTCAATAACAAATTAAGTTATCAGCAATTTAAGACATTATTAAATAAGATTTCACATATAAATAACCACATTAATTTTATAACGAAATCATTTTCAAGTGGTTTCTTTTATATAATTTTAAATAAAAAATCTGTACATTTTATAAGACAAAACCACTTAATTATATATTTTTGAAACACTAAATTTTTTGTTGTTAATTTTTAATTGTGGGTCTTTAAAATTGTTCATTTCTAGAAATTTTAATTTTCAACTTAAATACTTTAAACATAACTTCAAGACACAAATAGCATACCTACTATCTGTTAAAACTATATAAAATCAGATATATTTATATTTAATTAGATATAATTTAATGACCCGAATAAGGACAAATCTCGGATAAAATTGTCAAATTATATCTAATGTGATATAATTAGATACATGTAGAAGACCCATTTTTCGATCTCACTCCTTATCTTCAGTGAATAAATCACACCTAACGAAACACTAATTTTAAGTTTCCGAGTTTACGCTTAAGGGATATAGGCAGGAATTTAACGGAAAGGATATCTGAAGTTTTGTGTTTCTAGTCATAAGGGTATGGGCAGGCCGTCAAGGTGAAGACTTTTACACTTTTCGCCCCTCTCCTTAAGAATTTCCCAAAAATCCCGTGTTTACGAGGGAGGAGAAACCTATATATCAAATTTCTATATCCCAACTTCAGTGTTCGGGCCAGGCCATCAGCGGAAATCTTTTTCCCTTTTTAAACTCCCATTTTTACAATGCTCCTGGGGAAAATTGCAAAGGTTCCTTATCAGTGAGTAAGGTCGGATGCCAACATATATTTTCTCCTTTATACTCCTCCCCGAAAGAATTTCCAAAACCTGTCTTAATGGAAGTCTACACGGAAGGTGAAACCTACATGCGTTGGCAACGCGTCTAAATTTTGTGGTTAGCTGTTGTGTTTTTAAAACTGTGGAAAATTTTGTAAATCATATAGGGGGAAAGCATCTGTTTTAGATATAAGAAAAGCATTTGCGTAAAACGCTTTGCCAGTGCTTATTTTAGCAAGACTGCGGTATATTAGCGCTTTGACAGTGTTGTTTTTACCACCTATAATTTCTACAAAAATCTTGCATTGGCATACTACCGTGTATGCTTTACCAGCATTTTGCCAGTATTTGTTTCCAAAGAAATATTGGTTTATAAAAAAAACACTGCCAAAGAAATGGCTCATACTGCATTTATACTACAGAGAAAAACTACTAGTTTTTCAAAACTACTAGTACACTCAGAAAAAAGTTAGTAGAAAAATTGTTCAATCGCATTTTACTAGTATTGTACTAATTTTTAGTAAATTTTTTTATTTTAGCAACATTTTTTGCTATTCTCATTTCAAAATAACTGAATTTTGTACTAGTGTTTGTTGCTGATTTTATCAAAATATTTCAATAATTTTTAAAAACCAGTTGCTAAATTTAGCAAATCTTTGCTAATCACAAAATAAATAAAACTTGTTATTGTTCAGTTAAAATTAATATAATGTGCAATAGGGTGTCCCGACAAAGGATGTTTTTAGGAATTCGCTTGAGTAATAGTACTCAAACGATGCGTATTGAGGCGTTCAAAAAAAGTTATCTTACTTTTTATTGAAATATGGCTCAAAAGTTTCGTTATGTAGAGCTTATTATGAGAAAAATATTTATAAATTTTTAAAAAAAAATTAGTAAAATGTGTTAGATAGTTCTAGTTCTGATTTCGTCTTACAAGGAGTCTCCAGATGGGTGGTATCCGATCTTATTGACAGAAGAAAAAAAAAACAACGTATTTTCATTAGCAATCCAGTCTCATGTTCAGGGCCTAAAACTGGGCTAAAACAATTGTATTTTTTTCTCCTTTACCTTTCAAGTATTTTTATTTTCCAAAAAATTTTATTTAAGTGACATTAAAGCTAAAATTTAGTAATTCGTGAGCCTTAAATTTACAAATTTTGCCAGTTAATTTAAACCACAAACCATTATTTTTTTGTGTCTCCGCTATCAGTCTCACTTATAGATTGCATTATTTTCTCACATTTTTTATTTTATAATCATAAAGTTTGCTATATCTTAGAAATTAAGCGAGATATAGCAAGACCGGTAATAAGTATGGACCTGCCTCTTGTCAGATCCGAAAAAACATTTTTAGCCGAAACTTTCAGTTGATTCAGCTTTAAAATTCTGTTGATTTAGCTTAATTTTTAGTTAATTTAACTACATCTGTCAACTTAAATTTAGTTCTTCTAAAATTTAGGTCACCTAAATATCATTGAAAACTCTGCTGGTGTAAATTCAGGTACTATTTTGTGTTGTCGTAGCTGTAAAAAAGAAAAATGGTGAAACTCCCTACTGGACATTCATATTAAAGTTTTGCAATTGCTATAATTTATTACATTTTAATTAAATTTTATTTAATTCTTAAGAAAATGATCTTATTTTTTAATATGGGTTAGTAAATCATTGACATGGGCTAACTCGGCATGATACGTGTTTAATTTCATTGAACATCAAAAAGAAATCATTTGAATATTTATGTGAAACAAAATTAGATCAATAAAAATAGAAATAACTGAAGTTTGTGCATGGAAAGAAATACAAGAGAATCAAGATAAATCAATAAATGCAAATTCTGTTTACCATTAAATAGTTCATATCAATTGCATTGTAATAAGACCAAACGTATATACACTCAAAGAAAAAGTTTCGTAATATATATGAAGGCTTTCATAATTCATTGTTTTTAGTCCAATTTTCGTATATTTATGAAACTGTTTCATAAAAATATTGGTAAGGTGATTCATTTCTGAATTCTACCCGGATCTGGCTCAATTTTGATAACGAAGGGTATTAGTACTCTACCATACCATTTCCACTTGTTATTCAAAATTGGCAAATGTAATTTCAAAATTGCATTTGATTTTCAAAAAATCACAAATGTAATTTCAAATTCAAAAGATTCTATTTGAAATTCAACAAATTGAAATTCAAAAATTCTACTGATCTGGATGTGGTGCAAATTTAGGTGAATCATTAATGATTTTAACATTGTCGTGTCATTGGGCGGATGGAGTGAATATATTACTTCTTTAATAGCATTTTAAACAGTGCATGAATGATATTTTTCAATAGTTTATGGAAGGTCTTTTTCAAATATATATTAAAATTTGTATTTAATAAAAATGTGCAGCATACTTTAGGGATGTTTCTTTAAATATTAAAAAAAAAAAAAAAATCGTTTGGTGCCAGCGAGTATTGAACACACGAATCTGAGTTACGATCTGCTGTATGCAGTACAACAAACTTAAAACGAACTTAAGTTTTTTTATATTTTTAAATAAATTTTACAAAAAGTTCCATCGCAAAGGCAAAAAATAGAGTTTTATAAAATAACTATTTGTCCACTCTGGATAACAATTTTCTTAAAAAAATTTCTTTATGATTAAAGTCAAGATGTTAATTATTTGTCAGTTTTTAAATTACTTCATGTTCTTAAAATACTAAGAAAAAACGAAATTAAATAAAAAATACTAAAAAAATTAATTAGAATTAAAAAAAAAAAAATAAAAAAATAAAATGATCTTCCCGGCCCGGAATCGATCTCGCAACCTTCTGATTGCAGTACAACAAAATTAAAACGAACTTAAGTTTTTTTATATTTTTAAATAAATTTTACTAAAAGTTCCATCGCAACTTCCATATAAAAAAAAGAATATATGAACTTATGAAAAAGTACTTCTTAGGAAGTTATTACTTTAGATAGCAATTAATTCATATGGTGATGCAAATGCTGTTTAAAATAACTTTAATTTAACATTTTTGGCAGTTGTTAACAATAACTTATATTAAAGAGAAAAATTTGCGTATGCTAATGCTTTGGAAGTCAAGTTAAAGAGGTTCTTAAAGCACTACTTCCACTTTATTTTGCTGGGATTGGTTTTCCAAAAAATAGCAATTGTAATTTAAAAAATCCCATTTGAATTTCAAAAATATTATTCAAAAAATACCAAATATAGTAAAAAATAACAAATATAATTCTAAAAATAACAAATTTTATTCAAAAAATACCAAATGTTATTCAAAAAATATCAGTTGAAAATCTATTGATATTTTTTTAATTACATTTAGTATTTTTTAAATAACATTTGGTATTTTTGGAAATACATTTGTTATTTTTTGTAGTGCATTTGGTATTTTTGAATAACATTCCTGAAAGTGGTCAATTAATAAATTTGAAAACAAAAACTCAATAGATTATTTGTTAGGACAATATCCTAATAAAGAAATATAGAGTATGGCCTCGAAATTGAATAATTTTCATTTTCATAACATTTGGAATTTTTAGAATTACTTTTGTTTTTTTTGAATTAAATTTGGTATTTTTTGAATTACATTTGAATTGTTTTCGAATTTGAAATGGTATTTTTTGATTTTTTTTTTTTATTTTTTTGAATAATAAATGGTATTTTTTTAATAATAACTGCAATTTTAAAATTACCTTTGAATTACCTTTGGTATTTTTTGAAAATTCATTGCAGTTTTAAAATTATAATTGGTATTTTTTGAAATTGATGTGTGTTGTTTTGAATAACAAGTGGAAATGGTGTAGACTAAAAAATTTGTCAGTTTTGCTCTCTCTTTTCGGTTTTTGAGATATGGGCCATTATCATCAAAAATATTGATGACATTTTACTATGAAATGATGAAGAAGTTATGAAGAATATTTCATAAATATTTATGAAAAATTTTCATAATGTTTATGAAAACTTCATAAATATGACAATGTTTCATAGATTTTAGTCAGATTCAAGAAAAAGGAAGAAACATTTTTCCCTGAGTGTATGATCATATATGAATAAAAAGCTTAAACCTACATTGAATAAATTATATGCAATGTAAATTCTATTTACAATATTTTCTATAAATTTCCATTTAGCAATAAAACCCGAAGACAGTTAGAAATTGGAAAATACATCAGCAACTAACAAAATGTGGCTTAAAATAATTTCATTTGGTCAGTTATTTGTGGTTTTATTACTGGTTCAATATAATGTGATGCCATCAAGTGCAGCCAATATGGCTCAATTGAAAAATCAACAACAACAACAACAACCATTAGGACAGGCCAAGAACATGTTCTTGGTACAACCTGCAATAGCGGCACACCCAAGTAGTAGCGGTATACATGGTTCAAATGGAGGGCATCATAATACAGCATCACAAACTATACCATCATCATCCTCGTCGTCATCATCATCTGTAGCCCACTTGCCTCAAGCTCAATTTGTTAATGATAAGGAAACAACAATGCAAGAAGATTTAAAACATTTGAATACTGACGATGATTTAAATGATCCCTATCAAATACATTCCGAATTGAATAGAGATAAGCATGCAACCAATATTGATCATCCACATCCACCACCCGCATCTTCTTCCGCATCGGACAGTAATTATCCTTGGAATTTATATGATAGACCATATGCTACTACCGCACCTCTAAATAATTTACCACCTCCAACTATGGCAGGATTATTTTCACAAATGTTTAATCCATTCGATGCATATTCCTCACCTTTTGCAGCAACTCCCCGCTTTATGCCCATAATGAGTTATCCGCAGCCTGTCCTAGTTCCATTTCCATTCTTTATGACACCGGAAATGTTTTATCCAGGATTTTCGGCCATGCCCAATGTAGTAAATGAGTATGAAGATGCCATGTCTCGTGGGGCTGGTTCATCAAGACGTCCGGCGCCAACACAACATTCATCGTCTTATCCACGCAATTCACCAATTTATTATGTACGTTTACCTCCTACACCTTATATGTTTTTACCCAGTTTAGGTTTGGGAGGACCTGCTTCTCCCATGTCTGGTTATCCGACAATGTTACCCTATCAATCATTACCAACATTTCCCTCGTTTTCCTCAGTATTCAATGTCCCTATTAATTTCTTAGCTAATGGCAAACCTAATAATATTTATCAAATGAGTGCACCGCCAAATGATATTCAAAGTCCTTTACAATTTGCCAATATACCCTCAAGTTTTAATACACGCCCTCCACCTCCACCTCCTCCTAGTTCCTATAGACCGTCTGCATCATCACATAATTACTTTAATGTACAACCTCCCACAGTATCATCGCCATCATCATCATCCGATTATGGTTCATATGGTGATTCCTCATCTTCGTCGTCTTCATTACCTACACATAAAGATTCTAAATTAACTGCTCTTAAACGTCCATATTATTTTAATGGTCGCCCTGAAGATATTTATATTTTACCAAATAATTTTAATTCTTTATACTCATCTGAAAGTAGTTATTATTGATATATAAGAAGAATAAAAATAATAGTGGTATTCACTTAACATTTACAAATTTCGTCGTTTTGGTGTAATGGTAAGCACTTTGGACTGTCACAAAGATGCTTGCGGGTTCGATTCCCGGCAACGACAACATCAATTTAGTAAAATAATATACATGAATTTTATATTCGTTTCCCAAAGCACTAAACCCCACCGAAGTAAAGTAATCAATCTGGACCCAGAAAGCTTCAACCAATTCGGCAACTCTCCATAATACGGCAAGCAATAACTAATCATCTTACAGAAAAAACTACCGCCAAAAGGACGTAAGCGCCAATATCATAATTTAAAGGAGATGTGTTTTTACATATTTTTTTTTAATTTTTCTATGGCTTATGATGCAGTTGCTATGGAGTTTTAACATATTTAATATTCCATAGCAATTGAATAAACCAACGAAAAATTTACAAAAAATTAAGTAAAAAAGCATCTCTTGGTAAACTGTGATTTTGGCGCTTACGTCTTTTTGGCGGTTAGGGTTCGATATTTGTTAATTCAATTAAGAGTTAAATTGAATTTGTTCCTATTAAGCAAATTGTAGCAATGAAAATAATTTGTAACATTTTAATTTATTTAATTGCAATTAAGATTGTTAAAATTAAATAAATGCCAAAATTTAAAAAAAATCTCCCAAATTCAAAAAAAAATCGTCAAAGTTAAAAAAATTGCCAAAATTTAAAAAATCGCTAAAACTGAAAAAAAAATTAGACAAAAAAAATTTAAAAAAACAGCAAAAATTTTAAAAATTTGTCAATTATAAAAAAACAAGAAAAATTCTTTAAAATTGGAAAAAAAATAGCCAGAATTTTTAAAAATCACCAAAGTTAAAAAAATGCAAAATTAAAAAAATCGTCCAAATTGAAGTTGAAATAAAAAAATTTCCAAAATTGAAAGAAATGGCTAAATTTTTTTTTTAATTTTGGCGTTTTTTAGATTTTTTAATTTTTTTAAATAGCGATTTTTTAAATTTATTGTATTTTTTTTTTTTGGAAATTTTGACAATTTTTTTTTAACTTTGAAAGTTTTTTTTTTTTTTGTCAATTTTGAAGATTTTTTTTTTTTATTTAATAATTTTTTTTTTTTTCAATTTTGAAGATTGTTTTTTAATTTAATAGATTTTTTTTTAAATTGTGGGGATTTTTTTAACTTGTTAATTGAAATTTTGTTGCCAACAATTTTGTCTGTGTCAATCGCAATTCTGTTATCGTGCTAAGCGTTTGTGGTTTTGATCGAATATCTGTTATCACACCCCAGATCTTCGGTCGAACCAACCGAAATATGCGATTGGTAACGAATTCGGCAGCCACGACCGACTCAGTTTTCTAGGTGAAAGAGTATATTTTGGCCTTAAAAATAAAGCCGATACGGATTTTGTAACTTGTGTAGTTCCAAAGCTAAAGTCCATTTTGTAACGATACTTTAGTAAAATTTTAACGATTATAATTAAATGTTTAAAAAAAATTTTAATTTGTTTTCATAAAACCAACGAATATTTATTCACAAGGGAACTCTGTTGTAGTGCTGATAAATTCGGTTACTTTCGATACTCGATACTACTTAATACTTTTAACGGTTTTTGAATTTAAAATTTACTTTAGTTTTTTATAAAAATTTTATGAAAATTGGAATTTTTATTGAAAATTAAAATTTTAAAAATATATTACTTAACTTATTTACAAACTGTTCAATGTTTTTTTTATAGTTTTTCAACTTTTTTCTTTAATTTTGATTTTTCCTTCTAGCAGAGTTGTTGCTAATTGGTAATAATATTGCTAATTATTTTAGCGGAGTTGCATTTTTGTATTGTTTTCAGTAAAAAATACAACTCTGAAAATATTGAGTAGTAACTTTAAAGTGTCGAGTACCCAAAAAAAAGAGGAATACTCGATATCCACTAGTCTTTTTTTTACCAGCACTACTCTGCTGGGAGGTTACTCCAGATTTCGATGAAACTGGGATATAAGATAGAGGTGGCAAAAATAATAAAAAATATGGTAAGGAACATACCTCTTCTTTTGCACAAAATTCAATCATTTCTCCGAAACGCCCTAGTGTACAGAGAGAATTTTCGACCGACAACCAATTAAACATTTAGAAAAACTTAGACAATTTTTATATAATGGTTAAAATTGGGGTGGGGGGGGGGGGGGGGGGTGAACTTTTTTGACGCCAGCGAAAAAGTAAAAACGTATTTCTTAATAGTTTTTTATGGTTTATTCGACTATGCTATGACAATTTCGATATTTGCAAAAAATATGAAAAAGTAATAGCCCTAATTGACATATTCCTCATAACCATAAACACAGTATTTTTCAAAATGGTATAATCTCCATTGTGGGGATAGTCATCTAATAAAGTTTTTTACGTAGCCGGACTGCGGACGGGTTGAGAAAGTTTCTACTCTATGGTACACTCTCATAAGAATTCATCTAAAAATTTCATCTAACCGAATCGATTCGGTTGTCACAATCGAATTCAGTTGTCACAACCGAATTCGGTTGTCAGAACCCCCAATTCGGTTACAACAACCGAATTCAGTTGTGACAACCGAATTTACGAGGTTGCAACAACCGAATCAATTCGGTTGGATGAAATTTTGTTGAGACAACCGAATTTGTTATGTGAGTGTATGTCTGAAGCAGCCTTCTCAGAGGAAAGACTATCTTAATAGCGACCTTCGGTTGGGCTTAGGCGATTTCGCCTTTGTGGAACTTCAGTAGATGGACAAGGTGTTGTGCTTATAGGTCTTCGACTGGAAAATGTAAAAATTGCAGAAAAAGCTACTAAAAATTTGTTAAAAATTATTAGAGTTGGGCATTCTAGTTCACAGTCCATTTCGTTCATTTGAATTTACTGAACTAGTTCGTTCTTTTAGTTCATATGTTTGTTTGACAATTTTTTTTCAATTATTGATATTGTTATATTGGTCAATTGTTTGTTTTACATTTGGGATTTTCTCTCATATTATACAGATTTGTTTATCAAACAATATAAATAGTTGAAAGAAATTTGTCGAAAAAACGTATGAGCTGAAAGAACGAACTAGATACGTTTTTTCGACAAATTTCTTTCAAGTATTTATATTGTTTGATAAACAAATCTGTATAATATGAGAGAAAATCCCAAATGTAAAACAAACAATTGACCAATATAACAATATCAATAATTGAAAAAAAAAAAAATAAATGCAAATGAACGAAATTAACTATGAACTAGAATGTCCAACTCAAAAAATTATCTTGCAGAAAAAACTGCTAAATTTAGCAGATTTTTTTGTTAAATATTAATCAAATAAGAACAGCAAAAATATATCTGTTAACTTTACAAAATTTTAGTTATATTCAATATGAATTTTAGTTAATTGAAAATAGCATTTAAGTCTGTAAAAAACTTTTACTAAATATTTGTAGACTCAAAATAGCAAACAAAAACTGTAATATTAACCAAATTTTGGCTTTATTTACTTTAAATTTTGTAGAATGCAAACAACAGTTTATTTTTCTAAAATCAACAGAAATTTGTGGTAAAAAATTGTAGGTTGCTGATTTCATAAGGGCAGACTTTTATTCACACTAAAAAAACTAAAAAAAGTTCAAAAATTTCACATTTTTTTAATGATTTTTATTGTCTACTAATAATGAGTAAATAAATGCTTTTGCTGATT
Organism: Delia radicum; assembly: GCA_021234595.1. NCBI lineage: Eukaryota > Metazoa > Arthropoda > Insecta > Diptera > Anthomyiidae > Delia > Delia radicum. The sequence continues at coordinate 235,038,100 of CM037851.1, forward strand.
TTAGCAGATTATTTTTTTACTTTCAGTTAACTAAAATTTGGCTTAAATATAACTAAGTATTTGTAAACAGATTTATTTTTGCTATTCTTATATTGCTAATATTTAGTAAAAAAAATCTGCTAGTTTTAGCAGTTTTTTCTGTATGCTCATTTTTTACTAATTTTTAGTAGCTATTTTGCTATTTTTACAGGTTTATTTCTCTGAGTGTATGGCCGTTTTGTTTATGGTCATATACCTTGCTTTCTGTTTGGGGACTATGTCTGAAAAATTTCGCTCAAAAGCCGCAAATCTAAATTGGGGATAATGTCTGTGAGGGTTAATAATTTTAAATAATTTTAAATAATTTTAATTTTCCACAAATTTAAATAAATTTTGCAAATGTTAACGTGAATGCCACTTACAATTTTACTATACAAAAACATCTAAAAAGACTTATTGTAAAAGTAGTATTTTATTATTTTTATTTATATTATTATACATTTAAATTTAGCTTAATTGTATATTGTGAACTTCAAAAATGTACAACACTTTGGGGTAACAACATTTTTTGTATGACATGAATAAAATTATTTTTTATATTTTAGCCGATGTTTAAGCTTGCTAAATCCATTCTCGTTAATCATTTATCTTTAACGTCTCACATATTATATTAAAATAATTAAAATTTAAGTTTTTGCTTACATTTAATTAAAGCTACATCAATTTATGACATTTTAAAATTTATATTACACCACCAGTCGTGGATCCAGGAAAAGGTTTGGTGTTGGTTTGGTTTTTCTATTGTTTCTTATATTTTTGTTCTGAAAAAATTAATTTTGGGGTAGGAAATGTTCAATTTTCCCTCCCCTGGATCGACGCCTGTACACCACTAGAAAAATAAAAATACACTCAAAAAAAAGTTTTTCTCAGATATTAGGACTTAAAATGAAACCCACTATTGTGTTTGAATTTTAACGTCTTTTTCAGACAATTGCAATTAATGCTATAATTAATATGCAACTTTATTTAAATTTAATTGTGAAAGGCGTGGTAAAGAAGAATGAGTGTATTTTCTAAAAATCATAACTACATTGTAAATTTTCAATGTTCTGAATCACACTGCGCAGTTTCTGGTATTGAACCTTCGTCAGTGACCCTGTTTTTTTTTGAATAATGTAATATTTGTTATGTTTTTTTTATTTGTTCGATTGCGTCTATATGAAATTTTCTGTGCAATCACTGACCGTGGTATAGATAAACTGATTTATAATGCCACATTTACTCGCACTACACGTTAGACAAAGCGCTTTAGCGCGCTGATCTATCGTCAGATCGAGTTATGTTGTGATTAAAACTAGTTTTATTCAATACACCGTGTTTTTGTTCTTGCATACATAATCTCAGAAGTACAACTCCAACACAACACAACAGTTCTATTTTTAGAAACTTACCTCACTCTAATGTCCACTGTTTTCCCATATGTTGTAAGTGATGCTATTATTTTGGAAAAAACACGAATCTTTTGCCGGTTTAATGATATTTAGTTGGGTTAATGGTTACTAATTTGCAGAAAATCATATTAAATACTTTTAAATTCGCAAAATTAAAAATTTTATATAAGGATGCTTTTTGAGGGTTTGAAAATTTTGTTTGCTCTAAAAATTTAAAGTCCTTATATTTTGTTGATGCTTTTTCGATTTTTGTATTAAGCTCACTAAAATCTTTTTTTTGGTGCACCTTGATACTGCGCTTTAGGCGCTGTAGGCGCTATGAATGAAAAAATTTAACTTTTTTGCTCTTTATCAATTTAGTCCGTCATAAGGATTCTCTGTAGACACCTAACTATGTTCTCAAGCCATGTTTTTTTTATAAAAATATGCAAAACAAAATAATTAAATTTCGCCAAATTTTTAAAAAATTCATAAAATGTTTGTGTTTAAAATTTTTAAAATGACTTTTTGACTAGGAGCTGCTGTTTACAAAGTAACTCAGTTCACGCAATACGCTAGCTACTTTCAAATAAAATTGCGAATGTCAGCAAAGAGTAGGGGAAACTAGACACACTTGATCCCCAAAAAGAAGAAGACATTTATCTTCTAAACTCTTCAATATTTTTTTTTTAAGTTTTTCAAAATATCAAATTAAAGTTTAAGCAAAAGTTGTATTGAATACGTAGTATTAAAGATATAAAAAAACACTGAAATCGTAAAAAAGGGAACAAGTGTCTAATAGTATATTACACTTGATCCCTGTGTATTATACACTTGTTCCGGGGATCAAATGTGTTCACAAAAGTGGTTTGATCCCAGGAATCAAATCCATAAATTAAACAAAACACTTTGAAATTAAACAAAATCTGATTTTATTGATTACAATGAACATAGAAGAACAATTTATTTCGATATTAATTAAAGTAAAAATTAAATTATAAAATACTTCAATGTTTTTTTATATTTTTTTTTTATTAAAAATATTAAATTAATGGATTTTGGTAATAGGAAAATACAGACTGCGGAGGACCTCCATATATCATACGATTTTGAAATTTTTTTGGGGGAAAATAAATAATGGTGGTATGCTATTGACTATGACATTTATAGCGCAGCATAAAGCTGTGTGTAGCTCCTCTTTCACCCGAAGTAATTTTACCCACTTGTTTTTTCCTCTTGTAGCTATGATTTTATATGGTTTGTGTACGGTACTTATCTCAGTCTCACCAACATTATATATTTAATTAGGTGCAAAATCATTTTCCAGTATATATACCTCTTTTAGACTATTTAAAAACATATCCACTCTCTCTCTTTTTTTTAATTATTTTTAAGTAAAAATTTAAAATATGTACCTACATCTTGTAGAGTACCTTATATGAGTACCGTATATGAACCGATAACGCCGACATCAAAATGAAAAATAAAGTCTTTAGGTAATCTGCCTATTTATTACTCCAAATATACAATGCAGCCAACAGATAAATATTAAAGAAAAATATCTGTTGATAAAATACATATTATACACTTGATCCTAGGGATCATTAGAAGGGGAATCAAGTGTCTAGCAAATGACTTTTTCCAATTTGTATGGTTATAAAAAATAACGTTTAGGAATAAAACAAGTTTCACTTATTTCTCTTTTGTCTTACCAAATACTGTTAAAAGTTAAATAATAGAAGTTTTGGAATTCGGAACACTTCGTTCAGAAACCTTTCAGAAGTAAGGTCAGAATAAAGCATAAACCTGAAAACTTAAAACATGGTGCTTATATTTTCCTTATTGTCCCAGTAAATATATATATTTTTATTACAAAATAATAAGGTTACTATTAAAGCTAAAAAAATATACACAAAGCTATACAAAGTTTTTCTAGTTCTTGAGATATAAGGGGGATCTAGTGTTCCAAGGGATCAAGTGTTCCAAGGGATCAAGGGTCTCCAGTTTCCCCTATATACAAATATAGAGACCACACTTCCCACGCCTCTCACCAAAAAAAAAATACCGAACTTCGGGCTAGCAAATGAAAACATTTTTTTTTACTCTAAAAAATAATTGCAACATGTTGATATAAAATTGTTGCTTAAAACACTCACTTTTATTTTGTTAAAATTTCGTTATTTTCTAAAGGGTGCGCCATCTAACGTTTTTTTTTCAACTAGTGCTTATTTCGTGAATGGTAACACTTAGCTCATGTCTGATTTGACAGATAATTAGTTTTATCCTTCCGCTGAACGAATATGGTCCGTGTGTTCGTTATCTTGTGAAAAAAGTGAAAGAAGCTGGCGTCCTCATCGATAAACCAAAGCGTGAAAAGCCAAAAACAGTGCGTACACCCGAGAATATTGCTGCTGTGGCAGAAAGTGTGCGTGAAGCGCCATCAACATCAATTCACCGTCGTTCTCAACAATTAAACATTTCGGAGAAATCATTGAGACGAATTTTGCATAAGGACCTTGATATGACGAAAAACAAAGTCCAATTGGTTCAGGAGTTCAAAAAAAAAAAGTTATTTGGCGGACCTTTATTAAAATTTAATGTATTTTAATTTTATCTGGCTTATTTTATCGTTCAAATTTTAAATAAATAAATATTTTATTAAATTATTATTCAAAAACATAATAAAAATTAATTTAAACTATTAAATTTCTGCAAGATGTTTTTATTTGCTGGGTGTGAGGTTAAGAACAAATAAAAAGAGATTGAAAGAGACTGAGGTGGATAGAAACCTATTGATGTCAGACGCAAAAAACATACATTTTCAAAAAATTTACGCCAATCCGTTATAAGTTTGTGATGTTCTTATCCCGTAATGCGTAATGGTGCGCTGACATCAACTAGGTATAATATAGGTTAATGAATTCCATAAAACGGCGCAAAAACCCTATGAAAAAAATGCGAAAGTTTGAAAATATGAAAATATTGGTTTTACTTGTAAACCACCATACAACTTTTCGTAAAGCATGGATATGGAAACTACTTTCTCCCAATTATAGTGAGTCCATTTTGTATTGGTTTGGATCTGAAAGTTAAAAACTAAGAGCAAAATATAAAATGAATTAAATTAAAGTTTCAAGTAATTTTTTTTTTTAATTTTTCGACTTTTAAATGGCCATAAGTTCTTTTGGTGAAGACGTTTCAACGTGAAACTAGTTTTTAAGTATAGTCAACCTAGCGCTGTCCACAGTTCCTTTCAATTCATACAACCTTGAGATATAAGAGGCATCTAATGTCGGCTGCAACAGATGTCGAAAACTTTTGAAGTAGGTCATATGTATTTTCTATTTTTATGGCATAATTGGCATGAATGAAACAATTTAAATATTTTTATTTTTGTATTTAAAATTTAAATTAATTTTCAGAAACAAAACACATGATGTATGTGATCATCTTGAGTTTTTGTTAGTCTCGTGATATACTTTCAACATTTTTGACCAATTGCCAAATTTTTAAAGTGAAATTAAACAAACGTTGCCGCATGTGATAAAAAGGCATAACAATTTGTGAAATTCTTAAAAATATTATCATTGAAATTTTTAAGTTTTGACACTAAAAGAAATTTAGGATATATTAGCTAAACTATTAACAACTGAATATAAATTCAAAATAACAAAACAAATGTTGTCGCTCGAATAAAAATTATTCGGTTAATCGTGCGATAAAAAATAAAATTCGAATGAACAGTTTAAAAACATAATTTTCGAATAACGAATAAGTCGCTTAAAATTTGACGATTAATCGAATAAAACGAATAATAAAAAAAAAAATACTTATTTTAGTAAAACTTTTTGTGAAATTGCACAGTTTTGGTAAAATTTATGTAAAAAATGGCAAATGGACAAAATAAAATCAAGGCTCTATTGAAGAAATAAATGAAATTTTTAAACTTTTAAAAATAGTTTTGCAAGATATGGACTCTTTGGATAAATTTATATGATTTGACTTTGAAGCCAACAGTATAAAATAATTCACAGTACACTGATAGAAATTTGTGCGTAGCATTAATGAATTCCTTCATTAATCTAATGAATTTTTTCATAAAAAAGTCCGCAAAGAAACGTTTCATTGAGTCAAAGAAATTTGTTTCATTAAATAAATTTTAATGAATGGTTTCATTGACCCAATGAAAATTTCATAAAGTATATGAAATTTTTTTCATTAATCCTAGCCTAATCGTTATGAAAGTTTCATGTGTTTAATGAATAAAATTCATAGTTGGTATGAAATATTTTCGTTGATATTTAATAATTTGCACTTTTTACGATTATTTTAGCATAGCATCATTAATTTGGTGGTTATGGAGAAATTATAATTCGTTGATATTATTTATAAGGTCTTGTCTGATCCAATTTTTATTTATTTCTGTTTTTATTGTTTTATTTTTACAAAATTGTTCAATCTTTCTTTACATTTTTTATAATTAGCGTTAAAAGATGACATATTTTCTTATATGTCGGTACAAAATATGTAATTTTTTATCGATCTGGCTTGGAATTCTGTAAAACGATCTACGATTAGATAAAAATGTTAAATATTGTTAACAATGTTGTTAAAAACAAAAATTTATTATCGTTTAGCATAACGTTTTTGTGTAACATCGTCAAAACGATAAGAATTTAGGTCTCGTACAAAACTATGTCGTTTTTCTTAGAGAATCTGTTCCCTGGAATTTAATGACCAACTATTCAAATTCGTAAAAAACTGTTAGCTCTAGGCAAATTTAATAAAAAAAAATTCTTATTACACGCCAAGATTTTTATTGAAAAAAAGTTTAAAATTTTTCATTGATTTTATGAATTTTTTTTATGAAGTTATGAAAAAATCACAAAAAATGTTAATGAAAAAAATACCAATATTAATGAATTTTTATTCAGTTAATGAAATTTTTCATTAAACCAATGAATCGATTTTAATGAAATCGTTTCATTAATACTATGAAGGAAAATTCTATTAGTGTACTATCATTTTAATTATGTAATTTCTACATTACTAAAATAAACTGTACTCTATTTTTTTCATCCCGCGATAACAATCCCAAATGAAGTATGATTGAGAAATCTTTTGGCGTAACTATAGTCTAAAATTATTGCACTTGAGAATTGATATTGTTTAGTATTCAAGTTGATGCCAAAATTCATAAAATGTTGAGATAATAGGGTAAAATACATAAATTATTTATGTATTTTTAAAACTGTTTTTATTCGTTATTCGTTCGATTAATCGAATAATTTTAAAAAATTAATCGTTCTATCAAAAGTAGTTTGATCGTTTATTCGAACAAAATAAAAATACGAATAAACTGTGGTGTAATTGTTAGCACGTTGGACTGTTACACAGATGGTCCTGGGTGCGATTCCCGGTGACGGCAATATCAATTTAGAAAAATAATATGTATGAGTTTTCTATAACTCATATGTATCGCAGCTCCCACCTTCGGTGTTCCAATAGCACTTAACCCCACCGAAGTAAAATAATGAATCAGGGCTATGAACCAAAAAGCTTCAATAAGTTCGCCAACTCTCCATCAGGTGGCGAGCAACAACTGTTCTAAGACTTATCATCTCGCGCAATTACAGTATTGCCATGTTTGAAGCCCTTCATCTTTCCCCACATTTCATCTCTCCACTATCCATTTTCCAAAGAAAGCAACGCATTAATAAATAGGAAGAATTTCCTGAGTGTTGCTTCTCTTTAAAAAAAAAAAAAAAAAAAAAACCTACTGCACAGTGGTGTAGAAGTACAGTCTAAGACAACCGTTTGCACGCACAAACAAATATTTAAAATAATATTTTGTGATTTTGTTTACATAATTTAAAAGGTTTTCAAAAATAAAAACAATGGTGAGTCTATCTGAATTTTTATGGAAATTATTTGTGTAAAATTTTAAAAGATTTTTGTTTTAGTGAGACATTCGTTTGCACGGAGTAGCGAAAAAAATGGTTTGAACTGCTTTACATACTATATAAGTACGGTGTTTGTACCTTATAATTTACATCAGAATGTTTTTTTAGTAAATACGAACATTTTTAAAATTGTAGGTCAAGGGGTTTTCCCTATTCTTAAGAAAGTTCCATCAGTTAACGCGTAAAATCAAATAATGATAAATTCCTCAAAATCAATGAATAAAAATAAATATTAAAATTAATAAATTTGCTTTTTTCTTAAGCCTTATTTAATATTTAATAGATATTTATTCGAAATAAATCACAAAGTTGTATGTAAAGTCAAACATTGACGGTAAATCGGATGTATATTGATGACGGTTTTGATGATTTCGCCATCAAACAACAATTAATTGGTTATATAAATAATAAATTGGGAACAACATGTATGTTGAAGTAAGTATACATGATGTTTCTTGGCATACTCTAACAAGAAAATTTATAACATTTTGGTCTAAAGTAAGTTGAACTAAACCTCGCAAGAGCTAAAGAGTAACCAAGAGTAACCTCGCATAATATTCCGTGCAAATGAAAGTTTTTAAATTTTTTGTTTTTTAGACCTCAAAAATACAAAAATTTTTGAAATTACTAATATCTTTTTTTAAGGGGTTAACTATTTTATACACTTATAAAAAAGTGTGTAGAAAAGTCAGTTAAACGGGTACGTTTAAATGAGTTTTTAGCTAAAGTTATAAGTTATCTTAATTTACAACAAGAACAAATTTCATCCGTATTTGAACTAATTTTTCAAGGCAATCTGGAGTGTCACAGAAAATAAATCATACAAAACTGTTTCGTTTTCGTGTCGATTTCTGTGTGGTTGTTGTTTAAAAACGGAAAAAAAATAGGAATACTTTTCTATGACATCGCTGAATATTTAGTAATTCGTGATTCTCAAATTTACAAATTTTCCAGTTATTTTAAACCAAAATTGTTTTTTCAACTTCATTCAAAATTCTGCTGGCGCAAATTTTAGTACTTTTTTCTGTTGTCGTAAGTGAATTTTGAACTATTTTTTGTATGAGTGTAGAAATTTATAACAACAAGAATATTTAAGAAATTATAAAAAATGAACAAAAAAACAAATTATAATTTACAAATTATAATTTAATTTTCGGGCTGCCATGGCAACCCTGGTGGCCATTTCATTCCCAGCGAAAACTCACCTTACCAAATAATGAGTCTAGTAATCTAAACTCTAACTTTTTTATATTAATGGTCCCAAAAGTAATGAGTTATACTTTACTGGCAGCCTTACGTAGATATGAATTGTAATCGGTTAACTTTATGCATACAAGGGTATGAATAATAAGCCATTATCAGAAGTAAAAAAATAATGAAAAAAAATAAATAAAAAAATTGAGAATTTTAAAAAATATGTAATTAATTTTTTTTAAAACATGGTTTTGGTGAGAATTGTTCCCGGGTCGTCTAATTAACAGACGACTGCTCTATACCCTGAGCCACCGGGGCATATAATGGTAGTTTAAAACATAAATGCATGTTTCTACTAAGTAAATTAGTTCAAGATATACCAAAACTAACACCTTATCCTATAGCTTACAAAAATACGAATTATAATGAGTCTATAAATAGATTTTCAGAAAATGTTGTACTATTATATTTTCCCTAGAAGTAATAAGATGAATAACCTATTATAGTCCACTAATTATTTTTGTATGAGAGTAATGCATTATAAGTATCTTATCGTTAACACATTATTTTATTATTTAAAGTTATGCAGAATGTAATATGTACACCTTACAAAGTAATGTATAAAATAATAAATAGTCATTATCATGTTTTTGCTGGGATTGTAGATTATTTTTTCATGGCTCCTCATCTGAGAAATTATTTTTATTTTTTTTTGTTACACACGGCTAAACGCTAAAACATAATTGGCTTAAGTGACTTAAGTCGGGCATTTGTATGAAAATTTGGAAATACAATTATTTAATTTAAAAAAACTAAAATTTTCGTTTCATACCTATACCTGACTTAAGTCGCTTAAGCCAATTATGTTTCCGCTTAAAATCTGAAGTCCCTGGCGTAGCCTGATTTTAAGTTTTTGATTTGCCTTTAATGGTAAACTCGAAAATTAAAAAAACATCTAGTCGTTGTTTTTAATTTTTCAAAGAAAACTTGGCAAAAATTTAAAAATATCTTAACATCAGGGACTTTATTTGTTTAAGTCTTCTACACTCAGGGAAAATTCTTCATCATATTTATGCAAACTTCATAAATAAGATGAAAAACTTCACTGATTTTCGTCCAATGTAACACTTCATAAATATGATGAAGCTGTTTTATGAGAGGTTAAACTGATGACAGGCTTCTTCTTACTTAAGGAATGTTTTATAAATATGATGAAAACGTTTTGTTAACTATTTATGAAATGATTCACAAATGTTATTAAATATTTCATAAGTAGAATGAAGCCGTCTCACAAATTTTTATGAAAGTTTTATCAATTTGTATGAACTATTTCATAAATATTATGAAACTTTTCATAAACGTTTCATATTATAATCAAAAAATTATAATTAAAATTAAAAACACATCAAATAATATTTATTGGTGATTCAGAATTTCAAATATTGTCTGGTAGTTTTTGAGTTTTAAAACGTAAAACATAATTGGATTAAGTGACTTAAGTCAGTTGTTGGTATGAAATCAAAATGAAATTTTTTTAAATTTAAATAATTGTAAAGGGTCTGCCATCTAACGTTTTTTTTCAACTAGTGCTTATTTCGTGAATGGTACCACTTAGCTCATGTCTGATTTGACAGATAATTAGTTTTATCCTTCCGCTGAACGAATATGGTTGTGTATACACTTGAACAACTTTGAAAATCATGGTAATGTTGCAGAATGTGTGAGCAAGGAGTGGCGTTACAGTCAATGGCGATCGTTATCGGGCCATGTTGAACGAATTTTTGTTCACACAAAAATTAAAGAGGAATATATTGGCAACATTTGGTTTCAACAGGACGGCGCTACGTGCCACACAGCCGAAGCTATACTCAATGTCAAGAATATTTGAATAAATTATTCAAATATTCTTGCCTGTTTTTGAAGATCGCATTATCAGCCGCAGAGCTGACGCGTTTGGGCACCTCAGAGCTGCGATTTGACACCGTTGGACTATTATTTGTAGGGTGCTGTCAAAGATAAGTGTTACGCCAACAAGCCAGAGACAATTGACGCTTTAAAGGACAATATTCGTGAAGCCATTGGTGAAATACAGCTGCACACAATCGAGAATGTGTTTAAAAATTGGAACGATCGTGTACGCTACTGCATGGCAAGCCGGGGTAGCAATTTGAATGAAATTATTTTCCAATATTAACCGGAAGAATTGTACTTTCAAATAAAAAAAGAAATTTGAGAAAATATTCAGTAGTTTTTTTTTTTTATAGCATTTTCAAAAAAAAAAAGTTATTTGACGGACCCTTTATTTCAAAAATTCTGTTTCATACCAACGAATGAATTAAGTCACTTAAGACAATTATGTTTCAACCTTTAATTAACGATGATATTTTCTAAATTTCAAATAAAAATTTCTATAAAAAGCTAACATTTTTTAACAAAGTCTATTAAACTTTTTTCTATCAAACATTGGTCATACATGTGTATGAAGTTTGTCATCATATTAATGAAACTTCATAAATATGATTGATGACAGACATGGACGACGTCAATTACATTTCAAAATCATTCACTTGTGAAATTTTTCTATATCATTAATAATTTCAGACCTACGCTCGCACTTGTGGGCTTAAACGCTTCCTTGGGAAATTTTCAATTTTGTCAATACCAGACATGGGACATAATTCCAATATCTATGTATTTAATTACAGGCCAATTACTTTTTTATGTTCAATTACATGTAATTGGGTGTAATTGAGTAATTGCCCTGTAATTTAATACCAGATGTTGTTACTAATCCCCATGTTTGGTATTAAAGATTTTACAAATTTTCCAAGGAAGCGATTAAGCTCACAAGTGTGAGTGTAGGTCTGATATTATTAATGATATAGTAAAATTTCATAAGAGAACGATTTTGAAATGTAATTGACGTCGCCCAAGTCTGATTGATGACAAACGATTTATGAAACAATATCATCAATATGATAAGACTCTTTTCTCTGAGTGTAAAATGCAAACAAGCAAAAAAACAGATTGACAATTGGCCCTGACACCCGATTTTCAATATGTTGTTTTGAGAAAAAGGCATTTGAAGTAAATATCGGGCAAAAAATATAAGGGAAGGAGTTTGTTTAGTTTAACAAGCTTTAAATTTTTTATTTCTACAATTTTTTTTCAAAATTTTTATGGTATAAGAAAAAAAACATTTAACAAATATCTAAAGATGGTTAATCCCTTAAGTTAAACGATTTAATTTTTATAATCTGCTATAGCCACATTTTACTTAAATTTAATTTACTTATAAAATTAACCAAATTGATTAAATAAATTTCCGAAAAGTCCATCATCATTTAAATTAAAACTATTAAAGAAATTAAATTTAGGTTTAGACGATGGCACATCTGCCATAGACCACATATTTTGACTAGAACTTGTAAAAGGATTATCCATTATTCCACTACCAGTAAAAGCGCTCATATCAATAATAGTCGGGGTTTGAGAATTGCCCAGAGACATCATGGGTGTTTGAGAATTCGACATAGACATCATGGGTGTTTGTGTGCCCGACATGATGGGGGATTGAGAAGAACTTATTGTAGGTGTCGAAGAAAAATCATCGGAACGTCTTAACATATTGGAGGACATTAAAGAGGGCGTGTTAAAATACGAATTACCCCACTGCATGGGATAAAACATGGTTGGAGTGGAAGAACGTAGAAATAAAGGTGTGGTTGAGGCAGGACGATAAAAACTATTTGTTGAGGGCCATGAATGAGAATTATAAAAATTCATTTTGGCATTACGTTGATTGGTTTTAGCTTGGGCAGGAGCTATAAAAATAAAGTTTATGAGTCAATTCAATTTTTAAAAAATTACTTTTACTTGTCACTAGGGATGCCAAACGAGAAATCCCGAATCCAGAAATACCGGGATTTAGTAAATACCGAATCCAGGAATTTTTAAATGCCGGTTGTTTCGGGATTTTTTTGACTTTTCGGGATTTTATTTTGCTAAAATCTAAGATTATTTATCTTTTATCTCGAATTTTCTGATATCTTTTTTTGATGTTTATGAGTCTAAACAATACCCATAATAATCCCAATGTGTTCGTTGTAAAATTGTTAAAATATGTGTTTTTTATATAAAATTTTAAATAAATAAATGATGAAGTGAAATATTTAGTGCTTAGTTATTTTTAGGTATTTTTTTATACATTAAATCAGGGCAGGCAGAACCATGTCACGCCAGAGGATTTAAAAAAAAATCTTAATTAAATAAGTTGACTACGAAAAATTTTATCAGAAGTTCAAAGATGTTGTATCGTATTGTCATAAATTATTTCAGCGAATTGCGATAACGAAAACGGTATCATAATTTTATGAAAAAGTAGTATTGATAGAGAAGGTTCATTGAAAGAAAAAAAACTATTGTTTGCGTATCACAAGTTATTTTCGCTCGAGATAAGCTAATGATTCATCAGATCTGGGCAGGCAGAACTATGTCACGCCAGCAGATTTAAAAAAAAAAATCTTAATTAAATTAGTTGACTACGAAAAATTGTATCAGAAGTTCAAAAATGTTCACTTTAAACACAAAAAATTGTTTTTTTTTTTTAATCGATGAGCTCAAGTTTTATATATTAGATTCCCGAACATAACTGTCATTATTTTCACCAAATTTTTAAAATCAAAATTACCGAAACTCTTCAGAATTACCGAAACTCTTCTATAATCCCTAAAAATGTCGAGATTTCGTGATCGGGATTTGCAAAACCCGAATCCGGGATTTTTAAATTTTAATCCCGATTAGCATCCCTACTTTTCACTTACCTTGCTTAAATGTTGCTTTTAATTTCCCATTATTATTGGATTTTTTATGTTTTATATTGTGTCGATGTTGTTTTTTTGATCCTGCCTCTACAAATTCCACTGCTAACAAGGATGCTAGGATAACTATTACAATAAATTTTATTGAAACCATTTTTAAAATTTTTATAAATTCAAACGTTTTTCCGTTATTTCCAATAGGACGTGTATTTCCAATTAAATTTTGTATTTAAATGCTGCTGTATTTTACTTCTTATATAATTTTAAATTTTATTGCCACTTTATTAATGGTATTAAAAACATTGAACTTCAATAAAATTTTTGGATTTGTTTCAAATTTTATTACAAATGCCAACATTTGCTGCAAATCTTAAAAGCCAACAACATGATTGGCAAATTGATTTTGTGAGTGATCGTGTACAATTTGTTGGCATTTCCCATAAAAGTTCATTTAGTTTGTTAGTAACCAAAAAATTATTAAAGCTTTTCTTCAAAAAACAAAAAAAAAAAATTAAAAGTTAGAAATGTGTTGCATAGTTTTAGGTGGCTTTGAAGTACTTACTGTTTTAACACTAAATAAGCCGTTAACCCATTTTAGACTGCCGTTGCTTTAAAGCTGATCTATGCTAAATAGGGTGTCCCGATAAAAGGCATTCTTGCAAATTGGTTGATCAATCGGAAGAAAGCACACCATTTTTGAAAGCAATATTTAAGGCTGAAATATAATTGGCTTAAGTGACTTTAGGTGTTGGTATGAAAAGAAAATATTTTTTTTTTTTATTTAATTTAGTCCGTTGTGTTTTTAAGATGCATTTGAACTTTTTGGCAAAATGTGTCTTAAAAGTATTGTGTTGACGAGTCTGTTATTTTTGAATGTTTAACGGAACAATTCTAGCGTCACATATATGTGACGTGGGTGTTTTAAAAAAACTCATGTCACATATATGTGTCGCATAGTTATTAAAATGTTTTAAGCTTTTATTTCACGAAAGTTTGTAGGAAGTAATTTTCTTGTATGTTTAAGTCTCTGGCAAGGTGTTAGATATATATGAGTGCTGCGGTTTGTGCATACGCTAAGCAGTTATTTTAAAATTTTCGTGTTTTTGACACATTTTTTTTGTTCGTGAGTTTTTTTTGAAAGATCGAAAAATTGGTGAGTGGCGAACGTGCTAGTACACATTGTCCCTTTCCATGCAAGTTTATCATAAGAGAAGCATGAGTGGACGAAAATTAATCAAACAAATATGTAAAACATATTTTTTTGTAACATCCTTTTCATTACGCAAATTTTGATATTCATCAATATTGACAACTTTAAACGCTGGTACGAAACTAAAGATTCCCTCCAAAGAATGTTTAGTTATTTTTCTTATGTACAATATCTTTATTGTTAATCAATTTTGGGTGCTGATGATAAAAACAAAAAGCAAGAAAAAACTTTAAAAAATATTACTTGAGCCAGAGTAAAACTAAATTTGTTTATATAAATCAAGAGCGGATCAATGGAGAAGGGAAAATAGACATTTCCTCCCCCAAAATTAAATTTTTCAGTACAAAAATATGAAATATTAAGAAATACTCTCACTTTCCTCCCCAAAACATTTTCCGCGCCTGGTATAAATAGAAAATTTTTGGTCTTCAAAGTTTAGTAACGTCATGATGCTTGTTAAGAGAAGACCCTAGCGATAAGTTTGATTGCTAAGAGAGCAAGAATGGAACATAATGTATGATTAATACACTGCGCTGCATAACTATAACTACAGATGATTTTTGCTTTTTTTTCTGATATTACAAACATTTTTTTAAAACTTTTAACTGTTTTTAAGAGTGTGATAACTAATCTCTTATTGTGTAAAATTTAAAAGATTACTTAATTGATTTTAGAGAAAAAATGTGTAATAATATTTTGTTGGTGTTTCATTACAATAATTAAACAATAGCAAATAGAGAAAAATTAAAGAATTATTTTTGTTTATTATGCAATTTTTTTCAATTTCCAATAAAATGTAGCGTGGTTTATGTCTAAGTGATTTTTCGAAAGGGCAAATTTCAGCCTATTTAAAAAGGAGCTTAAATTTTCTGGAAATTGCTAGAAAAATAAATCCAAAAAAAAAAGCTTTATGCTGAAAAAAAGCAAAACAATGAAGAATCCCAATCAGATTATCGATGAATGTAAGGTAAATGTTTACAAATCAACCATAAGTTAAAGCATTCCCAGAGAATTACTAGCCAAAAGCTGATGTCTGTGCAAAGGTTGATACCCCGCCACAAAACTGCTCGACTTCGCTAAAAGGAATTTAGAAACCAACTGGAGAAATTTAATTCAATAATCGCTGTTGTTGGTAGGACTGTTTAAGGATAAATTTCGTTTAAAGGTGATTTTTTCTCATGAGATAAAGTTCAATCTTGATGGTGCAGATGGTTCTAACAGCTATTGGAGGGACTTGCGTAAGGAACCTCGATATTTGTCAAAAAGAAATTTCTGAGCGGATCCCTTAAAGGTGTGGAGCGCTTTTTATTTCGACGGTATGGTTGATTTAGCATTTCAAAGCACCAGAATGAATTCTTCTGAGTACATTACAGTATTAGAAGAGAAATTGGAAATAGCAACTAAGAAGAATTAATTTTCCAACAAGACAATGCGGCAGTGCATGTAAGTTGTCAGACGATGGAATGGCTATTATCAAAAATATATGAGTATTGGAATAGCCCGCATGTTCTCCGGATCAAAACCGCATTGAGAATATTGGGGTAGTATTAACCCGTCAAGTTTAGGCAGGAAACTATCAATATGAAAGCGTTTTTCTCTAAAAGAAGCAGTTATTGATACGTGGAGATCTTAAGAACTTCGAATAAATCTGGTAGACAGTATGTCTGATCGATTTCCGAGTTAATTCAAAAAAAAGGAGGCCTCACGCGTTATTAAAACTGCAGCTTTAAAATATTTTTCCTAAATTTTTGTATATTTTGATATATAGTAAAAGAAAAAATAAATTAATTATTTTTTTGGTTAATATTATTTATTTTCCATTAGTTTTACATTTATGCCGGTTAAACTCTGCTACTTTTTTTTAACTTACGAAATTTAGTGAAATTAGTGGGTAATTATAGTTTTGAAACGCAGTGTAGGGTTTTTGTTAGAGCTCTGCATATTCT
Organism: Delia radicum; assembly: GCA_021234595.1. Classification (NCBI taxonomy): domain Eukaryota; kingdom Metazoa; phylum Arthropoda; class Insecta; order Diptera; family Anthomyiidae; genus Delia; species Delia radicum. Next base: position 235,054,642 of record CM037851.1, read on the forward strand.
GGAGGCTCTAGCTTTTCTAAAACTTCGGGTTCTCATGAGATCTTTAGCCAGATCGAAATACATGTATCAACCTAGCTAATATATTTAATCTTCTTTATTGTGTAAAAGCTCGTTATAAATAAATACAAAATTTTATTTTGGTTTTATTTTGAAAATATAAGATATATTTTTTGTATGAAAATTTTTTTTTCCGAAAATTATATTTTATTGGTTAGATTAGTGTAGCACTAAGATTTGCGTGGCGGAAATTTTGAGAGAAATCGATTTTTGAAAATTTTTCTTAAATTGCCTTGAGAAAAATATGTCTTACGACACATCTTTTCTTATTAGTTTTGGCATGCTGAGCACGAATATTTCGAAATTTTTTAATCGGGTTTTGAGATATTGCTGTTTGATTTTCTATTTACTCTATTGTAGAAATTATTTGAATTTTATATTAAAATTTTTTGTTTTTAATCTAATTGTACACAGAACGTGAATTTATTTGTTCTTAATTATGTCTGAAATTAGAAATGATGTATCACAGAACTTATTTTTTAAAATTAATTATTATTTCATATATCAGAAACTTTTTTCGAAAGTGAAAGTAAATATTTCTTTAATAATCACGTGTATAATTTTGAAAAGCATAGCAATTTTACTATGTCTTTTTTCCCCCGCGATATTTTTATGTAAATTTACAAGTTATCCTTTAATCAATGTTGACATTATTATCTTATCTTATTAATCTGAAGTATACTTATAATTTGGTCAATAACCACAATTGTCTTAGCTTTTGACTGATTTTTGGTATTTGTTATCTTTAGTGAAAACTTAAAAACTGAATGCAAAAAATCTCATAATTATGAGACTTTACGCGTTTCGCGTACTCGCCATTTTTGATATTTGATATAAGTATTTAACTCGAAAATTTTTATAATTTAAAGTAGAAATGGGTACGTCAGTAAATATCGGCTCACACTTTGTCACGTTCACGAGAAAAAAATTTCACTAACGCACAATTACTCACGAGAATTTTTTCTACTCACACTCACTCATGCTAACGTGTGTAAATTCAGATTTCCTGCACACTCACTTACTCTAACATTTGACTCACTCACGAAGAATTTTTCACTCACGTGAGTAAAGTTCTATTTCGTGATTCATATGACTCACTCACGAAGAATTTTTCTTACTCACACTCACTAACGTGAGTAAAGTTGTATTTCGTGATTCATATGAATTACGCAATATTCGGCTCAAGTTCCTATCTCTAAATCAAAGTTTAAAGCAAATCCTATGCAAAACTGACAAACATCATATAATATTCTTATTTTTATACATTGTGTTCAAAGCTTTTGATGGGTATAACTCTGGAAGAAAGAGTAAGAGCAAATTAAAACCTTTTTTTTTTTACAAAATTATTTATAATTTTTAAATTTTTTAAAATGCACCATTTTTTTTAATTTTAGTAAAAATTTTAAAACTAATAAAGCGCTATTTACAAAATTTATTCAAAAATACAAAAAATTAAATATATGGTACGCACATAAACAAAAAATTAAATATATTTCTTTAAAAATATCACTCTGAAGCTAAGAAAATTTTGGATACTGTCCAAGTTATAAATAGAATTCAAAACCGTCCTCTTCCGAACAAACTGAAAAAAATCTCAAAAATACTTTACCCTTCATTAAAAACCAAAAAAATGTTTGGACACACTTGTGTTTATTAGACCGACTCAACTTGTATGGGGAAAAAAAAGAGATTTTTGTCCACCCCTCAAAATGTGGTTTGTTTTATGATGATTCCTAAAATATTTCGTATCTAGAATTAAGATCCCGTGTGCTGGACTGTTTCTAAAAGTTGTATTTCGTTTTAGTTTTGCAAAGAATTTTGTACTTTAACTAAAGACAAAGTATACAATATTAGTATCATATAAAGGGGGGTATTAGTATAATTTAAGGGTCCATCGTTAGATAAAACATTTCAAATCATGTCCAGACATATCCTTTTTCAGCGATATTCTGTAAAAACAAAAAAAAAATTAAGTTTTTTGTACCGAGATTTTTGTGATACAAATGTCAAATTTTTATATTTTAATCCTTATTTGATTCAAGTAAATACGTGTTTCAAACTTTTTTCGAAATTCGCAATAGTTCGCGTTGTAGCGAATATTCAATAGGGTGGGAAAACTGTGTTTTATTCAGTTTAATTTCGGTATTAAAATTTTTCTTTAGTCAAATGCATAATCTATGTGTGGAAATAATTTAAAATGTTGCAAATTTATTGCATTTTCCACGGTTGTCTAAACTAGATTTAAAATCATAACTACATTGCAAATTTTCAATTTTTTCTAAATCAGACTGCGCAGTTTCTGGTATTGAACCTTCGTCAGTGACCCTGTTTTTTTGAATTTTTTTTTTTTTTTTTGAATAATGTAATATCGAAAAAAACAGGGTCACTGACGAAGGTTCAATACCAGAAACTGCGCAGTCTGATTCAGAAAATATGTAGTGCAATATGTAAAAATATATAATTACATATCGATCTATACGTGATTATATATGTTACATATAATTGCATATATTTATATATAATTGTATCTAATTGGATGTATATAATTTGATACATTTGGATACAAATGTATCAAACTATATATAATTACATGAAATTAGATTTAATTGTATCAAATAATGTATAATTGTATCAGATTAGATCTAATATGATATGATATAATAAGATGTTCTCATTTTTCGAATATAATAATATATTTGTAATACGAATATTCACAAAATACTTTTTTTGCATGGGTAGTTTTCCTACTATATTGCATTTTTGGTAAAACCAATTTCAAAAAGATCTGAATAATAATAAAATATGTCAATTTGGACATGCGTTGACATGTTTTATATACCGTTGGTATAGTTCTATCATATAAAAAACCTTTTATATATGTACTACTAATATTGTACACGTTGTATTTAGTTAAAGAACAAAATTCTTTGAAAAACTAAAAAAAAATACTTTTTTTGAAAGCGGTTCAGCTTACGTGATCTCAATGCTAGACTCGAAATACTTTGGGTATCATAATAAAACAAACCAAAGTACATTTTGAGGGGGTAAACAAAAGAAACGTTTTTTTCGTGAGTCGGTCTAGTGTTTATACTTAAAGTAATACATATTTTTCGTAATGAGTTAAAGACTTCTTTAGAGCTTCATGACCCAAAGATAAGCACACTGGATTCTGTTTAAAAACACCTTGAGCTTGAAGAACAGCATGTGGAGCACAACGCCAAGGATCATTCGTATCTATTTGCCACTGTACAAGACGTTGTTTTAACAATTTTAAAGTTGTTTTATATTTCGGTTTATCTGCCAAATTAAAACGTTCCAATGAATCCGTTTTTATATCATACAATTCCCATTCTGGTCTTTGATAATAGGAAAGTAAATTTTTATACCATGGTAAGGTTTGATGATTGATAGTAGCATTTAGTATTTGCTGGAAAGTAGGGGATGTATAAAAATCTTGATCTATGGGAAAGTAAGACCAATAATTTAGATTGTGTATGAGTTTATAACGTCTGGTGCGTATCATACGCATGGGATAATTCATGGTTATTTCGTGATAATTATGAGAACCATAGACAGTATCATCTTCCTTGGTTGGAGGTTCACTTTTCAAAAGTGGCAATAAAGATTTAGTGTAGCTACTGTAGGTAGTATTATCTTGTTGTAATTTAAAGGTGTCCAAAATTGTAGGATATATATCCAATAGACTTGTCATGGCTGCCGTAGTATCCAAATGACGATCCTGTGGATTTGGTGATGACAAAATGAATGGTGATTTTATGCCATGTTCATAGAGATTAGTACGTCCTCCTGGAAAGGGTGGTCCATTGTCCGAAGTAAACATTACAAGTGTATTATCATCATATCCAAGATTTTGTAATTCCTTTAAAACTAAACCCACACCTTGATCCAAACGAGACATGGTCATATATTGAGCTGATAGTTCTTGACGCACTATATCGGTATCTGGTAAATAGGCTGGTACTTGTAAATTACGCCAATCATAGTATATAGGTTTCCAATCTGGTATTGTACCCATGCCCTCTTCTCCGGAACCCCATCTTTCACAAAATTCTCCATATTGTGGTGTTATGTGACCACATCTGTGAGGATCATGAAATCCAATCATTAAAAAGAATGATTTCTTATCACTTTGAGCTTTCTTTAAAAATTCTCTTGTATACCGTTTTATATTAGTAATATTTCTACCAATTTGATTAATAGAATGTTGCTCTTCGGTTTGTTCGAAATCAAATTGGAAATCTACATTAGAACCCACATGTTTCTTACCAATAATACCACTCATAACAGCTCCCTTAGTCTTTTCTCTCAAGATATTTGGTAAGGAATTAATACCCGGTAACACATTAAAATTATGTACACCCTGATGTAGACCATACATGCCATTTGCATGACTTGCCTGACCGGTTAAAATTTGAGCACGACTTGGTGAACAACTGCTGACTGTGGTAAAGGCGTTATTGAACAATAAACCCTTTCTGGCCAAGTTATCCAAATTGGGTGTTTGACAATATTTATTTAAATAAGCACCCATTTCAAAACCAGCATCATCCGCCAATAATAGCAGCACATTTTGTATTTCTCCTGCCTGCGCCAAAGCAACCATTGAAGATAATAATATAATCTTCCATAAAAATTCCATAGTTCTGTAGTTATTCCCTGCATGTGAAAAAATATCATAAATATTGTTCTTTTATAGAATACCTTAAACCTGACTTACCGTTTAGTTTAGGTTAAGCACCATACTCTTTCACCATCCCATTAAAACTAAGTTGATTTTTACATTCTAATCGTATTTTTAAAGTACACTTTCTTTAAACCAGTGCCCGGTCTTTGTTAAGCAAACTCTCCTGCAGTTTGTTCTCAATTTTGCTTGTATCTTATGATCTTTTTTTTTTTGTTTTCTTATATTCAGCTTAGAACGTCACGTTTTTAATTGTGTTTGAAATTGTGTACTATAATCCAGTTTATTATTAAATCTTAGCTGAAATGTACATATCAAGGCCCGCAGTAGATTAAATTTCAGGGACAAAAAATTTGTTTTAATTAAGCCACGTCATAGATCCGCTAGATATTTTTCAGATACATATATAGAACATTCATTAAGAAATTTTTAAAATTATTTTTGCTTAAAGCACCCTCTAGTGGAAATTAGGGTCGATAAGAAAAAGTCGGCGTTTAGACTTTTCGACTTTTGTAAACATTTTAAAAGTCGAAAAAACTTATTTTTTAGACTGATTTGGGATCAATTAATTGGCATCTTAACGTAGAATTTATGCTTGATTGGTAATGATAACGAACTCGAATTTTACTAAAGTTAAAATAATCTTTTAAAAAAAATTCTGAAACTTGCCCAATTTTTTAACATTTATCTATTAAAAAATTGCCGTTCTTCAAAAACTCCAAAAACTCATTCCCAAAATTTAAAATTTTAATTTTAGCGAACAAATAAATTTTGGAATATAAGATTAATCTCATCAAGCAGATTTCTAAAAGTCTAAAATTATTTAAATCTGCCCATATTTAATGAAATTTAAAGCTCCGAATGAATTTTTACACTTGAGGTATTCTACTTTAGTGTACTGATGCTCACCGTGTAATGAAATGGGTGACTACACAATATAAAAAGCCTTACTCCTCCTTTACAATTGGGCAAATTATATCCAAATCGGACCTATTTGTACTTGTTAGGTACGGAGTATCGCTTTTGGTCCATTTTGCTCTATCTTGCATAGTTTCCGACATATAGCCTATATTATGATTATAAAACAAAAAAAATTAAATGAAATAAAATAAAAATAACGCCATTTACAAGTGAGACTGATAGCGAAGACACAAAAAATAATGGCTTGAAAACAATTGTGGTTGAAATTAGCTGGTAAAATTTGTGAATTTGAGAATCACGATTTACTAAATTTTAAGTCGAAAAATTTGTTCAAATACGGATGAAATTTTTTCTTGGGGTAAAATAAGATAACTAATAACTTCAGTCAAATTACTGATTTAAACGATAACAACAGAAAACATAACAACACTGATTTTGAACCCGTTTAACAGACTTTTGGACTAAGTCGTTTTTATGAGTGTATCTAATATATTTTTCGTGCGCCATCCTAGAAAAAAAATATACCTGCTTTACCGGGAAATGAGAAAGTATTCTCTAAGGGCATGTCAATAGCCTGTTTTTAATGAAGAATAAAATGTTTAGACTTTGGCACTCATTTTTTTTAAATATTGTACACTGAAGAACAATTTAGCGTTGTTTCTGATCTCAGCTTGAGTTTGATTTAATTTTGTGTTTCTCTTTTGTTCTGTTTTTAAAATTAAAGCATTCACTTTAATAAAAAGCCGGTACCAGTGTTACATTGTTTTATTTAAAATTTAAGAGTTTGATTTGCAAACTATGGGTAAAATGGCAAAATAGATCAAATTGTTTATATGACAGTGGTTTGCATAGCAAAACAGCTTATGTCGACATTAGGAATAATCTAACGGCAATGCCTCAATTGTGAAATTCGTGGTAGAGAAGAATAAGTATATTTTCTAAAAATCATAACTACATTGCAAATTTTCAATTTTTTCTGTATCAGACTGCGCAGTTTCTGGTATTGAACCTTCGTCAGTGACCCTGTTTTTTGAATTTTTGAATAATGTAATATTTGTTATGTTTTTATTTGTTCGATTGTGTCTATATGAAATTTTCTGTGCAAACACTGACCGTGGTATAGATAAACTGATTTCTAATGCCACATGCACTCGCACTACACGTTAGACAGAGCGCTTTAGCCCTCTGAGCTATCGTCAGGTCGAGTTTTGTTGTAATTAAAACTAGTTTAATTGAATACACGGTGTTTTTGTTCTTGCATACATAATCTCAGAAGTACAACTCCAACAACACAACAGTTCTATTTTTAGAAACTTACCTCACTCTAATGTCCACTGTTTTCCCATATGTTGTAAGTGATGCCATATCTATGATATATTCTTTGTATATTCGATAGATGGCGCTTACGTAGTTAGGGAAGAATTGACAGAGAGCAAAGTTTGATTTTTGTTTGAGTTTGAATTTTAACGTCTTTTTCAGACAATTGCAATTAATACTATAATTAATATTCAATTTTATTTAATTTAATTGTTAAAGGCGTGGTAGAGAAGAATGAGTATATTTTCTAAAAATCATAACTACATTGCAAATTTTAAATTTTTTTCTGAATCAGACTGCGCAGTTTCTGGTATTGATCCTTCGTCAGTGACCCTGTTATGAGTGGTTATCGTATGATTTACCCCTTAACTACAATGCATACACTAAAAATAAGTCATTTTAAATATCTGTAAAACGTTTGATAATGCCCTTAAACTTATTCTCAGCTAAAGCATACATGGGAATTTTTCATTACCATTAAAATTTCATTGCCATTAGTTAATACTAACGAAAATGAAAAAAATTGCACTACCATTTGATAATGAAATATTTTTCCATTAGAATAAGCCTTATCAACCATTCTACTGCGTAGTCAAAGTTAAAAAACCTTCGTGTGTTGCGTCAACAAAAAACAGCAAAGTCGTATATATACGTCTTACGCAATGTGCGAAGCACAGACATTTTCTTTAACAAAAAATTATGAAAAAGCTAGGAAGAATCTAAAAACTACAAAATAACTAAAACTTATTTGATAAATCTGCAATCATTAAACTTATTTTTTAAATCGATAAATAATAAATTTTGATATAAATGTTAAAAAAACATTAAAATTTAAAGCAAACTGCAATTGGGTGAACTTCAATATAATTTGAAAAAATTTAAGAATTTGCATTAAATTTTAAAATTTATTTTGCTAAGTATAATGGAGATCCTGTTTACGTTTTATTGTCCTTATTACCTTTAGTTGGCTTATCTCGATCTACAGGATTATAGGTATTTTTTGTTATTTTGGCAATGTGTTGAATATTTGTAATCTTTAGTTATTCGGAATTCAAGTTCCATTTTCAGTCTCCTCTTCAAGTTCCTTATTAATTTCAGTAGCGTCTTTACACAGAAAAAAATATCAACCTAAAATATCTAATTAAAGATTTGATTTGTATTTAATTTGTTTCTAAACAAATATTTAATTGAATCAATTAATATTTTAATTGACTTTTAAATATATAAATAAATATTTTATTTTACACGCAATTATCATATTATTTTTTCATACACTGTATGCATAAATAGAAAATTTTCAGTATAAAATACCAAATACATTTGAAGTTAACAAACAAGCACACACACAAACAGACTCAGCATTGCAAAAAACACACATTCCAACGTATAGATCACACACTTTTTTTGTATCATATTTTTTTTTTTTTTGTAGTTATTTATAACTTTTTCCCCTTCTTAATGTTAATAAAAGGTTTAATTAATAGTAGCATTGCCGTGATAGGTGCAAAATCAATTAAAATATTAATTGATTCAATAAATTTTTTAATTGAAACCCGTTTTAAATTTTTTCTGTGTACGCTTAACAATCTAAATAATATATTTATTATTTGCAAGGTGTATGTCTACATTTTGTTTTAAACAAATGTACATAACAAAGGAAAAGAAACAAAAACGTGTATTGAATAGTTACCAAAGGTAGACCATACACACAAAAAACTAGTTTTCAATTTATTTTTTGATCAGTGGTGATAATCTGTTTTACTTCGAGCTCATATAATATATATTAGTTCTTATGTAGTGAGTAAACTAGTTTATATGAATGTTTGATGTTTGGCATAGAATTGTTAGCTCTTTCAAAATGTGTTCTGATGATGGGAACCTAGAAAATTCCCGAAATAGATCTATCAACACATTCCTGAAAGGGTCAAATAATAAATTTGAAAACAAAAACTCTATAGATTATTTGTTAGGACAATATCCTAATAAAGAAATATAGAGTATGTCCTCGAACTTGAATAATTGTCATTTTCATTGCACAATTAAAGGTCGAAAAAAACATAATTTTTATTTTTAATAAAAATTATATCAAACTTGGAAAATATTTTAATTTCATAGTCCCATGTATGGTTTGAACCAACGTCTATATATGTATGTAGATTAGGATGAATCAACATGACGTCAATTTTTTTTTTTTTTTTTTGGAAAACGTTACCGTATGTATACATTTCCTTCACTTTTAATTAAATGAGTTATTATTTAATTGACAAATAATTTAATTAAAAAGCTATCAATTTGTAATTGAATTAGCAATGTTCGTTGTTGGCGGAATTTTAGCAATTAAAGTTATTAAATCGGTGGTTTTCGTGATTGAAATGAGTTTTTATTTTTTTGTGTGCACTTTGACTGAATTTTCCACAAATTCATTTCCTTGTTTCGCGAAACTTATAAAATTTTAACTCTGTAATGGTTGGAACAAATGCACAAACTAAAATTTTATAATTTGTTAATTGAATGATTTAATTAAACCAAAGTGTCGAAAAAGCCGATTTTTTTTTTTTTTAGAAAAAGTGCATATTTTTTTTATCAATCTCATCTGGCAGCCCCGGTAAAAAAACAATTTCACATGTACCGGTAGCGAAACTGAAAAAAATAGGAACATATAATTGTATCTGAAATACATCAAATTGTATCGAATTCGATCTAATTCGATGCAACTAAATACAATTTTGAACAAATTGATGTATACTTCATCCGAATTTTATCCCCATACAAATTTCGATGTATTATATATAATAGTATCGAATTAGATATAATTCGATTTTAATAGATAAAAGTTTATACAAACAGTTCCTTGTTTTTCTCAACAATTATATCAACTTATATCTAATTTCGTAAACAAATATACATATATGAGTAATGCTACTTTTATAGTTTTTTTTACGAAGGTGAAACAAAAAATCACGCCATTTAACTTCGAACAGGGTTGTTTTGTAGAAAAATTTCCTTTTTCCGCAAAATTTTTTTGTTTAATTTCAATAAAAAAAAATGGAAAAACGCTTATTTTTTCTAATTTTGATTTAATTAAATTTGAGTCCTATATATTTCGGCATGCACCAAAATTTAATTTAATTTTAACCGTATGATGTAAATCTAAATAAATTGTTAAAAAACAAATTTTTTTTTGTTTACATTGATTTAGAATATGAATTCGGTGGGTGAAGTTTTATTTTTTCAAAATGACCCAATATAATGTTTTTCATTAATAATACACTTTGTGGTACTATGCCAACAATTTTCCCAGCAAAAAATTTCCAAAAAGGTAAGCGGGTTTGTAATCAAGCATTTTGGTCAGAACGCATTCCTTACTAGATTACCTACTCGATTCTTTTAACAGGGCGTGAGCTAAAATAATTGATTCTTTAGAATTGATTATTTTTTTTACCGAAGAACCATTTACTTTACATTTTTAAGAACTACATACATTTTTTAATAAAGAAATAGTTCCATTGTAAAACTACGAAGTACTTACAAAAAAGCCCAAATTAGAATAATCTAATACAATATTTGAATATAATTAGAAAAAAGGTCGATTAAACTAAAAATTGATAAAAATCATCGGAGGGCCCGCCGATTATAGGAATATTAAATCTTAAAAAAACAACAATACCAGAGAAACGTTGGATGAAAAAATGAAATAAATTAATCTTTTATTTACATTTAGAAAAATATATGACCTTGAAAGCCCAAATTAGAATAATCTAATACAATATTTGAATAAAAAAATAAATAGTTAACTAGAAAAAATAAGAAGTACTTACATTTAAAAAAAAAAGAAGTAGTTCCATAAGTAAATTCAACTTTTACTCACACGTGATTCTCCTAAGTCACTCAAATTTAACGATCAAAATTCATACGGAAATAAAATCCTAAAAACATCGAATTCTTATGATAACATGGGTTTGTCATAAATTTGGAGCTATAAACACGAAAATAAAAATTTTTCAAATAAAGAACGATTCAAAATTAAAAAACAAAAATATGACTCACGCACAATCACCCTCGAAAATTTTTTTTACACTCACGATAATGTCAGTAATTTCAACTCACGTGCGCTTCCCTAATTTATACCTAACCACAGTTTAACAAAATTGAGGCAACATGCAATTTCTGTTTTTAGTATTATTTTAATGCAAATAAAAATTTGTTTGAAAAAATATATAAGATAAATTCTTTAAAGTTGTATAACTTCTTTTTCAAAATTAGGAAGTTCTTCCAATAACGTCCTTTTATTAAGAAAAAGTATATGATTACTTCTTGAGTACAAAAAGTTATACATAGAAGTTAATAACATTGTTATTTTCTTTTAAGTAAATAATTACTTTGTTCATGCTTTCTGGTTTAAATTTAAAGAATTGATTACAATACTACTTGCTTTTTTGACTCTATCGTTGGAATGAGTTTAGTATTGCAGTTACTAAATTTGGCAATGAGATATGTAAGCAAGTGTGGGCATCACCTTCTTTTTGGAATGTGTAATTTTTTCCTGGGTTGTTATAGCCCTATTGAGCCACCCATACAAATCGAAAAACAAAACAATTTTGGGACACACTAATGTTCATATGGGTACATTAACAAATATTGAGGTAATATTTACATAATAAATTCTTATAGTTGCAATCAGAAACCCTTAATAACTGTTAAAGGTTAATTTTAGTTAAAAAAAAATCATTCAAATAATGCTATATACACATTAGGGTAGCCACGCTTGTATGGAAAAGTAAAAGTACAGTCTAATACTTTCTCCACAAGCCTGATTTTGTTTCTTTTACTTCAATATATGTGTATAGCAAAAATTGGCTCAATGGGACAATATTTAGAGGTCGCGATGAATGGCGACTTTTATGTTTTACATATTTTATTACATGCATTTACTACTTATCATTATTGTACTTGTTTATGTATTGAAGATACTTTTTCACACTTTTCTTTGATCTTTACTAGATTAACATTCGTTAAAATTCAAATATATTGATCCATTTATATAATTATTTAACTTATTTTGAATGCAGAATTACAAGAAACAAGTTTATGTTAGCAAATTTCAGAATTTATTTTTTTTTTCTTTCATGCACTTACTTTCCTCGTATCAGATGTACTTAAACTGTTCAATTTTTATCACTTGGGAAAAAAGAGAACTGAAACGATTAGTATTCGAGAAAAGGCACAGTCATTTCTTTCAAAGGATCCTATAGAGTGGAAAGACGACGCCATTTTTATTTGGATGAAAAAATAATGCTAGACTTTTAAAAGTTGTAAATGACTGTGCAGAACTAGGTGTTGCTTTGGTGACCCGATTTAACAGCTCAATTACGAAAAATGAGGAGCAAAAGCAATATTTGCTTAGATTAGTTGATCACCATAGAAAAAAATTTTCCGGGGTTTCTAAAGCTAATATTGCAAAAATGGCTATCGATAATTTAAAAAAATAATAAAATATATGATCATTTGTACTTAATATACAGTTTTATTAATTCTTTATTTAATTGATTTATTAAATATTTTTATTTTTAAATAAACAATAAATATCACCATAAAAAATCATTGTATGTTATATTTCTATCTAACTCCGACAAATCATTAAACTATCGCAATCTCTAAATATTGACCGATTGTGCTCAAATTTGGACTGAACATTTTTAAGCACTATTCGAATAGGATCAGCGTTGTGGAGCGCGAATATTCGATGCTTTTGAATTTTGGGCCACCCTAATACACATATAGTCAAGGATAGTATAAACCAGGATGCATACTTCTATTCGCAACGCACTTATGATCGTGCAAGCAGAGAAACGCGCGGCGGTAGAATTTTAACACAGTTATTTTATTCAAACGCATTATTAATATTTATTTCAATTTAGAATATAATTATAATAGAAACAATTATTTCTTAACTGTTTTGAAAATTACTGAAATTTTTCAAACTACACCTAGGTCGCTCAAGTAATTTTCAAAACATTTAAAAATTAATTTTTTTCTAAATATTTATGAAGAATTAAATTTTTTTTAAATTTTACTGTTTTTGAATAATTTTACTTTGGTTTTGGAAAATTTAAAATTTATTTGAAAAGCTTAAATTTTTATGAAAATATGCTAATGTAAATATGCTCACTTTCTAGCATATTCACATCTCATATGTAACTGTGTTGAATCCTGTAGCACATGTACATTTTAAATGTAAATGTGCCTATAGCACATACACATTTCAAATGTAAATGTACCTTTTGTGTTCACGGTCATATTGCACATGTAAAATGTGCCGTTGGCCAATGTACATACACATTTCAAATGTGTGCGCCACATGTGCGTGTGAATACATGCTCTGATTCTTAAAGGTTCCTTATTAAAATTTATTTTTTGAATTTTATCTAAAAAAGTCAAATTCAAATTGTTTTTTAAATTTAAAAACAAAAATAACAGTAAATTTTTAAGTGTTACTATAAAATAACTGTTATTTTAAAAATCCGAGTTTCAGCTAAATTCAGGGGTACCGCAAGGTTCTGTTCTTTCTCCTACCCTTTTTCTTATTTTTATTAATGACCTTCTTGGTCAGACCTTCAATCCTATCTACTCTTTTGCAGATGACAGCAACATTTGTCATTAATTTTCATTCGATCACAGGCCAAGCTCTTTGGAGATAGAGAGCATGCGGCAGAACATGAATGACACACTTAATCAAGACTTTTCTACAATCTCTGAGTGGGGTCGCGCGAATAAGGTCGATTTTAATGCACGCAAGACCCAACGTTGTATGTTAACCCACAGACGGGCTTTGTAATTTACATTGTCATCTGTAGCTATGGATGGTATATGTATTGAGGAATCGGATACTCTTGATGTTCTGGGCATGAAAATACAGTGTGATGTCCGCTGGAATAAGCACGTATTTCAAGTGTCGAAAGAAGCATTCAAGTGCCTTGGTTTTCTGAAACGGTGCAAGACTTACTTCACTCCATCCGATCTCCTTACTATTTATACCAGCTATATCCGGCCGAAAATGGAATACAACTCTCATATATGGGCAGGGGCTTCAGTGTCTATTCTGAAGCTTCTGGACCGTGTTCAGGGGAGTCGGTGAAGCTTATCAATGACAGAAGTGTATCCAACTCTATTGATTCATTGGAGCATCGTCGGAATGTGGGTTGTGTGACATTTTTCTATCGATGTTACCATGGGAGGTACTCATCTGAGATAAGTGAACTTATTCCTCGAGCCCGAGTTTTTATTCGTAATACTCGCTTATCTAGTAGAGCACATCCGTTTGTAGTTGATTGTCCTGTGTTTCGCACAACGCATTACAGAGAAAATTCGTTTTTAGTCGAACGATTCGTATGTGGAACAAACTTACCGCAGAAGTCTTCCCTGTTACTTACAATTTAGAAAAATTTAAATCAAATATCCACAAGCACTACTCCCTCTTTCCTCCTTCCCATACCCTATTTTCCTGATTAATACAATGCACTGCATGAGTAGGGGGCATCCCCTGAGTATTGGTTAAATTAAAAAAAAAAAAAAGTAATATCACCAAAAATTTACAATTTTAAACCACTATCAAGTAGATTTTTCATGCATCAATCTAAAAAAATCAAAAAAACTGTTGTTTTTAACAGTAATTCTAAGAAATCAAAAATAAAATTTATTAATAAGTGTTTTGTTTATAAAACAAAAATAAATCTACTTTGTGATTTTTAAAAATGTATTTCTTAACTGTTAGAGTCTCTGATTGCAATATAATCTTGCATCTATATAAGCAATTAATTCAACTTAATGCCAACAGATTTCAAAGGAATGTGTCAAGTTTGTGCTCTATTTGCAACATGGCTGAAAATGAAAACATAGAACATTTTTTAGGCCGTTGTCCAGCATTTAGAGAATTTATAATGTTCTATTTCGGAAAAAGTTTACTTGAAGAGGAAGAGATTGTAAATACACTTAATGATAAAACAATAGGATGGAAACCGTTAGTAAATTTTGTAAAATTTTGTATAAATTACAGAAATATGCTTGTAAATGAATTTAATTTTTAAAATGCAATATGTTTGTGCAGTATAATATATAATATTATGTCGACTAACGACGATATGTCAAATTCAAATATCTTAATTTAATAATTTCTTATTTTTTGTAATTATGTATATTGCTAAATTATGAAAATAAAAAAAACACTACTACTACTACTACTATAAGCAAACAATTTGAATAAAAAGGAATTGGGAATTATAAACTGTTAATTTAAAAAGGCATTTTATGAGTTATGAATTCTCTCATACTACGTATTTCTTAAACAGTATTAAGAACACGGTAATATTTTATATAGCATACTTTTAGGATTGTAGCGAATTAAGAATATGTTCATAAAATATATGATAAAAAAACGCCAAAATTAGAATTATTTCTTAATATATAAGAAACTGTTTTTAAATATTATGTTACTGGTCATACGTATTATGAAGCCTAAAATTATAAACCTAAAAAATTTCACAAAAATTATGGATTTTATTTTTTGGTGTGTACTCTACTTATTTTTACGTATAACAAAACACAATAATATTTTAACTCTTGCAGTTGTAAATTTCTTAAGAAATACAAAATCGATCCACCTTAATGTAGTCATTAAAACTGTCATTTACTTAAAATGAATGCACTCTTTACAAGTCTGAAAAAAACCCATACAATTTTATAGCAGCATGTTGCTTAAAATTGCTGAAGCAACACAATTTGTATCTGGAGCATCTTTTTACCAAAGCATCCTCTCTGTCACCAAACACAGCTGATGATAACCTAACCTTTGATAATAAAATCAGCTGTTGTAATTTTTTTAAACTCTTGCATCAGCCAATTGTACAAGTATATGCCCCCAAAATACTATACAAAAATGGTACAAAAGAAACTAACAAAAAAAAAAAACTGTTACACACAGCAACAGCGATACAACTTTCAAGTTCATACACATTTTTAAGCTACATTCATATTTTAACGTATGATTATTTCTTATAAAGGGTGTTTTTTTAAGCCCGATATAATATAATATAATATATAACTTACGAAAGTGTTAGCTGGCAAACAAACTGTCATAATGCGCTCAGTTTTTGACATTTATGTCATTATACTTTGGCGAATCACCATGTATGTATATATTCACGCTTGAAAAACGCTACCAAATTATCCAAATTTAATTTGAAATTCAGCCATTGATTCGCCCGATGTTTTTTCGTAAAATTGTGTTCAGCGATGAAGTCCATTTTTGGCTTAACGGGTTTGTTAATAAACAAAATTGCCGCGTATGTATGTGATTGAGAACAATCCACAAGAGACCATACAGACTCCATTACATCCAGAAAAATGCACCGTTTGGTGCGGTTTACACGCTGGTCACATCATCGGACCAGTGTGTTTCTATTCACCTCAGTCTCTTTCAATTTGCACCCTTTTTATTTATTCGTAAACTCGCACCGATCAAATGAAAACATGTTGCAGAAATTTGAAAGTTTAAATTAATTTTTATCATGTTTTTGAATGATAATTTAATAAAATGTTTATTTATTTAAAATTTTAAAGATAAAATAAGCAAGATAAAATTAAAATACATAAACTTTAATAGAAAATAGCAATATAAACAAAATAAAAGTGAATGTTTTAAGTAACAATTTTGTATCAACATGTTGCAATTATTTTTTAGTGTAACAAAAATGTTTTCATTTGCTTGCTCGAGTTCAGTTGGTAATAGGGTTGCCATTCGTACTGATTTAAACAGTACATGTACTGTTTTTTGAAAAATGTACTGTTTTATTCACAACACCTAAAACAGTACGCAAAAGTACTGTTTTTTTGGATTTGCACTGTTTTTGTACTGTTTTTTTTGTATATTTTTCATATTTTTATATAAACAAGTTTTTTTGCGTGTACAAAGAATATATATTTTTTTAACCATGTTTTTTTTTGTGTGTACAATAGTTTTTTACATAAATTTTTTGAATCTCCCTGTATTAATTCCACTTCGTTTCTTTGTACATATATAAGTTTGGTTTGTTTACTTTTCAAGCAATGGATGTTTGTAAACACTATTTTTTTCATGACACTGCCCAATGCAAAAAGTAATGGCGTCCAAACTAATAATTTTAGCCAATTTGACGAAATTTAGTCAATTTGATGAAATTTAGTCAATTTTACTTCTTTAGAGGATGTAAACTTGACGAAATTTTGTTGATTTGAATAAAATTTGTTAAATCTAAAAAAAAAAATTGACAAAATTTCGTTAAAGATCTACAAAAATTTTTTTTTGTTGATTTTACCTACGTAAAATTCGGTGTATTAACTTATTTTAAGTAAATATGTGATGTATTGAAGTAAAAGTTATGTTAACAATAAATACAAAAATGTACTGTTTTTTTTGAAAAGTACTGTTTATTTTCATCAATGTACTTTTTTTTCACTTTTCAAAAATGGCAACCCTAGTTGGTAAGCATAAAAAACGCTGTGTACGGTAGCTTCTATAAATACTCTGTATATACTTCTGTATACTTCTGTATATACTCTTTGATCGGACCTTATTTTTTCAAAAATGATGCCGGAGCTCATGTTACGGTCAGTGGAGATCGTTACCGCAACATGATCAATGATTTTTTGGTTGAAAATATGGATGACATTGATCTGGGCGAGATGTTGTTTCAACATGATGGCGCTACGTTCCATACGGCGACCGCAACGATCGACTTATTGAAATCAAAATTTGGCGATAAGTTGATTTCGAGAAATGGACCTGTCAATTTGACACCTCTCGATTATTTCCTGTGGGGCTACGTGAGGTCTCTGGTTTAAGCTGATAAACCAGCAACAATTGACCCCTTGGAGGCCAACATTGTTCGTGTTATGCATGACGTACGGCCAGCTATGCTCGCCCAAAATTTGACGTCCAGAATGCGCGTCATTATTAACAGCCATATGCCCGAAATCATTTTCAAATGTTAATGCCATGTATTGATCTTTCGAATAAAAAAATTTTTTTGGTTAAAATTTAATTTTTTGTGTTATTTGTTACAAATTCAAGTTCTATCGGGCTTAAAAAAACACCCTTTATAACGAAGGTGCTAGTACTCGTTTTGCTATCGTAAACTACTTCTCTGGTCTATTAAAATACGCGAAGTATTGGACCTCCTCTAATGAATCACTTGAGATATCTGTACGTACAGATGTAGTAGTCAAATGTAAACTTTTAAACAACAAACTTTTGAATTATCATTTAATTATTTTATTTTAGGTTATATTTCATTTGTGCAAATACACGATGATTTTGCAAATTTTAACGTTTATGTTGTTTTTTTATTCAGAAGAACATAAAACGTGTACTTGACAGCTAAACTTTGATTACCCACATATACTGCAAGATATGTTTAGGAAATTAGTTATTGGTCAGTCTAGTCGTACAGGCAATCTAGTAATGCCTAGTTATAGGGCAAATATATTTGGCAAAATTTTTGCAAAATACTGGCAATAATATTTGCAATAGTAGTACATAGTGTATAAGTACATTAACACGCAAATTTTATTTAAATCGAAACAGGCGCACCTTGCACTGTTTGTGGTCTTTTAGCACAATCTATGATTGATATATCCACTATATATATATACATATATATACAGTGAAATCTCCCGTGGGCGGACACCGACCGTCACAGTAGTTTTGTCCGTTAACGGGAGGTGTCCGCCCACGGGATAGCTGAGTTAAAATGGTCAGGATTTATCAGCTATTAAATACCCTATTATCACTGTATGTATTTTTAAAAAATAACTGGCGAATTGTAGTCTGCTTATAGTTCGTTTGTCTATATTTTTGTACATTTCCTCAAAATTGTTTTCCAAATTATATAATTTTTCGTATGCTACAAAATCATTTAAAGCGAATTTTTTCAAACGTGCTATCTGTGTTAGGGCTTCATCGAACGGTTTTATTTTATAGATTTCTTCCTCTTCTGAATCACATGATATTATTTCTGGAGGATTTGTATTATCGAAGTTTATTTCAATATCGTCATTTTCAGTGTATGCAATGTTATTGATATTTAAAAATTCTTCAAAAGTTTCTGAAATTCTTTGAAAATTCAATAGAGTTGCTAATGGCACATCATCTTCTGGATCAAATTCGTCGGCAGTTTGGTTCTGATACATGAATCCGGCTTTGCGAAAACAGTTCTGTATTGTAGTAGGTTCAACTTTATTCCAAGCTGTTTTTATAAAACAATATGCGTCCAACACGCTGATATTCTTTGACAGATCTGATACTGATTTGGCTGTGCTCATTTTTGAGACTACCTTATTCAAAATCAAGCTTCTGTAGTTAACTTTAAAACTTTGAATTATGCCTTGGTCCAGAGGTTGACATCCGCTGCCTCTCCTGATATGCACTTAAAAGCAACACTGTGTCGCTTGCGCTATTTTTGTAGCCACCCATTTGATGCAGAAAAATCTTGATAACCTATTTTCTCAGCTATTTCTTTGGCCTTTGCCTTTATAATTGGTCCTGAGATAGGCAAATTCCTGCTTCTGGCAATTACAAACCTTGTCAAGTTCGGAACCATTTGTAGGAAATCAGTTCTTTTTATAATTAATATTAATTCCAGATTTCCATCTAGCTTTAAGATATTCTTTATTTTTTAGAATGCTCGCAGACTGAGTTTTACCAATATTAAATTTTAAAAAACTTACATAATTACTAACTTTTTTCCTAATTGGTTTGTTTCTTTACCTTTTTGCAATTTCACGCACTTAAAGGTTTTCTTGTTCATACACATTTATTATTTTAATTTTTTCTTTAAGTGTAAGAGAATTTCGCCCACTCATATTTCAAAAAAATTCTTCGATAAATTATTTTAACACCTTACTCAATCAACACGCTTAAAAAAGATAAAATAAAACTATGAAACACACAATCAATGATATAAAAAAGGGGAATCCCACAATTTAATTTTTGTAACGCTCTTGTGGATTACTGTTGTAAACATAAATGTATTTTTTGCAAGTTTTTTTTCTGTTTCGTTAAAAATTTTGTCCGTCTACTAGAGGTGTTTTACACAAAAAAGGTGTCCGCGTCCGTCCATGGGAGTGTCCGTCTAGCAGAGTGTAATTTGTTCTAAAAACACTTGCAAAACAAAGGTGACCGCCTGCGGGAGGTGTCCGTTAGTAGAGGTTTCACTGTATATATATTTTTTGTAATTGCTTAAAAGTTGATGTCTTTAGAAGTGAAATTAAATGAAACCACGAACAATTTGCAGTTACATTTTTAATTATTTTCAATAATGTACAGTTGCATCTCCGATTACTAATAATTATTAGTGTACTAGTTATCTTTAAAAATATATAATTTTTTTTAAATCTCAAAATTCGTATCATGAACAAAATTACAAAAATCTTTACATTTTATGTAGAGTATAGTTTTAAAAAATTTTAATTTTGAAAAATATTAAATATATTACGTTCGGGACCGTCGGCTTGTTGAAGTTTAAACTTTCGGTGCAAATATCTCTGCTTCCATTAAAAGTTGGGGTCGAAAGGGTTAAAATGTTCCATTCTAATATGTAGATAAAATTTTATATAAATAGAAATTAAACATAAAGCTGCATTTACATAGCTCGAAATCCGGTTTAACTAGATTTCGAAATCCAGTTCGCGTATCATTTTATATACAACCATATGATGTAAATGTAGATTAAACTGGATTTCGATGGTAAATGTAAATGCAGCTTAAACCGATAAGCAATTTTGGCTGCATATTCACAGCATCAATAAAGTTCAAAAACATAGACTTTTCAATACAATTCATCACATAAAAGTAAAACCGACAAGTAAAACTGGAGAAAAGAGCATTCAACTTTATTCATACTCCCGTCCTCAATACTCTAACATTTGTTTACTCTTTTGAGCAATGTTGCCAGATAATGGAATGTGTTAGAAACATTCGGGAAGACTGTGGTACAAAATTGTAAATTTTACGATATATTTTTGAAATCAGTTTGAAAAAATTGTACTAAAAACCCGGGAGTTCAGTTTTATCAACTTTAATGCTTTTTCTTTTAAGTCTGAATGCCCCCACTGATAGTATTTATAAAAAGGGCTTTATGTATGAAGTGTTGTACAGGGTATGTTGGGGGTATTTTCGTTTTAAAATAAATAAAATTATAAACATTCTGGCATCATTAGTCTTGCAAATATTATTCTCACTCTTTAGTAAAGTAATGTGGCCCGTGTTGCCAGGTTTGACGATTTATCGTCATTATGACGATTTGTATACCCAAAATATCTTAAAGCCAATCGGACGATTTTTGCTTTCAAAATGACGATTTTTTGACAACACGCTGAAAAAACTGAGGGAATGTTATCAAAGTGCTTAGTAATTAAACAACTACATAAGTTTCAAGTTAGTTTTACAAAAATCGTTATTGACAACATAACTTTCTTGCAGAGTTAATTAGCGATATAGTATTCTCTATGCATGTTTTTAAAGTTGAAATTTCTCATTTTCACGATTTCGTTAATAAAAAATATGCAACGAAAAGGATATACACAATTTTAATATGTACATTTAGGAAATAACTCTGGTTACTTAATTTTTGAAAAAACTCGCGTACTTTCTCTTTAAATTTAAGGAAAAAATTTCTTAAACTATAAAAATGTGATATATTTGTATGCCTTAAAAATATGGACTCTGGTAAAAATACTAACCCGAGTGTGAAGGCCACATATAATTTAATCTAGGATTTGGTTTTTCGAAAATGTTTGGTATGATATCATACATATTAATATCTAAATCTATATATCGATTGATATTACCGTAGATATGGCATGTATTACTTCATATGGTATATATTAATTAGAATGAAACCATATATAATTTTATATCGCTGAATACAGTGTTATTGACAATTTGTTGAAATGTTGAACAATGTTTTTGCTCCTTCCTTAAAAATATAGGAATTTTAATAACGCCCTTTTGCATTTTAGCTGACAATATAAATTCAATTTAATAAACCTCTATTGTAAGTTACAAAAATTTTTAAATTTTCAATTATAATTGAGGTAAATTTTTTAAGTTTGTTCGGTAACACAAAATTTTTTGCAAATGCATACAACATTTTACTGGAAGGTATTCATAAAATAGAGAGTAATTTTTTAATTTTTACTGGCCTTTACTGAAAGAGTAATCGAACAGACTTAAACTGATTTTTTAATTTGTAATTTCTCAATTTAAAATCTCATCCAAAAGTAAATAACTCAAAAATTTTAATTTGAATATTCCCAATAACGCAAAAATCTTAATTTCAATAAGAATATTCCCAATATAATTTAAAAATTTAAAAGAAATCTTTAATTAATTTATAATTTCTTTAATTACAAATTTTCAATACAAATAGTAAATAATAAATAATAAACTCGTTTGTAGCTTGAAAACTGTAATAAGTTTTATGTTTATCATAGTTTTACCATATTTACAACTTAAATGCGAGTTTTTATGAGAACACCTAATATTAATGTTTTTAAAATTCAAAAAAACATACGATACATATATTTGAAATAAAATATTGACCATATCCTATTACAGTAGGGTTCGCTTACAACGAACACCGGTTATAATGAACTTTTTTTTATAAAGAACTATTTTTCTGGTCCCAACGCATTTACTAGCATATTTTATACGAAATAATTCGGTTATAATGAATACCCTTTATAGCTAACTTTTTATATAACGAACTAATTTTTTGGACCCTTTTACGAATTTTCATAAAAATGTTTACGCTTATAACTAACACATTAAAAAAATCTAAATTTTTTTATGAAAAATGTGCTGCAATTTTTAAAAACTGAAGCATTTTACTTGAAACTTCTCTAAAAATAATTAGAAACTGTATAAAACGTTATTTAATTGAAGAATTGTTTCAATATTATAAACAAAAATATAAAAATTGGGAGAATTTGAAAAAAATCATGTCCTTCTATTATTATTTTTTAAATGTTTACCACGGTCCGGTCCCTACGAGTTTGTTAGAACCGTGCTCTACTTTAGTGTAACGTATAATTTTATAAAATTGGATGAGGACAAAATTCGGCCAAAACTGTATCGAATCACTTCGAATTCTATCTAAATGTATCTAATTTGATGCAATGTGATACAGTTTAGATAAAACTATATAAAGCTCTATATAAATTTTTTTTTTTAATCGGGAGTAATAAAAATTAAGAAAAAAAAGTTAATATCAATAAAATTTTAGTTAATTAAAGTACGTTTTCCTCACAAATGTCGATTTTAAATGATGCATGTTCAAAAATTTACTTTTTACATTCCCTTCCTACACTCTAAAAAAAAGTTATTAAAGTCAGCAAAAAATTTTGCTGAGTCCGCAAAATTTTAGTCATAAGGGTGCTTGCAAAAAATTGCTAGTGTCAGCAAAATAAAAAAAAAATAGCTCGCTGATTTTCAGCAACAAAATTAGTAGATTCAGCAAAAGTTTTACTATCACTTATTTAATTAAAAATTAAACAATCCTTGCTAAAAGTTACTAAATTTTTTGCTAAATATTAGTAGACTGGAAAAAACACAAAACATTTGTAGAAAAATTATATGTTAGTTAATTTATTTGCTGAAAATCTGAAACAATATTTATCATTCTCTTAAAAATAATTTACAATATGTTACAAAATATAAAAATGTTCATACTCCTACCTTGACGACATGAATTAATTTAATATCTGGAAATATATGGAAATAGTTATATATAACATAAACAAAATTATCTTTCTACTACTTACATCAATGGTTTTCTAAATATACGACCCTTTTTTGCAATGAGAAAAAGGAAACAAAAAATTACCTAAGATGTATGTCCTTGTCTTTCGCTATATACTGTCTACATGAACGTATATTTGTTTGCAATTTGACCACACTACATTAATAATCACTTTAAATATTTAGTTCACAAATACACATTTAATGTTTTTATTAAATTTAAATATATTATAAGTTTTAATATAATTTTATTAAAAATTATGTTTTTTCGACTTTTAATTGTGAATTGAAAATGAAAATTATATAGTGAATTGAGTTTTCTGAAAATTTTGATGTACAATTGATGGGGTTCTTTGATTAAATTTATTAAGTGGAATATATATTAACATCATGTGCTAATATTTACAAAATAGAAAAATAAGTCAAGTTTTCACTTTAATTGCAAGGATAATCTACATTATTAACAAATGTGCAATGAATTGATATGGTTGTTAAACCTCAAAGTAGATACTTTTAAGTCATATTACATTTTAATTGTAGTTTATTCAGGTATACGAAAAAATAACAAACTTTAAAGAAGATAATAGGTGTTTGGTAAAAGTTAAATTTGGTATTCACATTCTTGATCTACGTCTTAAAATCTATCAAAATGGATAAGTCGCCTGGCCGATCCATTTTTAGTGTTTAACTGTATAATTAAAGAAAATAACATTGTTAAAGAATTTCTATATTTTGTAAAATAATTTAAGATTGGAAAATTGTGCTACTGAAATATTTTTCACAAAATTATAAAAAAAGTAATTAATTATTTAACATATAGAAAAATGTCATAAATCGTGTTATATTATTACAGCGATAGCATGTTAGCACTTGAAATGAGATTTACATTATTGTCTTTAATTTTTTTATTTAAAATTCATCCCACTTACAACAAATATTTTTTATTTTAATATTTTTTACAACTTTTTAAAAAAAATTTTTAACGATTTTTAAAAATATGATGACAATTTTGACGATTTTTCTGGAGAATTTGACGATGTTATGCTCGATAAACCTGGCAACACTATATAATACTACGATACTACGTCAATGAATAACAACAAAGCAGTAAACCAAAAAATGACACGAATTTGCAAAAAGAAACGCAAAAAAATCATATACGAACAGTGAATAGAATTAAACGCCAGTTTATTTGTGAACCTTCATTAAAAACAGACGTTATAAAGAAAATTACGGTGGTATATACATAAACATAATATTTGTACAATTAAAAATTAACAAAAAAGTTCTCGATGTTTTAACAAAATATTTAAAAATATAAACAAATTTGAGTGAACAAAAAAAAAAATAAGCAGTTAGTACAACAACAATTATTTAAAACTTTCTTTGTGTGTGAATAAAAAATTATATTTGATGAAATTAAATCATCATCTAATGAAATTACAAGCAGTGTTTAAAAATTTCTAACTAAATGGCTTTTATTGAACAATATTATAGAGATTTTATATTCATAGAACCTTATTGAACAATTAGTTTAATATAAAAAGTGCAAAAAATATAAAAAGTGAAGAAATAAAAAAAAAAAATAACGTAAAAATTATATAACAAAAAATACTTTAAAACTTTCAAAAACTGCGATAAATATATTAAATCATATTTTACGGCGTTTTAAAAAATATACAAGTGATATTTGTTATACACATTACGTAAAGGAACACAACGTTTGACTTTTTTTTATTATGTTGACTGATATTGCTTGTTCTTCAACAAAAACAAACAACGCATCAGCAACATTAACTGTTTTATCTATTTCGGGCATAACGGCAACATTAAGTGCATATATACAAAAATACTTGTGTCTAAACATTATTGCGTGTGATATGCAACATTTAAATTGCTTACAAACATTACCACAACTACATATGTGTGGTTGGCAACATCTATTTAATAAAAAAAACAATTGTAACGGTTTTATGTTTAGTTTTCTAAACAATTCATCTAAAAAATACTATAAAAATATTTGTGTAAAACGTGTCAAACGCCTTGATAACTACGTACAATTAAAACGTCGAGGTAGAGGTGTTGCAATGAAATTGTATATGACGTCATCATTAATGTTTAACGACACTATGATGCGCGGTAAGTGAAAGATAAAATAAATATTTAAAAAAAAAAAACTATAAATGTAATTTTTTGTGTTCATATCTTATTGGGCCACGTAGTGCAATAATTGCATTTTGGTGGTTTTTCCATTATACAGTACAGTAGAGACAAAGAGAATTTACACATTCCATGAAGCTATTGAAAGAAGTCAGTAAATGAAAAAACAATCACAACGCGAGTGCAAAAATGCAATTTTTAATAAAACTTTATAAAAAAATTCCATTAAGAGTATTTACCTCAAAAATCTTAATCTGTCAATTCATATGGAAATTGCATCATCCTTTCACATCTTAATATTCAATAAAAAATTGAGAAACATTTCCAACAAATTATATTATGCAATTAAAATAATAGTGTTAACTAACAATCCAGAAATTTAGAATATACGTAAGGGTCCAACTTAGCCCAGCCAGTATGAAATTTTCTTTCCCGGTTAAAAAAGTTCATTTATGTTCATGTATATTTTTTATATGATCATCCATATTCGTACATACTACATTTCCATATATGGGCAAATATAGTCATATATTATTTTATATGGTCATCCATAAACGTTCATACATAATACATATTTTGCTATTTTATTAGATAACTTTGTATTGTAAAAAAAGCAATATTATTTCAAACCCGATTTTACCTTGTTGTCGAATTTTGACTTGCGACCAAGTTTTTTTGAATCTGTAAAATAAAATGAATTTTGGTACATATATGTATCTTTATAATCGGAGAAGGGCTACTATACTAAGAGTAATACTATAATATGGGATTCGTATTTTTACGATAACTCGGAAAGTTTTCACTCGATTTTAACCTTGCTACATTCGTTGAAAAGATAATTATATTTTTTAGATCTTTCCTGAAAAACATTGGTGTTAGTTTTAGCCAGCTTTTCTACACAGTTCAACACACAAAATTCAATAACTTTAATTGCTGAAATTCCGCCAATAACGAAAATTGCTAATTCAATTAGAAATTAATAGCTCTTTAATTTAATTATTTTTCAATTTAATAATAACTCATTTGATTAAAACATGATCAATATCGTACAATTATCGTTGTTGCCATACCAAATGTTTTTTTTTTAAATAATTTTTTATTTATTTTTGCTTTCGCTTCCCAGTTTAAAAAATTTTTAAATTTTTATTAAACGAAATTAAACTTTTAAAATTATATTATCAATTTTATGATAATGTTTTAGAATAAATAAATATTCAAATTTAAACAACTGAAACTAAATTAATTAACTTATTAAAGTTTGGTTTGCTTTATGGGCTGGTGGAATCGTTCGTCCGTACTTCTTTAAAGACGATGCTGGTCAGAATGTTTCAGTCAATGGTGACCGCTATAGAGCCATGATTACTGACTTTTTCGTTCATCAATTGAACAACCATAATGTACAAAATGGCGCAACATGTCACACAGCAATTGTCACACGCAATTGATTTTCGAAGGAAGCGTTTGGTAATTGCATAGTTTCACGTTTCGGACCCGTGAATTGGCCTCCAAGATTGTGCGATTCAACGCCGCTGGACTATTTTCTGTGAGGATATGTGAAGTCGCTAGTCTACGCCGATAAGCCCGAAATGATTGATCGCTTGGAGGACAACATTCGCCGCGTTATTATTATTATTAGAAAAGTCAGCCGTTGCTGTTGAAAAATAAATTTTTTTCTGCAAAAAAAAAAAACTGTGTTTCATTCAAATAGTCACGGAATTATTGATCCGCCTTCGTATGAAGATACTTTACAAAAACGAAACTTCATAACACCACTTCCTATTCTGAGAATTTCAAATAGTATTTCTAACTATTACAGTAAGCAAGTTATCCTGATGATGAAGCTTGACTGCACAATTAACATGTTTGTGGAGGCTTCCCCAAAACAACTTTCAAAACTATTTTATAATTATAACTCAGAGAATTTATTGTCAAATATTTTCAGTTCAATTTTGGATTTTAATTTTAAAAAGAAAACAAAAAATATATTTTATATAAATTTAAATAAAATTGTTTAATATAAAATAAATAAATAGTGGGGACTTATCTCGTTCCCATAAGTGGTGACCCCGTCAAAAAAGAATAAGAAATACGAATCATCTAAATTAAGAGAAAGTTTGTTTCAAAAATATTCATCAAATCTTCACAATAACAAGATCAAGTCATAAAAAAAAACATAATTATTAGAAAACTTTTAGGAGATTCTGAATACCTAAATCATATAAGTTAGTCCCGTTTTACAATAGAAGTTCGCAAGACGCCAAATCTTACACTCCATTCTTCCTGTAACTCACTTAATCAAACAATCAAAACTCTCCTTGCTTGTCGGTTCATTTATCTTCAATTTTAAAAGTCGCCGAAGGTACATTAACGATTTGTAGATCAAATCTCAAATGAAATTAGGTCTACTACATTCAAGATTCATTCATCTTTATGCAGTTTGACTTCAAATAGAGGTATCGGATAAACCACAGCAGAATTGGTTTTCTAATCAATAGCATAACTCAACAATTAATTTATCCTGATTTCATGGATAAACCTACGAAGATCAAACTATTTGAGACAGCGTATTTAAAAAAGAAAACAACAAAAATTAAAAAAAAAATCATCGTACTCAAAAGCAAATTTTTCAAGAAACTTGCAGTTCCTGTCTTAGAAGGGGGGTAATGTGGAGGCTTCCCCAAAACAACTTTCAAAACTATTTTATAATTATAACTCAGAGAATTTATTGTCAAATATTTTCAGTTCAATTTTGGATTTTAATTTTAAAAAGAAAACAAAAAATATATTTTATATAAATTTAAATAAAATTGTTTAATATAAAATAAATAAATAGTGGGGACTTATCTCGTTCCCATATGTTTATTTCAAAAGTTCAAAGGAACACCATTTCTAGTTTTATTTTAATTCTCATTGAAATTATAAAATTTGTAATTACACCATTTCCAACTGCATTTATTATATAATTAAAAAAAATAGAACTCAGCTACACCATTTACAATGTGATTACAGAAATTTTTAAAATAAATCTGTCTAATCATATTCTGCCAAAAAAAAAAAATCATTTGAAAAAATGGTTTAACTATGATTATTAACTTAAGTTTTAAAAAAGTGTTATATCGTGATGGCTAGTTAGAGTACTAGAAAATGTTTTTAGTTTTAGTTTCTTTATTCGTTCTTCCCAAACAACAAGACTTATGTCTTTTTAATTACAGCATGGAAATTATTATTACAGATAGTTTACATAATGATTACACAAATAAATTAGTATTATTATTAATAAAATAATAAGTAAAATAATACAAAAAAAAAATGAGTAACTAGGATTATTTCAGTGTTAAATTGTGAAGATGAGTTGTCGAACTTAAAATGGTGTAGATAATTATGTTCGTATTGCAATTGGACTTTCCCCAAAAGAAAACTTTGTATCTTTATTTATATCAGTATCTATATCATTATCTTTTTTATAATGGGGAATTCATTTATTATTTTCTTTTTAATTTCATCTTTAACAATGAAGCAAAATCGTTCTCTTTAATTTTGTTTACGTTTAAGAGCTTTAAGACTTTGTTCACGATTTAGAGTAGTCTGTATAAAAATAAAGTTGTTCACGTTTCCGAGACGATCAAACTTCCGGGCGTTCACGTTATCGCGAATGCACTGTATATACTCGTAGAATACAACTCCTTCAACTTCTAGAATCGCGATATCATTATTACCGTTTACGAGAAGAATAAAAAAAACTGACTTTGAATAACTTTTTTCGCAGGCATGGGATTGACTTTTGGTATTTTATTTGTAACGGTGTACCCAAGGTCTTTACCAAAATTAAGCTCTGTCGGAAATTTAGTTATTTGAAATGTCTACTTTGACCGGACTAATAACTAATGTGTAGGGCAACCAAAAATAAGCTAAACATTGTTTTTTTATTTGAAAGACTAGAACTAATTAGACTTATAATACAAGTTCTGATCATAAAGTTATGAACATTTAAAGCTACATATATATTTGAAAAGTAGATAATTTTATTTTGTGAATATTAGCTACTTTTTGCTTTTTGATTTTTTACTTTAAAAATTAAGCTTATTTTAGCTTTTTCTTTTAAAATAGAGCGATTTTTTTCTATTTTTTAGCAATCGGAATTTTGAAGTATTTTTTTTAATTAAAAGTCAAAACAGCAGTTGGTTTATCAAAAAATATTTTTATAAACCATTTAGACTTTGAAGCTTTGGAAAAGCACGTTTGTTTGACTGACTAAGTTCCAAGGAACAAATTTTATTTGTCGTAACTATTTTAATAAAAAGTTATGAAATATAACGGTATATTTTTTAAATTTATCGGCTTATTTTTATATTTAAACGGCTGTTTTCGAACTTTTTTAAGGTGATATTTTAGGTGATATTTAAAAGAACATAGCCAAAGAGGTTTGGACTGGCCGCCATTTTTGAACCTCCCCAGCAAAAGCAGACATTGCCAAGTAATGAAGCGTGTATGTAGCTAACAAAGGGATTCACTAGTTACCATTTACTGGATTACTTTTGTTCGCGATTACCCAAAATTCATGGGTGGTCATTACCCTCTCGCTTACAAAAAAAGGAAGAATAATGATTTACCTAATTAGTTACTCATAGTGAAGGAATAAGTAATTACTTTTATATTAGGAATAAGAGGGTACTCACAATGATAGAATGAGTGGTTACAAAGGAGTTACAAAACCTAAACCTAACCTACAAAATAAGCGGTTATCTTTAAGTTATTTTGTTTTTTAAGAAATCTTGATACAAAAATTTCAAATAACTTTAGCTTGGAACATTTACTTGTAAAAATTAACACAGTATTGGATTCAAAAATATGAAATCGATACTTATGTAAACAGTTAACAGTAACTCATTAGTTTGCAATTACATATAAGGTATTATATAACCCATTATCAATAAGTAATTCTTTTGTATTTTAAAGTAATGCAATAGGTAATGACCCATTATTACTAGGTAATCTATACGGTAATGACCTGTCACTACCATGTTTTTGCTGGGTCCCTGTAGAAATTTCCGAAAATCCTGTCTAAGCGAATGTAAAATTCAAGTTTCTCGACTTAGCTGTTTGGCCAGGCCGGTATGATTTTTCAAAAATCCAGTCTAAACGAATGTCTACTGAGGATAAGGAACCCATATACCAAATGTCTACATCAAGCTTAAAAATAAAAGTTTTGTGAAGAATTGATACAAAGTCACGAAATACAAATTCCCTTAACCAATAGTCTTAGGTATATTTTTATAACCAACATACGTCTTTGAATTGCATTATCGAACTACGCCTTTCACACAAACAAATAGTATATCTCAATATTTTAGTTTTAAAAGATCGAACTTCTTTTATTATTCATATATATGACGCTTTTTTTCTGAACTCTCCCACTTCATAAAAAAGTTTGCCGGATTTACTGGAGACTTACAGTAAGTGTTGTCCTTTCAAATATCATTTAATTACTTTTTTAATTTTTCAAATAAGTGAGCGAAGTAGGTGGGGTCCAACCTCTAAAAAGGGACAATTTTTTATGAAAAGTATGTTAATATTTAAATTTAGTGTGCTTAACTGGAACATTATTATTATTTATTATTATAAAGATCAGGATATAGCCCAATAAGACGTGTACTCAAGACAAAGCCGACATTGGGTGACCCGACCTGCCAGATTCCCCACAAGTGGTATCTCAACCTAAAGTGTCCCGTTATGAACACTACAAGAAGCTAAATGTCACTCCTAGGAAGGAATTAACCAAAGTCTTCGACTAACGCATACCAGCGGGCCAGTCCCAGCGAACCCGCATCATGGGCAACTCGCCCCCAGATACCAGGGCACGGATGGTGGACCAGTTGGCCAATTCGTCCTCCACCTCGTTACCCTCATAACCACTATGCCCCGGTATACAGAAAAGGGTCACTTTATTACGTGCAGCCAATTGCTGCAGAGTATCGAAGAACTCCAGAACGAGCCCCGAGATGAATGTGAAAAAAGACAATACATACCATGGAACATTGAAAATTTTTGAAATAAATTATTACCCTGCAGGAAGCTTGGGGTCAAGTGTCTCCAAGTCTCCACTTTTGTCTACTATTTTGTTGACATTGTCAACTAAGCGTCTACACTTTTTACTTTATTAACTCACTAGTAAATTTTTGGTTCCAATGTCTACATATGGTCCCATTAGAACTAATTAGTCACTAGTGAATCTATGGTTCTTATGTCTACATCTGGTCCCATAAGAACTAACGAGTCACTAGTGAATCTTTGGTCCAATGTCTGCATATGGTCCGATAAGAACTACCTAGTCACTAGTGAATCTATGTTTCTAATGTCTACATATGGTGCCATAAGAACTACCTAGTCACTAGTGAATCTTTGGTTCCAATGTCTACATATGGTCTCATAAGAACTACCTATTCACTACCTAGTCAATAGTTCTAATGTCACTAGTGATTTTCAATGACACGTACATGTTAAATGTCTATAGCAAATTACATTGCCTGGGGAACATTTCGTTAGTAGTACTGGTGACACAGTCAATAGTGAATCAATACTTTTTCACTATTGACATTTCCTGCAGGGTATATCGATAGACTTCTATGGGCTGGTTACATCTCGACTGGTGAAATGTGTTTTTAGATATTTCATAACTTTATCTGAAATTTTCTAATAAAAAACAAAAAATCATATATCTCAAAACATTTTTTTTATATTTTTTAACGAAAGATCGTACGTTTTTTAATCGGTATGAAAATTTTCAGCGGGGTTTTCGAAATATTTAATTTTGAATTTGTATCACACAGAGTGTCGTCAATTCGTATAACAAGTGGCCAAAAATAGAATTAGTTGTACTACGTAAGTGAAATTTGGTACATGAGTATATATTTTTTAAAAATGTAAAGATACAAAAAATCGCAGCAAGGACCCGCCTAGCCTACCTGTCATGTATCCTGAATGCTAAAAATGCAATAAAAGTTACATATATTATTGGAATCTGACGAAACATATTATTATTATATTGTATCTGTAAAATTTTGTATATTTTCGAGCAAGGATACGGCAAACTCAAAAATGTCCTTGAACTAAAAAATTACGTAATGCAAATATTAACCTACTTTTCCTCACAAATTTAAACCTTTTAGAAGTTTGACCTCGCCTACTTCGTCCACTTATTTAAAAAATTAAAAATCTTGTTCCAAGAAGTTCTTATATTAAAGAGGAAAATACCGAGCAAGGATACAGCAAACTCAAAAATGTCCTTGAACTAAAAAATTACATAATGCATTTATTAACTTCCTTTTCCTCAAAAATTTTAACCTTTTAGAAGTTTGACCTCGCCTACTTCGTCCAGTTATTTGAAAAATTAAAAACGTTGTTCCATGAAGTTCTTATATTAAAGAGGAAAATACCGAGCAAGGATACGGCAAACTCAAAAATGTCCTTGAACTAAAAAATTACATAATGCAAATATTAACATACTTTTCCTCAAAAATTTAAACCTTTTAGAAGTTTGACCTCGCCTACTTCGTCCACTTATTTGAAAAATTAAAAATCTTGTTCCATGAAGTTCTTATATTTAAGAGGAAAATACTTGCTGCAAGTTTCGAGTAAATCCGGCAACGTTTTTTCTAAAGTGGGAGAGTTTATAAATAAAGCGTCATATGTTAGGTATGTATTACATTTGTATATTTAGAAAAATGTGTCGCCTTTTTCATTGTGGCAGTGAATCACCTACATTAACCACCTACACCATCATTAGCATCGATTTTTAAGTACATATTTCTGTTTCAACAACGTCATTTTGAAACGGAATATTTGGAGTGAAAATTCCATTATCTAACAAAATGTACTTTGTATAAACACCACCCAGTTCTTGGAATATTTAAATGGTCAACGAATAATAAATGTAAAAAAAAATGTCAGACAATGTAAACAACTTTAGGCTGGCTAAATGTAACGGAAAAAAAAATCGTAAAATGTATAAAAATTATAACTTTTCTTACTTCGGAAATATGTTAAAATGTAATTATTATGCATCTACATTAAAATCAGGGACCGTAAAAATTATTCCTTTTTTCATAAAAGTCAGATGATAAAAGTTATTTTTTGATTTTTATTTTTTCGAGCAAAAATAAAAGTTAATTTTTGATTTTTATTTTTTCTAGCAAAAATAAAAATTATTTTTTGATTTTTATTTTTTCGAGCAAAAATAAAAGTTATTTTTTGATTTTTATTTTTTCGAGCAAAAATAAAAGTTATTTTTTGATTTTTATTTTTTCGAGCAAAAATAAAAGTTATTTTTTGGTTTTTATTTTTTCGAGCAAAAATAAAAGTTACTCTTTGATTTTTATTTTTTCGAGCAAAAATAAAAGTTATTTTTTGATTTTTATTTTTTCGAGCATGTATAAAAGTCATTTTTTGGTTTTATTTTTTTTTTTACCAAAAATAAAAGTTATTAGCTTTGTTATTATGATTTTTCAGTGATGATAGATATACAGCAAATATTTTCCAATGTTATTTTTTGTGATAACTGTATTAATATATATTATTATACATTTTTTAAGTACTACAAGACAAACATCTCTATTTGTACGAGCAGTGCGCCAAATTTTGGAAACTAAAATCCTCATTTTTAAAATAAGAATTCTTCAAAAAAATCGTCATATTAAAAATAAGTTTTACTGTTTATAAAACTCGAAAATATTACATAAGGCAACCATAAAATTTATATATTATATGTATATATATGTATGCGTAGCGCATACTTTAGGGACATGGCCAAAATTGTACCCGAAATATGCGGTGTATCGAAAAAATTGTCCTCATCTTAAACGCTAGATGTATGAAAAGGCGCGAAAACTTTGGGGACAGTCCCCAAAGTAAGCAAATGTCCCTAAACTATGCGGGGGAACGAATTAATGTCTCTAGACTATGCGCTGTGCATACATATATTTATATATTATATATATATAATATAACTAATATCAAAAATAACTTTTATTTTTGCTCGAAAACATAAAAATCAAAAAATAACTTTTACTTTTGCCCGAAAAATAAAAACCAAAAAATAACTTTTATTTTTGCTCGAAAAAATAAAAATCAAAAAATAACTTTTATTTTTGCCCGAAAAAATAAAAATCAAAAAATAACTTTTATTTCTGCTCGAAAAAATAAAAATCAAAAAATAACTTTTATTTTTGCTCGAAAAAATAAAAATCAAAATATAACTTTTATTTTTGCCCGAAAAAATAAAAATCAAAAAATAACTTTTATTTTTGCTCGAAAAAATTAAAATCAAAAAATAACTTTTATTTTTGCTCGAAAAAATAAAAATCAAAAAATATTTTTTATTTTTGCTCAAAAAAATAAAAATCAAAATTTTAAAAAGCAATTCATTTTATTATAGACTAGTTCACAAGGATCAAAATGGTATACTTGAAACAGTTTTCCGACATTTACTTCTAATTGCTTTTTTTGTTTAAAACTTTGAAAATAACTGTTATTTTCGGTCCTTGATTAAAATAATGTTTGAGAATGTTGTATGTATTGTTGATCTTTTAAAATTGCATTTCATTTTGAATTGTCAGGTTTGATGTAATAATTTAATGTAACTATTAGAAATAGAAAACACTAATTGTTAATAAATGTAAGAGAAAATGAAAAAAACACTTGTAGGGATCCGCGCTAGATTGAGTGAAGCACTCTCGACCTAAGCGACTAGGTCAACTTCAGCCTCATTCTAATGAACCACACACAATAAACTCAAGGTTTCATCAGGTAAAGGGTGATTTTTTAAGAGCTTTCGGATTTGATTTAATAAACACAAACAACTAAGAGAAATGTATGAATGTATTATTTGAGTCGATAGATGTGCACATTCACCAAAAGTTAGCCGTTGTGGTAGGCCGTGTGGCCTTAATTCTGGCACCAGCTGGTTTTTTAAAAGGTTTTAACAGATTCCCAGTTGCTGCGAACGGCACCGAATTGAAAATTCTCGGTCATCAACAACACTGGCGGATACAGCTGCGATATGTTCCTCTGTCCGCACTCTAAGTATACGTGTTGGTGGTTTAATGTCCAATAATATAAATTTAGTCACAAAAATCCGAATAGCACTTTCTTAACCAAGCATGAATTTTGATAAGAAAATTCAATAGTCTGCAAGCCTTGTTCGTTTCTCAGTCGATACATGGTTAAATTATAGACCAAACTGAACATGTTTAACAGTAAAATGATACACGAAAACAGCTGAGCTGCCAAAAAGAAAGTTGCTAAAAATCATCCTTTATATATATATATCAGCCAACCACAGAAAATCTGTGATGTTAATTGATAATCCGAACAACATGAGTTATCTTCGTCTTTTCTTACAAGTTCAGCCAACAGCTTAAATCTTAAAGCTTTTTCTTTGAACAAATTGGGAATCCGGCATGTATACTAATATTTAAACACAACATATTCTAGTTGATTGCTTTCTTACTAAATTTTACATTGCGTGGTACCTGTATATTTGGTTTGAGAATTTTTTATGTATTGTTGATCTTTTAAAATTTCATTTCATTTTGAATTGTCAGGTTTGAGATACTTTTTTAATGTAACCATTACAAATAGAAAATTGTTAATAATTTTAAGAGAAGATAAAAAAAAAATGCTTGTGCGGATCAGCGCCAGAGGGAGTGCCGCACTTTCGTCTTCAGCCTCATTCTAATCCACCACCCACAAGAAACTCAAAGTTTTGATCAGGTATATATATAAACTAACCACAGAAAATCGGTGTCGTTAATTGATTACCCGAACAACTTGAGTTATTTTCGTCTTTTCTTAGAAGTTTAGACAACAGCTTTAAATATTAAAGCTTTTTATTTGGCAGGGTTGCCAGCCCAACTGCTAATCTGCTAATGTTACCATTTCTGGACACGAATTGGGTATCCGGCATGTATACTAATATTTAAACACAACATTATTATCCACAAATATTCTAGTTGATTTTTTACTCTCCCTCTAGCGATGTTTCCCACAAGATTTTTTTAATCTTCTCTTACATTTACTAACAATTAGTGTTTTCTATTTGTAATATTTAGTAACATTAAATTATGATCTCATGCCAATTCAAAATGAAAAGAAAAATTATAATTTCTGAAATCTTTTTCCCAACCTTTTTAATATAGATGCAGAATAATTCCATATATATTTCCGAATTTCCGCTCATTGTCAAGAGACCTCGTTAAGAACTAAATAAATACTCGTTTCGACAAAACGAGTGGAAAATAATATAGAACTTTTGTAATAGACTAAAAAGCTTTAATACGCAAAGCACGTGTGAACGTGCCTTGGTACACTCAGAATATTCTTACAGAAACATCATGTAAGTCATTCGGGTAATAAACAGTAGTATTTGTTTTATTTTGTTTGTAGTCATTTTTATATGAGAAAATGAAAATAAAAATAACTAACCAAAAATACTGTACTTCAGTAACAGTTGCTTTGAGTAGTTATTTTAGTATTTAAATAAACTATTACCAAAACAGAAATTTTGCTGTAAACATTTAATTTTTGTTAGTTATTTAAAAATAGAAGATTATGTCTAGTTTTTAAAAATTCTCGTTTAGTTTATATTTGTTATTATTGATATGTTCATAGTTTGCAAATACTAATTAGAAATGTTCATTGTATCTCTTTAAAACATAAAAACATCATAACTGGAATACCGTTTGGAATTTTGACTTTGCATTTTAAATAGGATGTATTAAATACAAATTTGTATTGTAATCGGTATTTTAAAAATATTTTTTTTATTAAATAATATTTTTAAAATACCAAAAATAACTGTTAAAAACAGTAGTTTTTATGTTCATTGTTTTGTGGCTCGTTTTATGGTTTAATGCATTCATTTTACGTTAGTTGTTCTTGACCGCTTCGATAGCCGTTTTTACTACCATTGTAGTTGTTTTATAAATAGTTAAAAATTACTACATGATTAGTAATTTTTATGAAAATTACAATCATCGCCTTTTTGAATACATTTGTAATCATTTCAACTGTAATTTTTAGTCATTTCTACCTTCTAAATTTAATGAGTGTAGTTATTTGTTATGTTCGGAACAAAATTGCGATTTTACTCGCTAATAAAAAAGAGCCTGACACCATATCGTTCCTTCAATATTTAAATTTGATAAAAGCATTATTTACCAAATCCGTTAAAAATTTTTAAAAATTACTTTCCTGCAGTTGGTCACCCTAATAGCAAAAACCTTGACCTAACAATTTCCAAGAATAGTACTACAATAATAAATTAAATTCTTTTAATCAATGTTTATCATTTATTGCACTTAATAATATTAAACGATATGTTTTTATAAACAAAGGGGCATTTAATTCAATTGATGACATGACATCGTAAAAGAAATTTTATGTTTACAAAAATTCTGTAATGAATGTTGCCAAATCATCGTGTGCAAAGAACATTGTCAGCCATATTGTACAGACGCCATATTTAAAAATGAGCGTCACGTTATTTCAAATAGTTTAATTATAAATCTATTCTGTAATGATTTTGTTAATTTTTGTTTTTGTCAAAAGAGAAAATCTAACAAAAACAAAGCAAACATGATGGTACCGCCGGGTACCGTTTGCCAAAGTTTTTATTAAAATGATAATTTACAAATATAACAACAAATAAGTCAAATGATCGCTTTCATTGTTAATTTTGTTGTATTATTATTATTTTTTTTTATAAATAAATTCTTACAGTCACTATCACAAATATGTGTGTATGCGTGTATCATTTTTTTTATTATAGAAAAAATATTCATACAGAAAAAAAAATTTGTATAATCTGACAATACTTTTATATTTTTAACAATAGCTCATTTGTGTTATTAAAATGGCATACGAAAACAAGTGAATAGGTCGTGTTGACTCCATAAAACTCTTTAAAAATCATAAATCTCTTTACAGTGACTTTTCTCCAAGTTCAGGTGCAGAGTTAATTAACCCAAATTGGTAGTTTTTACACGTTTTTGACTTAGTTACAACAGTTTTTTTAGTTTCTCCTTTTTTCTATTGGAACAAATACCGCTGTGACTATAAGAGTTCGCAAAAAACAATAACTTTTTAACCCGTTAAACGCCAGAGTGATATTTCATAACCCCTACGGATATGGGGATAATGTCCTCATATCCGATTTGAAAAATAGGTACACCCAAAAAGAAAATGAACTAAATTTTAGAAAAATTAACTTAATTTGAGGAAAATTTGAACTTGAAACGGCGCCAAAGACACGATTTACCGAAATTTAATAAAATTTTCCTTAAAACTAAGAAAAAAAATTTGACTTCAAATTTGGTGATATTTTTCAAGTCCTAGTAAAATTTTACTATTTTAAAGTACACTCAAAAAAAAAGTTTGTAAAGTCAGCAGAAAATTTTGCTGAGTCAGCAAAATTTTAGTCAGGAGGGTGCTAGCAAAAAAAAATTGCTAATGTCAGCAAAATCTTTTGCTGAAAATCAGCGAGCTGATTTTTAGCAACAAAATTAGTAGATTCAGCAAAAGTTTTGCTAACACTTAGTAGATTAGAAATAAAAAAGCCTTGGTAAAAATTAATAAATTTTTTGCTGAATTTTAGTAGACTGAAAAAAACACAAAAAAATTGTAAAAAAATTGTAATTTAGTTAATATATTTGCTGAATATCATAAAACATTTTTGTGATTCTTTTAAAAATAATTTACAATAATTACGAAATATAAAAATTTTCATTTTCCCACATTGACGACATGAATTAATTTAATATCTGAAAATATATAGAAATAAATATATATAACATAACAAAAATTTTCTTTCAACTACTTACATCAATGGTAGTCTAAATGATGCTATCGTTTAAAGGACGCAACTGCCGAAGATAATTATAGAAACGAAACGAAAAAATAAACAAAAATAAACGTAACGAAAAAAACAACCCTTTTTGCAATAAGAAAAAGGAACCATAAAAATCTACCTAAGATGTGTGTCTTTGTCTTTCGCTTTACTCTGTCTACATGTCTGTATATGTTTGTTTGCAATTTGACCACACTAGATTATTAATCTATTAACATTTATTATAGAAATACATATTAAATTTAAATATTTTCTTTTGTCTTTTATTTTATTAATAGACAATTATTTTCACAAGCCGGTGACAACGCAAAATTTAAGTTGTTTTAATCCTCAATTTTGTTTTATGTATGAAAAACAGATACAAAAGTCTTCCATGGTTGATTTTTTTATATGTCTTATTAGAGTTGTACTTTTTAGTATCATTTTCCTCTTCTCTACTACATCTTGACATGCCGCGATATCTGCTTCATTCTGCGTATATCTTTCGATCTGGTTGTCGTCCACACCATTAATGTGCTTATCATCACAATTTTTTTTAGCAAAATTAATTAGTAAAACATTAGTATATTAGTAAAGCATTAGTATAAAACAGTTAAGTGCTGAATAAGTATAACAAAAATTTTAACTGAAAACACGATTTTAGCAAAAAAATTTGCTAAAAAATAGTATACCTGATTTACAAGACGTTTTACTAACTTTTGTACTAACTTATTTTTTTGAGTGTAAGTTTGATATAATTTTTATTAAAAATAAAAATTATGTATTTTTCGACTTTTAATTGTGCAGTGAAAATGAAAATTATTCAAGTTCGAGGCCATACTCTATATTTCTTTATTATTATATTGTCCTAACAAATAATCTATAGAGTTTTTTGTTTTCAAATTTATTATTTGACCCTTTCAGGAATGTGTTGATAGATATATTTCGGGAGTTTTCTAGGTTCCCATCATCAGAACACGTTTTGAAAGCGGTAACAATCCCATGCCAAACATCAAACATTCATATAAACTAGTTTACTCACTACATGAGAACTAATATATGAGCTTGAAATTAAAGATTATAACCATTGATCAAAAAATAAATTGAAAACTTGTTTGTTATGTGCAAGGTCCACCTCTGGTGGATATTCAATACACGTTTTTGGTTTTTTTCCTCCTTTTTATATTTTGTTTAGTTTATAAACAACACAGGGGGAGTAAACTAGACTGTACTTTGTCTTTTATACAAGTTTGATATAATTTTTATTAAAAATAAAAATAATGTTTTTTTCGACCTTTAATTGTGCAATGAAAATGAAAATTATTCAAGTTCGAGGACATGCACTCTATTTATTTATTTGGATATTGTCCTAACAAATAATCTATAGAGTTTTTTGTTTTCAAATTTATTATTATTTATAAAGTAAGTTTTTTTTAAGGAAACGTGACACAATTTTCTCTCATTAAGTTCATAAATTATCTTAGATAAATAGTGTTTTATATACAGGTATATAACTTTAAGTTGGTAACACTTTTTTAACTGGCGGCCATTTTGTCAGCTGTCAAGTGATTTATGTTTAGTTTGGTTTGGCATTTTAACATGAATAGACTGACGCCTGAACAACGTTTCCAAATTGTGCAAATTTATTTGGAAAATAATGGTTCTGTTCGAAATACGTATCGCGCACAACGTCCATTTTACGGTCACCATAATCGTGCGCTTTTGGTTAAATGGATACGTTAGTAAACAAAACTGCCGTATTTGGAGTGATGATAATCCTCAAGTGTATGTGAGACACCGTTACATCCAGAAAAACTGGCTGTTTGGTGTGCCTAATGGGCTGGTGGAATCATTGGTCCGTATGGTCAGAACGTTACAGTCAATGGTGACCGCTATAAAACCATGTTTACTGACTTTTTCGTTCATAAATTGAACAACCATGATGTGCAGGAGCTGTGGTTTCAACAAGACGGCGCAACATGTCACACAGCTCGTGCCACAATTGATTTATTGAAGGAAACGTTTGGTAACCGCATAGTTTCACGTTTCGGATCCTTGAATTGGCCTCTAAAATCGTGCGATTTAACGCCGCTGGACTTTTTTCTGTGGGGATATGTGAAGTCGCTAGTCTACGTTAAGCCCAAAACGATTGACCACTTGGATGACAACATTTGCCGCGTTATTGCCAATATACGGCCACAAATGTTGGAAAAAGTCATCGGAATTGGACCTCCAGATTAGACTTCGTCCGAGCCAGCCAGAAGTCATATTTAAATTATAATGCCAGAAGATTATCTTTCGAATAAAGTAAATTTCATGTCAATTTAAAAAAAAATCATCTTTGTTTTATTCCATTTCAAAGTTCTATAAATCTATAAAAAATACCCTTTATTTATTTTGATTACGAAATGTTTTCTTGGTTTAAAAAAAAATCATTTATTTTAGTTCAACAGATAATTTTTTTTTTTAATAAAACCTAGGACTAAACTTCCAGAAAATTAGTAAATATTTTCTAAAATTTAGTTAATTATAAATAAATAATAAATTTGGTACACATTTTCTAATCAAAATGATAATTTTTCTTCTGTTATGGTGATATATTTTACTGGATAATAAAACAACTGTGCTTTTAAGTAAATTGTTTTCCTTAAAATAGAAAAAAATCATCATAGTGAGAACATTTGTTCCCTTGGTGTGTGAAAAAGTTACTGTTTACTTTTTTTCAAAATTAATTTACAGTAAACTAATAATAAGTTAACTAGTTTCTCTAAAATTGAAAAAAATCACTACCTTTTACTATGTGTGCTTCAGCAATTCATGAAAAATTTACTAGTTATCAGTACATTTTTTTCTCTAAACTAGGAACAATTTAATACTTTTATGTACTATTTCTCTAGCCGTGAAGAAATGATCTACTCACCAGTTG
This sequence comes from Delia radicum, assembly GCA_021234595.1. Lineage (NCBI taxonomy): Eukaryota > Metazoa > Arthropoda > Insecta > Diptera > Anthomyiidae > Delia > Delia radicum. Next base: position 235,097,435 of record CM037851.1, read on the forward strand.
TTCCTCATTACTTTAAAAGTTTGAAAATTATACTAATATCGAGTATATGTTTACCCTTCAAATATAAAAATTAACTTCCAATGAGTTCATCCATTCCATTAAACTACAAAAAATATATCGTTTTTAGAACACTAATTCCTACTTGAAAGGAATTTTCGTACTAAAGAACAATAGCTTTTGCTAGTTAAATGAAAAAAGAATGGAGCAAAATTGATTATTAATAGGTTTTTTGTTAAAGTTCTGCCTATTATATAGGCTCTAGCTTTTCTAAAACTTCGGGTTCTGATGAGATCTTTAGCCAGATCGAAATACTAGTATCAACCTAGCTAATATGTTTGATTTGCTTTATTTTTGTAAATATACGGAGGTTGAAAGCTCGTTATAAATTGAAAAAAAAAATTTACTTTGGTGAATTTTCATATTTTTTGGAAATAGTAGTTACTTAATATTAGTACTTTTTTCTAGTCTGTAGGAATAGATTTTCTACTGTGTTTTAGATTTGTAGGTTCTATTTATCCATTTTAAACTAGAAATAAAAGTATTGGAACTTTTTGTTTAATACGATTTATTATTTAAATTATTTAAATACTTATGGCGTTTTCTTTTCTAGCAAAAATGTCACATTTGTTTTGCACTTTGCCCTCAAATTACCTTTTTGTGTGCTTTTCTAAAATAAGGGAAACACTCTGAGAGGGTGCCGTGTTTCTTTCTAAAAATGTTGCCTTATAAAAGCCAAAAAATGCAACATTTTCTGCCCTCAAAAAATTTACAGGGTTGGATGTTGCCCTGTTTTTTGGTTTATCAATCTCATGTATATATATTGCAAAGTTTTCGACGAGAAAACTCTCACCTTGGTAGCAGAGTGGTAGTGTGCTGGCTTCTGACATAGAAGATCTCGAGTTTGAACCCATATTGGTATCACATTTTTTTATATTTTTTTTTTTTGTTAAATTTAATTTACGATTTTTTTTAATTTGTTTTTTGCTATTTTTTTTAATTTCTTCTTTTTGTAAGTATTTAATAATTTTTTTAATCTGAAATTCGCTTACAAACAAAATTATAAAAAAAAAATTTAATTGAAAAAAATGTATGGAGCTAAATCCAAATTTTTTAAATAATTAAAAAAACAAAAATTAATTATTAAAAAAACATAAAATTTTTTTTAAAGTTTGCTGGGATTCGAACCCGAACCTTAACAACACTAAAAAACAGATTTGTTTAAATAAATGTAATATGTGATGAAATTCTGATCTTAAAAATGCTTAATTTTAATGGGGCGAGGGCAAAATTTTAAAAATGTTGCACATTAAAAAGGCAACACTTTTCCAGAAAAGAAAACACCATTAAATTAAGCACATTTAAATAGAAACCTAGCTTATAATTTATACATTTTTTACATTACACTAGTTTACTGTATTAAAAAGTTGGATATTATTTTTTTGCAAGAAAAAAAAAAAAAAAATCATGTCCTTTGTAAAATATAAATAAAAAGGACGTAGCCTTAGAAATTAATTTTAGCGTTTAGATTGAAAAGTAAATCTGGTAAAAAGTAGAAAAACTTTTCAGTGTAAATGAAATATTAGGAACAATTGTAATTCATCATGTTACCGCTTAATTTTAGCGGGGACTTTTGACTTAATTTTTTTAATCAATTATCTAAATAGTTCTCATTCGTTATTGTAGTCAGTCTATTATTAATTTTAAATTTGCATCTGTTATTTTGTTTTTGTTTAGTATTCCCATTAGACTTGTAATAATGCATATTTTTTTTTTTTGTTTTTAACCGGTGTTTGGTGCATGTCCAATCTTGCTTTATTGTTATAGGTTGTGTACATACCCATCACACACATAACACTTGTCAGATAATTGGTATTTTGCTATTGTGTATATTAAACTTGTTGATGACTCATTCATTACAAGTTTGCAAACCATATTACTAAAGTGAAAACGTTTGCTTTATAACTCTACTTGTTTCGCATCGTATGCCAGCGCACGTAAGAAAGAGATAGAAAAAGAAGAACCACAACTAAACATAACAGAAACAAATAATAAAAGCTTCGGTTATTCCCAGAATTACTTTTATGTATTAGTAAACTTTTATGCATGCATATTCCATACATGAACGTGTTTGTGTGTTTTTTCTCATACATACTTAAATTTATATAATTCCCTCTATTATCTTAAAAAGCTTATTTGCGTTAATTTTTTTTACCACACTTTACACTTTGCTCTTCTTCTATGTGTTGATTTAAATTGTTGAGTGTATAGATGTCGCCACGAGTAAGTCATATCAGTATATCTCAGAGCTGCCAAACCATTGGCATGCGTATCAGTAAGTGGCACGCCACATTTTGATTAAATCCAATAAAGGGCCAAGTTTTTCAGAAATACCCTAATTATCCCTTTAAGATGATTTAAAAACTGCAGGTGTATTATCTTTTCAAAATTGTGGCAAATAACTTGAAGTATATTTTATAAGAATCTTAAAACCACAATCACACAGAAACCTCCCACAATAAATTGTTTATACATTTTATAAGTTTCAGATAAAAATAGGCCTTCAAACTTGGCACATCACGCCGGAAGAGGATTTAATAAGATTTGGAGACATATAATAATATCAAGTACCGTATAAAAAATTCTCTCAATATAAATGATCAGATGTATTTGTATATCATGATATTAGCTGTAATGTGACTGCATTCAAAGTCATATATGACTTAATCATATTATATAAGACTAGATATAACTATTTACACAAAACAGAAGAGTTTGATTTTTATCGCAAAATTTGTTTTGAAACAACCCAAATACGTAATGAAGAAAAATATTTTTGGTGTTCGCACTTTTGGATTAAATTCTCATCCGTCGAGGAGTAACACGACATATTTTTACAAAATAATATGATTGTTTTATATCACACATCAAAAAAGGTCTTGCCACCCCTGGTTGCTATATAATTAGTATTTGAAATACATAAATTAATTATTATTTATTTTTATTTCTATTTTCTTGGAATTGTTATGTTTGTAAATATGACTGCCGTTTTATCTGCTATTGTAATCACTTGTTATTATTAAAAAAGCTACTTATCAAAATTAATTAAAAGATATCGTCGCTATATCATATCGGAAAATATATTTATTGGGGTCTAATTTTTTAAAAAATATTCAATATCAATTACATTTCTGAGTCAGTTCTAAACCATTTTTTGGATTAAAATATGTTCTTTAAGTTTTTGTGTCTTTTATGATTCCTATTGTAAGGCTCATATTTTCGTCCAAAAAGTTTATAATTTTTTACAATAAAATTATGAAATTGGAAAAATATAAAAATATTAAAAAGGGCATTTTGTTAACATCGGTCTTCCGATTTCAATTAAATTTTGCATTTAGAAACTTGGAGCCACTTAAAGATTGGCGGTTTCAGTTTTTCAAACTTCGAAAAATCCACGGTTTTCTGCGCAATGTAGTTTTTTTTTTTTTGAAAAATTACAAAAATGCATTAATATTGCATTTGATGGATGATGTTTATGCTTTTTAACCCCTTTACTATCGACTTTTTGTTTGTGGATATATTTCTATTTTGACTTCAGATTCTTGTTAGGGGTCCTCAAATTAGAAAGAAAAATGTTAACATAATTACATTCCCCCTGCTACCCACCAACAAATGAGTCGGAAAATCAAATTTTTTAAACTTTTCAGTCCATTTTCATCACCAAATATATATAACCAAAAATACTTTGTTTGATTTCCCAGCAAAAACTAACTTCGATTTGGTAAGCAGTAACTAACTACACTCATATAAATAAACCAGTAAAAGTAGCAAAAAAAAAGCTACTAAAAATTAGTTATAAATGAGCTCGCAGAAAAAACTGTTAAAATTAGACGATTTTTTACTAAATATTAGTAATATAAGAATAGCAAAAATAAATCTGTTGAATTTACAAGTATTTAGTTATATTTCAGCAAAATTTTAGTTAATTAAAAGTAATTTATCTGTTATTTATCTGTTAAAATCAGCAAAAATATTTACTTAATATTGGTAGACAAAAAAAAATCATTAAAAAATTTAAAGTTTTTTTTTAGATTTTTTTTTATGAAATCAGCAATCTACAATTTTTAAGCAAAAATTTCTGTTGATTTTAGCAAAATAAACTGTTATATATATTCTACTAAATTTGAGGTAAATATAGCAAAAATATTGTTAATATTACAGTTTTTGTTTGCTATTTTGAGTCTACAAATATTTAGTAAAAGTTTTTGCAGTGTAAAATTCTATTTTCAATTAACTAAAATTCACATTGAATATAACTAAAATTTTTTAAAGTTAACAGATTTAAAATTTTCTTATTTTTCTTCGATCTTTTTAAATAAATTTTTGTCTTTTGTTTTATTGAGCTATCCAGTAGATAAAGCATTAGATATTATTGAGGGCAAATGGAATATTATAAAAGAATACACGAAAATTGGGAAGGACCTTTTCTTACGCATCTTGAAATTTTGTATAGGAGATAACAGATATTTTAAATATGATAATACAATATATTTACAACGAAAGGGTCTTCCAATGGGATCTCTAGCTTCTCCGATTGTGGCTGACATAGTAATGGAAGAATTATTAGATTCTTGTATTGAGAAATTAGATGTAAAACCAAAAATAATTACAAAATACGTTGATGATTTGTTCTGTATTATTCACTATAATTCAGTTAATAATATTTTGTCAACATTTAATTCATTTCATGAAGATATAAAATTTACGATAGAAGAAGAATGTAACTCTAAAATTCCCTATTTAGATACATTGATAATGAGAAGGAATAACATCTTAAAAATAGATTGGTATCAAAAACCAACAGCTTCTAGTAGGATTATAAATTACCATTCAAAACACCCCAAGAGAATAATAATTAATACTGCGAAAAATCTAATTGACAGAGTATTAAGAATAAGCGATGTAGAATTTCATGAAACTAATATAAGAAAAATTAAGGATATTTTGAAGGATAATAATTACCCAATACATTTAAGCTGCAAATTAATAAGACAATTTAAAAACCCGAATAATGTTAATACGATAAGGGTTGCGGAACCCAAAATTTATAAATCTTTAACTTATGTTCCTCTTATATCTGAAAGATTAGAAAAATCCAAAATTTTCGATGATAAGAAATACTTAGTAGCACATAGAACATATAACACATTAGGTTCACTATTTAGCAAGACAAAAGATAAAATAAGTAAATTTGATATGTCCAATTTAGTTTATAAGATACCATGTAGGGGTAATGACACAGAAAATTGCACTAAAGTATACGTAGGCACCACAAAGAATAAACTGAAAACTAGAATAGCAGGTCATAAATCCGATCAAAAATACAATAAAACCACTTCTACGCAAAAAACAGCATTATCATTACACTGCAGCAACTCCAATCATTATCCAGATTTTGATAACACATCAATTTTAAACACAGAAAGCAATTATAAACGAAGATATACATTAGAAATGTTACAGATCATAAAAGTACCATCAACACAAAGGATTAACTATAAAACAGACACATCCAATATTGCACAGAATTACAGACATTTAGTCAATAGGAAATAATAAAATTATTATAATTCTCATTTAGATTTTAAGAAACTATTAATTTAAAATTGTTTGCTATATTATAATATTTCAATTATTTATACTTTGTTTTCTGGGTTAATTTTTTAATTTGACATTAGAAAATATTTTATTTCCCGCCTTTTTTGTAATTATTATTTTTAAGTTTTTTAATTATAAAAAAATTTTCCCTGAAGAAGTCTTCCAAAGCGAAGACGAAATATTGGAAATAAATAATTATAATTATAAAATAAAGGATCTTTAGCTCAATAAAACAAAAGACAAAAAGTTAACAGATTTATTTTTACTGTTCTTATTTCATTAATAGCTAGCAAAAACATCTGCTAAATTTTGCATTTTTTCTGCAAGCTCATTTTTAACTAATTTTTAGTAGCTTTTTCAGCTTTTTTTACAGGTTTATTTCTATGACTGTACATTTCTATGCTTCCAAGAAAGCGTTTAACATAAAAGCTTACAATAAATCAATTGAGAAAGCATTTTGCTGTACTTCCTTGAATGCATTCTCTTGAAGCAGTAAATAATGCATACAATGAAGCAGTAAAGAATGCATTCAATAAAGCATTAATGTTGTCAATACGCAAAAGAAACGCTTCCCATTTCCTACGAAGACATGAATTTATTACTTGTTGGAGCACATGAAAGAAGCGCTTTTCACCTGCTTAAAAGAGACATACCAAGTGGGACATTGTTTTGGAAGCGCTCGGTAATTAAATAATGAATTTCAGAACTGCTTCTGGGTAAGCACTATTTTTTGCTGGGTTTGTTCTGGCCATTCAATGAAGCTACGTAATAAATTTCGAGATTTTAGCTTTATTAGTTTAGGAGATACACCAAACGCTCCTTTTTTCGGAGATGAAGGCTGATTAAAAAAATCGGACTTTGTTGGCAAATATCGGGACGAGTTATATTGCCCTGATGAACAGTTTATGCATACAATGATTTTTTTCAACGACAAAGATCCTAATGAACCAATTTAAACAAAAATATTTAGTTTTACTGTACATTCAGTAATCGGGCCTTAGAAATTAAATTTGTACGACTAATTGAATAACAAAACAAATTAGTTTCCTTAATTTATACATATTATTGATAAAATTATTTGATAATTTATTTAACAAATATTTGATTTAAAGCTTTAACTCGAAATTTTATTTCATAAAAACTAATTTAAAAATTAAATTAAATTGAGAGTTCAACATGACGTATAAGTAATATGTAATTAAATTTCAATAATTAATTATACGCCACGTTATATTACTATGTATTATGTACTATGAAAGAAAATATTCAAATACTCGTATTAATTATAGTGTCCGACCGAACAGTTCGGCCAGAAAATGCATTTGGTCTGTATTCGGTATTTTAAAGCATTATGGACAAATTTGGCGGATGGAAAAATGATTATTGGACTGATTAGATGCTATTTTGAGTGTCTAATTTGAAGAAAAGTCTGTAGTTAAGCAATGAATTCACTGTTCGGCCTCAGAAAGTTCGGCCAAATCGAAAATAGTTTTAACTTTATAGCTAAACTTTAGCTTTTCTCTTAAATTTTATACACAAAATCGAATTAAATCGGCTCAACAAACATGTTTCCAATACCAAAATTTGTCTTCATTCGCTCTAGATATCAAAAAACCGACAAAATATAGTTTTTTTGCCGAACTGTTCGGTCGGACACTAATTAATTAACTGCACAGATTCGGAAATTTATATTAGGGCAGGGCAGACAAATCTATGACACGCGTGGTACTTGGCGCGACATTTTGGGTGACATTATTAATATTTAATTTGTGATTCCAGGATTGCTATATGTATATTGATTTGAAAAACATATTTTTCGCTCTTTTTGAAAGCACTTTTTCAAATAATATTTAAAAATATAAGGAAGACCGGGGTAATAAAAGAGATTTATTGGTATCGATAAAGACATTTAAGAAAACTTTTAGAAATAGAAAAATGTTTCATTCAACATGTACTTTAAAAAAAAAAAATTCTAATCGAATCAAGATTTTTCTGTCTTTGTAAATATAAGAGTATGCGGAAAATTCATCCGTTTTTGCTTCTAATATCATAAATGTGATATGAATGAAAAACCATTTTTTTTTTTTCACCACAAAAATTGTTTTTCACCGCAAAATTTTTTTTTTTACCTTCAAAAAAGTATTTCACCTCAAAATTTTGTTTTCACCTCTTACATATTTATTTTAAATGTGTTTTTGTTGTTTCGTGTCTAAGGGTTCATTGTGGAGGGTATAAATTAAAAAAAAATTGTTATACCAAATTTAAGGCATGTACAGTGGAGTTCGGTTATAACGAACTTTTTTATAACGAACGATTTTTCTGTTCCCAACGCAGATACTAACATATTTTATACAAAATAATACACACCGTTTATATCGAACGTTTTATATAAGGGACTAATTTTTTTGGGTCCTTTTATGAATTTTCAAACACATTTTTAAGCTTATAACGAACACATGAAAAATGTGCTGCATTTATTAAAAACTTAAGCTGTTTACTTGAAACTTCACCAAAAATTATTAAAAAACTATAGAAAACGTTTTTTAATGGAATAATTGTTTCAATATTACAAACAAAAGCTCTAAAAGTTAAACTAATTTTTTTTTTTTAATTTTTTTTTAAATGTTTACCACGCTTATAGCGAACTTCGCTTATAACGAACCAAATTTTAAGGTGTGTTGCCAGGTTTGATGATTTATCGTCATTTCGACAATTTTAAGTACCCAAAATAACTAAATGACGATTGTAAGATTTTTGCTTCCAAAATTACGATTTTATGACAATAGTTAGTATTTCAGAAAAACATATTTATTTGTCATTCTTATAAAATCACCGGATCTATTTTTTGGATTTATTTCGTTAAAATTGAAAATATTTTATTTTTATCGAAATCATACAGCTTTTTGCTAATATGACGTGAAATATTAGAATTGAAAACTGCTAAATTCAAAACGAGTTTATTTATTTTATTTTCTGTGTTTACATTTTTTTAAATCTTATTTTTTACATTATTGTAAAATTGAATTAGTGTGAGATTTAGATAAAAATTAAATATTTTTTTAATTAAAAAAGAGTATGTAATTTTTTGCGAAACAAACATACCTCGATCCCTCCCGAATACTCTTATTTATAAAATATTGAAAGGTCGAATTAATGCAACTTTAAAAGAAACAAAAAAATGGTGTAATTTTTAGCGCGTTGAACTGTTACACAGATGGTCCCGGGTTCGATTCCTGGTGACGACAACAACAATTTAGAAAAATAATATATATGAGTTTTCTATCCCTCATATGTATTGCAGCGCCCGCCTTAGGTGTTCCCATAGCACTTAACCCCAACGAAGTAAAATAATGAATCAGGGCTATGAAACAAAAAGCTTCAATAAATTCGCCAACTCTACATCAGGTGGCGAGCAACAACTGTTCTAAGACTTATCATCTCGCGCAATTACAGTGTTGCCATGTTTGAAGCCCTTTATTTATCCCCATCATTCACCTCTCTACTATCCCCTTTCCAAAGAAAACAACACATTAATTAATAGGAAGAATTTCCTGAGTGTTGCTTCTCTTTTTTAAATAAAAAAAAAAATTTTTAACAAAAATAATGTATGTATAGAAATATGTTTAGTAATATTAAAACCGAACCTAAAATGAGAAACATGAAGTAATCAAACATTTCAGAATTTATTTTAATAAACCATGTCATCAAATGTAAAGATATTTAATGTTGATAATACATTTTAATTCGTTAATGGAAATCTTAATTAAAAAATTAACGTAAATAACATTGTTAAAGAATTTCCAAATTTTGTAAAAGAATTTAAGATTTTAAAAAATTTTACTGCTCAAATGTTATTCACTGTATTATGTAGAAGTGATTCAGTGTTAACGTTTAAAATATAGAATTATCAAAAATCGTGTTATATTGCAACTATAGCACGTTATCACTTGAAATGTCAATTAGATTATTATCCTTTTCACTTATAATAAATATTTTTCTTTTGAGGATTTTTTAAATTTTTTTGACGATTTTTCAAAATACAATGACGATTTTGACGACTTTTTTTGAAAAATTTGAAGATTTTACTCTTAACAAACCTGGCAACACTGCCTACTAGTTTGTTATAACAGTGCTCCACTGTACTTGTTTTATTTAATTTCGCCCTTGAGTGCTTTATTTTTGACATTTGATCACATGTGATCACAGAATTTTACAATTTATATTTGATTACCCACAAAAAAATGATTGCCAATAAATTATTAACTCTCTGAGTTTTCACTAAATAAAGAAACAATTGAAACACAAGAAATATTAAAATTCTTACCATGAACACTTAGCCTTCAACTTAAAGTTATATACAAGTCTAGTATGCATATTAAATAAACCATTAACCCTCTAAAGTTTTTTATTTTCAATTGATATGAAATTTTTAGCATGTGTTTTGCAACGGCAAAAGTTTTTATTTATTTTATTTTAACTTTCAGATCCAATCCAATACAAAATGGATGAATGGTTACTGCCAAGATCACGCTCAAGTTATATAATAATATGATTAATCTTATAGAGAGAATTATAAATAAAATAGATGGTTGCTTACAACCAGAGAATAATATGGTAATCGAAAAAAAGACAGATTTTTACTAAAACACGATTAAAGCAACCATATCATTAGTGATTAATGATTGAAACAACCTTATGTGGCTGTAGGAACCATTGTTTTGTGGCCGCAATCATATTGCAACGATATTTTTTCTCTGTATGTATTTTTAAAATTGTGCTGAAAAAGTTCAATGATACACAGAAAAAACTAAAATCTAGTTTCAATTAAAATATTTGTTGACTCAATTAATACACTCAAAAAAATAAGTTAGTAGAAAAGTTAGTAAAACGTCTTGTAAATCAGGTATACTATTTTTTAGCAAAATTTTTTGCTAAAATCGTGTTTTCAGCAAAAATTTTTGTTATACTTATTCAGCACTTAACTGTTTTATACTAATGCTTTACTAATATACTAATGTTTTACTAATTAATTTTGCTAAAAAAAAATTGTGCTGATAAGCACATTAATAGTGTGTACGACAACCAGATTGAAAGATATACGCAGAATGAAGTAGATGTCGCGGCATGTCAAGATGTAGTAGAGAAGAGGAAAATGAAATGTAGACAGAGTAAATTGAAAGACAAAGACACACAGACAGAGTAAATTGAAAGACAAAGACACACATCTTAGGTAGATTTTTTTATGGTTCCTTTTTCTTATTGCAAAAAGGGTTGTTTTTTTTGTTTCGTTTGTTTTTGTTTATTTTTTCATTTCGTTTCTATAATTATCTTCGGCAGTTGCGATAGCATCATTTAAACGATAGCATCATTTAGACAACCATTGATGTAAGGAATTAAAAGACAATTTTTGTTATGTTATATATATTTATTTCTATATATTTTCAGATATTAAATAAATTCATGTCGTCAATGTGGAAAATGAAAATTTTTATATTTCGTTATTATAGTTAATTATTTTTAAAAGAATCACAAAAATATGTTTTATGATTTTCAGCAAATAAATTAACTAAATTACAATTTTTCTAAAAATTTTTTGCGTTTTTTTCAGTCTACTAAAATTCAGCAAAAAATTTATTAATTTTTAGCAAGGCTTTTGTATTTCTAATCTACTAAGTGTTAGCAAAACTTTTGCTGAATCTGCTAATTTTGTTGCTAAAAATCAGCTCGCAGATTTTGCTGACATTAGCAACTTTTTTGCAAGCATCCTCCTGACTAAAATTTTGCTGACTCAGCAAAATTTTTTGCTAACTTTACAAACTTTTTTTTTTGAGTGTAGTTTAATTGAATTCGGTTATATTAGGGAAATTGCAGTATCAATTAAAATAATTTGTAACTATCGATTTTATCAAAAATTTAATTGAATATTGTTTTTAATTTCAAACAAATTTTTATTAGATACTTTTAAAATTTTAATTCAAATTTTGCCAAAAAAAAAAAAAAAATCACAAATATTAAAAAATAAGTTGAAAAAAAAAAATCGTTAAAATAGGAAAAACAAGTGCATGCATTAAATTTGGTTTTACCAAATTTTTTTTATACCCTCCACAACAAACTCTTACAAATGCAACAACAAACAAATATTATTTTAAAAATATGTTAGAGGTGAAACACTTTTTTGGATGTAAAAAAGAAATTTGTGTGGTGAAAAATCATTTTAGAGCTAAAAACTATTTTTTTGTTGAAAAAAAAAATGTTTGTGGTGCAAAAAAAAATGTAGGTGTCGTTATGACGTTATATTTTATACACCAGACGCTACTATGAATTTGTAGTAATGTAAGAATTTGTAAGAAAATTTTATAGGTACCTTCACATTTTCACTTATAACTTTTGAACCGCTAGACCGATTTTGCTCATTTTCAATTCCAAACTTGTCGGGAAAATGTTATTAATCTAGGTAAAAATGAGCAGTCCGTATCGCGTTTTCGCGCCGCGATTGCTATTTAAACAGACAGACGGACATTGCTAAATCGCCTTAAAAACTAAATAAGCATCAAGACTATATACGCTTTACTGATCACAGTATGTTAAAAAAATCGCCAAAAATGAAATATATTTGAAAAAATCCCCAAAATTTTGATAATTCCCAAAATTTTAGTTACTACAATCAAATTATTGGATTGTCCACAAGTTCGATTGGTTTCTCTATGTCAGAGCTGTAAATGAATCATTCATTTTTGAATTAATTCGCGAATCATTCATGCACTGAATTAGTAAAACTTTGAATTAATTCTTTTCGCCAAAAAACGAATTGAATGAAATTTAAATCGATTCATATGCATCTGGCTGGATTGAATTGCAATTCATTTTCAATTCATTTAAATTGAATTGATTTTGAATTAATTCAATGAATTTTATGAAACTCTTCATCACATATAAGAAAATTTTATAAATATGATTAATAACAAGGTGCTACAGTGAAGAAAACTTGTCAAATGACCTAGTGTAGGTTGTAGGACACATTGTGTTTTCTTTATCGTTTATTGTGTGTAACAATGTCTTCGGGAAGTGATTTTTCAAATGATGATGATTTGATGGATCCATGTTTCGTTTCACAAATAAGGCGAAAACGATTGTTTACTTCTGATGATACAAATGAAGATGGACCGTCTTCCTCCCAAACCTCCCGTGCAGCTCTGTCAGATCTAAATGCTCGCCTAGGAGTTTGCTTCTTAAACATTTCTTTTCAATTACAACAAAGGTTTGAGAATTGCTTGGAAAATTACGAATTCTAAATTACTAAATATCACATTATTTCTATAGAGTACAAGACTAAAAGTAAGCATAATAAAGCAAAAGTTAATGCAAAGTGCAACAATTGCGATAAGGTGTTGTCAGGACAATTCATTTTTCATGAATATGAATTGCAATTTTTTTCTAATTCATTTGAATTAATTCAAAATCAATGTGGTCGTTGTGGTGTAATGGTTAGCGCGTTGGACTGTTACACAGATGGTCCCGGGTTCGATTCCCGGTGACGGCAACATCAATTTAGAAAAATAATATGTATGAGTTTTCTATCACTCACTGTATCGCAGCTCCCACCTTCGGTGTTCCCATAGCACTTAACCCCACCGAAGTAAAATAATGAATCAGGGCTATGAAACAAAAAGCTTCAATAAATTCGCCAACACTACATCAGGTGGCGACCAACAACTGTTCTAAGACTTATCATCTCGCGCAATTACAGTGTTTCCATGTTTGAAGCCCTTTATCTTTCACCACCTTTCATCTCTCCACTATCCCCTTTCCAAAGAAAGCAACACATTAATTAATAGGAAGAATTTCCTGAGTGTTGCTTCTCTTTTAAAAAAAAAAAAAAAAAATTCAAATGAATTGCAATTCATTTTTCTAATTCATTTGAATGAATTCAAAATCTATCCAAGTCAAATGAATTGGAAATGAATTGCAATTCATTTCGTCAAATCATTTGAATTGTAAATGAATTGCAATTCATTTCGCCGAATTCATTTTTTTTTTTTTTTTTTTTTTTTTTAAAAGAGAGGCAGCACCCAGGAAATACTTCCTATATTTAGTGTGTTGCTTTCTTTGGAAAGGGATAGTATAGAGATGAAAGGTGAGGAAAGATGAAGGGCTTCAGACATGGCAACACTGTAATTGCGCGAGATGATAAGTCTTAGAACAGTTGTTGCTCGCCACCTGATGGAGAGTTGGCGAACTTATTGAAGCCAATTTATTTTTGCCAAATTCATTTGAATTAATTCAAATTTCATTCAATTCTTTTTTTATGTGAAAAGAATTAATTTAAAACTCAATTCAAATTCGTAGTGAATTGAAATCAAAAAAGAATGATTTATTTACAGCTCTGCTCTATGTATATAAAGACCGCTCTTTAGTGTTCCTTATAGGGTTAAACAAAAAAATGCCAACAAACAATCAATCCATTTATAATTATCGTTATCATGTCAAATACCTCTTAATAAATAGCAGATAAAAGAAACAAACCAATAAAACACTATTTTTTAAAAAAAGGGGAATTCTTATAAAGCTTTTTTTTTCAACCAGAAAAACAACCACAACATTTCAACACAGATACAATCCGCAATATGTGTTATACAAATTATATAAATGTATGGGTAAAGCTCTACCAACACATAGAAATGACATGACTATGCATAACATTTGTATTAAAAATGAATTTCACAACGAAACTAAATTCGAAGCAAATTTAACGTGTTTAACGTTTTGTCTTAAAATCGCGTCCGAGCGACATCCAAGTGTTTCAATTTCATACTTAGAAAATAATACAAAAAATTCTCCACTATAGGGAAAGAGGAAATATCCCTAAAAATTTTGAGTGAAATCTTTTAAAAAAATAATAATTGAATATTTATGTAAAACATAAAATTTGTTAAATTTTATTTCTATTAAATTAATGTGAAAAAAATAAAGATAAGAGAAAAATATAATATATTTGTAATAAGCAAAAAAAAGTATATAAGTACAAAGTTTTCTGAATAAAACGCAAAAGTAAGACGTAGAAAATTGTAGACGTACCTATAGTGTACGCTTCATATTGTTTGGTGGATCTTTACTAAAAAAAAAAACAAGACCACTTTAAAAAAAAAAAAAAAATCTAGAACAATTTAAATTTGTTTTTAAACATTAAAGAGGAAATTTATAAATAAATTTCCTCAAAACGCGATCGTTTAAATTGCAACAGGGCTTAGAAACCCACTTTTAGCAGCCACTGACTGTTTTTACAATTATAAAACTGTAAGTACTACCAATTTTTTTTTTTTTTTTTTTTTTTTTTTTTTTTTTTTTTGTAATTGTTTAACAATTTACCACCATTTTAAAAACTGTGATGATATCATGGCCAAATATTGTTAATGACGCAAAGTGATTTTTTTTAAGTTTTTAAACGCCTACATTTTTAGATTTAGATAAAAAAAAACACCTGCTATTTTTCTTGGAATGAAAAAAAAACAATGTTTTTTATTTTAAATTTAAAAAAAAAATATTTCTTTCATATTTTTACTTTTATATTTTCGTACAACCTAAACTTAAAACTTTAAGCAAAGCTTAAGGGGGAAATAATATATTTTTTTAAACTTTTCTTAAAAATGCTTTAAAAGTTAATCAAACTTTTTCAATAATTTTTTTTATTGGTTTTGTTGTAAAATATAATATTTAATAAGTTCAAGTAAACTTTATATTAACTATATACACATTATTTAATAATTTTTATTAAAAAAAGCTCGTATTTGTGTTCGGCTTTTAAAGTCTTAAAAAAAAACCAACTTTAACATGCCTGTACTTGTTCTACGTAAACATATGACGCCATTTTGGCCGGTTGCCATATTGCATGTCTGCAGTCAATAAAAATTAAATTTTTTTAAATACAACAAAGTTTATTTTTTATTTATATTTTTGTTATGGCAATTATAAAAATATATATTTTTTAAAATTCTTTCTATGCATTAATTGGTTGTTATATGATAAAATCGCAACTATTTTTTCAACTGTAAAATTACAAACTTAGATTCGTGGTGAAATTATTTTAACAAAAAAATTAAAATTTAAACCTCACAACTATTAAAGTTTTCTCTACGCAGACAGAGTTTTGTTGGATGAAAAATTATGAAAATTTTCATTTAACTAATGAAACTTTTCCTCACAAATAGAACGAAAATTTTCTTAAAATTAATGAAAAGCTTCATACTTTTGCGAAACTAGGTTTTTAATGAAACTAATTTATTAAATGAATGAAACTTTTAATAATTAATATTATGTTTTTCATAAAATTTTATGAAAATTTGCATTAGTTTAAGGACAAGTTTTAATGGAAAGTTCCAGTGCAACTTCATTGCTTCTATGCAAAAATGCATTAATGTCACATAATTCTCTCAGTGTAATGTTAAGTTTTTTTTTTTTTTTAATTAAATCTACTTTTTTTTATTAATTAATAATCATATAATTACAAATTATATACTATTACCCTAACCGAGCACTAGCTACTATGGGCTTCGGCGCGTTGTAGCGAAAACAGACCAGTGCCTCTGGTGGGAATCGAACCCACGACCCCCGCACTGATAAGCCAGCACGCTACCAACCAGCCTACCGGGGCGCACCAAATCTACTTTTATTACATTAGTTTACAGCAAAAATGCGCCAAACATGGCTAGTTTACACAGAGCGAATTTTCGTGGACAAGTTTTAATGAAATTTTTCAGTAAACTAATAAAGTTTACTTCACAATGTGAATGTAAGAAATCTTAAGCTGTATGAAAAATCTTCATTAATATTATAAAACTATTTTTAATGATACTATTTCATTAGGTGTATTAAATTTTTAATAAAAAATATAATATAAATAAAATAAAAGTGAGTGTTTTAAGCAACAATTTTGTAACAACATATTGCATTTATTTTTTAAAATAATAAAATAAAGTTTATTAAGAAAAATAAACAGCATATTTGTGGATTCGTAATCCAGTTATTGAGCAAAAAATGTGAAAGGTGAGCAAAAAAAAAAGAAAATGAGCATTTTTCGATTTTTAAGGCACCGGATTCACTTTTTTCGGATAGGATTGTTCGGCATTTTTTTCTCCTATTCAATATCTACAACTTTACTTCAGACACAAAAGAGATATTCCGTACGGTATACCGAGATAAAACCGTGTTAAAATATAGAAAAAGTGCTAAAATCCGCCTTGAGCCAAAAAATTCGTATGGCCATTAAATTATTACTGTAGCCAAATTGACAAAACGAATGATTCAGAAGTTCTTATTTTTGGGGCTACTTTCACGTGCAATTCTCAGAATTGAATCCCAGAATTATGTGTTGAAAAATGTTGTACTGTGTAATACTTTATAGCTTAAAACGTAAGTAAATAATAACTGCTGGGTAACAGTTTGCTGCTCAAATATATCATCACTGTCATAAGGTTTAATGGAAACAACTTGATAACGTTGGAAAGTTTTTCCTAACGTTGGCATAGTGGTATCAGCCAATTCTTTGGCAATGATTTTTTCTGTTGAAAACTGAAATTATTGTAAAACAAATACTGGTAAAGCGCTTTTTGAAAACGCTAGTAAAGCGTCTTAAATAAGTGTTCTGCCAGTAGTTTATTTACAATTCCTCGGTTAGCCAGCGGTATACCAGTACTTGAGTTGTTGTACCACTGACAGTTTCTGACTGGGCAGTCGTAAATAACCACTTATATTAACAGTAATAAATATGGACTTGCTTTTGGTCAGATCGGGAGAGAACATTTTAACAGAAATTTCCTGTTGATTTAGCTTAAAAATTCTGTTGATTTAGCTAAATTCTTATTTGATTGAACTAAGACTGTCAACCAAAATTTAGTTCTTCTAAAATTTAGGTCACCTAAATTTGGCAGACTGTGTTTCTCAACAAATTCAGGTACTATTTTCTAGTGCGACTTACCAAAAAAAGTGCTCGATGTACCCTCCTAAAAATGAACCATAGACTTTTTTAAGATGACATTTAAAATATTTCGGCTCCAGCTTTTACCTCTCGTGAGCTGGACCATTTTGAAAATGGGTCTATTTTTGCATGTTTTGTTAATTTGAGAATCTGTTTCCTTACCAACATATACAATATGGGTATCATAAGAAAGGTTTTTTTAAGGCGCGTCCAACTGTATATACAATTTGTCCAAGGACGATCATCCATGTCCTTTTTTTAAGGATATTCTGTAAAAAAAAAATGGTTTTTGAATTTTTTGTTCGGGGTTGTTTGTAATAAAAATGCCAAATTAACATATTTTAATCTTTAGTCGATTTAATTAAATACGGGTCTCAGCTTTTTTTGAAATTCGTGCTAGTTTGCGTTTTGACAAAAATGCAATGGGGTGGTAACTCTTTGTTTTAAATAGGGCAATATGGGTATCAAATTTTTTCTTTTGCCAAGTACATCATCTTTGTATGTAAATAATTTAGATTTTAGCAAATTAGATGCATTCTACACGGTGCTCTGGAATATATATAAATGCAATTTTGTGGTAACTCTAATATGATAGCAGATTTAGTTTCTAGATCATGTATGGATGAAAATAGGACTAAAGAAAGAAAAAAAAATGATCCACGACTTTTTGGCGGCATATTTTTTTCGCAAATTAAAAAAAGAATATGCCGCCAAAAAGTCGTGGATCATTTTTTTTTCTTTCTTTATATTCCAGAGCACAGTGTAAAATGCATCTAATTTGCAATAATCTAAATTATTTACATACAAAGATGATGTACTTGGCAAAAGAAAAAATTTGATACCCATATTGTCCTATTTAAAGCGAAGAGTTACTACCCATTGCATTTTTGTCAAAACCCGAACTAGCACGAATTTCAAAAAAAGCTGAGACCCGTATTTAATTAAATCGACTAAAGATTAATTAATTTGGCATTTTTATTACGAACAACCCGGAACAAAAAATTCAAACACAGTTTTTTTTTACAGACTATTCTTAAAAAAAGGACATGGATGATCGTCCTTGGACAAATTGTATATACAGTTGGACGCGCCTTTAAAAAACCTTTCTTATGATACCCATATTGTATATGTTGGTAAGGAAACAGATTCTCAAATTAACAAAACATGCAAAAATGGACACTTTTTCAAAATGGTCCAGCTCACGAGAGGTCAAATTTTAGACATCATCATAAAAAATACCAATGTTCATTTTGAGGGGGGTACACCTTGCACGAATGTCGCTTCCATACAACTTGAGTCGCTCTACTATTTTCTATTGTCGTAGCTGAGTTTTCAACTATTTGTACGGGCTTTTTTATGAGTTAGTTAAATTGCAAAACAGATATAATTTAATAAGCAACATATCTTTGAATTCTGTTTTTAATTCGAAATTACACGAAAAAAGCTCTTTTTTTAGACAAAAATTAAAAATGGAAAATTTTGATAAAAGATTTAAGATATTTGTCTTGCAAAGAAAAATATAAAGTATTTTTTTTCTTAAACGTAATACTTCAACAAAGAAAATAAGTCAAAAAAGAAGTCATATTCTGTAAATATTTGTAGTTGTTTGAGTAGTAATACAGTAATTCGATTTTCGGGTTTAGCAGGCCTAAATACATAATTTAAAAACATTCGCATGTTTGTAACATAAATTTATTTTAAATTTGTAAACTAGTGTTTTTTTTTTTTTTTTTTATTTTATCAACACAATCATTAAAATTATCTCTAATGTAAAATTTTTTGAAAAAAAATTTAACATCAACTTTTATTGTGTATTGTGATAAATATAATTAAATTTTATTCGTTGTTTTTTAGTTTTCATAAGTTTTCATTCCCTTGACTATAATTATCTTTAATTTACATTAGTGGAATGTTTTTTTTAGAAATCCATCACTATTAAAAGCTTTTTTTTTTTTGCTTTGAATAATTGACGTCTATGACTTTATGGCAAAATAAAAGCGTTTTCATATAAAAAAACCAAATTAGTAAAATAAATTAAAAAGATAATATTTTTACGTGTATACTACAATATAAATGTCAACATTGTTTATCACTTTTTACTATCTTAAGTACATTAACCCTTAAATGCTCACTGTATCTTTAAAGGCTCAATTTAAATGAAATTTTAAGCTCAATTTAATTGAAAACTTCACTACTGTGTTAAGAAACACTAAGCGCTCTTTTATAAAATACATTTTTAAATAAATTTTTAGAATTGCGCCTTTAATTAATCATGAAAATAAAACATTTCTATGTGCAAATCTCTTATTTTCATGATTAATAACTTTTTAAGTTGTTTCAAATTTTTTTTAGTAAAAAAATGTCAGGTAATTTTACAACGTTGTTACCTATTTTACTGATTAGAGTACACTCAAAAAATTGTGACATTAGAATCTACCGAAAGTGGCAGTTAAAACAACTTCAATTTCGGTTAAAAAGGTTATTACCGTTTAAATATCTAAAAATGTTACTGTTGAACTAAGAAATATAGTAAAAACAACTAAAAGTGTCGTAAAAACAACTGACAATTTTTTTACTAAAAAAAATTTTGAAGCAACTGTAAAAACTTGATAAAACTTCCCGTTCGGTTTAAAACTGACTAACAAGGGAGTTATCCCAACCCGAACTGGCAGATTTTAATGAATTTTAGATATGTTGTAAAGGAGCAAAAATAAAGAGACACTTATCTTTTTATATGTCCAATCCCACGTTTAATTGTTAAAAGGCAGGGTTAAAAATTTATTTTTTTTTATATGAAAACTTGTTTTTAGTTTACGAAAACTCGATTTATTTGTACGCAGGGTTAAAGTACTCAAGAAAATAAAAATTTTTATACCCATATTGCCTCTACAGTGTTGCCACATTTTTGAATTACATTTTTGAATTACATTTTTGAATTATTTAAAATAAAGGGGAAAAAGCCAGATTTAATGGTACCAAAAACATATTTTTGGAATAACAAAAATACTTGAAAGTCCTTAGGCATTTGGTACCAAATTTATCTATAGTTACTATTAATAGAACGGGTCCCTTCAATTTGTATTCTCTACAACATATCCGAAGTTCATTAAGATCTGGCGGTCCAGGTAGGTATACCTCCCTTGTAAATTAAAAATATTTTGGTTTGTGGTGTCTTGAAAAAACGTATTTCATCGATAACTTTAGAATTTGAGGCTAGGTGATTTTACAAGTGTATTAAATTTTTTCTATTTTGTAACACCGTGTTATTATTATATAAAATTAAAAATGTTAACGAGAATATTTTTTTAAAACAAAGCTCGAACCAACAGTTTTCAAAACACAATAATTTAACTTTAAACAACAAGACAATATAAATGAATATCTAAAAATCCATTAATATTGGATAAAAACAGAATTTACTACTTCAGCCCTATTACCGCATTACCCCAAACATTTTTAATAGGTAGAAAGATTTTTGTCCCTAACTCATAGATGTTCCACTGGACATTTTTCAATCAAACTTGTCAGATATATGGAACAATGTTTCATTAAAGCTGTTATGACACTGTATAGTTTTTGTATAGTTTCAAGATGTATTGGGAGAAAGAAACAACATTAATGTGCGAATGAAACATATATACAATTTGTAAACAAACAGTTTTGTTTTTTTTTTTTAACTGACAGTTCCAAAAAGAAACTGACAACAAACTTATTTGCCTGTGAGAAATGTCAAGATAAAGTTCAAATTTTCGTTTGCACTTTTGACAGATATCCCAATTTTTCGCTGATTTATCGATAACAAAAGTATTTGTTTTGACATTTACTACAATTTGGCACTATGTGTTCGTACTTTTTACACTAGTTAAAAAATTGAGTAACAATATATTTGTACTGCTTTAATTTAGATTGTCAATACAAAAACTATACAGTGTCATACGGGCATAAGGCATTTTAGTAAGGTTGTTTGTCTTAAACCGCCCTCTAGTGGAAATATTGACAGCCAAAGTTGAAACTTTGACAGTATATGAATCCTAGCTGGTTAAAGATATTTTACAAATAAAAATTTTGTATAATTTTATGGACAAATCTTGGCTTAAAAATATATTAAATTAATTTTTTTTTAAATTTAAACGATTGTTTTAATTTTTTGTCAAAAGTTCCCTGACTTTATAATTTATATAAGTTTAGTAATATTTCAATAACAACTAGCCATTATTTAAAAAGGGAAAAAATTCTTGGCATTTTTTTCGACTTTGCGTATTTTTGTATAGATTGGCGCTTTTCGCTCTTTTATTTGACTTTTTCGTGAAGCGTGTTATTTTGTTACACACTCATAATAAAAAAACTTGTTCAAAAGTCTGTTTAACGGGTTCCAATTTAGTTAAGCTAAATTTGTCTGTTGTTATCGTTTTAATCAGTTATTTAGCCAAAGTTATTAGTCATCTTATTTTACCTCAAGAACAAATTTTATCAGTATTTGAACTAATTTTTCGACCTAAAATTTGGCAATTCGTGATTCTCAAATTTACAAATTTTGCTAGTTAATTGTTTCCAAAACATTATTTTTTTGTAACTCTGCTATCAGTCTCACTTGTAAATGGCATTATAATCTCATATTTTTTATTTTCTAATCATAAAATAGGCTATATCTAGGAAACTAAGCGAGATAGAGATAAATTTAACACAATTTATCGATAATCCGTACCTATTATGTACTCTTTATTAACTACTTATATACCCGGTAATAAATATTGACCTGTCTCTGGTCAGATCCGAAAAGACATTTTTAGCAGAAATTTTCTTAAAAATTCTGTCAATTTAGATAAATTCCTAGTTAATTTTACTACAACTGACAACTCAAATGTAGTTCTTTTTTAAAATTAAGGTAACCGATATTTAGCAGACTGTGATTCTCAACTTAATTGAAGATTCTGCTGGCGCAAATTCAGGTATTATATCGTTTTGGGTTTTCCTTTAATAATACACTCATAATAATCCATGCGTAAAAATACGAAATTATTGTCAAAACAATGAAAACCTTTGTAAAATAAACCAATTTTCGTTTATTCTACGAAAGTTTTTGTTACTTTGACAATTTTTTTTTTTAATTTTCATGCATGGATTATAATCAGTATATCGGTGCCACGCTAAAATACTTTTGAAGTTTTACGCCAAGCTTTTTGGGATCACATCATAATTACATACATCACTTTTGTTGCTAATTAATTTTTGTGCGTACTACTTGCGATTTAATTACTTCATAAAAATGTATTTGATTAAGGTTTATTATATTTACATCCATTCAAACAAATTTCAAGAATATACCGGTTCGGCCAAATACTGAATTCGGTCGGACACTATTTATTAATTTCCTAAATGGTGCGCTTTCAAAACGGGGAAAAAAAATAACGCCATGTTTTTTATTGATGCAAAATATTTTAAAAAGTGATGATATCACAAAAACCAAGAAATTTTATACTTCTCTGTCGAACTCTAATACATATATCTCTTGTTTACTACAATACTGTCATAAGTCAAAAAATGAGATTTTGAGTTAATAATGCAGATTTAATACTTATATCATGCTTTATATTGTGTAAAAATTTCACATTATTATCATGTATACTTTTCGAGATAGAGGATAATATATTTTTTCTCTTTAAAGTGGGTGTAAAGAGTATATATTGTACTTCATTGAGAAACTGTGCTAATCACGGGTCTTTCGATAATTAGTGAATTCTCACACAACTCCCACTAAGAGAAAAATACATTAAAACCCCCTATTTATAAAAATCGTGACCAAATAAATAGGGAAAGGGTCGAGTGAGATAGATATGGACTGAAAACTTTAAACTCGTTTTCCGCGAAATCGTTTTTTTTTTTGAGTTATATCAATCTTACATTAAATGAGCGATATATTAAATTTTTTTGACTTGAAATTAATTCAGACTATCATATTAGGAATTAATATCTATTTTTAATGAAAAAAATAGACAAATTTAAAACCTATTGTTGAATAAAATCACGCTCTTAAACTCAGCTAGCCTTAGCTGTTATTTTTTTTTTTCTTGTATGGTGGTTCTTTGGCTGACTTTAGCGTTTTTATTCTGCACATCCTCTACTTTGTAGAGTCCTTGTATCGTTCTTGAACTATAGCAAATTCTAATTATAATATTTGTAGTATATTTTTATATTAATTAATTGTTTAAAGTATATTACATTTACTATTTTATTTCTTTATTTTATATTATATTTACAGTTTGAAGGGAAGTTGCGTCTAAGACTCTTAAAAGAGCAAGTTTAGAGGTACCCTTACAATTTCATTGTTTCTTTCCAACGGCGAATTAAAAGTGAGTATTAGTAAAAATTTTATGTTTTTTTTTTCAATGAAGAGAAATAAAAACAAATTTTAGCTTAAAATTGGTTTACAAAAAATAGATCATATAAAATTTTCTATAAAAATTACACCACACTCCTCATACCCAACAAAAAAAATTAATAAAAAAAAAAATGAAAAGGAAAAATTTTTTAAAAATCAATCAAAAAAAGGCGAAATGCCAAAGAAAAAACAAATGAAAAAAGGCGATATGGCCAAAAAAGAAATAAGAAGAAAAGAGGCAAAAATAGCCCAACAAGAAACGAAAAGAGGCAAAACAGCCCAAAAAAAAAGTTAAAAAACAAAAAAAAAAATATTTAAAAAAAAAAAAAAAGGCATAAAAGCCAATAAAAAAAAGAAAAAAATTATAAAAAATCCAAATGAAAAAATATATACAAATCCAAAAGAAAAAAATATATAAAAAATCCAAACGAAAAAAGGCGAAAATACAAAAAAAAATCCATCCATGTACAAAGTAAATCCATAGATCCATTTGTTTCGATATTTTTTTTTAAATTGTCAAAACAATCCTTTATATTAAAGGAACTTTAGTAATATGAGATTTTTTTTTTATTTATTTTTCTTCCACAAACGCTATTGCTCCACTCATTATATAAACTCTATGATTTCTTAATTGAAACATTTTTATTATATATAATAAAATAATAAAAAATAACAAAAACTTGTCAACTACTGCCCTAATTATTATGACGCTATACAAAAATAATAATAATTATAAAAACTGTTCCGTATTGTTGCCATTAAAATTCTGTTGTCCGTTTGATGTTTAATTTTGTTTAAAATTTCTTGAAATAAAAACCTATAGCCAAGATCAAAATGGCATTCAGCACAGAAATCCAATCTAGCCAATCACGGCCACAAACCCTCAACAACAACCAGATTACCACAAATCACGCAAATTCAACCGGAACAGGAGCAAGTACATACGATAACGATAACAACAAACTCAGGAAATTCGGAAAGCATCATCTTGATGATCCAGGAACCACAACAATCAGAAATTATCGAAATCCCCACAGTCGAATCCATGACTACACAGCAATCAAATTTAAACAAGAACTCGATATTGAACAGGAATCAACCAAACAACAATCAGAGCAGCATTCAGAACAACATTCAGAACAATATTCAGAACAAGATTCAGAACAACAAGAACCGGACAACGTTAATTCAAATACCGAAACAGAATACGAAACCAAGAATATTTTTGCTTACGAGGCCTGCGAAACCTCAACTGGTTCGGATAGCTACCCCATTAGTGCAACACCACCACAACCAGAAAAATTCGAGTTTATCACAACACCCCCACCCTCAGAGAATATTATCAGCGACAAATATAGCGAGCCAGACCCAACCGAAAATCATAAGAATACCCTTTTTACCAAGGTCACAAGTGAAAACGTTTTCAGTGAAAAGCAATCAATCAAATCAAGTGCTAAAGAAAGATCCGATAGTAGTCCCACTAGAGGTCACTCAATACCCGAATATAAACCGTTATATTACGGTTCAAGAGTCTCAATTAGAGGAACAAAACAAGCAAGAATATTGTATACAAGCCCAACAAGTGGCCACTCCAAACCCAATAACACAACAAGTGAATATTACCAATCGATTGTCTCCAAATTCTTCGGAGATCAGCAACCAGTTGCAAACCCAAAAAAGCGTCAAGAGTACAATACCACAGAGAACAGTTTTAAACAATTTGAATTTGTCAGAGAACAAAACAATACAAACACCATTGACATTGGCATCAATGGCCGGCATAGAGTTGACAGGTGCCGATATGTCCCTTTCACAAGCGGATATGAGTGGAGCAATGCCGCCTACTGCTACAGTTGAAGAGATAAATGTTCCGGTGTTCATAGATGGTGAGTACTGTGTATGTACATGGTTTTGGCATATTCTCAAAACACTTTCCCTCTCCTAGTTGTATACTGGCGGGAGAGTGCAAAGAGTTTGTCCAATTCCATGGTTATGTGTATTAATGTGTTTTTAATCCCATTAAAAAAGCACCATATTAAACTCATCATGAAAAACATTCATGGACTAAGGACTGCATTAAGGTTTTTTTTTTTAATGACTTCACTTACTGTTACCCCAACGACATGCCCAAAATTTAATATTTCTGGTTGAAAATTAAGTTTTGCTGATTATAAAAAATTTTTTTGATTATGAGCCGCTAACTTATACAAAAAAGAAAACAAGAGTTGTACTGTTAAGTTTTGAAGGCTTGTTTCGAAAAAAAATGTTCGAATTCTAAAATCGTGTAACTTTTGCTAAAATACTCTGTAACTCTTAAACCGGCCTAAGCTTTCTTGCAATGAAATGTATACCAAAATAAACAATATCGTCAACTTAAATCCAAAAGGCCGTAACTACACTTTTTAGTTTTTTACAGGAACAAAACAAAAAAAAACAGAAGTTTAATACAAAAAATACTGCTTTTCGGCAGTAATTAAAAAAGTTTTTAATTAACTTATGTATTTTTAACTATTTATTGTAAGTATTTTTTAAAATCTTTCGAGAAAAATTGAATATTAATTAACTAATTTATTTCCAGCATAAATCATTACATAAAATGCAAAAAATTACACTACACGACTTTTTGGTTAGTAAATATATTTAAATTGCACTTACGGCCTTTTAATTTTCGTTAATAAAATCAGTATTTTTGGACGTAAACGTTAAAAATTTTGGGGGAAGGTGTATTTTGGTTACCTACATTGTAATCAATCAAAAAGTCAATTTTGAATTTTTTGTTAGTTACGGCCTTTTGGATTTTATGTGACGATGTGTACTTTTACAATTTTTTTCTTCGGTTCCTGCTTTTGTCGAAATGAGGCAAAATAGGTTTAGAATTAATCTCAAAAACTAATTCATAAAAATTAATAAGTTTATGCATAAATTATTCTTCTTATCAAGATATTTCTAAAGTCCAAAAATAAAACTTTTCGTGCTTTTGCTTAAGAAGATATGGTGATTTTAGTTTATCGAAAACGCTAAATTGATCGAAAACGCTAAATTGATTGAAAACGCATCTTAACTTTAAAATATATTGACGAAACTTAAAGACTTTGCTGTCACTACTAGAAATAATCGTTCTGCCAAATTTCATAAGATAAAACGATCATTGAAGTTAAGACGATGTCCTTTAGAGTTATTATTAAAATCCTCTATGACCAAAATAAGAGCTTTTTTAAAGAGCGTAATCTTCAATATTACTTCGTGTATATTAGTAATGGTTTCTAGTCTACGTAAATATGTTTTTGAGATTTTTGAATATTGTGTGCATTTCACAATATTTATTTTTTGTAATTTTACGAACTTTTACACTGTACACAAAAAATACGTAACAAAATAATTTGAAAATTTTAATTTCTATTAAAATAGCTTAATTTCTTAGTAGAAAGCGCATTTATTGCCAATTCAATATACCTCGCCTGAAGGCGGGCTTGGCTGTTTACGATTTACGAATTTTGACATTTTTATGACACGAGTTTCTAATTGAACCCCCTGATTATTGGCAATAAGTTAGCGTTACTCATAATTTAAAACAGAAGTATAAATTTGGGCTTTGGACTTTATAGAGTTTTATTAAATTTGAGAATACTAAACAAAATCACATAAAAAAATCACAGTGCAATGAACCATTAGTAAGTGAAACCCATGGAACAATCAATGGCCCATAACAATAATGGTTGATTGGATAAAATGGTGATGATGAAAAGTTTGGTGCCGAGGTAACGATGATAAGCAGTAGCGTAAAAACAGATGCTCTGAAAATGTGCAAGTTTTTACAGGCAGTGTTTTGTATATTATTACGAGTATTTTTTGTTTTATTAGTTTTTATTTTTATATACATCGAGTTTATTCTTATGTCATTTTAAATTTTTAAAGATCTTTTTTCCTTAACTTTGTTTCTTCCAATAGGAATATCCATGAATCCCACACACTAATTTTCAAGTTCCTCGATTTAGCGGTTTGGTAAGGCCGACAAGGGCCTTCTCTTTTCTTCCAAAAATCCAGTATAAGAGGATGTTTTCGTGGAATTAGGAACTCGCGTACTAAATTCCAAGTTTCTCGCTTTAGTGGATTGGTCAGGTCGCAAAGGGGCCTTTCGTTTTTTGACCCTACATGTAGGAATTTCCCAAAATCCCGTCTAAGAGGATGTTTTCGGAATTATGAACCCACGTACCAAATTTCAAGTTCCTCGCTTTAGTGATTTGGTTATTCCCCTATTTTTACTACATTCCGGGTCAGAAATCCAAAAACTATCGCATCAGCGAGTTACGAGTAAAGATACATTGTATTTACAACCGATTCTTGGACGTAGCAATATGGTTAGAAAGCTATACAATGTTGTATCAGAAGCCACACTCATTTGTTAGTACATTTTTGTTAGGCAGCATGTCCAAAATTTTCGATTTAACGTACTCATCAAAAGAGAACTTTGATATGCAAGTTGTATAAAATTGTACCAAAAAAGGGAAGTTCGTTAATATCCGAGAAATGCGTGGTTTTCGGTTCAATGGAAGTTCAAAACTAATTTACTAGTGTATAGTCCAATCCGTATTACATATTCGATGTAAGGAATTCCCTTCTAAGTGAGATATTCTTCGTAACACTCTTTAGGCACTCAAAAAGAAACAAATTTTAACCAAAAGTATGATTTAATTTTCAATCAGAAATTATTTTATGTAGGTCGCATCTAAACTTTTTGGATTTCACCCATTTCTGAGTCATTTTTTTATATTTTCGTGAAAAAATGGTTTGAAATTTTACAATTGCTTGTAAAAAAGTAATACAATAATAATGACGAACATTTACTAACATATTTCATACAAAATAATACGGTTATAACCAGCATCGTTTATAAAGAACTTTTTATATAACGCAATAATTCTTTGCACCCTTTTACGAGTTTTCATACAAATTTTTACGCTTATAAAAAAAATCGAGATTCTAAAAAATCCCCTTTTAGCAATTTTAGTAACTTTATATTTCACAAATGTTTGGTTTGATGCAGGCGACTTTTGTCAACTCTTTTAGGCATTATTCATAACTATTTAACAAAGAGACAAATATCTTGTCGAAGTACCATGGAGATATACAGATTCGATTATATTGACTGAAATCAGGAGATTTTTGTTTTTTTTTTTCAGGAATTCTGAGATTTGTTATAATTACACTATCCAAGATCATATAATTAATTATAAACACCTCATGAATTATTAGGGTATTATTGCAGATTCCTATTATAAATCGGGTTGTCTAAAATTTTGATATAAATTATCGGATCCAAGCTGATTTCCTTACATGTTCATAAATGATCCGCTAAATTGGGTCATGTTTAAGGAAATAAAAATTTGTTTGTGGTAAATTTTCGTTGATATTTCCTATAACATTTAGACGGTACCTCAAACCTGTGAGAATTCTGCAAGAAAGTGCCTTTTTTTCAATATTATGTAGCACTAACATTTTTTTAATGAATTTCTCAAAAAGCAGTTTGACCCGTGTTTTTACCTCCAGAAACTATTTTTATACACACAGAAAAATAAAGTGCCAACCGAATTGAAAATTGTAATTTGGTGGCAACAACCACTAAATTCGATTAGTACAACCACAACCCGTTTTTTTTTCCTTCAAAAACCACAAATAAATTATTTTTGTTGCTCTTTTTTTACACTAGTAGTAAAGCGGCATTTTTTTGTATGAAGAAAAACCTTTTTTAAAAAAAATTAATTTATTGTTCAGACTATTGTAGTATTAGGTCTAACATATATTTGGTGCAAAATTTAAGAAAAATCGGAAAGCTTTAAATAACTGTTATCCGTAAAATACCATTACCAAAATAACTAAAATATCAATATCCTTAAAATGCCATTACCGAAATAACTAAAATATAGTTATCGCTAAAATACTGTTATCCTTAAAATACCGTTACCGAAATAATTTGACAAGATCTGAAAAGAAAAATCGCAGTAAATAGATATGTTTTCCCAAAGTTTGACCCTAAACTAGAAAGTCATTGGAATTCGGTCATGATGGGGCTAAAAATATCGGTGTGCATTGACATTAACGGAATAACTAAAATAACGTTGCCTTTAAAATACCGTTACCGAAATAACCGAAAAACTGTTAACGTTACCGAAATAACTTAAATACCGTTACCGCTTAAATGCATTTACCGAAATAAGTAAAATACCGTTAACGATAAAAAACCATTACCGAAATATCGTTACCGAAATAAAAATTACCGTTACCCTTACCGATACCCGCATCGAATCGGTTACCATCCGTGGTTAATAGGGATAATTCCAAACATGTGTCTTTAAATGTTTTAAATGAGGGACGTATATCGATACTGATTAAAAAGTCGATAGGATTCTAGTTATCTAGGTCAAGTGTTATGACAGCTAAAAACTTAATTACAATCCGTAAAATAAATTTACCAAATTGTTCACATACAAATGTGGTAATTTTAACACTTTTTGTATTATAAATATTTGTAATTGTTTCTAATTAAATAATAATTGATTTTATTATATTTCAAAGGGTATTATTCACCAAGTCAGTCAATCAGTATATTATTGACAAACGAAATCTAAATTTCTTTACACTTCTACATTTTCTTATACATTTTTATTCAAATGTGAAATTCTACGTCACCTTAAGCTTTATGGTGAAATTCAATAACACGCACACGACTGCAATTAACGATGTGTGCAAATAAAAAGCCGCCAAGTATAAACGAATCCACAAATCAAAAGCAAAGTATCTCAAAGAAGAGCAAAATACAACAAAAATGTATCTAAACATTTGCCTTGAAAACACAGCAAGCAAATTAACTAAAAACAATATTGAGCAAATACAAAAAAACACTAGTTTTTACTTTGCAAAAACAAAATTCACTTAGTCTAAGCAACAAACCTTTGCTCTCTCTCTCTGTTTATATTACTCTTTCTCTCTCTCTCTATCTCGCATCACACAGGTGGGTGTGAATTTTTTTTTTGTGTTTTGACCACAAAATTTTATGAGAGCCGGGAATTTACCCTATTTTAAAGAAATAAATTCATATCCACGCAAACAAACCCCTTCTTAATTATGTGGGTCAGTTTTGTTATGGTTTTTCATTTTATTTTCAACAATAAATGAATTGTTTTTAAATCATGCGCATTTCTACGAGGAGATTTTCAAACAAGATGGCGATCTTCAAATTTCTGCAATATCATTTACTTAATTTTTTCCAGTTCTTTACTGTTGTATTGCTTTCTTTGTTTAAACAATTTACATTTGTTCTTACTACATACATACATGCATAGATTAGTCGTGTGACCAAATTTTTTACACAAAGTTTACCCTCGAATGTTAACTATTTTTTTGTCATTATTATTTAACAGTTAATTGATTAATCATAGAATTTTTGTTATAAAAATGTGGTTTTGTCGTTCATTGGCATTTGCTTTAAGTAAATTATATAATTAATAGCAATGCAATTATTTTGCTTTTTAACATTTATAATTATATTTACATTTTTGAATAAGTTTATAATATTTAATTAGAGGACTGCACAAAGTGGCTAAATTTGATCTTATCAAAATATATATTGACAAAATAACCTTAAATTTAATTCAAAAATATTGGCTAAAACATTTAAATTTAAAATTGCCTGAATTTATTTCATTGATCTTAAGATTTTTCAGTTTGACTTTTGCTTTATATTTCGGTTGTAATCTTGTCAATTTAATTAATAACTGGAGTTAGAGTTGTCAAACGAGCTTTCCGAATTATTCGATAAATTATTTGACAAACCGGGATTTTCGTCTCAAATTATTCGTCATTTTCGATTATTTTTCAATCTGAAAATTTTAGTGAAATATAAATTTTTGTAATTATTTGTATATGTTATCTCTATTTTAAATGGTACACACAGAGAACAGATTCGTTTGAGAGCCGAATTTGTAACCAACAAAATTTAGGTAGTTACACGTACTATCACATTATTCGGTTACAGCTTTCGACATTTGCTGTTATGTCTACCATAATTTCTAATTTTTATATTTTGATACGGTTGGGTCTACCGATCATTACCACAATTATTATTTTAATTCATTATTGGTTGATTTTACCAATTATTGAAGAATTTCAGAATAAATTTGTTTGTATTACAAAATCATTGGTTGTAAGAATGCTTAAACTGTTTTAGTTAAGAAAATTTAGTAATCGGTATAAAATTACTTGTTTAGCAAAGTATTTTTTATATTTTCAACCGATTTCCAAATAATTTGGACATTGAATTTAGCTTTTTTTGTCTTTAAAGACATTGAGTTTTGCTTTTTTGTCTTCTCTGATAATGACTGTGAATGATATAAAAGATTTCGCTCAAAAAAGCTTCCTACACTGAGAGAATTGTCTTCACTTCAGTAATCAATTTCTTTATAGCTTTAATGAAAATTGTCACTGGAACTCGTCCATTAAACTTTTCATATAATCTATGAAACAGGTTTCATTAAAGTCAAT
Source organism: Delia radicum (assembly GCA_021234595.1). Taxonomy (NCBI): domain Eukaryota; kingdom Metazoa; phylum Arthropoda; class Insecta; order Diptera; family Anthomyiidae; genus Delia; species Delia radicum. The sequence goes on from CM037851.1 coordinate 235,129,978, forward strand.
CTTTGTGAAATGTTTGTAGAATTAAGGAAAATCTTTATAAAACTAATTAATTATTCCGACAATTAAGCGTTTATAGAATTTATGAAACAGTTTCATAACATTTTTGAATATTAAGTTGTTTCCTTGGCTTCATATGATTTTTTAAACAATTTCATTGAAGTCCAAAAATTATAAAAGGCTACATTGAAATAATAAAGCACTTTATAAAATATGTTGAACACTTGAGAATTAAATCTTAAAACTAAAGTTTGAAATGTATGAAAATTAATGAAATTATGATTTTTTTTTGACATAACAAAAAAAATCGAATGAATATTTGTATGAAATTATGAAATTTTATGAAAAATTTCTTAATATTAATATAATTTCTTGGATATAACGAAATTCTTCATTGAATCTACAAAAAAAAAATTCTATGGATTGTTTCATTAATATCATGAAGGATAATTATTTCAGTGTACTAGGTCACCCATTAATTTCGATCAAAGGGATTTATAATATTTCGATTTTTTTTTTTTTAGAGATTTATACAATTTAGTTTTTAATTTCACAATTCAACATTTAATCCAAATTGTTGGGTGTCCCGGTAGACGATCCTCCTTGTTAACCAAATACTTGTGTTACTTTTATTTTAAATTAAGCTTAGATTTGAATCTTTTTTAATCTACGACTAATTTTATTTAGAAACGAACACAAAAGACTTTCTAATAAGCATTTTTGCTGCAGTTTTATAAGTCGGCATTTTTAATTTTAGTAATTTTTTAAAATTTGTACCTACAGAGATAGAAAATATTTTTAAAATTAAAAATGAATAATAAAAAAAAATTAAATATGTTCATACTTTTTATGAAACTAGTTTTTGAATGAAACTTCTTCATAAAGTTAATGAATTAAACGCCAGTTTTCATAACATTTTATGAAAACTTGCATTAACTTAGTGAAAAGTTTTAATGGACGCGTTCCAGTGCAACTTCATGCCATTAATGCAAAAATTCATTAATATGATGCATATAATTCTCCCTGTGTACGAATATTTTCAGATATCGACAATACAAAGCGATTTATATAAACCGGTTATTCGAACCGGTATAAAAAACCGAAACCCGGGTTTTAAAAAGTACTGTTTTTTTAAGTATTGGAAAGCTGGGTTTTTAAATATGTCGAATATTTTACAACTCTACATTCAGAAAAAATTTTCAATCGCACTTTACTATTTTTGTACTAATTTTACAATTTTTTATTTTAGTAAAATTTTTTGGTGTTCTCATTTTACAAATTAGACAAAGTCGTTTTATTTTAATTTTTTTAGTTTTTATTCTGTGAATTTCTATTGAATGTACTAAAATATAGTAAATTTTTTGCTGATTTTAGCACTTTAGTTTTAAATTGCAGTTTATTGAAATTTTTCTAAAACTTAGTAGCGGCTGCTAATTTTTTCTACTAATTTCATTATACTGCATTTCAGCAGGCATATGTTCCTTAATTTAGAAAAAAAAGTACCGCAAGGCTCAAAATAGTTAAATTTCTCGTAATAACAGCAAAATTTTAGTGTAGCTAGTTTATTTTAACATTAAAATTTAAATATTTGACATATCAAAAATTTTTTTCAAAATAACCATTAGTGTTATGAATGCCAAACGTATATTGAATTGACATGGGTTAGAGCTAAATGATAATTATTAAATTTAACCTTTGACCTCAACTTGTAAAGTAATAAAATTACTTACGTAGATCATTGCTAGCTGCACTTTTGGTTACCTCAAACTCATTTCGTGAGTTTTGTGCCAAATATTTTGGTTGCACAGAAAAACGATTATTTTAATAGAATTTTTCAATTGGGACAATAATAAAAAAGATAATTATTTTTTTTTTTTGAATATTTTTCATGAATCAGTGAATAATTAATTGAATGGTTTGATATTAAATAAAGTGATTTAGATCAATTTATACTGGGGGATTCATAAAACGGTTTGTATTTGATGTATAAGTACACAGGGCGTATTTGAAGGTTCGCAAATTAACAACGTTGTTTAAATGTTTGAAAGATTCAAAAAAAAAAAAAATACAAAACAAATTGTCTAATAAACTTTTCAGGATTGGCAAAACAGTTTTGACCAATTTTTTTTTTACAAGTTAGCAAATTAATAAATAAAATTATCCACCAATCGTTACTATTCACAGAATCAATAAAAATAAAATCTAGGCTTTATATAAGATATTTTAAAATAATGCAAAACAATTTTACATTCGGTTAAAAAAATGAATTTAGGAATTATGTTCTGTATTATTTGATATAATATTTGAAATATGGGTAGAAAAACCTTTAATTTTGATGACTGTATAATTGGATCATTATAGTACAATTAGAATCATATTCCAGGAAGCATTAAAATTTCGGGAAGAGACTAATTTTATTGTTGGAAAAAAAATGTAAAATTAAAGGGCCGAAAAGTTGTATTAAGCAAATATCGTGAAGATAGTTTATATAGTTACTAGGTCCGAAAGTGGCTCGATCTACTTTTCAGCAAAAAAAGTGATTTATTACTTAGTGCCCGACCAAACAGTTTGGCCAGAGAATGCATTTTGTCGGTATTTGTTATTTTAAAGCATTAAATGCGGTTTTGAGTATAAAATTTACGGACAAGTTCGTAGTTAAGTAATGAATTCACTGTTCGTTCTCTGAACTTTCGGCCAAACCATTACCTCAAAATTTGTCAATAATGCCTCCAGATACTAAAAAACAACCAAATGTCGTTTTTTGCAGAACTGTTTGGTCGGTCACTATCGATTTCTTATTTTTTCTTTATGAATATTTGTTTTCCTGAAAACATCCAAGATTTTGAAAACTCTCGAATTTTAAGCAACTTTTTTTCGGAATAATCCAGGTTGTTTTTATGCGGTTAGATACTTTTATCATACTTTCAGATTAAGAACTTTATAAGATGGAAAACACATCTATTACAAAAAAACTCGCACATTCAGAAAACATTATGCTAAACCAGGGCTGGCGAGCGAATTTTTGGTGGCACGAGTAATTTTCTTGAATATTTTTGCATATTTATTTGAAAAATTCTGTTAAAAAAGTTATCAGAGATTTAAATCCTTATTTTTGTTATTTAAATATCCGAAAATGGTAAAATTGTTCATAAGGATTGTAAATCGCCTTTCGAAATGATAAAAAACAGTCTTAATCATTTTTTACAGATTTTTTGTAGAAAAATCGAAAATTCGTTTTACTAGAATCAAAGTGCAACCAGCATTTCTGAGCGTAAATAGTATAGTTTTTTTTTGCGAATCTTGGAATTTTAGATTTTTTAAAGTTTTAATGTTTTAGTGTTAAAAGGCCTCATTATCGGAGAATCAAAATAAATGCCAGAAAATTTAATAAAAAATTTCAAATTCTGTAATAAAATTGTAATTAAAAAGACCGGAAAAAGTAGGGTTGCAAAAACAACAAAATGACAAATTCTTCTATACCATTGACCAGGGACAGGAACTTCATGCATTAAAAAAGTGTGTTTTAGGCGCTATAATATGCATGAAAAGTCTTGAATTATGCACTTAAAATTTAAAAAATATGCACTTCAACTTTTTTTTTAAATATCAATAATTAAAAATGTGTGTTAATTGTGCAAAACGTATGCAGAGAATATATTAGGCAATGTAAATTAACTTTAGAATTTAAATAAAATTGCTTAAAAACATGCAAAATAATTAATTTAAAGTGGTTCCATGTTCACGTTTTTTGTTAATTTGCTTCGAAACTATAAAATCCCAGTTCAGGATACGGTGGAGAGTGCTTGAATAAAAACACTTGAAAAATTGTATTTGTCAATGTTACGTGTTTACTTGTCAAATGCAAAATAAAATTGAAAGTGATCTTTTTACGAAAAATTAAGAAATACGCAATAAACACATGCATTTTAAACAAAATATGCATATATAACAAAATATGCAAAAATATGCACTAACAAATCGATGCAATTTTTACTCAAATTCTTTAATTCGCAAATATATTTTGTTTAGACTGTTCTCAGGCTTAAGGAAAAAACATGCATTTGCATGAACTTCCAGTCCCTGGTAATGACATTTTAAAATTAAAAAGTTTTCGAATTTTAAAAGATTGCAATTGAAAAAGGCTTTGAAAATGTATTTAATGTGATACGCGACACTTTTTTTGTTTTTGGCACGCAACGAAAAAGTCTTGCCCACTGTCCTAAACGGATAAAAACTTAAGTGTTTCTATGAAAAAAATCATTACAACAATATGTACAAAGTTTAAAAAATTTAGTACAAATTAGTACACGATTTTTCTTCAGTACACGTGACCAGTAAAGATGAGCCATTTTTTAATGCCGGTGATTTATTCACCGTCATCGAATTTTTTAAGTAGCAGTTGCTGTTAATGTTGTCTTTTTCAATATTTTAGTACCATCCATTCTTGAATATATAATTGTGTAAATTGACTTGTTTTCACACTCTCACAAAATATTAATGTTTTTTTCTATTATGTTTACGTTGCCGGTCACAAATGTTTAGTATTTTGGGAAATTGTGGTTTGAAAATCACAACGGCGTTACGGAAAAATAACTGGATCGCTCATCTCTAGTGACCAGTACCAGTACATACAGTGGGAAGCTCTTCTGAGTACATGTAAGTTCTTGTTGTACCTAAAGATTCAGGCCGAAAATATTCGACACTAAAACTAAACCATACTCTTCTAAAGGTATAAGATACGCTGAATCCAAATCTCAGCATCACACACTGACATTAATCGTTCGAGCTATATTAACAGGAAAAGACTCGATGTTGATAAAAATGCTCCGATTTTTCACCTTCCGGAAAATATATTTTTGATAATACTTGTAACGGCACCTAAATACGCTACTCTTACCCTTTTTCAATTTTTGACATAAATTATATAATAATTAAGTAGAAACAAGTCAAAACTTGGTAAAATGTTACTAGCTTTCTCATAACTTTTGTGAATAAACTTTAGTAGTTGAAATGCTTCTAATTTGCTGGGCAACGATTTTATTTGTGTGTAGTGTCAAATATTTTTCGGCCTGAATATTAAGATACCTTAGATACCCTTTAGTTATCTCGTTTATGTGAATCGAACTAAGAATAGGGTTTTGATGGCGGCGTAGAACTGGCCAAGATAACAAAATAAATCAAACAAAAAATATAGGGTTTTAAATCAATAAAGTGTTTTCACATAAATTATACAAAAATTTGTCAGAAAAAATTTTAAAACTTAAAATATGTATAAATTAATAAATTACAAGTTTGTTATAATTTATATTAAAAATAAAAATTATGTTTTTTTCGACCTTTAATTGTGCAATGAAAATGAAAATTATTCAAGTTCGAGGCCATACTCTATATTTATTAAAATTTATATAAAAATATATAAAAATATTAAATGTTCCTATCGTTAGTCTTAATTGTTTTACCTCACTTCCCCCAACCCTTTTTTTCTTTTTTTCGCTATCTTGCAAAAACACAAAAGAAAAAAATTAACAGAAGTAGTATTAACATTTTGTAGTTACAACAAATAAGCAAGATCATCCCCCCAATTTATTTCACCGCTTACCAACGCATTTAAAATATTCAATTTCACAATTAGTAGTTGCTTTGCAAATTTATAGATTTTTTTAAAGAAAAAAAAAGAGGAAATAGGTATACATTGTAGTGACACTTGTTGTGCATAATCAAAATATTAATATACATCTCTTTTACACACTTCAAATTAATAATGTTAAACAGCGGCAAAAGAACAGTTAAAAAGAGATCACCATGTATGAACTTGTTATTTAATTAAAGAGGAGCATTTGTTTGAAAATGTTTTTTCGTTGTTTTTGCCAAAGAGGGGCATCTCCCAAAGGTTATTACAAATATTAATGATCATCAATGAACTGTTATTTGCAAAAAAAAAATAAATAAAAAGAAGTATAAGAAACAACAAAGACAACATATGTTTTAAAAAATAAAAAAGGGGAGCTAAAACTCTTCTCTGACTCTCTCCTCTTTTAATTTTAGGTGATTTCCCACCACTGAGTAGTATATATTGCTCTCACTCTTTGCTGTTATTAGTTTCATTCTCTGTTATGATTTAGTTTTTTAAAATCATATGTTGAGTTAGTTATGTTATTAGTGTTCATTTAGACGCGTTAGTGAAAGGTTAATCCTCAAACAGCAGCTCAGGTAATAACAATTTGTTTTATTAATTTGGCTTTTATTAATAAAATATTATGTTTTTTGTTGTCGAAAATTACACTTTTTAACAATTTGCAAAATATATTTTTTTTTAGTGGTACAAAATGGAAATTAAAATTGATGGGATCTAAAAATTTTGTAATGCTAATTAAATTGAGCAAAAAATTATTCTTTATTTAAAAATAAAACTACATGCACAGATTGGCCAAAATCTTTATTATAAATAGCTTTAAAATTGGTTTTAAAATTAGGTTTTAATATTATTTACAAGATTTTTTTTTTTTTATAATAAAGTTATTTTTGTTAATCATTTATGAAATTTATGTATTTCTGTCTATATTTTATAGTTAAAAATGATTTTAAAAAAAAATTAAATTTCCATTTTTTTGTGTCTAATCAGCTGCTTATGTTTCCAAATTTCCCGTTTTTATTTTCCTTTTTTTGTTTTTTTGTTAAACAGCTAAACTTTTTAAAAATCATGTTCGTGCATGCTTGCTACACATGGTATACATTTGTATCTTTGAGATACACAGACACAAAATAAATTTCTAGAAACAATTCATTTTTTTTTTGGTTTTTTGCTTTGTATAGTTATTTGTCTTTTACTCTTTTCCCACTCTCTCACTCTCCGGTTTTTTTGTATAACAAAAAAAGCATGAATCATCATGCATGGTTTTTATTTGATTTCTTGCCGGTTTTTTTTTTACAATTTTGTGCAAATTTTCTACAGAGAACAACCAGAAAAATTAAATTGTTTTGGGTAATTTTAGAGAATTTATAAAATAAAATATAAAACAAAGATTTTATATGAGTATGTATATGTATTTTAACTTAATGATTATAAATTTATTAAATTAATTAAATACGTAATTATAGGCTTTTTTTAATTAATTTTTTTTTTTTAACATGCAAAATTATAAAAGTTTTTTATGGTTTTGGACATACAATATTTTTAAGTAACGATTTTTTAAAAAAAATTAATTTGTTTGTTTGACATGACTATTTTTTCTCTATGTTATATTTTTTTAAAAGACAAAGAAATTTTTTTTTTTATATTCTCCTCTCACTTTATTTTTTTTTGAATTTATACTCCACAAATTTCAATCGTCTTTGGCATATTTAGTTAATAAATGACAGTCTGCATTTATATTCAGGCAAAAGATCTCAAGGAAGATGAATTGTTAAAATAAAATTAACGAAAGAAATGTTTTTTTTTTAAATACCTTAACAAAAAATTTTATAGTGAAAAAAAAAACTTTTTATAATTATTTAACAGATAATTTTTCTTTTACAATATTTAGACATAAAATATTAAATAACTAGACAATATTTTAAAATTAAAAAAAAAATACTAAAATTTTACAATAATTAATTTAAAATTTTTAATTAAATTGTAAAATTTTCTTAAAATGATTCAGTTTATTCTGATCTTTTTTATCAAAAGAGATACATTTTTCAATTCACCTATTACGGGTTAAATGAATTTCACAACAATTTTTTTTTTATCGTTTTGTAAAAGATTTTTAAATTGTAAACGATTAATAAATAATTAAAATCAGTAGAGTTGTCTCATTCTTACACATCAATAGCCCCTAAATTATGCTGTAGTTTTTTTGTTTTTAAACTTAACAGACAAGATTATTAGTACTTTATTATTGGGGAAATAATACATAAAAAATAGGGGAATTTTAGTTTACTTTTAGGATGATTTTAATAAGTTAACATGTTTTTATGATTTAGAAACTTTGGAAAAAATTTAAACCTCATGTAAGCTTGATTTACACGCTATCTACTCTTTCCCAGTATTTTTTTAGTTTTCAAAAGATAATTCACAATAATTTGACAATTCGTATCACCAATAATGGGAAATAGTAGATAAGAATGGATAGCGTTTGAATTGCCCTTTATACTACAACCAAAAACTAGTATTTTTCCAAAACTACTTGTATTTAATTGTTAAATTCAATACAAATTGCAAGTTTGATATGATTTTTATTAAAAATAAAAATTATGTTTTTAATCAAAAACCATACATAGGGGAAAAGCATTGAGGCATTGGTTTTTCCATATAAATACTAATGCCAGCATTGGCATTTATATAAAAAAAAAACAAACAAAAAATACTATACTCAGAATATTCTTAAGCCACATTCACACTATATTGCAAAACACGTATTTTGCGAAAACTCGTTTTTATGCTTTTTATTCTATTCCAATTCGTTTTGTCAAAACTCGTGTTTTGCTATCTAGTCTGAATGTCGCATCACAGTAACTATTGTAAGTCATTCGGGTAGTAAATAGTAGCAGTTGTTTTAAATGCTATTGTAGTCATTTTTGTTCATCATATTTATGAAACAGTTTCATTGGTCGAAAATCTATGCTGCATTGTCATATACATATATGAAGTTTCCATAAATATGATGAAACTTTTCATAAATATTTATGAAACATTCTTCATAACTTCTTCATCATTTCAGAAGATAATGATGGCCCATATGTCGAAAATGTAAAGAGATAGGGCAAAACGGACAAATTTTTTAGTCTAGTGGAGTACTAACACACTTGGGTAACAAAATTAAATCAGTTCCGGTAATGTTTAAAACTGTTGTTTTGTTTTGCACAGTGAGCATTCCTTATACGAGTTTTAATGACTAATGAAGTTTTCTTCACAATATAAATGAAAAATTTCTTAAACTTCATGAAAAAGCATAATAAAACTATTTTCAATGAACATTTTTCATTTGCCGTATAAAATACATAATATGAAATGTTTCATTTAGTTTTATAAAAAAAACTGCATTAATTTAATGAAAAGTTTTAATGAACGAGATCCAGTAACAATTCATAGATCTTAATTAAAAATTCATTGATGTTATGCAGATAATTCTCTCAGTGTGCTTTAAACAAATTTCGGCCAAACTTTTTTATTTTTACTAAAAAATATTAAGCATTTAATACAAATTATTGTGTTTGTACTCGAAATAAAATAATTTACGCCCTGTTTCTAGAACACGTTTTGCTTCACGTTCGTCTAAAAACAATAACAAAATACTTGCAATGCAAAAACAAAATACATGTAGTCACCCGTTCGTGTAGAGGCGAACGTGTTGTAGAAACCAGGGCTTAATCTAAAAATACACTTTAAACGAAAATTTCTTTAAACGAACATAGCCGAACATCACTTTTAACTCGATCGGAAACTAGATATTTCCTTTTTGAATCAATTTTATAAAAATTGAATGATTCAGTGAATAATTCAAAATCACGTTAAATCAATGATTTGATATTGGGTAAAGTAAGATATGATGTAGTTAAAATAATCAAATTAACAATTTTAACATGAATTGATTTATTTAAATTGAATGCCAGCATAAAAGCTCCAAAATGGGCTCAAAATAGACTAAGCACTAAAATAAAATTTTTTTTTATGAAAGTGGTTCATCCAAACAGTCTTTATTTCTTAATCAAAAATTACTCAAAAAAATATTTAAAAGATGTTACAGGCTCAAAAATTATATTGGCTTAAAAATTATATTGAGCCTTTTTGAATTGTTTACAAATTATTTAATTTCAATTAAATTTCCATGTCAATTCTAAATCATTTTTTGGATTTAATAATTTTCCTCAAACTGTCTTTTTTAATGATTATTTTTAGTAAGCTCAAAAAAATTATTAATTTTGACAAAAAAAAACTTAAAATTTCAAAAAAAAAAACGTTTTCTTAGACATTTCCATTTCATAGAATAAGAATTCTCAAAAAGTATACAAATTTTGCTGGCTAGGTCACGAATTATATGATATTTGAAAGATCTGTTTAATATAATTATATTTTATAGAAATATCATTTCATTTCATTTATTTATTCATAATCTAAAAGCCAGTGGTGGCCAAACAATTACATAGTAGTCTATGAGTAAGATTTATGTATCAGTAGAATTGTAAGGACTCTTGTCGGTAGTAAAGGTCTTACATTTTCGATGATGTTTATTTATAAAAATTTTTATTTATATTTTTGTAAAGAAACGCCTTAAGATTCGGAAAAAACTTTCAGCAAGTTTCTGCCCTACAAAAATTTTTTATGATAACTGTTTATTATAGAGAGAAATTGTGACAAGCTACACTCACAATAACCCATGCTAAAAATACGAAAAAAATGTCAAAAGAACAAAATCTTTTGTAAAATGAACAAATTTTCTTTTATTTTACAAAACTTTTGGTTATTTTGACATTTATTTGTATTTTTACGCATGTATTATTATCTGTGTAGGTCTAGGTTATCTGTCACAATTTCTTCAAATAGAAAATCTCGGATTTCAAAGCATTAAAAACGTAGATGACCTACATAGATATCAAACTCTTCTTCTTTTAATAACAAACAAATTTTTCATATACATTCAAATATTTTTGGTATAGGACGTATGTCCAACACATTGTCATGAGAAATGTCCTGTGACAGCAAATGTCAAAGACTTTGAGATCTTTGTTAACTAGGTTTAAAAATATTGATTATTATGAATAACTTAAAGAATTTACAGCACTAGTGCAGAACTAAATCAAGCACATTCCAAATTTGAATTAAAGAATTGAATTCAATTCAATTCGTTTTGTGGAGTAGCTAATAAGAATAAATTTGACGTTCAGATTGACACAAATTCGGGCTATCGATCTGTTACTGTAGTTCCTTTTTTTTAAAACGATGCTCACAAATATGTATATTTTAAAACTTTTTCTGTACACTTTTAAAACAACATAGCAGATTGTTTATTCAAAAACTGACAAAGAAGGTCCGCAGGTGAGTTCCCTCCGATTGCCATCAAATTTGGATATGTGATAAAGATGACAAAACAAAACACAATGACCTTGAGTACCTGAGGGCTAAAATTTGGGGTTAAAAATAACAAAATGTTCCGTTATTTACATATTTTTCAAGCTTCTTCAAAGAAACCATATACAAATTTGGTATCAAATGAAAGTTATTTCGATGACCTTAGTATACAAAATAATGGTAAAAAGTTTTAAAACAACTTTCGAACCTATATTTATAAATATACGATTGGGCAGGTATGTTTCTTAACAATTTTTTATTACATTCGTATCCTCTATCTTATATCCGAATTCCATCGTAATCTGGAGGAACCACCCAACATACTTCCCCTGTGAGTGATAATTTTAAGAGTTTTTAATTGAAAATTTTTAATATTTGAAGAAAGTTTAGTTTTCCTTAATTACAGTTTAAGGACTTTAGTATTTGGAAAAATAATTTTTGTTAAGGATATTATTGAAGTGAAGCTTTTAAAAAAAAGTCTATCATTGCTCTATTGTGGACTTATAATTAACGTTTTTTTTTTTCAAAGACAACAACATTTAATTGTAAATAATATTCATGTTGTGTTTTTTATTAATCGCAATCACCCCACTTCTTATAACAACAAATTTTAATATTTTTTTAACACAATTCTTTTAAACCTAATTTCTGCAGAATACTTACAACAAGCTACAACATCAACTACATCAGTTACTACAACAACAAATAATATTTTTAATATCAACAATAACAACAGCAACAACACCACCAACAACATTAGTAACAACAACCAAAGCAACGGAAAAGGAAACGAAGTAAATAACTGTTTGGATACGTTTGAAAATTTTGAATTTGATATTGATCTGTTGACGGAAAGTGCAAGTGAAGACAACAACCAGGAGGATAATCAGTTTGCATTGCTGGACCCACAGCAGCAACATCTACAGCACCAACAACAACATTTACAGTTGCCAGAAGTAGATGATGATAAAAAATTAAAAAATAATATAAAACAACAAGAAAATTCAATTAATATTGAAGATAATAAAAAACAACAGCAATTGCAATTACAATTGATGTTAGAAGAAATGTTGTTCAATCATAGCAACAAATCAAACAACAACAACAACTTAATGAATAATAATATTAACACCACTAACAATAACAACACAAGTACTATGGCTGAAGCACCCGATAATTTTGATTTATTCGATTTATTATCGCAAGACTCTTTATACAAAGTAGCACCCACTACCGAAGATTTCTTAAACGAGGATAAAGACTTTTTGGGCATGGATATGGACAACACTAATGCAAACGATTTTTTTAATACCGAAGATGCCATTGATTTAAACAATGTCAATAAAAATATATCCTTAACTGATTGTTTTATACATTCACAACCCAATGAAGTTATGTTTTCTTCTGGTTTAGCGTTGACCCAATCTGTAACATCATCCCAAAATTATCCCACGGTACGTGAATTATCACAAGAAATCTTAGAAGCTGAACCGACTATACCACCAGAAATGATACATTATCCCACAACATCGGCTTCGGCTCAATTATTGCAATGCGATGATTTGATAACAACTGAGAATACTTTAACTTCTTCCTGCACCGCTGATTTCTTTGATGAGCACACTATGGATGGTCAAGAGGCAAAACATTTGATAAATCCATTAAAACGTAATGGTTCGCAGACCAATAAACATATGCAGGAGAAACGTATTAAATTACGCTTGGACACAAAGCGTTGCAGGGAAACTGATTTGCCACAAAAATGTGAATTGAATACACCAAATGTTATTAAATTCATTTTGCAAAATGATCAGGTAAAGATATTTTGCTTTTTTTTTAATGTGTTTAACTTATTAGGGACCAACTGTTCCCAGTACATTTAAAGGCTTTAACTTTTTTTTGCCTTTAATGTTAATGAAATATTTCAAAACCCACAAAGGGTTTTGTGATTCTTTTTGAAAAATTCATATTTTTAACCAAAAAAACTAATATTGTTGGACCATAATATTTTTAAATTAAAAAATATTTATTTTATTTGATTCCTTTTTGACTCATAGAATAAGGACCATCAAAAAAGTAAAAAAAAATTGCTGGCTGAATATTTTTGAATCAAGATTAGTGCATAAAATTATACAAAATTAAAATGTTTGAAATATCTTTAACAGTCTAGGATTAATGTTTTGTCAAAATATCAACCTTGATTACTAACAGTTCCAATAGAGGGCGCTTAAGAAAAAAATACAAAAATATTTTAATAAAGCATTGATTGTTTGATATTTGTGCAAAGTTTATTTAAAAAATGTCTTCCGGTTCTAAGACATGTCCTTAATCATGCGAGGCTGCAGTAATTAATATAGAGGGAAATTTCATACGCTTTGATGTACAAGTTAATGTGTTTGTTGTTTTTTGCCATTGAGGCGTATGAAATTTCCCCTTACATTAATTGCAGGAGCCGCGCATGCCTTAATAAGTTACAATTTTTAGTATAATATGGCGTTCACAGCTAAGTTAAATTACAAGTATTAAAGCTCTTTATTCTATTACAAAAGTTCTTTATTAGTTTACACTTCCCGATTTAAAAAAAAAAAAAACTGATATTGATATTTATGTAGTCATATCAATTTCTATATGATGCGATATGCAATCTTATAAAATTTCATCCGAAATATGGGCCCATGTACTAGTATCTACTTGTATAGGGTTCGATAAATATCTGATATAATAATATCCGAATTATGGCAGTATAGAATTGTATTAGATTCTATCCGTTATTTATCTAATTGTATCAGTTTATATCTAAACTGATACAAATTGATATAATTATATAAAATCCAGATATGTTTAAATCCGGATTTTGACCTTATATAATTGTAGATGATTGTATGTAAATAATTAGATATTAGTTTTAGTCTAATAAAATTGCACTAAATGTTACAGTTTTGTATATGATTGTGTGAAAATATATACAATTTCATACAGTGCGTCCCGGTAGGCTAGTTGGTAGAGTACTGGCTTATCAGTGCGGACGTCATGTGTTGGATTCCCACCAGAGGCACTGGTGTTTTTTCGTTACAGCACGCCGAAAGCCATAGTAGCGAGTGCTCGGTTAGGGTAAAGGGATATAATTTGATTTCAAACAAATATATGTCCATACTATCATATCCGTTAGGTCCATAAAAAAATATTAAGAAACCTATTACTTTTTTTGAGGTTTTCAAAAAAGTTCCAGCATAAACCTTTTTTATGCTTTAATATACATCCTATGAGGCCATATGCTGCTCCACAAGAAAACTAGATAAGAAGAAGAAGAGGAATACACATCAGGGTGTCCCAAAAGTGGACAATTGTGCTCAAAGGTTGCGTATTATCCAATTGATTATGGAAAAAAATAAAAAATTCGAGAATTTTATTTAATAAAGATCTACATTTTTTTTTTTTGACATTGAACTAAATATCTTTACAAAATAACTATGAATAGGTCAGGACATCGTTTTATCCAAAATAAAATAAATTTTTTAATGCTCCAATATATGTTATTTTGTATAATTTTGATGTGTGTCATATCTAATTATACATGTATTCGTACATGATTAGATTAACAATATATAATTTTATGTGTCACATACGATTGTATATCGGTCGATTTGTAATAATATGTAATTATATGTGGCATCGTTTTAAAAAAATTAGAGAAAACAAATTTTGTATATAAACATACATAAACATATCTATTTACATATAATAGCATGCAATAACATATTTCTATAAAATAAAGGATTATATATAGACCTTTTTACTCGGGTTGTTCCTTTTCACTAATTTACGTGTGAACGCCATAAAAAATCAATTTATCTGAACTCAAAGCCACTTTCACACCTAAATGCAAAACACGTGTTTAGCCAAAACACACATTTAAGCTTTTTATTCTATAACACAATTTTTTATTCTTTTCACTCGTTTTGGCAAAACGCGTGTTTTTCATCAAGGCGTGAATGCTTTTAAAATATATATATTTTTTTTTACTTTAAATCAGTTTTGTGCTAAAAGTTCTTATTTTTTATTTAATTAATTTTCTCTCATTACTTAAATTGATTTTTATTAAATTGATTTTTTTTTAATATAATTCATCTTTCTTCTCTTTTTAGTCTATGGATATTATGGGTCCTACAGAAAATTCTATGGATTATATTTATCACGAACTCATCTCCACCTCTCCTCAATGTGCCTCAATTAAATCCGAAATAATTGCTGATGATATAACCGATGATTTCTCACCGCCCAATACTCCATACAGTGTTAATTCCATTTCGAATCAAACCAACTTTACTAGTTTTATGAACACAGCCCCCAACTCCCCTGCCTCCTCTATAGCTACAACCACAAATACCTCTATGACCACCAAGCGTGGTCGAGGACGTCCAGCCAAGCTACATAGCGATATACCAGACATTTCACAAATAAAACATCTCAGTGAAACAGAACAAAAGAAATTATTGGAGAGAGCTAAAAATAATGAAGCCAGTCGTAAATCAAGATTGAAGCATAAGGAACGGGATGAAGCATTGGAGAAAGAAGAGAATATATTGAGGCTTAGAAATAGAGAGTTGACTGCAGAATTACAATCTATTCGAAGAATAGAGAAGAAATTGCAAGAAGCATTGAGAGTTCAGCATTTTCAATTGAAAATGTAAATCATGGAGAGCAAAACTATTCCAAGCTCATTTTTCACCTCCCCACTCTAAACTCACCACACATATGTACCTTTAATAAGTCAGCCACATTATGAAATCATCAAGGAATAAGAAATAATGCAGGCAGCCATAAGAAATTATTATTAGTTGTTGTTAGTTTATAAGAAAAATAAAGCATACAAATAATTTGTTGCTTTTAAAATTTAATTAAATACAATAATAGTGTTATTATTAACAATACATACATATATATTTACTACTTATTATATATATATCCTTAGATATAAATTTCTAAACACAATTATTATCATATTATAACAAAAATAAATTTTTCTTTATATTTTTTGTTAGAAAAAAAAAAAAATAAAACTAAAAATGATAACTATATCAATTTATATATTGTATGTTTTATATTTGAATCGATTTTTTTTTTAATATTTTTTTTATAAAACTATTTTTTGATTGTATCTTTATGTTTTTTTTTTTTCCTTTATCTTAACCACAATTTTGTTTTTTTTTTTTAAATTTATTATGATTATATTCTTATTATGTTTTTTATGGGTTTTGTGTGTTTAAAACATAAGATTTTTGTATTTCAAATACTTGAAAAGTTAAAAAAAAAAAATTAGAATTATTACTAAAAAAAGTTGTTAGTTTAATAAATGCTACAACTAGTATATGTTTTTAATTGTATTGTAATTGTAACAACAACAAAATTATACAAAATCGTAAAAAAATATAAAAGTTTTTAAAACTCATAAACGGTTTAATAGAATAAAAACCAATAAAATTATTAAAAATACATAAAGAGCATGTTCACGTTAACATGACTTAAAACTAAAGTTTTATGTTTTAATTTAAGGGATTGATTTAGTTTGAAGTCAGCAATCTAGCAACTCTAGATAATAAGTTTTAGTCACATTCCTTACAAATTGTACAACGTTTGGTAAAAAAGAATTAGTAGTTAATGAGAAATATGGTTTTATAGAAATAATATTAAATCTGTCAACCTAACATAATTAAATTTTTAGCCATCACATTCCTAACAACTGATTATTAGTGATTATCGAGAAATAGCGTTTCATAGAAAAATTCTTTTGTTTACCACATACTATATAGTTTAAAGTAAACAGATAATTAAGTTAGTATCCAATTACATACAACTTGTCAAAAGTTTGGTGAAAAAGCATATTTACCAAGAAATACCGTTTTATAGAAAATCTTTTTAGTTTCCCATATACATAGTTAAAAATCAACAATCTGGCAACCTTGGAGAATTAATTTTTCAGCCAGTCACATTCTTTACAACTTGTCAAAAATTTGGTTAAAACGAATTAGTAATTACCGCCACTATATGTAGGTTCGTGTCTCTGATATCACTTTTTAAATGGCGCCACTATAATTTTGTTTTTTAAAATCAGCTTATATGGCGAAAATTTTTCAGAGGGTCCTTGGTCCCCCCAAGGTGCATTTTCGGAAAGGGCCGTTAATTCGACGGGGGGTGTAATCGAATAGGGGGTTTCAAAATTTTTATCAAATTTGCTCTATCTCCCTTAGTTTTCGAGATAAAGGCCATTTTTCCAAAAAAAACAACAAAATTACCTGTATCTCGAAAACTAAGGGAGATAGAGCAAATTTGATAAAAATTTTGAAACCCCCTATTCGATTACACCCCCCGTCGAATTAACGGCCCTTTCCGAAAATGCACCTTGGGGGGACCAAGGACCCTCCGAAAAATTTTCGCCATATAAGCTGATTTTAAAAAACAAAATTATAGTGGCGCCATTTAAAAAGTGATATCAGAGACACACACCTACAGGTAGTGGCGCTGCCAACATTAAAATTCACAATGATTGCACGGTACTACCAGCTATAGAGTAGACATGGTAACGCTAGAAAAGTTTTTATAATCACTGCATGGTATTGCCAGTTAAAAAGTATTCAATCCGTTAACTTTAAAAAGCTAATTCAATTTATACCCATATAAAGCAATAACCACTGCGCCGATTTTGGTACATGAGATATTTTTAAAAAGCAAATTATGCTTACCATATCTTATGAATATATAAAAACAATTTTCCTAATTATGTAAAGCGTAGGCGTAATTGAATTTAGGAGTTTTTTACAGTGTAATTGATTGGTTGGTGACTATATTTGCAATATGTGATATTTAGCAATCGACCTGATTACAGTTTTCGAATTTGTAGTTGAAAATTTTGACCCATTACAAAATGGTTTTGCTTAAACTTTAATTAAACATTTGTTACATTCGGATTTAAGTTTATTAGAAATAAATTCAATCATACTGTTAAATTTATCAAAAATTAAAATTTTTAAACGTATTTTCAGTATATTCGACATTTTCCAGAATTCGAATACGACAACCGTTATAAGGCCGAATTATTTCATAAATATTAAATTAGCCAAGATATGTTTAGTTCTTTGGTTCGTTTAAAGAAGTTTTTACTAAATACGCGTACGCTTAACATAATCACAAGGATTTAGTTCACTGTTTTGTAAGGAAAATATATTTTAAATAAAAAAAGTTTGTGCAAATACTTAAAACCTAAAAACATTTACTTCTTGATGATGATTTACTGCGATTTTCTGTATCATTTCTTAATGTCTCCTCACTATCATTACCCATTATAGTTTCATCAACACTAACATCATCATCAGGTATTTCTTCATCGCTGTCTTGAGCAGTGTTAGTACTAAAAGTACCAGACTGAAACAAATATAATATGAAAATTAATAAATTTTTAAATATAAACTTAAAAACCTATTTGTGTCGTTTACGCATAATCGCTGAAGTTGACTTAAGCACAGATCAACATTAATGTTTTTTATTGAGGTCTACGTTAAGAGGTATTAATGCGTCAAAAATTCATTTTAAAATTGCATTTAGTTATAAGATTTTTTAAAACTGCGATTTTTAACACAAGTCTTTTTTATATGTAAATATCGACATAAGCACGCAAATGTTTTAGTAATTTTTGATGACCTTATCAAGACACACATAGTAGTCCCAACTAGGGCCCCCCTTTTTCGAGTAGCTACTCGAGCTACTCGAGTAGCATAAGTAGTTAACGAGTAGCTCGACTCCATCGAGTAACTCGAGTAGTGAAGTGCACTTTTTGTTCGTTTGAACTAACGAAATTTTAAACCTAGATTCTGCTAAATTATTGAGTTTGTGCCAAGTTTTTTTAGGACTCAAAAGGGGTCATGACTTTTTTTCTTTATCTTAGAATTGATAAACAACTCCAACCAAAATAGCTTGGCAAACTTTGCACAATTATGATACAGACATTAATATATATATTAAATGCAATGACCATATTTCAAACAAAAAAATGCTAGAAATTTGAATTATTTTGTACAAATTGCTTAATGTACCTATTTCAATTAACACTCGAATTAGAGATTTTCTTTAATGTTGTTTTTATAAATTACAACAACAAGCTTCAAACTATAATGTAAAATGAAAAGTTGTTGTTGTACAGTAATCTTCAAATATCGCACGCCCAGTTCAAAAGTGATTCAACTCAAAATTTTAATTTTTCGGGTTTATATGCTTAAACTATGCACAATACACTTGTTTATCTATTAGGGTATTCAATCGGTTAACCGTTACTCGATTAATCGATGAAATGATGTCGAACAATTGTTCGAGTAATTCGAAGTGGCCAATTTCGAGTAAAGAATAACTCGAACAATTTTGGTAGATTAATCGAGTAACTCGAGTAATTTAAAAATATGAACTATTTTATATTTTTATAATATTTTGTATAAAATAATGTGACTGTTATAGTGAATATTTAAATGTTAAGTGTATTTTTATATTAAGTGAGCACTGTTAAAGAAATTATATTACGAAAAACGAAGAACTTAATGCGAAAAACTCCGATATCGAAGAAACTTGAATATTTTTTAAAGAAACAAGTTCTAAGACTGGGGTGTTTAAGATTATTGGTGCGGATTTGAGGGTTAAAAGTGGGATCAAACATTATTTTTTTTTTTTTAATTTAGTTGCCATTTGATCTAAAGAAACTACAGATAAATACTATATTTTCAAAAAGGAATTTTTAAATGTCATTTACTAAAAACTTTTTGTTGGTCCCTTTTATGTCGTTGTAACAAGCCAATTTTAGAAGCCCTATATGGAAATTCATAGCGGTCGTACGCAAAATTTCCACATATTAAAATTTACATATAGAAGTAATGAAGTTTTCATTAATATGATGAAAATCTTCTTAAATATTCATGAAAGTTGTTTCAAAACTTCTTTATAATTTTTTTAGAAAAATTACATATCTCAAAATCCCAAAATGATAGGACAACATGGACTATTTTTTCGTTTAGTACTAACACACTAATATAACAAAACTGTGTCAAGTCTGAGTGAAATTACAAAACGGATCACCTTACAAATATTTTTATGAAACAGTTTAATACATATTTATGAACCAGTTATATTGAAAGAAAATCAATGAAGATTTCAACATATTTATAAAGAATTTCATTGATATAATAACGCTTTTGCTTTGAGTGTACTGAGACAAAACTGTCGCAATAATAAATGATCTTAGCAAATGTTTTTCTCTTTTAGATATACTTTTTACTAAAATTTTTAATTAATTTGTTAATTTTTATATATATGTTATATTAGTACTAATAAAATATAAAAACTTACAAAAATGTGAGTTTTTGGAAAATAAAATTAAAGTATTAAAATTGTTCGAGTTACTCGAGTTATTCGAGCAATTTTAAAATCTTACTCGCCTACTCGAGTAAATTAAAAACCTCAAAATCGAGTTACTCGATTACTCGAACAAAAGCAAACCCGAGTAAATTGATATAATACCCTATTATCTATAAAAAAATATCAGTGTATTTTGCTGTTGTTAACAGTTATGTCTTTTTTTCGATTTCTGAAAAATTAAAAATTTTGAGTTGAGTCACTTTTGAACTAGGTGTGCGATATGTTGCATACAAGTGTCCCTATTTTAATTCACACCACTGTATATGTACAGTGGTGTTCAAAACATTTGCAACTGAAATCATGGTTTAGGTAATTATAAATTTTTAAATTTTTTTTGATCAAAAAGATTTGTGGTATAAGTTTTTGTTTTTTTTTTATTAAATTCAGTTAAAGCATATTATTTTACAAATACAAAAAAATAATTCATAACTTCTCAAAAATAAAAAAAAGTAATTTTAACAAAATAAGTCGATAGTGCAGTGTTCGAAACATTTGCAACTCATAAAGTAATTAACAGGAAATACAAACAATGGTTTTAACGCTCAGTATTTTGTAGCGTAGCCATTATTTTTTATAACTTCTGAACACCTCTTAGGCATTGAGCTTTTTAATATAATCGTCAGAAATTTCATTCCACTGCTTCTCCAACTCGACGAAAAGTTCATCACCATTTCCGAATACTTTATTGCCGATATTCCGTTTTACAATCATCCACATGTTCTCAATCGGGTTGAGATCGGGAGATTGAGCCAGCCACGACATGATATTAATTTCATTTCCCTACAGCCAAACTTTTACAACCCCCGAGACCATATTCTCGGGCTCTTCTTTTAATGGTGGGAAGACTGGCATCTATTAAAAGTTCAGTTTTAGCTTCTCGGGAACTGTTTTGGGATATTTCGTAAAAAATTCTTGATTTTCCGATCTTCTCTTACAGTTGTAATACGGGGTCTTCCACCTTTATGAGTTGTGTGTATGTTACCACTATTAACAATGCAGCAAAGCGTTGATTTTGGAACGGAAAACTTTATAGAACTTTCTTTTTGGGAAAGTCCATTTTGAAAATCATTCAAAACTTTTGATTTAAAATCAGAATTGTATTTATTTCCTGCCATTTTTTACAAAAATTATTCTTACGATGTTTATGCTTCCAACATCTTATTACAACTATTAAAAACAATAATTATAATAAATTTGTTTAAAAAATGTAACGGCCTGAATCTCATATTAAAAAGAAATGCGATTACCGTTATATCCTAGCATTTGTTAGTATAAATTGTTTCGTTAAGAGTAAGCATAATGAGAGTTGCAAATGTTTTGAACACCTGCATTTTGAGTACATCTAGTATTATTATTTTTGAATTGAATTTTTTTATTTGTTTAACATAAAACAATGTATGAAGAATATGTAAAAAATAAATTTTAGTAACTAAGTGTGATTTAAAGAAAATAAATCAATGAAAACAACAAATGCGATCTCAGTTCCAAATGTTTTCCCCACAACTGTATATTAGGGTTTTTGTTGTGAAAAAATTACAGGTCACCACCTTATAGAGAGTAATGTACTGATAACTATAGTTTTTAAAAGTCAATTTAGAACAAAAACCTTCCGCACCGAAAACTATTTTTAACGATTTAAAAATCGCTCAACGCTCAAGGAAAATCGTATTCTAGGGATCAAAATAAGAAACTTTGCCGAAGGAACCATACCTCTAAAACGAATTCTGATGTCCCGACTTTTGACCCGTAGGGTCAAATTTTGAAAAAGCCCACTTTGATATTTCAGAAAGTAGGAGGAATCTTTCCAAGATTATGGGAGCTGCTTCTTCTCCGGGAGACGCGCTAGCAGATTAATGCAGAAATCAACATTCTATGTGACCGTTAAGGGGTTAAAATTTATGTTGAAGAGGGCCTTTTTAGCCGTGTTTTTATAGCAAAATGTACAAATCTCGGGATAGAGATATTTCAGAAAGTAGGAGGAGTCTTTCCAAGATTAGGGTCTCTATTTCTTCTCCGGAAGACGCTCTAGCAGATGAACGTGTAAATTATATTCGATTGGGTTGGATTCGATTGGGGAACTCTAAATGGGTCAAAGTGGGATTTTTCAAAATTTCACCCTACGTGTCAAAAGTCGGGACATCAGAATTCGTTTTAGAGGTATGGTTCCTTCGGCAAAGTTTCTTGTTTTGATCCCTAGAATACGATTTTCCTTGAACGACCCGGCCTAATGGACATGGTTAGGTAGACTATATTTAAAAACTATGACATGAAAAGTTTCACGTTGGAAAGTCTTCACCTAAAGGATTGATGGCCATTTAAAATCGAAAAATTTTAAAAATGACTTGAAACCTACAAGAGCTTTTTCACTTATTTTATTTTTTTTGCCCATAGTTTTTTACTTTTTGGATCAAACAAATACAAAATGAAGTAGTAACTAGATTTGGGAGATGCATTTACTTAAAAATTAATTTCCATATAGGTGCGTTGTAAAAAGTTTTCCAATTTTTTAACTTTCGCAGTTTTTTTCCATGGGGGTTTTGAGCCGTTTAATGGAATTGAGTTTTGAGAAGAGTATAAAAAACGATGTAATTTTATACTGTTTGAGGTATACCAAAAATACGAAGAAACATCACAAACTTAAAAGGAATTGGCTAACATTTTTTTAAAATGTATGTTTTTGCGTCTGACATTCACAATTATATTCGAAATGGGTTAGCATATTGCGTGAACAGAGTTTCTTAGTAAACAGCACGCCCGAGTCAAAAGGCATTTTACAATTTTAAACGCTAAAATTGTAGTCACTTTTTAAAAATTTTGCAAAATGTAATAATTTTTTACAAATTTTTTTTTTTTATAAAAAAAACATGGCTTGAGAACATAGTTAGGTATCTAGAGTGAATCTTCACGACGAACTAAATTGATAAAGTGCAAAAAAGCATCCATACATAAAATTTTAAATTTTGCGAATGTTAAAGTATTTAATATGAGATCCTGCAAATAAGTAACGCTAAAGCCAATTAAATATCAGAAAACTGGCAAAAAATGCGTGTTTTCCAAAATAATCGAGGTTTTTTTCTTCTAATATATGCCAAAAATGTTTGTGATTGTATTTTTAGCTATATTTTTCCGTGGTGTATAATATATATTATGAAATGTGGTAAATACATGAGATCTAGTTAAAAATTGATGTAGCTTTAATTAAATTGATGTAGATGAAGCGAACTGTAATTTTAATATTTTTAATTTGCTTAAAACTTAAAACCGCCAGTATTTTTGAGAAGTTAGACCCAGCAAAAATAGACCTGACCAAAAAGCTATAAAAGCATCTGGTTTACTCACAGCGAATGCGTTCAAATTGAGGCGAAAAACTAATTTTTTTTTTAAACATTGGCTTGTCATAGGCAAGAAGGTGTTTATGCTCGTAAATGACTATTTTGTACTTCATAAAAACGATTGACTGATTTAATTGTATAAACGAGCGATTCGTGGATGTTCTTTTTTATACGTTTAATAAATTAATTTTTTAAGTGTTCAAAGAGTGCAGAAAAATAACTTCTTGGGAATGCATTTAAATATGTATTTAATAAGCAAGCGATGATTATTGCCTGCTTTAAAACCACTTTTTAGAGGTTTCA
The DNA here is from genome assembly GCA_021234595.1 of Delia radicum. NCBI lineage: Eukaryota > Metazoa > Arthropoda > Insecta > Diptera > Anthomyiidae > Delia > Delia radicum. The sequence goes on from CM037851.1 coordinate 235,154,110, forward strand.
TTTCGCATAACTAAATCGAAAGAAAGCTAAAGTATAGTCCAGTTGTAAATATTTCTTTAAAATCAGACTAGAACAGAGTTTCGTTCGTTTTTGTTGCGCAGGATTTTTACGGAGTTTTGTTTATTTTAAAATTTTTTTAAAATGTATTCGTGCCTTTTTGAATGAAACACAAGTTTTTTTTTGTAAAAAAAAAAATTATTTTTTAACATAATCTTCTTTTAGCTCAATAAGTGTTTCTCCAATTTTTGTATCCCTCCAAAAAAAAAAAAAATAGGATTTTTCGAGGTCCATAAAATAGGCATTTGTTTGATCAACAATTTCATCGTTGGAGCTAAATTACTTTCCACCGAGCCATTTATTTAGGTCTGGAAATAGGAAATAGTCACCGGGGGCTAAATCCGAAGAATATGGCGGATGAGGTACCAATTCGTAGCCCAATTCATGGAATTTTGCAATTGAGACTGCACACGTTTGCACCCGTGCATTATCTTGATGAAAAAGAACTTTTTTCTTGGCCATATGGGGTCGTTTTTTTTAAATTCTCGTTAAATCGGTCCAATAAGTTGGCATAATATTCGCCGTTTATTGTTTTTCCCTTTTGAAGGTAATCGATGTGGATTATCCTGCGTGCATCCCAAAAAACTGTTACCATCACCTTATTGGCCACGATTACGTTTATGGTCAATTGAGAGTAAACGCGGCACCCATATTGCAGACAGCTTTCTTAAACCCAACTGATCATTTAAAATCGAAACCACAGTGCCATATTAAATGCCTATGGCATCAATAATCTCACGCACTTTTACTCTTCGATCGACCAACACCATTTCGTGAATTTTTTCGACATTTCCGGGTGTATTGACCTCAATTGGCCGTCCAGAACGTTCAGCGTAATTTGTACTTGTGCGACCACAATAAAAGTCAGTTAACCATTGTTTTACCATTAAAATCGATGGCGCAGAGTCCCCATAGTAATTATCAAGATTTTCCTTGGTTTGAATGACGGTTTTTTTTTGCAAAAAATAATGTTTAATGAGCACTCGAAATTCACTTTTCTCCATTTTTAAAAAAATCTACGAGGTTGTATGTTTTGAACAGCTGTTAAACGCAAAGTAAATGAAGGAACTTGCTCAAAGTTTGACAGTAGCATATTAACAGGTGGTACTTGATGGGAGCAGCGTTGCATTTCATATAACTACGAGGGAAGTTCGAAAAGTCACGGACTTATTGATTCGCCCTCGTATGTTGACCGTAAAATGGACGTAGTGCGCGATACGTATTTCGAACAGAACCATGATTTTCAAAATAAATTTGCACAATTTGGAAGCGTTGTTTAGGCGTCAGTCTATTCATGTTGAAATGCCAAACCAAACAAAGCATAAATCACTTGACAGCTGACAAAATGCAGCCAGTTAAAAAAGTGTTGCCAACTTAAAGTTCTATAAAAAACACCCTTTATAAACTATTTATTGATATTGCTTACACAACCGCTAAATATTCCCTCTATGTAAATGTAAAAATGAAACATGTGTAATTTTTTACAAAAATTTTTTGGGTTATTGATCATAACGAAAAACAAACCAATATTAAAAACGAATTATTCCCCAAAAATTACGAAAAATCAAAATTTTTTTCATATGAAATTAAACCCACATTTATATAAGAAATATTTGGGGGATTTTTGGTTTTTGTTTTTGGGCGATTTTTCATTGGATCTTTTTTCCTACAGCCGTTTCATAAAAAAAAGAATATGGTGCCTCATATGCAAAAAGCTCGATTACTAATTTTTCGGAAAAACTGTACCTAGATCAAAAATAAAGTACGCCATTGAAATCAGCATGTCCGAAATATATAGAATTGATGGTCAGAACCGTATTAACTTTTTTGATGTTATGCCTTGTTATTTGTCATCTTTTAAACAAACTATGCAATCAGTTCAACAAAATTAGAAAATTTTAAAGCATCGGGGTTAAGACTAAAAGACTTTTGGACGCAGATGACGAATATGGGCTTAGATTTTTGAAGTTAGCTATAGTTTAAGAACTATTTTCCATACAATTTATATGGGAGTTTGTATTTCTATCTCACTCCGCAAACCACTATAATGTAAACAAACCCATACGGTTTAAGATTATTTTTTTGGCATATGTCATTGGTAACATGTCTGTGTAACCTATGCCAATTTTAACATGCTTGTAGTTAAAATATAAAAATGTTTTTATTTATAACACAGTATAGATTATAAATTATTAATTCCCTTTTTATAGAGAGCCAACGGACCGCGATCTTCTATTTAGCGTAATTTATGCTTGATACCTTCCAATCATGCTTTGGACGACATTCATGTCAATTTTGTTTACACTGCTTTTAATTTTTTTCTTTAAATTCTTCAGTGCATTTGGCTTCCCAACCATTTTCATACACTCTTTGGCATAAAAGGCCCAAAAAGTCCTAAATTTGACGTGCTTTTGGTACGTGTGGAGAATTTGCGTATTTCGGTACAAAAGGTATGTTAGTTGCACTAAGCCATTCTAAAGTCTTATTGGCATTCGTTTTATTTTTGCTATGTATAAATGATAAACGCGGATGGATTTAGCACTAGTTAAGAACACTAATTTATGTATGAATATATATGTACACTTTTTCTGTGTTCATACTTTATTTATATGATAATATTTCACGATTAAATTTGGAATATAATTAATACCTTAGGTAGCAGAAATGTTTAAATTTTGGTAAATAAACATTAGATTCACTGCAAAATACATATGGCTATCCCTTAAATTTTATAAAATTTCTAAAAATTAAAAAAATATATATTCAACAAAAGTCGTCTTTTAATGTTAGTTTGGGACAGAAAAGGAAAGGACAACATTTTGAAAAACCATATTTCGCAAAAAATTTAGTTTTTACAATTGAAGGGCTTAGTGCAAAAACATTTATGTGTTCATTGCATTACCTAACGTGGTATCAATATCTACTTAAATGATTTAAGCTATATTCCAAATACTTTCAGATCTAGAGCAAATGTTACTTTTTACAATTCGACTATATTTCAATATTTTTTTACGCAAGAACATGATATGCCACACCAATAAGATACACTTCTGAACAAAAAGATTAACTCTAAAGAAAATAAAAGCAAACTTGATTTTTTTTTTGTAAATATGTATATTGATTGAAGTATGCTGGATAAAGATTATTTTCCAACAGATGATATAATCATTTAAGAAACCATCGATGTATGATTTATTTTAACTTTTGTGGCTTATCAAGTTATTCTAAATTCTAAATAAATTTTCTGTAAAAACTTGATAAGCCACATTAATTTAATAAAATGTTTTTTACTGTCTTCTAGCCTCCCAGCGAGGAACATGTAAAAGACAAGTATATTTATCACGAAAATCATCCATCGATGTATGATTTATTTTAACTTTTGTGGCTTATCAAGTTATTGTAAATTCTAAATAAAATTTCTGCAACAACTTGATAAGCCACATTAATTTAACACAATGGGTTTTACTGTCTATTAGTCTCCCAGCGATAGACATGAAATAGAAGACACGCCTTTGCACTTAAAGCAAGTATATATATCATAAAAATCCTTCAAAAAAGCTACCTAGTCTTTCAAATTAAATAATTCCAAATAAAATTTGGACAAAAACTTGATAAGCCACATTGACGTAATAAAATGGTTTTTACACTCTTCTAGACTTCCACCGACGGATATGTAATAGAAGACACATACTGTCACTTATTTTAGAAGTCATTGAAAACCATTTCTTTAAAATCAATGTGGCTTATCATGTTTTTGCAGAAATTTTATTTAAAATTTTCTTATTTTTAAGAAAAAGTCGCTGATACATGTAATAAGTGCCAAGAGGTATCTTATATTATATGTACATCGCTTTAAGACTATAAGGAAGTGAAACCAATTTTTTCAAATCCACGTGGCTTATTAAGTTATTGCAGAAATTCTCTTTAAGATTTTTTTTATTTTGAGGAAATAGTTGCTGTTTTGCAGGATTTTCGAGCAACAGATACTTGTAATAAGTGCTAAAATATCTTGGCATTTATTACAAGTTTCTACAGCACTAAATGCCTGAAATACAGATATCATTTCATTAAAATTAAAAAATTCTAAATAAAATTTCTGCAAAAACTTGATAAGCCACATTGACTTAATAAAATGGTTTTTACTGTCTTATAGTCTTCCGAAGAAGGTCATGTAATAGAAGACACATTTTGGCACCTTTTACAAGTATCAAGTATCAAGAAAGACCATCTAATTTGCTACCATTTTTCAGACTATGGACTTTTTTACTTATCTTTGTGCAATAACTTGATAAGCCACACTTTTTTTTTTTGGTAAAAATGCAGTTTCCGATGGATTTCTATCATCCATGATCGGGTATGTGATGGAGCCTTCCTTAAGCAACTATTATGTATGGTTACAGTCTGGTTTAGTTAAAGCCTTATTTTCTACATTGTTTTAAAACTTTGAAGGCGATTATTTCATTATTTTAATTTTGTGGCTCCTCAAGTTTTTGCACTAAGCCCTTCAATTATTCGAGCAAGGCACACATATATAATTGCAATGTTTTTGGTTTTTCGAATTAAATGCATTTTTGGTTTTTCGCTTGTAAAATCGTTGAAAGTGAAAATATCGAAAAACTCCGTAATAGTTCTCGACTTATATTCAATTTGCTATCGTAATAGATAATTTCATTAGGATCTGGAGTTTTATGCATTCAAGGGTTGAAAGTTATAACAATTTATCATTATATGAATTTTATACAAATACTTTAATATCTTTTAACTACAAACATCAAATAAAGCGATTATGCAAAAACGACACAGTTATAAAAATAAAACTTACCTGTGATAACAAATCATCGCCATGTAAATCTTTGTTTTTCAAATTACCCATGGAAAATACAGACGCACACTTGTTAGCAGTTAATAAGGCTTTAATGCGGAATACATAGTTCTCGACCGTTTCACGTAAAAATGGTATTTGGCTTACGATAGCAGTATTTTTAATGGCCTTAATTGAGAAATAAGATTTTATTTATGAAAAAAAAAAACTCGTTAAATTTCATAAAATTTACCTTTGAATGACAACATAAATGATGTAAAAATCTTGTAGTAGTTTGCATAGTTTTTATCAATTCACAAACACGTTCTGGATTTTGTCTTAAATATTGTTCAAAAACTGATAAACCATGTTGTAAAAAAAGTTTCAAGTACAAATGGGAATGCTATAAATAAAAAAGAAATTCATTAAAACAAAATTATAATCACCCAGGAACATTTTTGGAACCCGTTCTAAAATTACTGGTTAGAGAATTACTTCTTAGGGAGTAATAACAGGTTCTTTAATAGCATTCTTAGAACTAGTGATGGTACAATCAGTTATAGAACTCATGCAAAAGAATGTTAACAACAACTAGTGCTTAAGAACTGGTTAAACAGTATTACTTCTAGAACGCTTATAATAATCTTCAACTTGTTCCGAAACAACTACAAAAAATTAAAAGCTTGTATATAAAAAAAAAACATTAGAAAAAATCATATCAATAATAATCTAAAAATTTAAATGTAGGGGCCACACGAATGATTGATGTGTTCTTATTATTCGTGTAGCCTGAGTACCGCACTGTGATGAAAATATAAATAACTACATCATAAATTTATTGGAATGTACTCTTAGTTTGGAAAAAAAAGGTACTCAAATGAAATTTTCACACTATTTCAAAAATGAAGTTTTTTTAGATGCAGTAAAGTTGGCCCTAAACCATTTTAGAAAGTTTTGTAAAGGGGGCGAAAAAATTTAAACTTTTTTATAAGCAAAATTGGACACAAGTGGTACAAAATTAGTGTTTTTAGTTTCCAAAAAAAATTTCAATATTAAAATTTGATTAAAATTAGTTTGTAAATATTATATATTTAACTAATTAAATGAATGTAACATATTAAAAAAAATTTAAATATTGTTAATGATTACAAAAATTAGTTCTTAAACTAGTTCTAAATGATTCGGAGCATTAGTTGTAGACGCATGCTAGAAATGATGTAAGAGTAGGATCTAAAACCATTCCATAGAACCAGTTCAAAGCGTGACAATTTTAAACAAAAATCATGGATACAGGAATAGGTTCTAGAATCGTTCTATAGAACTAGTTACCTGTTCTTTAAACACTGCCCAGAACTAGTGTTTAGGGTGAAAATTTCAAAACAAAAATAATGAGTTACAACGCCAAACTAGAACCAGTACTGGCTCTAAGGAACTAGTTGTGGAACTAATACAAGTTTTGTTGTGCATGCAATAAAAATTCAATTACCTTAAGAAAAATTTGAAAATTTCTTGGTACATCTAAGCTTTGAACAACTTCCAGAAGCATATTTAATATTTTACAACTAGATTCCCAACGTTCTAATTTATCATTAGGCTCTAAAGTATTCGTAGTTAATTTATTGCTGAGAGAACTTATAAGAATTTCACATAAACCACGAAAAAATAAAGGAAAGTTAGCTCTGAAAAGAAAGAATAATAAATCATAAGAAAAAAAGTATTTGTGTTTGTATTCTTAATGGATTCTAAAGCAAGAAAAACAATTTTTTTGTATAAGTTTATACAAGTTTTTCTTAAAAAAAAAAAGTAAAAACTTATATAATTTATACAAATAAACTAGTTAGTTTTATAAAATATATTGGTAAATAAATACATTCTTAGTATTTTTTAACTTACTTTTTAAAGTTGGGAAACGATTTAAGTGAACTATCTTTGCCATTTAACAATTTTGATTCTTCTCGTACAATACGTAGTATTTCACGTTGTCTCTTAAAATCAGAATTGCGTAAAAAGCCTTTAACCAACTCATCTAAATACACATTACATTGGGCTCCTTTATCCAACAAACCATCATAATTAAACCATTTACGACATAATAAAGTGCGACATAAAGATCCTAAGTTATAAATAAAAAATATATTATTTTGTTATAATTTTTATTAAAAATAATAATTATGTTTTTTTCGACCTTTAATTGTGCAATGAAAATGAAAATTATTCAAGTTCGAGGCCATACTCTATATTTCTTCATTAGGATATTGTCCTAACAAATAATGTATAGAGTTTTCTGTTTTCAAATTTATTATTTGACCCTTTCAGGAATGTGTTGATAGATCTATTTCGGGAATTTTCTAGGTTCCCATCATCAGAACACGTTTTGAAAGCGGTAACAATCCCATGCCAAACATCAAACATACATATGAACTAGTTTACTCACTACATGAGAACTAATATACATATGAGTTTGAAGTTAAAAATTATAACCATTGATCAAAAAATAAATTGAAAACTTGTTTGATGTGCAAGATCCACCTCTGGTGGATATTCAATACACGTTTTTTTGTTTCTCTCTCTCTGCGTTTAACAGCTGTTCAAAACATGAAACCTCGTGGATTTTTTTACAAATGGAAAAAAGTGAATTTCGAGTGCTCATTAAACATTATTTTTTACAAAAAAAAAAAACACCAAGGAAAACCTTGATAAATACTATGGGGACTCTGCACCATCGATTTCAATGGTAAAAAGTAGTTTACTGACTTTCGTTGTGGTCGCACAAGTACAAAAGACCCTAAACGTTCTGGACGGCCAATTGAGGTCAATACACCCGAAAATGTCGAAAAAAATCCATATGGTGTTGGCCCATCGAAGAGAAAAAGTGCGTGAGATTGTTGATGCCATAGGCATTTCATATGGCAGTATGGTTTCGATTTTAAATGATCAGTTGGGTTTAAGAAAACTGTCTGGAAGATGGGTGCCGCGTTTGCTCTCAATTGACCATAAACGTAATCGTGACCAATAAAGTGATGGCAACAGTTTTTTGGGATGCACGCGGGATAATCCATATCGATTACCTTCAAAAGGGAAAAACAATAAACGGCGAATATTATGCCAACTTATTGGACCGATTTAACGAGGATTTAAAAAAAAAACAACCTCATATGGCCAAGAAATGCCTATTTTATGGACCTCGAAAAATCCTATTTTTTGGAAGGGATACAGAAATTGGAGAAACGTTTGACTAAGTGTAGATTATGTTGTTGCAAAAAAAAACTGTGTTTCATTCAAAAAGTCACGGACTTATTGATCCGCCCTCGTACGCCAAAAATTATTAACAAAAAACTTTTTTTCGGTACTTTAAAGTGCACCATTTAGTCAATAGAGTATACGGAAACTCTGTTTTTTCAAAAACTTTTAAAAACACATTTTTTAATCACATACAATTAAAATGTATTACCAACTGAGAATAATGCTACAATAATTTTTGACATATCGCGAATCGCTAAAAAGTTATTAAGGCATTATTAAGGCATTTTGTAAAAAATAATAAAAAATATTTTTTTTAGCACACACAATGAAAAAGTATTTTAAACTAAGAAAAATGGCACCAACATGTCCGATGTATTGCGGTCTGTTTAAATGGTGCACTTTAAAAGCGGGTAAAAAAAAAATTTTAAATTATTTTTGGTGTAGAATTGAAATGTGAATTGAAATTTCATTTTAATATAGCTCTTTTTGCTCTGCAGGAAAATGGCCCCTAAATCAACGTTTTTGGCTGCAGCGCGCCTGTGGAAGGAGTTGGAATTTTAAAAAAATAATAACGCCATTTTTTTATTGATGCCAAAACATATTAAAAAGTGATAATATCCCAAAAACAAAGAAACTTTATACTTTTCTGACGAACTCTAATAAACATACATAAAACAGAAAAAACAATTTTTGTATTTTTAATACAAAAACTAACCCATTTTTTACCAACGTGTCTTTAAAGACACACCAATTTTAAAGAGCCTATAGCTTTTGATAGGAAGCTGATATAACAACGCAGAAAAAAGGAAATTAAACTTCAAAATGTTGAGCAATTTTTTGATAGATTTTTGACTTGTTTATTGATACATAAAAATTAAATTTAAAAAAAACATTAATCCTTTAAGTGCGTACAAAGCTTCATAGTTTTAATTTCAATTAATTATACCATCACTAGAGAGAGTGATTAGGCTATAAAATTTACTGAAAATACATACTGGTAAATCAACGTATCTTCCTACCAAGTTTTGGCAAAAAATTCTCACGGAATCTATGCTTGGTAAAAAATGGGTTACAGCATTGTTTTCATACCTAAAACCTCTAATTCACTTACGTATTTCTTGTGATTGTTTTTGTTTGGAGTTTTTATCCGAAAGTACATTCAATATAACCATTAATTGATAAAGATAGACTGCAGATTTCAAATCCACCAACGTTGTTTCATATTTTATTAGGATGTCAAACACTTCCGCAGCTAATATTGGCGCAGGTTTAACTTTTAAGCGTTCCGATTTTGTGCGTTCCATTAATACTAAAAGCGATTCTAAAAATAAAATGTGAAACGGTGATATTGTTTCATGTTGGAAATATGCTTCTTAATGCAAGTTACCTCTTAATTTAGTAATACGACGTTCACTTATAAACCATTCTGACCATGAAAAAAATGCCACTAACAAACGTAGACACAAACCCAAACAAACTTTTAATAGATTAAATTCTTCAGTAAATAAATCAGCATGACTATAAATACGTTGGACTTCTTCTAATTTAGAATTTATTTCCTTAGATATCTTAAAAAAAAAAAACAAAAATATGTGAAATTATATGTGAAATAATAGTTATCCCTAAAAATGTTCCCTCATTTCAGTCAGCCGGGATTTGATATTCAACACCGCACTGTGATTACAAATCCGATTTTTTTTTGGCATAAATTCAAAAAGTATTGGCAGAGCTTTGTTTTTAAATATTAACCAAAAGACAGTCGTAACACGCCACACTGTCACATAATATACACCATTAACACCCATTGTCCCTTAATTAATATAATGTAATTTTTTTTTTGTTTTATTTGATTTACTTTGGTAATATTCAGATTTTTCATTTTTGTAACCAAAACTAACGAATATCTGCAAAGAATATTCGAAAATGGTTCTAAACTAAAATTATAATTGTGGGAGTTTGCCATCGAGATCTAAGTTCCCACTTATTTATTACATACCTATCACCATGTGATGAGCAATATCCCAGCGAAAAAAAGAGTGGAAAAAGATGTAGTAAAATCATCACATATACTGATTCAGATGTGGTGCAAATTGAGGTGAAACAGGCATGATTTTAACATGGGGCTGTCATAGGACGGAGGTAATGCCAATTCCTCAAACTTCACTTTATTAAAAGTACCATGTGTATAAATATAAATTTAAACTTTTAAATTTCTCACAATAGGAACAGTTGTATAAGTAGAAAAAATGTTAAGTAATATTTTATAATGTATGAAATGCATACAAAACTTAATAAAGTCCACAAGAATTTAAATGAAAAAAAAAATGTACTAAGTATAAGGAGAAAAAAACTGGGGTAATATTAAATAATGTACTAGAACTTTCTAAAACTAAATTGAAACTTATGTAGTTGTATAGTTACTAAGCACTTCGATAATATTCCCCCAGTTTTTTTTCTGCGTGTATGCTTTCATCATATTCCCTCTGGGAATTTTTTGCGTGTAAAACATCATATAACATGATAACATCAACCCAAAATTTCTTATAATCCTACTTCCTCAGCTGTTACCATTCATCACTCATTTATTTAACACCATCCTCATGACTAGTGTCTTTCCAACTAACTGGAAACATGCAAAAATAATACCAGTTTCAAAGTCTAATTCTGAGTTCAGGCCGATAGCAATTTTACCATTTCTGTCCAAAGTCTTTGAGAAAATAATACATAAACAGATAAGTGACCACTTAGCACAATATAATCTGCTCACCAGCAAGCAATCCGGATTTCGACAGAAACACAGTTGCATCACAGCTTTAATTGACGTTACTGAAGATATACGTTGTTCTATTGATGGTGGGAATTTAACACTTTTGGTTCTTTTAGATCACTCAAAAGCTTTTGATTCTGTTGACCATTCATTACTTTGTTCAAAGCTCTATTATCAATTCTCATTCTGTGACACATCAGTATCATTAATTAAATCGTACCTTGATAATCGTTCTCAATCTGTGTTCTTAATTGATTCTTATTCTGGAGCTTTATCTGTTACCCGGGGAGTACCACAAGGTTCAATTCTGGGCCCACTTTTATTTTCTTTGTACGTTAATGACTTACCTGATAATGTATTCCATAGTAAAATTCATTTATATGCCGATGACGTGCAGATATACATCAACACATCGCTTAAAACTATAAATGAAAATGTATGCAAGCTTAATTCTGATCTTGACAGTATTTATTGCTGGGCATCACGAAATGGTCTATGCCTGAACCCACAAAAATCTAAATGTTTAATAATCCGTAAAAAAATCTTTAAAACAAAATATTAACGTTGACATTCGTATTAACAATGAAATAATTGAAATCGTAACTTCAGCTAAGAATTTGGGCATTACATTTAACAACACGCTCAGTTGGGATAATCACGTTAATATTGTAGTAGGTAAAACGTACTCAATGCTTCGTACTCTGTGGGCAACGCACTTTTGCACTCCAGTTAATATTAGAATGCAAATTGCTAAAACTTATTTAATGCCGGTACTTCTTTATGGATGCGAAGTTTATGCTAATTGTGATTCCACTAGTAAGCAAAAGTTAAATACTCTTTTCAATAACATTGCTAGATATGTATTTGGTCTTCACACTATTGATAGAATTGCAACCTTAAGTAAAAAACTTTACAACTTGACTTTTAATAATCTGGTCAACATCAGGACTCTTACGCTTCTGCACAAAATCGTGTATACAAAAGTACCGTCATATTTATATAATCGGATAACTTTTGCAAGGTCCGACAGGGGGAATAAGGTTATACCTATTGCACACAGAAGTAAGATAACGGAATGGCAATTTTACTATAACGCGATCTATCTATGGAACAGACTTTCGAATAGGGCACAAACAAGCAGCAACGTAAACACTTTTAAAACCGAAATAACAAAACATTTGAACAATAATACAACGTAACTACACACTTTAAACTAACATTAATAATTAATTTGCACTATTGTTAAACTTTGTAATTTTTTTTTTTTTTTTTGTAGTTTTTAAACTGTTTTTAATTTTTGATTTTTAAAATTTGTCATCCTTTTTTTTTAATTTTTTTTTTTTTTTTAATTGTATTAAATTGTATTACTATAACTTCTTCTAGTTCCATACTATAATTAAAAGATGTATGTCTTGTTGTATGGAAATACAGATAAATTAATAAAATAAATAAAAAAAAAAAAAAAAAAAAAAAAAATATTTCTATATAAATTTGACATTCATATCTATGGTTAAGCCCTAAACTTCGGTTATTGTGAGATAAGTCAGTAGTGCTAAATGATATTTCCTATATATTTTAAATAATAAATAAAGAAAAAGCACAAAGTTTAATACACTTTATTATGAAATGATGAAGGTCTATAAAACTTTTGTCATAAATTTGTATGAAACTTTTCATCATATTTATGAAAACTTTATAAATATTATGAATAATTGATGGCAAACGATTTATGAAACAATATCATCAGTATGATGAAACACTACACTCCATCTAGAGCTGATCGTCACAAGATTTGTTTCGCCTTTATCTTTCATTTATTGAAAATTAATGTTTTCGATTTATAATTAAGTTTTATAATGAATGGATTATTATGCCGTTTTTAGATATTTCCTACCTTCTCCCGTTTTTATAAAGATTTTAATATTTTTTTTAAGCCCAAAGGAATGTCGTCCACTGTATTACATTTAAAAATAAATAAAAGTTTACTTACAATTTTCATATTTTCTCCAATAGTTTGAATAAAATCCGACAAGTCACACATAAAATATCCAGGTTTAGCAATATATTGCAGCGATTGTTCAGATTGAAATTTCTGTATACCCACTACAGATTCTAATTTACTAACAATGTCAGTTAAAATAAACCGAAATTCCAATAATCCCAATTTAGAGCCAATACTTGAGGTAGGTAAAGGATATGTTATAATTAGTTTTTCTTTTAAAACTAAAATAATATTAGTGTCCATTTGTCTGAAATTTAAATGAAAAACAAACAAATATAATGAGTGGAAGTTGTATTTAATTTAACAAAGACATACCTATATATCTCTTTCGGACCGTATAAATTTTCAAAACTACTTTTAACGCATGTTTTTAATTTATTAGCACCAGCTAATTTAGTGGATAAATCAGCAGCTTGGGTTGTTGTATTAAGATTTGTTTCATTTAAATGCGTCATTTCGGTGTCGTTTGGTATAGCTTTTGATTTGTTACCCCTTTTATTATTAGCCGAATTACCAGCTGGACGTCCTCTACCTCCAGTTTTTGCAATAGTAGTAGTAGATGATATTTGTGCGCTTATAAATTGGCACTGTGGTGGTGTATAATCTAAGGGAGCTTTTAATAATAATTGTCTTATTTTCTCCTCTATACTTATAAGTTCAGCTAAACGTTGCAATACTTTTTGGCGTATCATTGATTCCCGTTGTGTAGCAAAGGAACTAACAGTTTCACGTATCCAATTGACACAGTGAAAGTATATATCGAGTATTTTCTTTTGCATGTCTTCATCATAATCGTAAAAAATTGCATCAGTATTAGGATCATCGAAAAATGATGGCAATATAATAGCACAGCCTAACAAAGCATTAATAATTTCTAAACTACCCTCGTAACGTTGCATATGTAGGACACGTACCAAATTAAAGAGTGGCGATAAGACCATAATTGAAGAACTGGCTCTAAAAAATAAGGAATTATATTTTATTAAAAAAAAAAAAAACTATCGGTTTAACCCATTTCACACTGCTCATCGATCCCGTTGGAGGTTTTATTTAATACACTGCCACAAACACTTTCTGACTATATCATTAGGGCCGTAAGTCAGTCAGAAAGTGTTATTGTTTATTTAATAAACACTAACAACACAGTGTATAATGACTACATGCAAAAAAAAATCGTTGCCAAGTAATTAGGAGCATTTTAACTAATAAAGTTTTTTCAAATAAATTATTGAAACTTAATGTAGAAGCAGAAAAAAAAACTTTTGCGAATCGAACAGAATACATGCAATACAAAAATAAAATACATGTAGTAGGGTGGGGCGATTTGAACATCTTAATGGGCGCTTAGCGTTTCTGATTCTTGGGATTGTACTGATCAAAAAAGTCCACTAGACCATACGTCTACGGTGAAAATCGAGCTTCCAGATTTTGACTTGCAAACAGATTTTGACTTGCTTGTAACAATGTGTGGGATGGACATATCTCAGGAAGTAGGAGGAGCTTATCCAAGATTATGGTATCAATCTCTTCTTTGGAAGATTCTCTAGCAGATTAATGCATCAATCATATTTGTGGGTAGGGTTTAAGGGGGGTTTAATTTTTAATTTCAAAATAGGCCTTTTTAGCCGTATTTTGTGAAAGTAACCCTGTCCCTTTGCACTTTCACAAGGCGAAAACTGCCTGAAGGAGCGTTCCAATGCTTTTGTACTAGAGAGTTCTTAACTATTGTCTTGGCTACAATTTTTGTCTTAGTATTGGATCGAAAATATCAATGGTTTGGCTGTTCTAGGCCAAAATATCCAAAAAAACGTGACAAAAGTCTGAGAAAAAACTGCAAGTCAAAATCTGGAAGCTCGATTTTCACCGTAGACGTATGGTCTAGTGGACTTTTTTGCTCAGTACAATCCCAAGAATCAGAAACGCGAAGCGCCCATTAAGATTTTTTTCCTTCCATACTAATCGCCCGACCCTAACATGTAGTCACTCATTCGCGACACCAGTTCTTTGTTAATCTGTTATTTAAATTTAATTATTATGGGAATTATTTAATTACTTACTCATTACTTGGTTTTAAAACTAATTCAGAAATATTTATAGCAATTTGTGGTAATTCACTTTGTTGTTCTTCTGTATTGGAATCCGTAGGAGAATTAATACATTTCATATATGATAACTGAATTCCACTAAAAAAGTCGAAAACAAATACTTAATAAAAATTTCAAAAAGTGTAATGAATAAATAAAGCTTCAATACTTACTCTATAGTTTCGGGTTGATGTTCAGCAACAAAACTATTTTGAAAATAATATGTCATTAACTCACATAGCCATATAATAAATGGCTTATCCAATTGTAAACCATTAGCACGATCAGCTCCGCCAGCGGAACAAACAATTGACAGTTCATCATAAAATAATGCTAATAAATCAGGAGAATGCAAAGTAGAAGAATGTATGCGCTCTAAATAAAGTAAAAATCGAAACTTTAAGACGTTGTTAAAAGTAAAAAAAAAAATATTCTTTATATTACCTATGTACTTAGCTGCTATCTTTCCTCTACCATCTGGTATATCGCTAATGGTATTAAATGTTGTTTCAAAATCATCAGCTTCTATAATATATTGTTCAATACGTGCTATACAATCTATTAATTGTACAGCACCAATAATACCTTGTTTCTTAACACTAAAATAACAATACAATTTTAATTAGCGATTGTTAAGGTAAACTAAAGATTTACTTACAAAATATTTCTGTTAATAATTTGTTTTTTAACCAACATATCAATTTGATCCTGTAAAGTAGTGCATTCATCTATAGTAGGAGCTGGAAATGCTATAGAAGATAATAATTCCATAACAATGCGTGTTTGTGATAATGACATTTCATGTATGTGATCTAAAAATGGCTAAGGAATTAAAAAAGAAAACTTATGAAAATTATTGAACAACAATTGGGCAAATTTTCAATATAAGGAAAAAAATCCATGCACTATCATGTTTTAAGATTCGCACAATTTACAAATTCGTAGATTTACAGCCGTATTTATAAGTTAAAACGAGTGTCTAACATTGAGTGTATAACTTTTTTTACACACAAATCCTTATAAAGGAAAGTTGTGCACTCGATGTTAGACACTCGTTTTAACTTATGTATAATGCTGTTATAATAAGACTTTTCACAGAACTAGTAACATTGCGTTTATAATCTTAAAAATTATGATATGATCGTCATCGGTGACACACACTCAAAAAAGTTTTACAGTTGAATGCCTCGCTTGAACAAGAATATAAAATCCAAAACCCAAAGTGTTCAGGAGAGGTAAAAATCGTGGGAAACAGTAAAAAAAAATTTAACTTGGCGTTAAAAAAACGGCTTAAAACATCGACGATTTATTTGCCTAGCGATAATTTTTCGAAAAATAATGTCTTGAAATATGGCCGATTAATCTTCCAGTCTATAATATCTCGGATTTATCTTCCAGGTGAATTGTTTTCGCATTGCCTAAATGTATTGCTTTAGCGTAAAAGTTGTTCCCGACGGAAGAAACTTCGGAAATAATTATTGCCGGCAATAATGCTTTGTTTCAGGCGATATGATCGGCGAGTATTCTTCGTATTGCCATGCTTGCTGGAAAGCTTTGTTTGAAAAAAAATCGAATTTAACAAAAATATAAATTTTGAAGAAGATAGTAAGGCTGATAACACTGTGCAACAAGAAAAAATTTAACGAATGAGTCCAACGAAAAATGAAAATATACCATTAGTATATCAAAACCTTGAAAGGGTTTTGCGAAGTTAGCTCTTATTTATTTTTTATAGCATATTGAAGTTGGCTTATTTCTGAGCATTTTTAATGTGTTAAAAATTTGTCTGTACAAAAGTTATGTTGTAGTTTTTACGAATGGACATTTCGCATTGTAACGAATGGAAATTTCGTTCATTTGTTTGTCAATTTCCTTGAAGAAAGATCTTTATTCGTTATTCACAACAAAACATTCTTGCAAAGATGATTGGCAATTTCTAAAAGCACAAATTATTGTCCCAGAGGTCAAGTGATTATTTAAATTTAAAAATCTAGCCAATTCTTCGAATTTGCGTTCTGAATTTAGCCTAGCTAGTTTTGGGTAATAAAAATAGGATTATTGACACTGTTGGTTCAGGCGCAAACAAAAAAAAAAAAAACATCATTTAATCAGTTATATGGGTATCCCAGATATCAAGGTCGGGCTCGGTGGTTTTGTGACTGGAACGTTTTCGAAGTGTTGTAATGAAACTGGATCACATGGAGCACTTACATAAACTTTACGCTAAATTTTTCTTTTGTTCACAACAGTTACGGGATTCACTTTCTTATTAACTTTTTTTATGAGTGCAGTACTAGTCCATGAAAATATCATTTACAATTTAGGATTGAAATTCCTACTAATTTCAAAACTACAGCTTATCGAACCCGAGTTCTGTTGTACTTTTATACACATTTTTTTATTTTTAATTGTATTTTTCTTCCTTTCTCACGATAGAGGGCCCAATTTTAATCTGAATTGAAAAAATATAAAAAGCCTGTTATTCTTCATAAAATTTTCTATGAAGTTGTTTATTTCCTTGTATTTTTTAATAAAACATTTTTAATGAAACACACGAAATGTGTTGTGAACATTGTACCAAAGTACATGAAAATGTACCAAAAAATTAGCTAAAAGTGAAATTAAAACCACAAAAAGTATAAAAATTAATAAATTTGAATATTATAGGCCTAAAATATTTAATTTAAATTGTTTAATTATATAGACATTGAATTGCTCCATTGGATTGCATATAAAAAAAATAACCGGAAAACTCTATTCAGAATAGCCCAACTTCAAAAGACTATAAATAAACAATACGAGCTAACTGTTTATAAGTGAAAGATTCGAAGATCCAAAATTTGTTGCACAGTGTAATTTGCAAATAATGATTAGAAAATGTTATTGTATTTGCAATGCTTAAAACGTAGAAACTGCAGTATCGTTTGGACTTATAACTTTATATTTTAAGAATGTAGGAAATACAAACTTTTATTGTAATTGAGACATTTTTTTTAATACCTAAAAAATAACTGTTAAAAACAGTAGTTTTTACCAATTTTTACAGTTGTTTCAAAATTGTTGTAGTATTTTTACTAAATTTGTAAACAGTTAAAAATAACTTAATTTTTAGTTATTTTAACGGCAATTACGTTTGTAGCATTTTTAACTGAATTTACAGTTGTTTAAACTGTAATTTCCGGTAGATTCTACTGTCAAATTTGTTTGAGTGTACCAGTTCCTTTTAGTAATAAATTATTATTGAACACAGTTTTGTATGCTCTAAACTAAATATTAAAAGAATATATTACCAATAACAACATTCCCCAATTATGTAAAATTTGTGGATATAAATGCCATAAATCTCTTAACATCTGCAGAGCAAAATTTGTGGTATTTTGATTTGATTTTTCGCAAGTCAATTCAAGTAATTTTTTCAATATTAATTTTTGCACGGATTCTGATATTTCAAAGAAAGTTCTGAAAAAGACATAAAATCAAATTAAAGTCGACTTAAATTTCTTTATATAAAATCACGTTTGGCAAACACTTCCATTTCATTATAACGGCAGTTGCCTACCACGCCCACATCAATAGCGATATGCAAATTGTATTTTAGCGTTATTTTAATGGTAGTTCAAGATATTTCAAAATCAAACCAGTAAAATAGCGAAACAAACTCGGTTATACAAGAGGATAAGTCTTTAATGGAAACGCTTTTTTTAAATTTTAATTTTGGCCTTGATGTAACTGTAGTAGCTAACTATCGTTATTATGAAAAGTTATTGAATGACAACCTAGTATAAAATTAATTTTGTTACTTACCCACACGATGTTCTAGCAAAATCTACAACAGATTTATGTTTATCACGTAAAAACAAATTTATAATTTGCATTAAAATGTGCCAGTGATGTTCTAATATCGGTGCATATTTTTCGCGAATTTCTTGTACAATTGATGTTGATATAAGTTTAATATGACGACGTAGCTGGTTAATTAAAAAAAATTTTAAATTAAAATCAACGTTTATACAAAATACATACCGCATTTTCTAAATACATGGAGTTATCATCTCGTATGTGTATAAGCAACAAAATAATTACAAAATCTATGGGCCTATCGAAATTAAAAAGCAAACATATTAAAATTGTTTTATGGAGAATTTCGTAATATTAACCATACTTACTTAAATTGTGCCGGTGTCAATGAGGCAATTGTTTTTTGCCATATTGAATAGAATTTTTTAGAGCGTGTCAGCCCTTGTTCTATATAACCAAATAGTTCCAACTGCAATTGTTTATCTTTTGCCAAGGAGTTTGTTGCATTATCTTCACGCCAGTGTAGAATTTCTCGTAAAGTATTAACTAACTATATTATATATATATATTTTTTTATTTTAACTATGTATTTAATTACAAAGTAAAGATATTATATAAGTAAATTACCTCTTTCATAGTTTCTTCGTTATCTTCTGACAAAATCTTAAGTAGAAATTTAACCAACAAAGGAATAGTCTAAAAGAAAAGCAGTATGAAAACCAGTACCATATAAAAATTTTGTTTACTCGACAAAATAAAAGTGACATGACAAATTTAAAAAATACTAAATTAATTTATATTTTTACTAAAATAAGCTTAATTAAACTTTTTTGAATACCACACTGAAAAAAAATCCTTGCAACATTTAACGAAAAAAAAACTTTCGTTATTATTTTTTTCGTGATATATATAAATATTTCGTATATTACACGATATTAAGTTTAGGCAGGAATTGACTTACTTTACGAAAGTAAAGTTTTTTTTATTGAACAATATATTTTTTTTTACTTTTCAGATCCAATGCATACCGAATGAACATATGATACATTATTTTCAAAAATAAAGACAATTTGCACTACAACCAAAAATTTGTAGTTTTTAAAAACTTCAGTTTTTTTTTTTTTGTAAAATAAAAAGATTTTTAGAAACTATTACTGGTTGGTGTAAATGCAGTATTATACTACTTTATCTCTTAAGTCTTAAAAATTCATTATCCTTTCATATCCCTTAAATTACATATTTCTTTTAAAGAATATTATTTTTAAAAAGTAAAGTATTACTTTGTTATTACTTTTAGAAAGTATTTTTAACAAACAAAAATCCCTTAATAATAAATATCCATCCAGCAAACAAGCTCTAAAATGACTCATAAATGCACTCAAAATATACTATTAAATTTTTAAATTTTTGTATGAAAGTGGTTCATCCAAAAGAACCTTCTTTTTTGATTGGAGCCTTTTTTGAATTGTCCACAAAATATTTTACATTTATGTGTCAATTCTGAAAAATTTTTAGGGTTTAATAACTTTCTTTAATTTGTGTATCTCATATTTTCGGCACAAAATATAGTAATTTTTGACATACTCATAGAATAAGAACCCTCAAAAAAGTATCCATGTTTTGCTGGATGGGATACTATAATAATACTTATAAAAAAATTTGATAAAAAGGAATTTTAAATGTATTTTTTATCAATGAAAATGAAAATTATTCAAGTTCGAGGCCAATTAAAGGTCGGAAAAAACATAATTTTTATTTTTAATAAAAATTATAACAAACTTATTTTTTACCAAAATAAAATATTTTGAGATACAAATTTTTTGTATAAAAATATCTTTAACAAAAAATTTAATTTTATAAATTAAAATGATTTGTAAAAAGAATCAAAAAAAAAATTATCTTAAAGAAATTTTTTTCTTTAAGATAATTTTTTTTTTTAACTCTGCAATAAATAATTGAAGGGCTTATTGTAAAAACTTGATAAGCCACATTTATTATTTTATGGATTTTCGCTGTTTTCTTGGCATCTATTGATTAATATTTGGTAGAAGTCTTACTTAAACACTTATTACAAGTACCTAAAGTATAAACGTCACGCAAAAGTCATATTTAGTGCATTTTTTCAACCTTTAAAAGGCGAAAACAAACCAAAAATAAAATGTGGCTTATCAAGTTTTTACAATAAGCTCTTCAATTTATTAATTAGAATACAGTATTTTATTTAATTTTATTTATAAATTATATGTACACCTAAAACAAAGCTCATTCGCAATACTGGATTAATCTACACTTCAGATTGGATTCAAGAAAAAAAGTAATAGAATTACCTATACTAAAAATATTTAAGTGAAAAATAGAAAGGTAGAAAAACCAATATTTTGCTTATAGTACTCCAGTGTTTTTAAAATGGATTTCATGCAATTCTATACTATGTTTCAACTAACGTGTTTTGAGCAAAACAAGTGTTTTGATAAAATAAAAAATAAATGGGAAAACATGTACAAAATATGTTTTGTGTGTCCAAAACATCTTCAATGGAAACGTAGAATTAGTTTTAAGTTCATTTTCACCCTTAACAATAACTACCCATCCAGAAATTGCCAATGGTCTGAAAAATCAAGCACTGGCAGAGCACTATTTGCCAACGATCCAACAAATTAAGTGCTGGCAAAGCATTGATTTACAACGCTCTGCCTACGTTAGTAAAAAGTGCTTTGACAGTGCTTAATTAACAAAATTTACAACAGTAAAAATAATAAAAGCACTGGCACAGCTCTGGCTTAGAACGCTCTGCCAACGTTCGTAAAAAGTGCTTTGCCAGTACTTGATTTACAAAATTTACAACCGTAAAAATTAAAAAAACAAAATTGCAATTTATGATTTGAAGTTAAGAATATTAAGGTCTCCTATATATAATAGTCAGCACAAAGTATAGTTTTTGTACTAAAATTTTACTTAAGAAATTTATTTTCAAATTTCTTTCTTTAGTAAAATTGTAGTAAAAAATCGTGCTAACTTATCACAAAAATAATTAGATAAAAAAAATATTCAGTTATTTTGTAATTAACTTAGCTGAAGCAAGCCTATTGTTATTTCTATTCAAATTACCAAAATCATTCAATAAGAAATAATACAACTCTTTACTGAAGTGAATTACTAAGTAGGACTTTATTGGTCGTTTTTGGTGTTGGTACTGGCAAAGCGCTTATTGCCAGTGCTTTGCCAACGTTTAAAAAAAAACGGCCAAGCCCTGCCCGGTGTTATCATTTTGGGGTTGGCAAAGCATTTATTATATTATTAAAAAAAGCACTTTATTGGTTGTTCTACCAATGATTTGCCAACGTTTTAAAATTATGGTTTTGGTACTGGCAAAGCGCTCATTGCCAGTGCTTTGCCAACGTTTTAAAAAGGGAACGGCCAAGCCCTGCCCGGTGTTATCATTTTGGGGTTGGCAAAGCACTTAAATCTTCAGATATATAACGCTCTGCCAAAGCTCATACCACCGTTAAAAGCACTGGACCAATGCTTTGCCGTTCGTATTTTTCTGGCTGGGTAAATTTATAAAATTAATTGATGTATTGTATTCATTAATTGATCTATTGTATTGTAAAAACTTGATAAGCCACATTTTATTTTTATTTTGTTTACGCCGTTTAAAGGTTGAAAAAATGCAAAAATATGACTTTTGCAGGACGTTTATACTCAAGGTTCTTGTAATAAGTGTTTAATTTAAGCAAGACTTATATCAAATATTAATCAATGGATATGAGTTTTTACAATAAGCCCTTAAATTAATATAATTGAAATATTAACCTATTTTGGTTTTAAATAAATAACAATATTTATGTAAATTTACCAAAAAATCTAATAATAAAATTTTTTGAAAAGATTTTCGTGGTGCGAAACAACGAAGTTTTCTCGTAAATGCACACACAAATTTCGTAGATTTCGTATATTTTACAATATATGTTCATAGTGGGAAATAACGAAATATTTCGTTTTATGTACGAAAGGTTTCAAATATATTACGTTTGGATTTTTTTCAGTGCATGAATTTTAGACCAAAGAAATTCGTTTAGTTTATCATATCGAATATGGGTTAGGCAACAAATTAGCGGATTTCTGTACATTACTACTGGCCAACGAAAAAAACTTCTGTTTAATACTGAATTCAACTGTTTTAACTTTAAATGTAATATTAAACAGAGAGCTAATTTTGTCGCTTTTATCGCATACTCTTAGAAAACCCCTTAAATTTAACAAAAATTTATTAACCTAAATTTAGTTTATATTTAGTCTAGCTTTAATTACAAATTTTTAAATAATAACTTACCGCTTTTGGGCATTGTTCTTCTTTAATATATGCTAATATTTTGCATCGTAATTTGCCCTGCATCTGAGCACTTAAACTTAAATTTGTCAAAGTTTGTATGGTTAAATTTTTAAAAAGTTCTTTACTATTAGCCATATTATCACTAAAATCAATAAAAGAAATAAGTATAATCCAATCAAACAGAAAAAAAATCAAATACAACTTACAGTAACAATTTTGCAAAATCATCATGTTTACTAGAGTCCAAAATTAATTCAGCACAAGCAATTATATCCCATTTCGATTGCTCCGAGGCCTTTTCATATATACATTTAATACGCTCATAGATTATTTCTTTATTGGTGCATGCAACATATTGTAATTGTGACAACATAAGTGGCAAAAGTGGTACAACATTTTGAGTTGATTTAGCTGCAAGAATTCTTTCGCAAGCCGTTTTTTCAATTTTGTCCAATAACAAATCCAAAACACGATCACGTAGAAAATCGATCATGAAAAAGTTAACAATCATACTATCTTGAGATTGATAGACACTTTCTTCACCTGGTATGTTAATGGTACATCCTGTTAAAAGCTTTAAAGCAAATTTGGACCAAGCATCACGAAGTCCGGTTCTAAATAATTCCAGATTATCTTGGAAATTTTGATTTTTATTAAGTAATTCACGCAGTTTACTAACAAATGCCACATGATCACATGCTAGAAAGAGCAAACATATTTTAAACCACTAAAACTTATGACCAGAGAAGAAAAATTTGCTTTTTTTTTAGCTTTTTTTACTTTTCTACCCTTTTGTGATTTGTTTTAAGCTTTTTTTGATTTTTCGATGTTGGGCTTTAAAAATGCTTTTTCTAGACTTTTGGGCTTTTTTAAAGAATTTCTGATCTAAAATGCCTTTTTTTTGGTCATAAATATATTTTCTTTAATGAATTTTAAAATTTTCTTAAAAAACATTCAACATTTTTCACTTTTGCTTTTTACAATATTTCTTTTTGTTTTTGCTTTAAATTAGTGTTTCCATTTCGGTTAATCAATTAGCCGATTCCTTGATTAATCGGTAGAAAAAAGAAACGCTATATATTGCCTCTGGGCAATATATTTTATTAGATAAACAATTTTTTATTGTGTTTTGATTTTTTACGAATTTACAAATGAATTCTGTAGAAATTCGACTTCTTCTCCCAAGAACATTTTTTATAATCGGTTCCCAATCACAACAATTTTCAAACATGTTCCAGTGAAAATGTAATATTTACCTAGCTAGAACCAGTTTGATAAGCTGTTTTAGTGAGTACCTTTTTTACTTCGGAGCAATAAAACCGACCCTGAACGGGTTATTAAGAAAGTGGGCCTTGTGGTGTAATGGTTAGCGCGTTGGACTGTTACACAGATGGTCCCGGGTTCGATTCCCGGTGACACAACATCAATTTAGAAAAATAATATGTATGAGTTTTGTATCACTTATATGTATCGCTGCGCCCACCTTCGGTGTTCCCATAGCACTTAACCCCACCGAAGTAAAGTAATGAATCAGGGCTATGAAACAAAAAGCTTCAATAAATTCGCCAACTCTACATCAGGTGGCGAGCAACAACTGTTCTAAGACTTATCTACTGGCGCAATTACAGTGTTGCCATGTTTGAAGACCTTCATCTTTCACCACCTTTCATCTCTCCACTATCCCCTTTCCAAAGCAACACATTAATTAATAGGAAGAATTTCCTGAGTGTTGCTTCTCTTTAAAAAAAAAAAAAAAATAATTTGTGATACAAGTCGTTCTTTGAAACTCGCATATTTTGAAAACGGTAGCCACTGGTAGATTCTTAACGATTTTTAAAAGAAAAACTGTGTAACTCTAAGGACATATCCGATAACCAATGCAAGTACAAAATGACAAAACAAAGTTAATAATAGCACGAAAATATAGCAAAATTATCACAAAAATGGCATGACAATTCCAAAAATTGCTTTAAATAACAGTTGATTTAATGTTTAAGTGCTAAATTGTTAAAGTGCTAAATTGTTAAAGTGCAAAATTGTTATCGTTGTAAATAAGTATGAACTTCAAAACTTTCGTTGCTTTAAAAGAAAATTTACCGAAATTTAACTTTTACAAACATCTAATTTTTACATTTAAAAAATTTTTTTTTATAATGTACAAAATTAGGGTTTTACCCAAATAGGTTAGAGCATCCACAATTTTTTGGTTGCCTAAACAGAGAGAATTCCTAGCGACGAGTTTTAATTACATTTGTTCACTAAACCAATGAAGTTTCTTTCACAATGTGAATGAAAAATTTGTTAAACTAAATGAAAAACTTCATAGTTTAAATGAAA
This sequence comes from Delia radicum, assembly GCA_021234595.1. Classification (NCBI taxonomy): domain Eukaryota; kingdom Metazoa; phylum Arthropoda; class Insecta; order Diptera; family Anthomyiidae; genus Delia; species Delia radicum. The sequence continues at coordinate 235,179,532 of CM037851.1, forward strand.
CTGTTTTTAATACAACTTTTCCATTAGTCGTATGAAATTTTTAAAAAATAATAAGAATTATTTCCTTAAATTGTATGAAAAACAGCAATAATTCATGGAAAAGTTTCAATGGACGAGTCCAGTGACAATTCATAGATCTAATGCAAACTCTTGGCAAAATTTAAATTACAAATTTGGCACGAAAAATCCCAGGTAGAAATTTGGGATGGTACAAAAAACGAAGAGTTTTCAAAACGTTTGTTTTTGATGGTACTAAAATAAAAGCGTTTCCAAAGCGATAATTGCAAATAATACGAAAAAAAGCATTTAAAAAACATTATTTTGGATTGCTATTCGAACGTTCGGACAAAGTATTTTAGGAATACGTTTTATACAAAACTTACAAATATTTGTGAAATAAAAACACTGTAAAAACATTGGTTGAAAGCGTTTTTCCAACGTTTGTAAAAAGTACTTTAGAAGTTCTTATCGTACAAAATTTACAACGGTTTATAAAATAAAACCAATGTAAAACCATTGCGTTAAAGCGTTTTTCTAACATTTGCCAATAGTACTTTAGAAATACTTTTTTTTTTTACAAAATATTTTACTGATTAAAAAACAACACTGTCATAAGGGGTCTATCTATATGCGAACTCGGTTTCTTATGCAATTTTTTTATATGCTTTTCTCTTCATGAACCGAGTTCAATAAATCCCTCAATATGGCCAGCCCATAATGTAGCGACTCTATAAAATGTATAGTCCTTGTATATCTTTTATAAAGCACTATATTTTGAGGACAGATAAAGCAATATTTTAGAGGACTTTTTCAAAACTTAATAAAACGCTAGTTAAACTATTTAAAATTACAATGTTTTGTTACTTTATATTATTTTAATCATATTTTACATGTTTCATTATTTGTGGTATTTATGAACAATTCATAAAGATCTTTATAATTTGTCTTTCGAGCGTTTTGACAATGTTCAAAATTACAACTCTCAAAGCGGTTATCATTTGGGTCGTTTTCATAACGCTTAATAACTGTAAGCCAAAATGTTCTGCAAATACTTATTTAACGATTGAAAAAGCATTTCAAAAATTTTGTTTTGCAATGTTTTGAGAACGTTATAAAATACCATCCTCAGACCGTAAATTTGGGTTATCATTTTGCACATTCTCAAAACGCTTTAAATTTGTAATTTGGTATGTTCTGAAAACGCTTGTACCATCATGAAAAATGCTTTTAAAACGTTTTAAAGATTGTATTTTTCTACCTGGGATGTCATGCCAGTTCCAAAAATTTCTTAAAATAAAACTTTGATTTTTAATTAATATTCATTTAAACTACAAAGAAATATTTTTATTTGTTAAAAAAAATAAACTACACATAAATAATGTTTTTCTGCACCAGTTATTATTTTCATTTAAAATTTTATTTTAACAAAAAATTCTTTATTTTAATCAAAAAGTTAAAGATAGTAAAGAAAAAAGTAAAACTGTTGTTTTTAATAATTTGGGAGTAAATTTTTGATAGTTAAAATAAAATAAAATTGTTTATTTTTACGGATTTTGGAGTTTTTAATTTTTTTTTTAGATTTAAAAGAAAAGTAAGTATACCGATTTTAACTATGTATATGTTTAGTAGTTGTAAAGTGCATATTCCTTTGATTTTTCCAAAAAAAATATTGTGAGTGTAATAAAAAACAGTAATGAATTAATTTACAGTGAAAGTGGTAAAGTGTTATCATAGTAAGTTAGTATGAACTTAAGTTGTAAATTTTCGTTGATTCAAAAGAAAGTCTTCAAGGATACAAAAAAATTGCATTATTACAAAATTATTTTAAAAATGGCAATAGTGAAATTTAACAGCAAACGGCAAAAAAAAGCATGCCAAATGATTTTTGAGAATTTTTATTAGGGTCTCTGAAACAGATTTTTAATATATCATAAAATTATAATTTTTTGTTCCTGTGCCTTGATTTCACAATACTGTGTAAATCTCTACTCAAGAGTTCCAGCCAACTATCAAATTATTCGTCGTAAAAAATATTAGTTTAAAGATTACTTTTATAGCCATTCCATTTAAGACATTTCTCGATTTGTATAACAGGTTTTATTTCGCTATTTTGCCCTTTTTGTTTTTGAAATGTCTTTTACTCCCATACAGAGCCGTAGAGATATACATATATGTTTGAATTTAAAATGTCTGAATTCTTACATTTCAGGTCATCAAAATTACGTTTAAACTAATATAATACAGTAGTAACTCGATTCTTGCACATACTTGATACTTGCACACCTCGATTCTTGCAACATAGGAATATTTTTCATTACGCACTCAGTACTTGCGACATCCGAAAATTTTGTACTCGATACTTGCAACATTTTTGTATTATGTATATATATCAGCGTTCAATATTTGCTTAGAATGGGCGGAGAAAAACAATGCTTCATTAGACGATATTATGATGTTCCAGAGACTAAGAAGCAGTGTAGTACTGAACAAGCGACTTTGTACAAAATAAACAAAAATTTTAAATTTCTTTAATTCCACATAAAATATGTATCTACTGTTATGCGAATGCGTTAAACTTAAGTGTTTTGAATTGAAATATTAAACTTAGATTCTAAACAGATGTATGTGCCTTTTATTTTGTATGGGAAATTAATACTCGGTACTTGCGACAACCTCGAAACTTGCACCGAGCCCGGTTTTCATTACGTGCAAGAATCGAGTTTCTACTGTAATATAAGAAAAATAAAAATTGATAAAATCCATCTCAGAATCCGCTTTAATAGTTGCGAAAATCCATGTTTCTGGATTTTTAAATGTTAACAGTCTTTGGTAAAAATTTTTTGTCTCCCATATATAATATGAGTTTAAAATATTTATTTTATAAAAAAAAAACTAATAAATTTAAACTTTTTTATGATTAATAACGATTTTAATGTTTTTGTAAATTTATTCAATAATGTCGATATTTCGGTAATACCGATTCCAAATAAAATACCGTTGCTGATACCAAAACAGAAACAAGCTTAAATGTTGACTAAATTCTTTAATCGATTCAGTTGCCAACCATGCTTACAGAAAATTTTTTGAAAGTTTCCAAAAATTATGCCCTTTCCTAAAGTATAATACGGCCACATTAAATTAAAACATTGTGGACAATATTAATATATATTATAAGTTTTTAAAAAGGACCGTACAGATAATAATACAAATTACTCAAAAAAAAAAGAACTTAATATTATATTTAAAATAAATAAATAATTATGATCTTGTGCCTTAGAATAATCTTTAATTTGTCCACAATGTTTTAATTTAAGTAACGGTTATACTTCCATTTGCACTTTATAAGGTTAACAATAATTACTGAAGACACATTTTTTATTTTTGTATCGACTAGTGTGTCAAAAATTACAATTTAAAAAAAATGGTAGGCACCACTTCTGAACTTAATAACATTTTTAAACAAATCCTTATGAATTCGATTAAGAATTGAAGTTGTTTATAATTGGTCTTTAAAATGTGTTTATAAAACACCGTTTTTATGTTTCAAAATCTTTCTTTGGGTATATATGTATATGGAGTCACATATACTTATATGTTCATATATGAACCATATTTGCCCATAAGGTATTCCATATACTTCCATATTTGCTCATATATGACCATCTTTAGGGAATATGAAATAACATATACATACTTGCATATATGTCCATATATGAGAACTTTTTGCAAACATGAAATCACATATACCTCCATATATGACCATAGATGAGTACCGTTTGACAATGTTATTGCCAATGCGGTGCCTAGTGCCACTCTAGTCTACTATATTTTAACTTTAACTTGAGTAAATTACTTCGCGTTAATTCTATAAGAAAGCAATTTACCAAATATATGCCCATATATGAAACATACATATATGTAAATATTTGAACATATATATGTCCATATATGACAATAATTGTACATATATGAACTTTTTAATCGGGCCCTTAAACTGCATTCAGATAGAACCCCAAAAACGTATTTTCGTTTTATTTGCTGTCGAGTTTCATACAAAGCTTGAAAAAAATTAAAATACGTATTTTGTGGTTAAACATGGACGTGTTCAGATTCTATTGGTATGCGAAAAATTGAGCCGATAGCTTTAATACTTTGTACAAATAATCTGACAAACTTCTTAAAGCTAATTTGATAAGAAAAAAAAAGCTTGTTTCGTACGCAAAAGCAGTTGTAAGTGAAAATATTTGTCGGGTTTTTTTCCGATCTCACTCCTTATTAGATTCCTTTAATATAAAATTCCAAGATTCTAAGGCATGTTTCTTTAAAACATCGCAGGATGCTTTGAATCATTCTTTACTTAATATTTAACAAAAAAAAAAAACAGTTTGTATTTTTATTGATAAAAAAAAAAACCAAAGAAATACATCACTTCTTTTTCCGGCTTTGGACGGCGTGTCTCGGCATGCTGCTGGACTGTTGAGTCTAGCCATGTGCAAACCGTTCGGATTCCTTTGGAGACATCGTTTACTCCTCCATTGCAAAGGCAATGGTTGTTTTGTGCGCGTGTTGGTCTGATGGAATTCGTTCTTTTTATATCGAATTGGTGCCTCATCTCGCTGAGCCTCCATTGCGAGGGCAATGGTTGTGTATGTGTTGCTGATGTTCCTGTTCGTCTGATTTTGATCATCTTATAAATATCATGCGTTTCGGGTTAAACGCTTACTATAACTTGGCAATTTGTGTATTGATTATACCGCCATTAACATTTAATAACTCAAAAAAAAAAAAAAGAAATACATTTTAAACGATTAATCGCCAATTTTGTCGATTCACCGACCCGTTTAACCGGTTCATTCATTTAAGCGATTTTTGAATAATGCCTTAACCGGTTGACCGCCTAGGTCGAATAATTGGAAACACTACTTTAAATACATTGAATTTGGCTTTTTTGTCTTCTCTGTTTATGAGATATTTACAAAATTAATTTATATCAAGTGAAATGAGCACTATGGTAGTATCATTGTGAATTTAATACATCTTTGTACAGTGTACACTTTTATCGATACACAAACTCTTATATACGGTTCAGTAAGGAAGGGAGGCACTCGTGATAAAGTATGACAAGTAAAAGAATTGAAATAACATTGAAAATGCAACTACTTTCACCTTGATATTAATTGTATTCAACAATATCGTACTTACATAAAACAAAATTGTCCCCTTCATCCAATTGTACACCAGCTTTCATTAGTGCTAATTCAAAGTAAGTATTTGGCGGTCTTTGTGAACTATTTATACGTGATTGTGTTCTTCCTAATGTGGCGGCAATGGTACTTCTCTGTGACAAGTATCTTTGAGTGGGCTCTTGTGATGCTGGTATATTTTCTTCACTGCTCAACACTTCTTCCAGTTCAGCCACATGTTTTTCCTTATTATATTTATTTGTGTCATCTTTTAAACGCTTTAAAATGTTTGGATTATTTTTTATAGGAATCTTTAAAATTTAGCGACTTGCAGACTTACAGGTATTTTTATGCTGCAATTTTCATCAATTGTGTTGAGATTTAACCTTTTATTTTCATTTGAATCGGTGCTTTTAGTTCCTCCGAGTTTACTAAATTTTCTATTTCTATACATTTTGTATTTTTTTTTTTAAATTTTTTTATTAATACAATACACAAATTTTGTTTGCAAGCGCGTAAAGTAGAGTTGTGTAGTTCGTGTACGACCTAGTTCAATCGAACTAGTCTTTATTTTGAGCTAGTGAGCAAGATCGCAATCTTCAGCTGTTTTAGGTCTTTCGCTCTATTTGTTCTTTTTTGTGTTTGAGTAATATTTCTTTTCTTTATGTTGCTTTTGAGTTTAATTTTTTTATCAATGTTGCCAACTCAATTTTTTTAACGATCTAAAGAACGAAATTATCAAAGATCGATTAAACTAAAAGAGTGACCTAGTTCATATAGTTCAATTGAACTAGAAATAGCGCTCTCTCAAACGAACTAGATTGCCCAGAATGTTGTTGAATTCGTAATGGAACAGAATGGAATTAAAAAGTTGTGAAATACTTTAAATTTATTGGCAACTCTTGAAAGATATTACTGCTAAAAACTGGTCACTCTGTTAATGAATTAAGATCAGTCAAGCCAATTTGGTGCTTTTACCACTATTTATGACGCTTTTCGATGATCTAAAACGCCAAAAAATTAGTTAAGGCCTTGTTTATGAAAATAATTAGTGTTTGTATTTCAAATTCATAATTTTAAGATCACCCACCTAATTGAATTTTATTTTTGCTTATTTTATTTTAATCTGTTTATTTACTTATCTGAATTAACGGTAAAATCATTAGATTTACATTTGTTTTCATTGGTACACTCAAAAAAGTTTTACTGTTACTACATGACAGATGTTTTTGTAGTAATCAGAAGTAGTTGTTTTTAACTGTAATTACAACTTTTTTTTCTATGAAATAATAATACAAAACAATTATTTTGACAGTTATTTTAATAACAACTGAAGTAAACGACTGTATTTTTTAACAGTTGCTTGAATCAGATGTTTTAGTATTTTTGTAAACAACTGCCAATTCTGTAATTTTGCAGTAATCAGTTAATTTTTGTTAGTTATTTAAAAATAGAAGATTATATCGACTTTTGAAAAATTCTCATTCAGTTTATATATGGTACGTTCAGAACTTGCAAATAATAATTCGAATATTTTATTATATGTATCTCCAATGCATTAACACGTCAGAACTGGAGTACCGTTTGGAATTTTGAGTTTGCATTTTAAGTGGGATGTAGGAAATACACATTTTTATTGTAGTTGAAAGAAAAAAGATTTTTTCTAATTAAAAAATATTTTTAAAATGTCCAAAAAATAACTGTTGAAAAACAGCAGTTTTTACAAATTTGTACGGTTTTGTAGTAAAAAATTGTCAGTCGTTTGTACTACAGTGTTAGTTGTTTTTCAACAGCTAAAGACAGCTACATTTTTAGCTATTTTAACTGACATTAAATATCTTATGTAACTTCTTAAAATTACCCAGACAGAAAACAACAATAGGCACATCACGGTCGGTTACGCATTGGCAGAACGTGGGATTAACAATTTTGACAGTATTGTACTGTTACCCCGATTGATAACAGTGGCCAACCGTTGGTTTGAGTGAACTTGCCACCGTTAGTATAACGTTGGCAATTCAAAAAATTTTCTTCTTTCAAAATACCTTAAATTTAATCTATTTTGAGAAATATGTACAATAAAACACATATAAAAAGCAGTAATACAGTTCGTTATTGGTCTTTTACATCATTTATTTTATTATTTTATTTTTATAAAGAGAAGCAACACTCAGGAAATTCTTCCTATTAATTAATGTGTTGCTTTCTTTGGAAAGGGGATAGTGGAGAGATGAAAGGTGGTGAAAGATGAAGGGCTTCAAACATGGCAACACTGTAATTGCGCGATATGATAAGTCTTAGAACAGTTGTTGCTCGCCACCTGATGTAGAATTGGCGAATTTATTGAAGCTTTTTTGTTTCATAGCCCTGATTCATTATTTTACTTCGGTGGGGTATGTAAAAATAGTCCCACCCGCAAAATTATTTGCACATGCTTTAAAAACAAAATAGTGTTTTTCTAGTACAATATTAGTTGTACTTTTGGTAATTTATAATAAGGTATGTTTTACAAAATAGCAGTGGTTTGCCAGTAATACATTTTTCGTATATTTGAGAATTTATGCCTGGGTAGTTAATCGTGTTTGTTCTTAGACAGTCATTATTATCGTTATATCGAATTAAATCAATATGTTGCTATATTTGGCTTTCATTATAATTTTCGTTAAAATGTCCTTCACACTAGACTACCAAATCCATTAACCCATTGCGGGAAAATTCAAGATTCAAAAATATTTATCAGTTACTTCATGACAGTTGTTTGTTTTAAACTGGATATATAGCTGTTTCTTGTTTATTACCTGGAAAAAAATAGAATTGAAAACTGTAAAAATAAAAAAGTTATAAGCATTTGAAATCAGTCAGTCGAAGTTGGTCCACCCTGTAGAAAATAACTATTTTGACAGTTATTTAAAAAAAACAACAAATGTACTATATTTCGTAACAGTTGAAAGTAGTTATTTTGAATATTGTAATAAACAATTACCAAAGCAGTATTTTTGTAGTAGACAGTTACATTCAATAAACGTTATTTTGCAGTAAACAGTTAATTTTTGTTAATTATTTAAAAATAGAAGATTATGTCGAGTTTTTAAAAATTCTCGTTTAGTTTGTGCACTCAAAAAAGTGTTACAGTAGAAACTACTGAAAATTACAGTTAGATTAGATTAGACTAGAGTGGTACTATGCACCACGATCAGAAGTTGGTATTTTGTTCTGCCAGCGAATACACCCTATAGGTTCAGGCTGCCTACGAAGCCAACTATCCTACCAGGTAAACAGTTACAAACGTCCGATGGCGTCACTATTCGACCACCAAAATAGCGCACTCTCCTGTCGGAGAGCCTCGGACATTTGCAGAGAACATGCTCTGAGGTCTCGGGTTCCAATTCACAAAACCTGCACGTATCGTAGAGGATCGTCCCATCTTGTACAATTGATACCTAAGGCCACAGTGTCCCTTGAGGTAACCCGTCACGGTCCTTAGTTCGCCGCTTGTCATAGACAAGAGTTTCCGCGACCTCTCCCCAGAGGGAGATATAAACAGCCTCGCCTGTCGCTGCCCAGGCGATCTGGCCCAATAGGCCCCAAACTCCGTCTCCCTCCATCTTCTGAGCCTCTCTCTGACATACCCATTGGGTACGCCACAGAAGGGTTCAGGGCCAATGAATTGTCGACGAGCTCCGCAGTTGGCCAAACAGTCAGCCCGTTCGTTGCCCTCATGCCCCTCATGGCCAGGAACCCAGCCCAGTGTCAAGGAGTTGTTAAGTCCGATCATAAACTAACAAGTTTATGATCGAACTTTCGGTTAACATCCATGGCAGGAATACAACTTATTCCATCTCCAAAGTAATTTTTTATAATCGGTTTCCAACCACTACAATTCTAAAACATGTTCCTGTACTCGGAGAGAAATTTAGTGGACGAAAAATAATGAAAAGTTTCACTAAACTAATAAAACTTAAAACGTTTCTCATTTCTTAAAAATAATGAAAAGCTCATACTTGTAATTAAACTACTTTTTTAATGAAACTTCTTCATTAAGTGATTGAAACTTTTAATAAATAAAATGATATTTTCATAAAACTTTATGAAAGCTTGCATTAATTAAATGAAAAATGTCAATGAACTAGTTTCATTAAAAAAATTCATTAATATTATGCAAAACATTATATCAGTGTAGAATAAGATACTACTAACTAGAACTAGTTTAAGAAGTGGTTATAGTAGTATCTGGTCTACCTTGAAGCAATTAAACCGGTTGCTTTTGTAACAATTTCAAACAAAAATTATCGGTGTAAAAGCCGACTCTACACTGAAAGGAAATCATCATATTTATGAAATGTTTCATAGATTCGTCCAATGTAACGTTTCATAGCATTTATAAAACATCAATTTCATCATGTTTATGAAATGCTTCACTATATATGTATGTATATGAAGGATATTTTGTATTAGTAAGGATTTCATTATTCCTGTGTAGAAAAAAGTTCATAAAGTGACCATGATATGGTCATTATAATTCTTGTTGTTTATGAAATGTTTCATAATTATTTATGAAATTGTTACTTATTCCTGTTTTTCTCCGGATGTAGAACGAGTTACAAAGATAAATAATTTTGTAAAATTTATTTCTCAACTTAATTTAGTTTTATTTTTAAATTTTAAGTAAATTAGGCTGTACATTGGACATTTAAAAGAAAAAAGTTCAAATAGAATCAAACAAAATTTTAAAATACAGTGTGAATAGTGTCATAAATTTCAATTTCACTGTGATTTGAATTCACGTGAAATCCAGAACACAGAAGAGTTACACTGGCAGATACTTAACCCTTTAACGTCCAAATCAAATCTGGCATTGAAAAATTGATTTACACTAGTTTATTGGATAAATTACTTTAAATCAGAATACAAAATGAAGAAAAATAATTGAAATATCTATCCATTGATGACAATGGGCCGAAGTTATATGAAACTGTTCAAACAAAATTTCCAAGTTTATTAACAAAAATTTATCGAAATCATCTGGTTAAGAATTTTGGTTTTTATTATAATAAAACTAAGTTTAAAGATAATCTACATAATCTGCCTTAATAAACTTAATATTTATCAAAAAGAAAAAAAAAAAACAAAGAATTACATTTATTTTGCATGAAACGATTAATCGCCAAAGAAATAAAATTTTCTAATTATTACTTGCAAACTATGAACATATTAATAATAACAAATATAAACTAAACGAGAATTTTTAAAAACTCAACGAAATCTGTTTTTAAAATAACTCACATAAATTAACTGTTTACTGCAAAATTACTGTTTTGGTAGTTGTTTATTAAAATACCAAAATAATCATTTGGGTGATAAACGTTAATTGTAATTTTTAACTGTAACTGTAGTTGTTGTTTCTACGTATAAATGTAAAATGACTATTTCTGACAGTCATTTAAGAAATCAACTAACCAAAAATAGTGTATTGTAGCAACAGTTATTTTGGGTAATTGTTTAAAAAGTTATGACTTGTGCGGTAAAGTTAATTGTTGGTAGTTAATTTCTTTTTTCATAGTTTTTCAAACTATTTTCAATAAAAAAATATCCAGATAAGAGATATCCATAGTTTGAGTATTTAAATCAATCTTTTATTTTTTAAATAAAGTGTTAAAACTTCAGACATTTTATTAAAAAAATATTACATTAATTCAGGCGAAAACGTTTTACTTTAATATTATTTTTTAAAATTATTTGAATAATAATGCTTCTTAAAAAAAATTTAAAATTTTTATGTAAATGTGATAATAAAAGATTGATTTTTTTAAATGCCAAATTTATCAGAAATGAAACATTTTCCTTTTTTTACAGTTATATTAGTTTTTTGTTTTTATATAAATCGAGATTATTTTTATGTTATTTTCAATTTATAACGAGCTTTCAACCTCCGTATATTTACAAAAATAAAGCAAATCAAATATATTAGCTAGGTTGATACTAGTATTTCGATCTGGCTAAAGATCTCATCAGAACCCGAAGTTTTAGAAAAGTTAGAGCCTCCATAATAGGCAGAACTTTAACAAAAAACCTATTAATAATCAATTTTGCTCCATTCTTGTCTTCATAGTAATCAAGCACGTGGTTAGGTCTTTTCCTAACAAGCATCATGACGTTACTAAACTTTGAAGACCAAAAATGTTCTATTTATATAAAAAAATTTTAGTTTTCCTTTTTTTATGAATTCGATTTCTTAGAATTAATTAATTTTTATTATCATAAATTTATAAATAAAATATATTGAATTTTTAATGTCAAAGTTAGATTTGGAATAGAAAATAAATTTACTTGAATATTGTTAAATGTTGTATTTCTTATCTAGTATCTCTTTAATATTTACAGTGGGGAGCACTTGTGAGTACATGTAAGTACTTTTTACACCTAAAGATTCATGTCGAAAAATGTTTGACACTAGAACTAAATTATACTTTTCTAAAGGTATAAGGTACGCTGAATTCAAATCTGGCCTTAGATTCACTCAGGCGTTCGAGCTATATTAATGAGAAAAGTGTATTTTTTGATCAAAATGCTCCGATTTTTCACGTTCCTGGAAATGTATTTTTCATAATAAGGAAATAAGTTATCTTAAAAATTGGAAAACTGAAAAAAATGGTAAAAGTAGTGTGTTCAGTTGCCGTTACAAGTATTATGAAAAATACATTTCCAGGAACGTGAAAAATCGGAGCATTTTGATCAAAAAATACACTTTTCTCGTTAATATAGCTCGAACGCCTGATGTCGGAGAGTGAATCTAAGGCCAGATTTGAATTCAGCGTACCTTGTACCTTTAGAAAAGTATAATTTAGTTCTAGTGTCAAACATTTTTCGACCTGAACCTTTAGGTGTAAAAACTACTTACATGTACTCACAAGTGCTAACCACTGTATATATTAATCCAATGTGGTGAAAAGAAATCAAAGAAACAATATTTCATCTGTTAAAGACAGGCATGTGGCAGAAATGATTTGGAACAAATGTCGTGGAATGTGATTATTTAATGTGATATTTTATGTAAATATAGTTTTACAAAAGTGTGTTTATTAAATAATAAAATCAGATAAAAATATTATAAACAAGATTTTTAATAATATTTTTTAAATGCTGGTGATGTTGTTTTTACTGCATTTCTAGTTGTTTTTACTAAATTCTACAGTTAATTTGTAACAGATAAAAATAACTACACATTACAGTTGATTTAAATGCAAATGTATTGTACACCTTTTCCACTGCAAATGTAGTTATTTTAACTGACATTTGCAGTTGATTCTAACTACATAATTTTCTTAGTGTACCTTCTTAATTTCCTGCATATAATTTTCTGAGTAAACTGTCAAAAATAAGTTTTGTCGAAAAAAGTTTGGTTAATTTTTTACGAAAATAATTGAGTTAACGTACTTTTACGGTAAAAACTGTTTAAAATAAACACTCAACAAAACTTTTAGGTAATGCGCAAGACTATTATGTGCCGGTAATATTGACATACAAAAACAAACCTCTATATTAAATCAGTGTGAGGGAGCATAAAGCCATTTATTTGGTATGTATGTATGTACTTGCATACCCCAGAGAGAGAAAATATTTTGCATTTGACAAATATAAACACACGGGCCGGACATAATACGGAACATTTTTACATTAGACTACGAAATATATAAAAAAATATTTAAAAAAAAAAAAATTATAATAAAATTAAGTAAGGACAATCAAAAATTAAGCAAACAATGCCAAAAATAATAACCTAATTATAAAAATAAAAACAGAATAATACTACAAATTATCATTTTTAATGGCCTAATTATAGTAGTCTCCTTGAATTAAAAAAAGTATATTGCTATTCTAAATAAAACCTTTACGTTGATTAAATAAAATCGCATGTTCGGAAAATTTAACAAATATTACTAAAGCAATTTATTGATTTTGCCAACTCTATAGAAAAAAAACAACGCAATCATTTAACACAGAGTTTTGCACAGCAACCATTTAATAGCAAAAACAAAATTAAAGGAAACCCTTAATTGCCGTTTAACAGAAGTTAACAATTTCCACTTATGACATTGTCTTTTTTATGTAAAAACAAGTGACACAGATAGCACTAACTATTGAAAACTGTTGAAAAGAAGAATAAACATCAAGTGCCAATAAGTCAACAAAAGTCAAAGAACTTTGAAAGTAATTCAAAAAGACACATTCAAAAAATAACAAACAGAGCAACAACCTCTTTGTCTAGACCAAAGGTATTATAGTAAGCCGCCAAAACGCCGTACTATTCAAAAATGGAACGCAAACTGCTATATGCCTTTCGAGGCTGGATAGCATTTGTCGCCTTTATGGATCTGGGCACCGCCTTTCGAAGTTATATAGAGCGTAGATCATTTTTAGATCATGCTGATACACAATTTATAGAAGGTAAAATTAAGTATATTTTTTATAAAACACACTCAAAAAAGTTTGGCGGTAGAATCGATTGAAAATTATAGTTTTTTTTTAACCACTTAGAATACTATGTAGGAATAGAATTACTGCAAATGTAAGTTCACAAATCAAAGTTCACTTGAAAAATGGATGACTTACATTTCAGTAAATTCAACTAACATTGTTATTTGTTTGTAACTGTTCAAAAAATTAACCAGGTTATCCCACAAAATTTTTAATTGGAACACAACGCACTCCGGTTCACAACAACTGCTAATTAGCCATTGCTAATTTGTACGCATGGGTTCTACATTCCGAAAATGAAGTGAAAGTGAAACTTTCGCTCAATTTGTGTTCCCAATTCCACATAAGTGATTTGAAAAGAAAAATTTCATTTTGTTTCTAGTGGAATTAAAGTGATTTTATGTGTTCTATAAAACAATTTCACTACAAAAAAAGTAATTGAAAAACGGTATTAGTTAACTGAGTGAAAAACCCAACTTTTTAGAAAATAAAATTATTTTGAATATTAAACGTAAAAAAAAAATCAAACAATGTAAGTAAATGTGATATGTTGTTAATATACGTTTATTTAACTGAAAAAGTGTTGTATTTTTTACGGGAAAACACATGAATCCGGAACAAGAGGCCCCATTTTTAACATTCATGGAAAAAAATCTGGTCTGGCCAAAGGTTTTTAGAGGGGCGACAAAACAGTTGAAGACCAGTTGTGGACTTAGGACCAGTTGTGGAAGGTGTTCCAGCTGATAAATCATTCGGGACGACTAGCAAAGGGTAAACAACCACAAATTAATCTACTGAATTGTAAAACTTAGATGGCACCAGTTCCGACAATGTAGTAAACGTGATTTTACAAAAATTAAATAAAAATGACAAAGGTACTGAAAATATAGATAATGAGGAACCGCAACCGATGATTTCCCTTTTTGATTTCTCAATTTCTTCGCGATTTCTTTCAAATCTAATCCATTTTGGGCATATGACGGTTTACACATATTTGTTAAAATTTTTGACGCTGTACTTCTTTCCACTGCTAGATTGAAGTCTTTTGCGATCATTTGTTGGTAAATTCCTTGTCCGAAATAGCGTAGTAATGTGTCCAATTGCAAAATAATTGGAATGCTTGTCTTTTTAGCCATTGGTGATAATTCTTCTAAAAACATCATAAATGCATACTTATTTAATCTAAAATACGCAATAAAACTATTTTTTTTATTAATTTTAAACAATTGCGACTCAGTTTTAATTATTGTCTTACGATTTTTCTGGTAGTTCCAAAGGATTTGAACAGTCACAAAGCCTTTTTCTATTTAGATTTTCCGTTCTTTGTTTTTCTTTTTTAATTAAATACCACGAAATCACAATTGCGAAACTCATTTTATATTATTTTAAAAATAAGTATTTTTTTGTTTAATTTTTATTTTTGTTAAAAAATGCACTCTTCTTTATTGCAATTTCATTCACTTTAAAGTGATAATTTGTTTTTTTCCCGCATTTTTTATGTTGTTGCTAAGAACAAAATGAAAATGAAATCGTCGTGAAAAAAACGATTCACTCGTTTTTCAGAACACAGCGGAATTGAAAATGTGGAATTAAAAACGATTCCACTTTCACTTCATAGTGGAATATAGAACCCAGGCCGTAGTCATTTATTTCACCAGTATCAGCACGAAAGAACTAAACACATTTCTTACAATATTGAGCGCGGTTTAGATAATTAGTACAATGTGCACACTTCAAAGGTTGATAAAATAGTGAAAATGATAGTTAACTAAAAAATCGAAATAAAATTTGTTTTGAGCAACATTGAATCTGGCGCTTTATTAAGGAATTGTAGTTAAATTAAGCTAAAAATAAAACATATTATTGTTTATTTGATGTCTGAGCTTTTTCAGATATTCGCCTTCGTTTATTTATTATGCGACTTTTCCCGAAGAGCTTTTTTTTTGAGTACTTTAACCATGTCTATAAAAACTCTAGTCTTCATAGATTTCAGATATGTTTTCATACAAAAACAAATTAATTTTTCACCTCAATTTTTGACCCTAACACGTAAGATTGCGCAGCTAAAATAAAATACGTGTCCAATTTTTGCTCCTCTACAACATATCTAAAGCTCATTAAAATCTGCGGGTTTGGGTCGGAACACCTCTCTTGTAAGAAACTAAAGTGGATATATTAAATTTTATGTTGGATATTTTAAGGGCTTAAATATAATAAGATTATTTTTGGTAAACTTAATAGTTACTTTTAACATCTTCAGGACAGCTCTATGATCCTTTGGCTGCAGCAGTGAAATATGATGGCAAAAGAAGGTTTTCAGTCAAATATGAACATTAGGATAGCCAAAAAAAGACTGTAGAATTTTAGAATTTATCGCTCAGTAATGTCAGTCCAAATTTTAGTTAAATCGGTCACTATATAGAGGTCGCTATAAACATTCAAAGTTTGGCAGTAGAATCTACTGAAAATTACAGTTAAAATAACTAAAATCTTAGTTATTTTTAACTGTTGAAAAATAACTAACAAATACAGTAAAAATAGCTAACAATGTCGTAAAAATAACTGACAATTTTTTACTTCAAACACTTTGAAACTACTGTACAAATTTGTAAAAACGACCAGTTTTTTCAGTATTTTAAAAATATTTTTTAATAAAATAAAATATATTTTTTCTTTGATAATTCATCAAATGTATCCTACTCATAGACCAATTACCAATAACATTTCAAAATAGAAAAATATGGACATGGTCGACCTTAATATTCAGTACACCATTTAGTTTACTTAATCTTACCCAATGTTCTTAAAATTTAATTTAAGATTACATATTAGCTTTTAAATTGGAATACAATTTAAGTTCTTGCAATAACAACGATAAATATTCAAAACTCGTACACATTTTTTAAAAAAAAATATATTATATTTTATATATTTTTGTGAAAATGTGGTATTTATGTATGCCAAATTTTATTTTCTTATTACGTTTTGTAAACTCGTAAATACTATTGTTTTGTATTTCATCAAAATCAAAAAATTTCAATCGGTACTCCAGTTATGACGTGTTTATGCATCGGAGATACAATGAAATTTTCTAGTTTTTCTTTGTCCTTCTTTACTCCTCAATGGAGCATAGGGCTTCAACATGTTGATTTCTCCAACGTAATCTGTCTCTAGCTTTTCTGTCTCTGTCTTCTAGCTAGTGCCATTCTTGTTACATTTGTGGCATCTTTTCTCAGAGTGTGGCCTATCCACCTCCATTTTCTTCTTTTTATTTGTTTGCCAATTTCTTCTTCGTTCGCTAGTTGGCAAAGATCTTGGTTGCGTATAGTGGCTGGCCAAAATATTTTATGAATAATACGAAGACATTTATTTAAACACACTTGAAGTTTTCTGGTCGTGCCTATGGATACCAACCAGGTTTCACAACCATAAAGTAAAATGGATTTGACACACGCTTTGAATATCCTCAGTTTGGTCTTCGTAGATATTTGTGTTGAGCGCCAGACTGCGTTTAGTCTACCGAATGCTGCTCTTGCTCGGTTTTCTAGTTATTATTTGCAAACTCTGAACATATCAATAATAACAAATATAAACTAAACGATAATTTTTAAAAACTTGACATAATTTTCTATTTTTAAATAACTCAGAATTACTGTTTTGGCAGTTGTTTATTAAAATACTGTACGAAATACAATTTTTTATTATAATTAAAAGAAAAAAAATTTGTTTTTATTAATTATTAAATTAAATATAAAAACATTTTCAAAACACAAAAAAAAAATGTTAAATTACAGTAGTTTTTACCAATTTTTACTGTTAAACAAATTTTGAAGTAAAAAACTGTCAGTTGTTTTAACGACATTGTTTGTTGTTTTTATTACATTTGTTAGTTGCTTTTCAACAGTATACACTTTTATGAGTGTATACATTTCGTACATATTTCTTAAAGCACAAATTTAAAAGAAAAAATGTTGCTGAATTATGGCGATTTACTCAAAATAGAATGTAAATGATTTTTTTTTAAATCGGCTTACTAGTTTATAAAATGGAATTTTTTGAAATTTGTTTAATTAGGGAAATTTGTTAAACTTGACTTAAGTTGTTTTTGAAAATTTGGGATATCATAATTTTTCGAAACTTTTTGCATCAAGAAAGTGGTGCAAAATTATTTGATTTATTACTACCTGTTGAAAAATTTTAAAGTTTTTGTAATATTTTTTACATAATATGTACATATAATTTTTTTATTTTTAATACACACAATGCAAAATATATTTAATCAACAGAAAACACTATGAAATTAACCATTTAAAAGTTGCTAAGCTTTTTAATTAGATTTTTTAGTCTGTTTGTTAATCTTAATAATTTTTTAACAGTGTGTTGGTACGGTGTGTCAGGAAATTTTAAAAAATTGGGAAAAATCGTCAATATTAAAAAAAGATCGCTAAAATTAAAAAAAAATCTATAAAATAGCAAAAAATCGCCAAAATTAAATAAAAGTTTAAAAATATCACCAAAATTAAAAAAAAATCGGCAAAATTAAATAAAACATCGTATTTTTTTGAAAGATTTTTTCGGTAGTAGCATTTTTTTTTAATTTTAGATTTTTTTTTTTTAATTTTTGCGATTTTTTTAATTTTGCAGTTTTTTCTTCACATTTTTGGGAATTTTTTTCAAATACTAGCAATTTTTTAAATTTTGCCGATTATTTAGCGATTTTTTTATTTTTGCTAATTTTTTTCCATTTTGGCGATTTTTTAAATTTTATAAATTTTTTTAATCACCTTCATTATAATTTTTTTAATGCCCGTTACTGGTGCAATCTTTTATAATTCGGTAAATTTTTTGACATCATCAGAAAATAAGCTTCGTTTTTGCTTTTTTTTATTTTTAATTTTCTTGTGTGCGTGCAAATTTATATTATTTATATAAAAATTAAATTTGTTGTTTTTTGTTCAACGTTTTATAGTTTTGCTTATTTCGGTCATTTAATTACAATTTTATTACAGAATCTTAAATTTGTTGTTCCATTTTCTTGATTGTATTTCTCTGAATAAGAAGCTTTGGGTCATCAAAATATTTAAACTTCTATAAATCTAAAATTTCAAGAAACGTTTAAGGATTACACAAAATACCATCTGTTTAAATTTGTTATTACACATTTTAAGGGGAAATTTCAACTTTCGTAATAATAGAAATGTTACAAAACTAATTTTTTACCAGAATTCTGTAAAAAATATTTAAGACTTTTTTAAACTTTTTCTTTATCATTCCAAAAGGCGATATGAAAAATTTTACCTTTTTGGTTTAAGACACATTGTTCAATAGCGAAAATAAACTTTTAAACCTCTGATAACTTTTTAATAGAGTTTTTGAAAATTTGAAAATATTCAATAAAATGAAGCGTGCTACCGAAAATCCGCTCGCGTGCCACTACGGACAAGTATGTCATATTTATTCTGGGTTTTCCATTGCAATTTTTATAAACTTCTGCAGATAAAATGATCAAAAAGTAAAAAAATTTTTCAGAAATAGTTTGATTAACATTATATATATATATAAAAGTTTTCGCTTTTTCTATTAAAAATGCCAAATAATTTAAAATATCCTTTTTTTGTATAGCGAGAATACCCAAATTTTGACAATTTTCTTTTTTCCTACGTTTCAAATAAAAATTTGTAGCTTTCCATAATTTTTGTCATCACCAGAATGAAATTTTTTTATTTTTGATCTTTTATTTTTCAGTTTTTATTAAGATTTTTAAGCTTTAAAATTATTTTCTTCGCTTTAATTGCTTTTTTCTCAAATATTTTACCTGTTTCTCTTAAAAAGTGTAAGTTTTCACCTTTATAGCAGTTTTGCTATTTGGTGACTTTTTTCTAATATTTTTTTTTGAAATAATATTTTTTTTTGTCCCCAAAAAATTAGAAAGTTTAATTTTTAAAACCGGTAAGAGTTGTAAATCTTACACTATTAATTATTTTGCGAAACTTAAAGCAGGGCTTAAAAAAATTAAAATGGACGAACTACAACTTTTTAATAAAAAAAAATTCGGTGAACAATTTTCTAATTTTATTAAAAAATATAATAACCTTCTTCCAAAAATTTGTTTTTTTAACATTTTTAAAAATTTGTCAAATCATTTTGTTGGAGGTCGGGACCCCCCCCCCCCCTGCCGTCGCATATATTACTTTTACTTTAAATAATTTAAGAGTTTCTAACCGATTAAATTATATATCTCTTTTTAATATAGGTGATTATACAGTATCACGGATTATTGGGATGTATTGTTTGTTAAAAGCCTTAGCTTTGGTGCATTGTACACTGTACATTCACTACCGGCCGTAAGTATTAATTTATCATATCACATTTCCTCAAATTAACACGATACCTTTAATGTTATATTTAAGAGAAGGTATATTTCTAAGTGTTAATCGACAAATAAAACCTTGAAAATTAACACGAAAACGTTTAGTTTTCTTTTGTACAAATAAATATTGCGTATTTTTACATATTCCTTTCCCGACGAAAAAAGTTCATATATAGTCACATATAGCTTGATATAATTATATATGTATCACGATATATATTTACATCTCATACTTATTTTTTCCCTATATATCATCATGTACCATTATATTTTATGTTACATATAAGTTGATATTTTTTATCTCTTCATATATTGTACTTGATAAAGCTTAATAATATGAGTCATATATACTTTAATGTATAATAATATATAGGTATATATGATACAATAAAATTAAACAAATGCTATCATTTTTATACAAAATTATCAGAAAAAAAAAAAATTCAATGCATTAAAAGGAAAAAAATATTGTTTATACACTGAGAGAATTATCTTCACTTCAGTAATGAATTTCTGCATAGCTTTAATGAAAATTGTAGCTGGAACTCGTCCATTGAAACTTTTCATAGAATCTATGGAACACGTTTCATTAAAGTCAATGTGTATGAAATGTTTTTAGTTTAATGAATCCTTCCTACAATGAAGCGTTTATAGAATTTATGAAACAGTTTCATACAATTTTTCAATATTAAGACGTTTTTTTATTTAATAAAACTCTTTATGAATTTCTTGGAACGCATTGGAACTAAGCCAATGAAGAAGTCCAAAATTAATAAAAGACTACATTGAAATAATTAAGCACTTTATAAAATATGTTGAGCACTTAAGAATTAAATCTTAAAACTCAAGTTTGAAGTTTATGAAAATTAATGAAATTATGAAATTTTATGAAAAAAATTAAAAAATTATGAAATAATTTCATAGCTCTAAAGAAAACTTTGATTTGATTTATGAAACTATGAAATTTTATGATAAAAAGTATATGAAAAATTTCTTAATATTAAAAAAATTTCGGGGATATAATGAAATTCTTCATTGAATTTACGAAAAAAAAATTATGAAATTGTTTCATTAATATCATGAAGAATATTTATCTCAGTGCAGATTTATTTAATTGGCCTGTGATCATGTTGTGGTGGATTTTAGTTTGGCTAAAGGTCAGGTGTTGTTGAAAAAAAAAGCAAAAGTAAAAACTTAGAAAAGCTGCACTTAAAACAAAGTTTAAAGTTAATAGATTAAATTAGAGATGTTCACGTGAGTAGAATTTTTCGTGAATCATGCGAGATTGTGAGTGAAACTCAATTTTACTCACGTGAAGTAGGAAAAAATGCTTCGTGATTGTGCGTAAGTCAAATGTTTGCGTGAGTGAGTGTGCGTGACTATAATTTTACAAAAAAAAATGTTTTTTTTTTCCTTTAAATAAATATTTTCTTTAATTTTTTCACCGTTTTAATATTGTTGGGTTTTTAAAATACAAAATAAATTGCAAAATTGCATATTCAGAGCAATTTTGAGTTAAACATTCCATTTACCTTAATTTTTACATTTTCATTTTTTTTTGGTACACTCATAGAAATAAACCTGTCAAAATAGCAGAAACAGCTACTAAAATTAGTTAAAAATGACCTTGCAGAAAAAACTGCTAATTAAAATTGTATCAGACTGTTTACCGGCCTTTTTGATTGTAATGACTTTTGATTCCTTAAATTACTGTGGAAAATAGAAAAGTTTAAGAGATAAATTAACTAGATTGTCAAGTATATTATGCTTCTGTTAGGAAGTTCTCTTAAACTATCGATTCCGAGCGATTTTCTATTCCCCAACGTTCGAATTAAATAAGATATCTGTGTGGTATGTGTCAAATACACTTCTGAATGAATTACGTCTACCTATCTAAATGATTCCAGAGTGTAATTAACCAACGATTCCGTAATGGAGTCATCAAGACCTGCAGAAACAGCATGATTCGAAGCGAATTTTTACTTTTTGGCTGTATAAGGATAATTACCTTGTTTCAGAATAATAATGTTGTTAGATTTCTTCCTTAAAACTTTCGCCAAATTCCAAAAAGGAGGAGAGCCTTTATCTAACGTATAGAGTAAAAACTTCCATGAATTGTTCCGAAATTAATCAATTCACGAATTCTCAGATTCAATATCTTCATCTAATAAAAATCGTATAAATTTCTATAACGTTGCTAATTTCTTCTATAACTATAACTCTGTTTTATAATGTTCCTAACTTGATATGACAGAGATTTCCTATGAGTTGAGGGATACCTTTTTGATATACAATTATCTCCACTTCAGTAATGAACTTCTTCATAGCTTTAGAGAAAATTATCACTGGAACTCGTCCATTGAAACTTTTCATGGATCTATGAAAAAGGTTTCATTTAAGTCAATGTTTATGAAATGTTTGTAGAATTAACGAAAGACTTCATAAAACTAATGAATCATTTTGACAATAAACCATTTATAGAATTTATAAAACAGCTTCATAAAATTTTCCTTGAATTAATAAAACTCCTCATGAATGACTTGAAAAATGCATTGGAACTAAGTCAAACAACTAGACATGCCAAACCTACATGTTAGTCAAATTAAAATCATATCTAATTTGAAAGTCCTTTGATTTATATTTAAATTTTTATTATTATTTGAAATGTGAAACAAAATATTAGTGCAGATTTCCAAGCAATTTGAATGGGTTTTATGAAGTTATATCAAATTAAATTAGAAAGACCCATTTTTCGGATCAAATTATAACAGATGAGATCCCATGGAATCACATGAGAAAAGTTTATGTATGCCATTTTCGGATCAACTAAGATATAATGTGATAAGAAATTATATGTGACTATATATGTTTATATATGTTTATATATACCCATATCGGAACTTTTTCATCGGGTTGGTAATATTTTTTTATATGTTTTCTTTATAAAAAATATAATATATATAACAAGAAGTTGCAGGATTGGTGTTGTTATTTTCTAATATTTTTTTTTTCTATTTAAAAATTTCAGAGTGGTAAGCATGGGAGGTTGTTCTTTGGGCCTAACTATGATATTATATTTAACGGAAGCTTTGTATTTTCGGTCGAGTACCTTAAATTTCTATGTAATTTTTCCATGTGTTTTGAACTGTAAGTAAAATCCAAACTACTCAACTAAATTATGTTAAAAATCGACATATCGCACTTGCTCAACAAAACGTTAATAACTCAAAATCCATTTTTTGCAAGAAATAGACATACAGTGGGTCTTTTCTACAAACTGTAAAAATCGTAGATCGGATTTTTTTGTTGCAAAGGAGTACAGAAACCGATCTCACAATAGATTTTTACAGTGGGTAGTAGAGTTGCCACATTATGTCGTTTTCTTGCAAAAAATGGTTTTTAGTTATGACCGTTCTGTTGAATAAAATTTTAGGTTATGAACTTTTTGAGGAACAAGGGCGATATATAAATCCATACAGGTTTAATGTGTTTGTGTGTTTTCATTAGAATTTTTTACCTGAATACCATTTCTCAGCATGCCTTGCCCAATTATCTAAAATGACAAAAATCATAAAAATAGGATTGCCAATAGTAAAGTTATAAATTAAAACATTGACAGCTGTTTTAAATTATAACTTTACTATTGTGGCTATTTTTTATTTTTAAAATCAAAAGATTATTAAAGAAGGTCATTATGGCCGAAGCGCTATATTGGAAACAGTAGGACCAACATTTCCAAGATTTTTTACGAATTTTTTCTCCTGGAGATCTAAGAATTGAGATCGAAAAAACCCCGACACACATTTTTACTTGTGACTGATTTTGTAAACGACACGGAGCCTTTTTTTGTCAAATTACCTTTAAGAAGGTTGTCAGATTATGTGTGCAAAATATTAAAGTGATCGTCTCATTATTTCGATAACAAATGTAATCTGAACAAAAAGTGAGTAATAGAGCTTTTTTGTCATCTTTAGTGCCCTAATGATAGGAACAGACCATTTGCAAAAAAATGTTTTTTTTTTGTAAGAAATTTAGTGATAGCGATTCCTATTCTCACTTTCACCATTCACCTCAATTTTCAAATCTCATTATTTCCCGTGTGTTGATTATATATCCCAATTTGATTTGTGATTTTTTAATATTTGTTAATTGTAAAGACGATTGAACAATAAAAAATTTCCAAATTTGTATTATTTGAGAGAAAATGAGGTTCGCAAACTGAGGTGAATGGTGAAGGTGAGAATAGGAATCGCTGCCAGTGTTTTTTTGTAAAAATACTACTTTTTGTTCCAAATACATTTGTAAACAAACTTACAATCCGTTTCATGTAATATTTTCTACACATAATCTGTCGACTTTTTAAGAGATAACTTGATCCAAAAAGTAGTTCAGTTTTACACATAAAAAAGTTAAAAGCGATAATCTGTGTCGGGAATTATTCTATTTCACTCTTTAGTAGCTGAAACATGTAAAAATTATAAATTATTCCAACCGTAAAAATTATTATTATAAAAACCAACGGATAAAATTTTTCGCTGTTGTTTAAAAATCGCATTTCGCGGAAAATGTCATATGGGAAAAAAGTAGGCGGCAAGTGTCCAAGATTGTATTCTCCGGAAGACGTAGTAGCTGAATCATACGCAGAAAAAACTGTAGGCACGAACAATTTAATTTGTAAATTCAAAAACCCTCATTTTTAAATTCACATTTATTTCCAAAAAAATTTATTTGAATTGCTTGTAAATTGTACATTTTCATACAAAAATTCTTTAAAAGCAAGAATTCAAAATCAGTAAATGGGTGTTTGTATTTACAAATCATCATTGTTGGTGCCAATTCAAAAAACTTTTTTCTGTATTTACAAAAATGTTCTATGACACTTGTTTAATATTACATACAGAATTTTGTAATTTATATCTGTGTATATAAATTGTTATTATTCCGGCCGGAAAAGTGGGTATTTTTTAAATCAACGGAGAAAAATATTTGGCTATTGTTGAAAAGGGGCATTTTGACGGAAACGCCATATTGGAAAATGTAGCAGGCACTTTTCCAAGATTATATTATAATTGTTCTCCGGAAGACGCAGAGCTGAATCATGTATAAATTATAATTATTTCGGCCGCAAAGTGGTTATTTTTTAAATCAACGGAGCAAATTTTTTTTAAAAGGTGCATTTTGAGGGAAATCGCCATTTTGGAAAAAGTAAGATTAATTTTTCCATACACAGTAAAAATTTTGCAATTTGACAACTAAAATTTGATTGATACGACTAAAACCGCTTTGTACAACTAAATATTGGGTTTCGCAACGAAATTCGGTTAACACAACTGCATTTTAGTTGCAACATCCAAAATATTCAGATACTACATTTGCATATGGTTGTACTAACCGAATTTATAGGCTGTAGCCACCAAAATACACTTTTCAATTCGGTTGGCACTTTATTTTTCTGCTCAAAGAGTTTTGCTGTGAAAGTGGAATTTCGAGTAAAACGCCATATTGAAAAAGTGGTAGACACTTTTCCAAGAATTTATTATAAATTTGTTCTCCGGCAGACATACTAGCTGATTCATGTGTAAATTATAATTATGCTGGCCGTAAAAGCGGTTATTTTTTAAATCAACGGATTTTTGAAAGAGACATTTCTACTGAAAACGCATATTGAAAAAAGTAGGAAGCCCCTTTCCAAGATTTTATGACTAATTTGTTGTCCAGAAGAACGGCATTATGGCGGAAATCGCAAAATCTATTAATAATTGCCGATTTTTTTTATTTGCGGCATTTTCGATAAGTAATAAACTATAGAATTTTTTTAAAAGGTTAGTTGAAAGCTGAAAATTTAATGTTAAAAGTGATAGAGTGATAGAGTGAACAAATTTAATGTTAAAAGTGATAGAGTGATAGAGTGAACAACAAATTGGTTTATCAAAATATTTTGTTAAACTAATTTGAATTTTGAAGCTAAAGAAAAGCTACTTTCCTATTACTTTCTTTGACTGACGAAATTTCAAGGAACAAATTATATACAAATTTTATTTGCAGTAACAATTTTAATAAAAAATTATGAAATTTGGCAGTTTATTATTTAAATTAAGCGGCTTATTTTTTAATTTTAACTTCTTATTTTACTGTTTTAAAGCTTTTTTTAAACTCTTAAAACACTGTTTTTAGAGCTGTTTTCGGTTGCCCTATTTATGAGTATGCACAAATATACATTACACCTTTATGGATCCATATAAGTAAATTTTTAGTCGCGAAGTTAATTTTTTGATTTGTTAATAAAAAAAATTAAATCAATTTAAAACAATTAAAATTGTGTTATTTCAATAAATTTAAAAATTAATATAATTTGCATATTAAAAAACATTAATTTCATTCAATCCACGAATAAAATAAATTTTAAATAATTTTAATTATAAATTACAATACAAACAAATGCTTTTATTATTTTTTTCAGCTATTACATTAATTGGTTTAATTTATATTCCCAGACATTTGCGTCTTTGGGAACCTTGCCTAGATATGGATGATGAAAATTCTCAATTATTAAAATCAATGTCCGGCTTTAGTAGACGTAGACGTGCTAAGAAAACACAATGAATGGTATAAATTTTGACAAAAATTTATAAAGTTTAATGTTAATTATAGAAACATAAGTGATAATTAATCGAATATTGAAAACGATAAAGCTGAAAATAGAATATTGCTTCAAATAGAATCTTATTATCTTAAAAAAATTTCGATTTTGAGTAAAGTACCATGTAAGTACTTACTACCTTTAGCAATAATGTGTTTTAAATGTCACACAAATCCTTTAAACACACACACACACAGTATTTATAGTCCTAAAAAAGTATATAATTATATTTGCACTCATTTTTAATATACACTTTACAAAAACTAACTTTCTAATATCGACTACTGACTGCATTCGTTTAATAATTTTTTATATAATACAAAAAAATAACACAATAGGTCTGTATCACGTCGTTGTCACGGGCACCCTTAGGAAACCAATTTACCCGAAACTACCATTAACATATTCTGTGCCGCGGTAACGTACGTGGAACGAAGCTAATGTATGTGAAAATTTATCATTTAACAAAATCAATACTTCCGTTTTACGAGTTTCCCTCACAAAAAATCTCTTACAAAGTTTGTAGTTCTACTATAGCTTTAATTTTACCTAAAAATAATTAATACTTGATCAAGAATAGTAGACACATTTCGTAGGCCGAAACATTTAAACGTTTCCAAATGTTTAATCAAAAATAAGGTTTTTTCTTTAAAAATTTGAAGATTTTTCTAACCATCTAGAATATATTTCGTAAAAATAAAATTTATTAGTAAAAAACAATTGTAGCGATTCTGGTTCTCACTTTCACCATTCAAACCCTTATTTTTTGAATCTAACTTTTTCTCTAAAATAATAATTTTTACTATTTTTATTAATATTTTGGAAATAAATATTTATTACAAAGATTTTAAGACAGGAAAAAAATGTATAAAGTTTTACTACACGTGTGAAAATAAAGTATGAAAATTGAGGTGAGTGTCAGAACCTGTATCGCTATAAATATTAAAATTTTAAGAAGACTTTTGGAAACGTTTCAACGTTTCGTTTTAAAAAATGACTCCATAAGTAGTTAATAGAACTTATTACATTATACATGATTTGATAAAAAAAAAAAGTTAAAAACGAATAATCAAATTTAAAATTTTATGCAATTTTTTATAAGCAATAGTAGTTATATGACATTTATATAATAAACAAAAATTAAAAAATATTTAAATATTATTAAATATAATTATAAAATTTGTTCTATTCTTTAGTTATCGGGTGTTTTTAGTAAAAAGTAAGTACTTTCTTGCGATATATTAAATTTCACATTAATTTAATTTAAATCAATAAGTTATTTAATTATGAGTAATTCTAAAAGGCCTATTGACGAAAATATGGCTTTTTCATCTTCACCAATTCCGATTTGTATTAAACTTGGTAGGTAATGTATGTAATCTAGTAGTTAGTATGACATAACAATTTATTTATTTTTTTTAAATTCGTTGTCTTTGGCGTTTTAAAATTTTAAAAATACACACGTATTCAAATAAAATATTTTTTCAAAGTTCTGAAAATTTGTGTTGTTTTATAAAGGGTCCGCCATCTAACGTTTGTTTTTCAACTAGTGCTTATTTCGTGAATGGTAACACTTAGCTCATGTCTGATTTGACAGATAATTAGTTTTATCCTTCCGCTGAACGAATATGTTTGTGTATACGCTTGAACAACGCTGGGAAATATTGCGACATTACTTTGAAAATCATGGTAATGTTGCAGAATGTGTGCGAAAATTCAAATCAGCCGCAGAGCTGATGTCGTTTGGCCACCTCGGAGATGCGATTAGACACCGTTGGACTATTATTTGTGGGGTGCCGTCAAAGATAAGTGTTACGCCAACAAGCCAGAGACAATTGACGCTTTAAAGGACAATATTCGTGAAGCCATTGGTGAAATACAGCTGCACACAATCGATAATGTGCTTAAAAATTGGACCGATCGTGTAGGCTACTGCATGGCCAGCCGAGGCAGCCATTTGAATGAAATTATTTTCCATTATTAACCGGAAGGATTGTACTTTTAAATAAAAAAAGAAATTTGAGAAAATATTCAGTAGTTTTTTTTTTATAGCATTTTCAAAAAAAAAAAAAGTTATTTGGCGGACCCTTTATTAGTAAATAACATTTATAAATAAAATAAAATATAATATTAGTAAATAACATTTATAAATAAAAATCAAAAGCTCGGGAACAACCAAATGTAGCAGTTCAAGTATCATGCTATTGTCAATTAGTTATTAACTTGGTTTAGCTATTAATAAAATGCAAATTAACCCGCATATTTCATCAACTTACGGAGCACAATACAGGTTTGTTTTAATTTTTATTTTATTTACAATTTAAAAAAGTTATTATTTGATTGTTTCAAAAAAACCAATAAATAACTTTTAAGTGGAGTACACACGTTAAATATTACTGATCAATTCTAGATTGTTTAGTCCCGGTTCACACACGGCAATTTTACTTGCGCAATTTTTCTTCAATTCTCCTTTGAACTTGATTTTGTGTTCACACAGGAAAAGTTTGTTTCAGCAATTTTCGTATATCAACCTGCAGTGTTGTAAATTGCTGATGACAAAATAAAACGGAATTGGAGTACGGGCAAGTCTGTACCTCCATTCCATTCCATTCTCTTTTCCTCCCTCTTCTATAAACTCAAGAACTGCGCAAGTAAAATTGCCGTATGTGAAGCGGGACTTACAAAAAATGTAATGTGTGTACCCAATATTGAAAGTTAATAAATAAAATTGGAAAATTCAAAATGATTTGAATTGGATTTTTTCAAATTTATATTATATTACATTTATAGTACAACCAAAAACTAGTGGTTTTTGAAAACTACTTGTATTTACTTGTCAAACACCATATAAGTTTTAAATCAAAAACCGAAAGTTTACTAAAAGTACTAGTTTTTGGTTCTAGTACAAATGCAGTATTATTGTAAAGTCTGTGGGCAATATTGAAAATATCATTTACAGTTATATTAGTTTTTTGTTTTTATATACATCGAGATTATTTTTATGTTATTTTCAATTTATAGCGAGCTTTCAACCTCTGTATATTTATAAAAATTAAGCAAATCAAACATATTAGCTACGTTGATACTAGTATTTCGATCTGGCTAAAGATCTCATCAGAACCCGAAGTTATCATTTTAGTGAAATTTGCTATTTTTATAAAAAGTTGTTTAATCACTGGTTTTTACTAACCGTTCGCCGCTACACGAATGAGTGACCGACTATATGTATTTTGTTTTTGAATTGTATGTATTTTGTTATTGTATTTACGTTCGTGTGAAGAAAAACGTTATCTAAAAACAGGGTATAAATTAAATTAAAAAAAAACTAACGTAATGATCAATAAACAATAGACAATAAAGATAAACGCGGTTTTATGTGCAATGCATGCTAAATTTACTAAGAATGTTAAAAAATCAATATAATGAACATAAATAATATTGGTTTTATAAATTATTTTGAAATAAAAATTAAAACAATAACTGGAAATTTATGAGTACAAAAAAAACATTAAAAAATATTAAATATTTGCAATAATGCATCATTTTCATGGATGGTAACCGATTCGATGCTGGTATCAGTATTAGCGGTATTTTAGGGGTGACGATATTTCAGGTATTTCGGTAACGGTTTTTTAGCGTTAACGATATTTTACTTATTTCGATATCGGTATTTTAGCGGTAACGGTATTTCGTTTATTTTGGTACCGTTATTTTTTGGGATAACGGTTTTTCAGTTATTTCGACAACAGCATTTTAAGGATAACGTTATTTAAGTTATTCAGGTAATGTCAATGCACATCGATAATTTCAGCCCCATCAATTCCAATGATTAGCAAGTTTATGATCAAGCTTTGGAAAAATATATATCTATTTACAGCGATTATTTTTTCTGATTTTGTCGGATTATTTAGTTAACGATATTTTAAGGATAAAGCTATTTCAATTAATTCTGTAACGGTATTTTAGCGATAACGGTATTATAGTTATTTCGGTAACGGTGTTTTAAGGGCATTGGTATTTTAGTTATATCGATAACGGTATTTTAGCGGTATTGCCTGCCATTCCAGATAATTTAGGTTTGCAATATATTTGGTATTTCAGGCATAGCGATAGTCAGTTGAAAGGGTTTTTAAATCGATAACGGTATTTTAGCGGTATTACTACACTCGTAAAAAAGCCCATATAAATAGTTTAAAATTCAGCCACGACAACAGAAAATAGTACCTGAATTTGTAGTTAAATTAACTAAGAATTTAGCTAAATTAATAGTTTTTAAGCTGAATCAACTGAAAATTTCTCCTAAAAAGGTCTTTCCGGATCTGACCAGAGGCAGGTCCATAAACTGGAAATATAAGTAGCTAATAAAGAGTACTTAATAGCTCTATCTCGCTTAGTTTGCGAAATATAGCCTATTTTAAGATAATAAAATTAAAAATTATCCGATAAATCGATAAATCGATAAATCGTTTAATGCAAAATAAATGTATTACTTTGGTACTTTATCAATTAAAACACTAAAAACTGTTTTTTAAGTAAAGTCGACTGTTTTGGTATATAAATGGTTTGTTTGGGATGATTAAAAGCATACTGTGTTTTTTTAAAGAAATCCTTAGAGTTACTGAGTTTTTCGATTAAAAACTTTAAGTGTCTGTCTGCCAGCGTTACCATTTTTAAAATATGAGTGTTTTAAAGAACGGCTTATAAAACATCTAATTTTTTTTAGTTCTAGTGTCGGATTCTACACCGATGATATTTTTTTGAATTTTTACACCAATGTTTGTTTTCCAAAGTAGAATATGTACTCTTTAAACTAGTTACTTATATCTTCCAATTTGAGTTTCTTTGAAATCGGTTCAAGTGAAACATGTTTTAGAGATGTACATAGTTTGTAAAAAATGTTATAACATTTTTTTTGTTAGAAGAAGTAGATTTCCTACATTTTCAACATGTAAATTGAGAGTTGAGTGAGTTGATTTAAAACAAATGCAACCTTGCAACACTGCAATTACCTGCATGACATTAGTGCATTTTTGCATTAGATCTATGAATTGTCACTGGAACTCGTCCACTGAAACTTTTCATTAAATTAGTGCAGTTTTTCATAAAATTTAATACAAAATTTCATATTATTTATTAAATATTTCATGCGACTAATGAAAAAGTTTAATTTAAAATAGTTTCATTAAAACTATAAAGCTTTCCATTAAGTTGAAGAAATTGTTCATTCACATTGTGAAGAACACTTCATTAGTTTAGTGAAAAAATTTCATTAAAACTCGTCCAAGGATTCTCTCTGTGTAGTAAATAAAACCAACTAAACTAAAACATTAGCAAATTACATGTCAAAAACTAATTTAAGAGACTAAATTGTTTAAACTGGCTTAAAATTTACATTAATTTTAATTTTTAAAGAATTAAAACAAAAATACCGGTTTAATTTCTTAAACCGGTATAACTTTTGCTTTGAGTTGCTTAAATGAGTTAACTAAAGCCTTCCGAGTTGCTTTCTCACGATTTTAAAAGAATTTGAGAGACACAAACAAGCAAAAAAATTGTGGTTTAAATTAACTGCAAAATTTGTTAATTTTAGAATCACGAATTAGTTAATTTTAGTTCGAAAAATTAATTCAAATACGGATGAAATTTGTTCTTGAGGTAAAATAAGATAACTAATGATTTAAACGATAACAGCAGAAAAAATTTGTTCAACTGAATTCGAACCCGTTTAACAGACTTTTAAACTAACTTTTTTTATGAGTGTAGTTATATGGAGTTTTATAAAATTGTCTGTAAAAATTCTTCTAAAATTAAATTTGAAATTTTTATAAAATCTTATGTAAGGCCTGTTAACTTATCAACAACTAACCAGAGCTTAGTGCTTAACAATGGTTTCAAATGTCAAATTTGTATGGTTAAGGTTTAACTTTGGCTATTTTTTTGATAAATTATCCGCCCAATATTTATTAAAAGTATGTCATGATTTAACAGTATTGCATTAACAACAAATTATTTAAAGAAACTATTAAAAAAATAAAATTAACTTAAACATAATTATACTTTATTGTCTTTAGCAGATTGTTCTTCACTCTTACGATATTCAGTATAATCCACATAACCATCTTTATTTAAATCCATAGTATTTAAAACGTAATCAATAACATCAGCTAGATTTTCATCGGTGTATGTAGTGACATTCTTTTCACCAGTACTTCCCTTTTTCTCCTGCTCCCCTCCTTCTTTATTAACACCATTTTTGTCATCATCAACTAAAAGATGGTATTCCAAATTTAATAGATTACATGATGATTAAAAAAAACTTTGAACATGCATTGTTAATGTAATAAAAAAAGCTCACCACAACCATTTCAAACCAATTTGTGAATATTCAAGAAATAAAACGAATAACAATTAGAGTATCCAAAACCATAATCGCAAATCGGTTTCTAACGACTATCATAATTTTAATTTAAGTCAAAGTTGGTCGCTTATGGTAAAAGTACACTATACTTGAAATTTAGTTTCAACTGAATTTTTTAAGCATGGTGTAAATTTAGTACCTACAGTGGGAAGCAAAACTGTACGGATGTTTTGCATTAAGGAAGTAAGGTAATGAAAATAATACAAATATAGGTATCAAATATATGAATTTTTTTTTATCTAATTGAACATTATTCTAAATTATAAAGCACAAAAACTCATATAAATTGCTTCAAAAAAATAAAAAAAAATTAAAAAAAACAAAAAATTCACTTTCGGATACTTTTGCACTGTTTGTACTTTTGTATGCGGGGTTTGTTGAAGCCAATTAACGTTGCCAATTAAATTCAATGCGTTTTGGCATACTCTCCACCAACTTTTAAATGATATCACTGTCAAGCGTAATTAAAAATAAAGGTCTTTGGACGAAATATTAAATTGGCAACGTTAATTGGTTTCAACAAACCCCGCATACAAAAGTCCAAACAGTGCAAAAGTGTCCGAATAGTGAATTTTTTGTTTTTTTTTTAATTTTTTTATTTTTTTGAAGCAATTTATATGAGTTTTTGTGTTTTATAATTTAGAATAATGTTCAATTAAATAAGTAAAAATACATATATTTGATAATATACCTATATTTGTATTATTTTCATTACCTTACTTCCTTAATGCAAAACATCCGGACAGTTTTGCTTCCCACTGTACATGCGTGTTTTTTTTTTCTATCGAAAACATATGCGCCACTTCAAAAATGTTTGACACCTGTTGAAACTGTCTTTAGATGCCTGTTATTTCTCAAGGTTTTTAATTAAGAGAAATGCTGGACAGAGTTACGTAAACTGTAAAAATAGCAGAAAAATCTACTAAAAATTACGTTGCAGAAAAAACTGCTACAATTAGTAGATTTTTTTTTTGCTAAATATTTACCCATTTTACACCACCGTTTCTTTAAAGCAACACCTAATTTTAAGGCAAGTTAGCTTTGGATATTAGGGTGAAGTAATAACGCAGTAAAACTCATTTGATAATTCTAGCTCTTAACTATAGAAATAATTAACAAAAAATGAAAAACTATCATCACAGGGTTGATGTAATAAAGCAGTAACAAGCATGTGATAATAGGTGCATTCGTTTACCCCAAAATTCTCAAATTTGTACTGGATTTTACTGAAATGCGTTCGCGTACACATAAATTTTCAAAAGAGAGCATCTACTAAGAGAG
The DNA here is from genome assembly GCA_021234595.1 of Delia radicum. NCBI lineage: Eukaryota > Metazoa > Arthropoda > Insecta > Diptera > Anthomyiidae > Delia > Delia radicum. Next base: position 235,213,899 of record CM037851.1, read on the forward strand.
TAAAGTGACAGTTGTCAGCAAAAAGCCTGCAAATTTTTACTGAACAAATTTTTGCCAGTAAAATCCAGTAGAAAACAAAAACATATGATTTTAAGCAAACAAACAAAAATAAGCAAACAAAAAGCATACATTTAGTAATAAAAACATTTAAAAGAACAAGCTGAATTAAAAGTGCGGCAAAAACTAAAAATAATTATTTTCAGCCTGAAACAAATTAAAGTCAGTTACAATTACACTGTGGAACAAATTCAGGTTAGCAAAAGTTTGGTCGATTCTGAGAGTGAAGGGTGAAAATAGAGGCTAAATTAGAAGATCGCGGCGTTTGTTTATGTTAGTTCGAATTGTTTTTTAATCGACCTTCGAACTTTGCAGTCAAATGCCGATTTTCAGCATATTGTTTATATGGTTTTTTTGGCTATAACTCCTCGACTAATTGATATTTTTTCAATCTGTAAAAGCCAAATTATTGCTAGAGACCTGTCCAACAATTAAAATTTTTTAAAAAACTGATTTAGAAAATTTTTGTGGTGCTTATGAAGCAAAATGTTGGAAAAAACAATATTCTGAAAATCGGCATTTGACTGCAAAGTTCGAAGGTCGATTAAAAAACAATTCGAACTAACATAAACAAATGCCGCGATACGGGTCTTCTAATTTAGCCTCTATTTTCACCCCTCACCCTCAGAATCGACCTAACTTTTGTTAACAGCCGCAGTCCTTTGTGACAACTAAAGCGCTGTTCCAATTCCGCCAAAACGCTCTCTAGTTTAAATGTTGGCAATCAAAGTTGAAACCTCGACAGCATATAAATCCTGGACGGTTAAACATATTTAAAAAATTTATTTTTTTTTTTAATTTTCTGAACAAATTTTTATTCAAAATACAGGAAAATTTTTTTATTTAACCAATTTTAGATTTTTTTTTTTGAAAAAGAGTAGTATTTTAACAAAAATACATTATTTATGTTTTGGATTTTCCTCCTAGTACAAAGCCTCCCAAAATGTATGTGTTTTTTCGAATACCACGAAAAGTTGAGCATGCTCGCACATGTTTATTTATATTAGTGATGCGTATCTCAAATACTTTTCATTAGATGCCAAATTTATATATAGTTTATTTGGAAGAAATATGAAAAAAAAACGTAAAATCAGAAAATTGGGTAATTTTTTACCCCACTTTTTAACCCCTAAATGTGAGATTGGGCAACTAGAAAAATGGGGTCTCTTCATTTTTGAACCTTTCATTTCTTTTTAATTTTTGAACCTTTTATCGCAATCGACGGGACCCGTGAATGGACTCTCCTTGTGAGTCGAAAAAGGGACAGTGTCAAAAATGAGTTAACACGTACAATCGCACTTTTAAGGTTAACGATAGTTCTTTGAAAGGGTTTTAATCGTTATTGGTAGTTTTTTTGCCAACCATGGTTTTAACGTATGAATTCGACTGTTAAAAGTCTGTGGTATTTACCAAATTTTTATTCTGTTCTATACAATGCGGCTCACAACGGATTTTAAGATAAATAAAAAAACGTCTTTTAACGTAGTATTTTTGGATACTCTAATAACAATTCCATTATATCTATTTAAAAAATTATGTAATTTTAAGTTTATTTTTTTTTTTATATTATTTTTAATGCAACTGTTTAAGCAATTGCTTATAATGTTTTGTTATAAAACTGAGCTTTACATAATCAGTCATTTCTTTTCTTTTTTGTTGTAGTTAACAATTTAAAATAAATTTAAATAGGATTAAAACAAGTTGCAACTTTAGTAGCAATTTTAAAATAAAAAGATTCTAAACTTTTTTCAAATAGTTCAGGTTGCCAAATTGGAATGGAAATTTTAACGATATAGTATAAAAGAGATTCATAAAAAAGAGACTAAAACAAGTTGAAAAATAGTTAATCTAAAATGAACACGAACTAATGAGTGGAATGTGAAATCTAATGACCACTCTTTTGTGTTTGCTGTTGCTGCTGTTGTTGCTGTTGCTGTTGTTGTTGATTTTGTTGTGATTTTTGTTGGGCCCTCATAAACTCGGGATAATCTATATAACCATCTTTTGACGTATCATCCATTTGTAAGATGGGATCAATTAAAGCTACCAGTTCCTCGTCAGTAAATATTTTTTCTTCTACTGTTGGCTGTTGAACATTATTGGCATGAGCATCTTTACTTCCTTGCTCTATATGGGATGTTTGTGATGACCCCCAAAATATATGTTTGTTATATATGAAGAAGTTTTTTTTTTTTTTATCAAATATATCCATTTAACCAAGATGATGATACCAAATACCAAAAAAAAAATTTTAATATATTTGTGTTGCCATTTAAACATATTAATTATAAGCACATATTATGAATACACACGGAAACATGTGCAATATGTGTATAAAATGAATGCAGTTTTATATGAAAATAAAAGAAATCAAATAACAAAATACAAATGTTTTAGTATTAAAAGCAATTTCGTTGATGCTTTAAACTTATTTAAAATGGACGTTAACAATAACAATAAAAAAAATTAAAAAAAAACAAAAAAATTAAATGTAACGATTGACTTACCATGCCAATGAATAAGAGATTTGATTAGTTCACAACCGTCAAGTTTATTGTTGTTGTCGGAATCGTGCATTTTAAAATAGTGAAATTGTAATTCAGCTTCCGACATTTTACTCGTATCAATAGGTACTTGCATATGCTCTTGGATATGCCTGAAAAGAAAAAAATAATTAATTAGATATTAGTGTATTAAAAAAATATTTTAAATAATTACACAGTTCAACAAAATCAGAAAAATTCGATGCTACGTACCATTTCTAAAAGACTTTTTGACGCAGATGTCGAATGAAGCCTTAGAATTTTAAATTTAGGTATAGTTAAAGAAATATTTGCAAACAACTTTTTGTAGGAAATTCAAATTGTTTGATAAACTTTTTGCAAAAAAAAAAGTACGAAATTGAAAACAAAAACAACATTCAAATAGGGCGGATCAATAAGTCCGTGACTTTTCAAACTTCCCTCGTAGTTATATGAAATGCAACACTGATCCCATCAAGTACCACCTGTTAATAGACTACTGTCAAATTGTTAGCAAGTTCCGTCATTTACTTTGCGTTTAACAGCTGCGTTTAACATACAACCTCGATTGTATTTTTTTAAAAATGGAAAAAAGTGAATTTCGAGTGCCCATTAAACATTATTTTTTGCGAAAAAAACCGTCAATCAAACCAAGGAAAATCTTGATAAATACTATGGGGACTCTACATCATCGATTTCAATGGTAAAAAAGTGGTTTACTGACTTTCGCGTGAGATTGTTGATGACATAGACATTTCATATAGCAGTGTGGTTTCGATTTTAAATGATCAGGTTTAAGAAAGCTGTCTGCAAGATGGGTGCCGCATTTGCTCTCAATTGACCATAAACGTAATCGTGACCAATAAAGTGATGGCAACAGTTTTTTGGGATGCACGCGGGATAATCCACATCGATTACCTTCAAAAGGGAAAAAACAATAAACGGCGAATATTATGCCAACTTATTGGATCGATTCAACGAGAATTTAAAAAAACGACCCCATATGGATAACAAATGCCTATTTTATGGACCTCGCAAAATCCTATTTTTTGGAAGGGATACAAAAATTGGAGAAACGTTGGACTAAGTGTATAAGATTATGTTGAAAAATAATTTTTTTTTTTGCAAAAAAAAAACTGTGTTTCATTCAAAAAGCCACGGATTTATTGATCCGCCCTCGTAGTATGAAGTTCACATGAAAGGCATTTCAGGCTTATTGTGATTGTGCTACTGATTCAAATTGGAAAGTTTATTGTAAATATAGAAATAGGGCTAAGGCTACCATTAGGAAAGAAAGGAATAAATTTGGCATACATTTGTTTAATAATACATCGGATTGTAAACAAATTTGTTGGAAACTGAAGAATCCTGGTTGTGCTGGTAAAGAGGGTAGTCCATTTGATATGATAGATGTTGAATCATGGAATGATCAATTTTTAGATGGATTTAATCAAAGTAGGATTAATGAGTATCTGGGTAGTAATGATATGCCGGAATTTTTTTCTTTGCGTAACGTAACAGAAAATGAATTGGTTCTCGAGACAACTCGGATTAAATCGAATGCCACCGGACATAATATGATTCTCATAAAATGTATTAAACTGTTATACCCACGTATATATTTTTGCACATTGTTAACACAATTTTTACAGCTTCAGTTTTTCCTAAATCGTGGATATTGGCAAGGATTACACCAATTCCAAAAAGTGGACATTGCCAACCTTAGACCAATAAGCATATTTGCCTTCAATATCTAAAATTGACGAAAATTTAATTGAAGACCACATTTTATGTTATCCAAATCAATTCGCTTTCCATAAAAATTATAATACCGCCACATTGTTGCTTTCTTTAGCTGATTCTGTAAGAATGTAACTAAATGAACGCAAACATTGTGTAATGGTTTCATTTGATCTAAGAAAGGCGGTTGATGGTATTGCTCATTATTTTTTGCTTTGTAAGTTAAAAGATAAATTTAAATTTTCAGCTAATAATCTGTTAATAAATCCAACTAAAACGAAAGCCATCCAATTTGTTTTAAGCGATCAAGGAATTCAGTATTAAAATATTTATATCTCGGGTGAATCTATTAAATTTGATGCCTTGGTATTTATTTAGATTAAACAACTTTCCTTTGAACGTCATGTTAATCATATTTCTAGAAAGCTTTTCTTTATACTGAGGAAGCTGTACTCCCTTAGTTATTATATGTCAAGTCACATAAAACGTCGTGTGGCTTATACACTTCTTATGTCGAATATAAACTATGGTATAGAGGTTTTTACAGGTTCACAACGTTGTAATTTTGATAAACTTGAAAGGATATTTAATGGAATTTTTATGTTTGTTTACGCGCTTAGAATTTGTGATCATGTTACAAATGTTACTATTGAATTTTTATGTTGTACCTTTGATAATTATGTTGTTTTTTTAAAGTTTTAAAATATGGTGTACCTTTGATTTATGTAGTAACTTTAACTTTCGTCTTTCAAATGGAATCTTACAAATTGATGAACCTATTATCCTGTATGAAATTTTTGTTCGTTCTTTTTTAATTAGAACTGCTAGAAAATGGAATTATTTGCCATTAGAACTTCGGTACTTTTCAAGTTCTCTTAACATTTATAAAATTAAGTTATTTTTGTATTTGAACCTCTAGCTGGGACAATTTTAATTCGTTTTTTTTTTTAATAAAAAACAAATTTAAGAGATGATGTTGTAGGGAACAAGGTATAAATGTACATAAATATGTAGATGTTATATTTAGTAATAAGGATGTAAGTATATGACATAGTTATTTGCTCAAGAATGTATTTACTTTGTAATACTTTTTTTTGTATGATGAATTAAAAATAATAAATAAATAAAGTGTAAACACAGCAGTTTTTTCCGAACATATTTCGCTTTGTGACAACTAAAGCGCTGTATCAGTTCATCCAAAACGTACATCAAATAAAAGATTTTAATTAGCTGAATACTAAAATTGATAAGGCATCAAAACATTTTAAGGACTTTTAATTTTATGAAGCAAACAAAGTTTTTATAACCTCAAAAATCACCCTTATATAAAATTTTTTGCTAATTCAAAAGTATTTAATATGATTTCCTGCAAACAAAAAAAATGCGTTTGCTACATAAACGCGGTTTTCTTTTTATGTTTTAATATATGACTAAAAATCTTTTTTATGTACTCGTATTTTAAATTTTATAAATATATATATCAAAGTATGTATATTAATACATATAAACCGCCATCATTTTTCGTTAAAGATAAATTATAACGCGGATGGATTTATCATACTGAAATATCGGCTAACATAAAGGTTATTCTCGTCATACAAAAAAAAAATCAAATTATTTTGCCTCAAGACACAGTGAGGAAAATTGTCCTTTTTTTAGGCAAAATTTCCCTACAGCCCACAGTTTAAAAAAAACCCAAAAAAATAACTGACTAAATTTCAGATCAAATCCTCATGGGCCATTTATTTTATGTTCCATTTTTTTATATTTCTGCTGTACAACATTTAAAAGTTTTGGGATACAAATTAATTATATTCTCTTTTGATACTTTTTCTTAAATCCGCGTTCACAATTTTAGTTTTTTTGATAATAATCAAATACAATTTCATATATGTATTAACTTTTTGATTTCACTACAGCATCTTTAATTTCTTATCAAAATTGTTAAATTTGTCTTTAATTCAAAAGCCAATATTATGCTCCATAAATGTCCATCATTAAAAAAAGTTAAGAAAATTCTAGTCTTGTATTTTTAATAGGAAAATGACATTCTTATATTTTTGTAATAAATTTGTTACAACTTTACTCATGTTTTTTAGTAAAAAAAGTTAACAAAATCTTTAAATAAAATTGTGTAAATTTTTTTGCTCTTGAATAGCACTTTAATTATATTTTTTGAATATTGTATAGATGCATGTCGATGAAGCAATATCCACATTCATCTCCATAAAAGACAAACACGATTGGTAAATTTATTAAGATGTTGTATGAAAAATAAAATATTTCTATATATCCAACTAAAGTTGTTTATACAAAATATAAAAGCAGTGTCCGACCGAAGACTTTGTCCAGAAAATGATTTTTGTATTTTAAAGCATTATGGACAAATCTGACAAATGGAAAAATGTTTATTGGGCTTATTAGCTGCAATTTTGAGTGTCAAATTTAAAGAAAAGTCCGTAGTTAAGTAATACATTTAATAATCGGACTTCAAGCAATCGGCCATATCGGTAAAACCTTGGCGGCCGATTACTTAACTTTACAGCTAAACTTCAAAATCGAATTAAAACGGCTCAACAAATATGTTTTCAATATCAAAATGTGTCCAAATTGTCTAAAAATACTAAAAAAAACGACCAAATATTGTTTTTTGGCAGAAGTCTTTGGTCGGTCACTATATAAATGTGAACGCAGATTTGATATTGATTATCAATAGAGAATAGAATTATCTAAATGTTGAAGTACATTTCGTTTTTATTTTACAATTTTTAAATTTTGTAATTGAAGTTTCGCTGATTTCGACGATTTATTAAGAACATAAATAAAATGACTTTTTAAAATCGGCCATAAGGAAGCGATCTGGAATTTAGTCCGTTTTTTTTTTTTGTAATTTAATTTTTTTAAGCTTGTCGAGCTGTATGCAAATTTGGTCAAAAAAGTCCAACTTTCCCCACTGTGCAGTGTCAAAAATGTTTTATATTCCTTACATATTTTTCCGAATGAGCTGGGTTTCAAAGTTAAAAATTAAAATTTTAATAAGTCTGGAACTACATATCCGCTCAGGACAAAAAGTATACCAAAAGGTCTGTAAAATATTTATGGGTTTCAAAGTTAAAAATATAAATTTTATTAAGTCTGGAACTACATATCCGCTCAGGACAAAAAGTAGACCAAAAGGTCTGTAAAATATTTACAAGATTTTTTTGGCAAAATCCAATAGATGTTGTATTGTTTTTTATTTATCAACAACTTACTCCCTTTCATGTTGAATATTAGCGGCATTTAAAACTTGTTGTTGACCATGATGTCCATGTGGTGCATGATGACCAGCTCCATGTCCTTGAGGAACCTGTTGAACAGGTACTTGTTGTTGCTGTACGGGAACTTGTTGGGCTGGGGCTTGTTGAACTGGTACTTGTTGTTGTTGCTGTTGTACCGGAACTTGTTGGTATTGCATTTGTTGTTGTTGCTGTTGCATTTGCTGTTGTTGCATTTGTTGTTGTTGCTATAAGGGAATTCTATTAAAATTAGAACCTTAGTCTGTATTAGGGGCAAATAAAAACCTACGTATTGTTGAGGATTTACACCTGGTGGTAAATTATGTTGTTGATATTGTTGCGGTTGTTGAGGATGTTGTTGATATTGTTGTGGAGGCTGTTGCTGGAAATTCCAAATAAGAAAAATAATTATTAATGAAAATCTACTTCAGTTTTTCATATTTCGCAATTTACATAGTGTTGTGGTGGTACACCGGGAGCCACTCTTTGCCCATTTACAGCTGCCAAACATAACACAAATATCGTAATTAGTATTTTATACATTTTTTAACTTAATCTAAAGTTAATATTCTGTAAAAATGTTAATAAGTTTAAATTGAAGCGGATTTTTTTTGGCACAATCTGTCTGTTAAAAAAAAACTGACACGTCGTCGTCGTTACACGTCAAAAACCAAAAAATCAACACGAATCCAACAACAAAACTGAACAAACACGTCTACCAGAAACCTGCGGCGTGCCGGCTGGGCCGAGCCGCCGTCAATGTTTTCTAGCCGTCACAGCCAAACATATTTCGGCTGAAACCCGTCTTGAAATCTAACGCCAATTATTTATGAGCCTCCGGATTTTTGATAAGTCGCCACTGTAACTTTTTAATTTCTTAATGGATTTCTTCTATTTATATTTTCTTAATATATTTTGAATTCACTTTTATTTGGATTTTTTTCTAATCTAGCGCTTTCTAGTTATTTGTATAAGAGGAAATATTTTGTTGCGTAGAATTGAGCTCTTCTTTTTAAAATAAGTTTTTACAATAATAAGCCTTCAATTCTTTGTGAATTAAGCTAAAATTGAATTAATTCTTTCGAAGCTCTATACAAAACTAACATACTGGATTTAAATTCAAACCAGGTGTTTATACATAAAATTAAAAAGCGGATTCATTTAATGTGTTTAATAATTTAAACATATAAATATTTAATAATAATTTTTATTGGCCAGCTAATCCCATTTTATGTTAGAGCTGGTCAAAAGTCGACTAGCCACAAATCATTTTTCGGCTCACAGCCGGCTTTTAGTCGCCGTCGCTAACTGTTTGTCATTCAGCCGCCGATTATTTTGCTCAGCGCAGGTCTCTGTGTACTTTTCAATTTAATTTGTCCAGCTTTTTTACCCCTATTTTTACAGTCAGCTGTTGTGTTTGTAACTGGTTATTAAAAATCATTCACCAGCTTGTTGAATATGTAAAAGTAGTAGTGGTGAATGTTGCCGACGGTGGTCTCAGACAAGGCAACGGCAACATGCAACATTCATTTGACAGAGACCTGATACAGAGAACAGAGAGCTAAGCCGAGCCGAGCAGACGACGACCTTCAGCCGCGCGAAAACTGTGCAGCTATAAACCGGCTTGAAATTAAAGGATGAAAAGGCTTAATTAAACTTTCTAAAATGAATGAAATTTTACTCAAATTTCATTTCGAAAAGCCTTAATTAACTGTATATGGCCCTAAGGGCTCGGTTAAATAAAATGAAGAAATAAAAAAAAAAAAAAAAGCGTTCTTAAGGTACCCATACACTTTGCAATATTATTGCCAGTATTTTTGTCATTTTGCCCTACACAGTGCAATAAGATGTACAATACGTTTGCACAAAATTTTTTTATTTGCAAACTCTGAACATATTAATAAAAACAAATATACACTAAATGAGAATTTTTCAAAACTCAATATAATCATCTATTTTAAAATAACTAACAAAAATAAACTAATTACTGTCAAATTAATGTTTTGGTAGTTGTTTACAAAACATACTAAAATAACTGATTCAAAAAACTGTTAAAAAAATACAGTATTTTTCTTCAGTTGTTTTTTAAAATAACTGTAGAAATAGTTATTTTGTATTATTTCATAGAAAAACTATTGTAAATTGCAACTAAAAACAACTACTACGCAAACAACTGCCATGTACTATTGGGAATTTTGACTTTGCATTTTAAATATGATGTAGGAGATACACACTTTTATTGTAATTGAAAGAGAAACTACCCATGTAGGACTTCCATTTAATGAAAAAGCTGATCACTACGCCAAGCTTGCTACATCCAGCGGGTTAGAGTTAACGCCTCAATTATCACTCAAGGACGCTTGTACCAAAATTTATAACAACCTTTGGGATGAATGGAACTCTGAATACAAACAGATATCGCGTTTAAAGGGAACAAAATTTTTTACGATTTTTCCCAACTTGCCCAAAAAGCATTGGTTCTTAAACTCATCTCTGACTTCTACAGAAATAAAAACAATAAATAGACTGTTAACGGGGCATACTTATAATAAACCGTATCTCCACATGATTAAAGTAGAATCATCTCCAAACTGCGATGAATGCGATACACCTCAAACCGATGACCACCTTATTTTCATATGCCCGAAATTTTCGGAAATACGAAAAAATTTTGATTTCTTCGCACAATTCAACAACCTGTATACATTACTGAATACGTTTCAAGATGCTGTCTTCAAAAAACTTGTTGCTTTCATTAACCTGTGTCAAATCGACCTCTAATAGCTGTCTAACCATCAGTGAATCATCAGTAACTGCAATGTTTCCTTGCTCGTCTAATAACATTAGCTGTTCTTATTCACGCACACACGTTTCATTCCTGCTATGTATCAACCAATCGGACATTTCGTTTTTTTTTCACCACTTGGCAGTACAACAAATCTATTTATTCTGAAAACATCAACTATCTTCAAGTTATGCATACATCTTTTTGGATTATTTAGTACTGGCATATAAGTATCTGAGGAATACTTCGCCAACCGCCTGATCTCATCAGGCAAACCAAAAATTTAAAATAAAAAAAAAAAAAAAAAGAAAGAGAAACTATTTTTAAAATACCGAAAAAAATCTGTTAAAAACAGTAACTAATAGATGAAGTAAAAATTACTGTAGTAAAATGAATGTAGCAAAAAAAAAGTGCGAGATATTTTACGATTGTTATTTTTACTGCATTTATTAGTTAATTTTAACAGTTAATAACATATAATTTTTTGTTAATTTAGCGCTAAGTACCTTTGACGACTTTTACACTGAATTTACAGTTGTTTTAACAGTCAATTTCAGCAGACTATACAGTCAAACTTCTTTGAGTGCAATAATATTAATTAACGGCTTCGTGTAATGTGTTTAATTATTTAACACTTTTTTGTTAGCCGGCTTACAAGGGAGGTATCCCAACCCGAAATCGCGTATTTTAGTGAACTTTGGATATGTTGTAAAGGAGCAAAACAAAAGAGACAGGTATATCTTTTTTAGCTGCCCAATCTCGTGTAAGTGGGGTTAAAAGATCATTTGTATTTGTATGAAAACATGTCTTTAGTTTGCGAAAACTATATTTGTTTGTGCACAGGATTTGTACAATTACTCAAGAAAATTAACATTTTTATACCTATATTGCCCATATAGTGCACCCAGAGCTGCCACGTTTTTGACTTATTTGAAATATAGGTATTACTTTGCATTTTTTTTAGCTTACTACAACAGATTTAATGTTACTCAAAACACATTTTTTTTAACAAAACTACTTGAAAGTATTTGGGCATAATTTGTACACTAGTGAATGTGTCTTCAAAAACCATCTATTTTATACCAAGTTTATTTATAATTACTTGAGATAGAACTAAATACACCGAAAAAACGTAAAATGGCGTTATTTTTGAACACACGTAGTAATGCCTCAACATGAGATTGTGCAGCTAAAAATAAAACAAGTGTCCCTAAAATTTGTATTCTCTATAACATATCTGAAGTTCATGAAGATTTGCCGGCTCAGGTCGGAATACCTCCCTTGTAAGGCGGTTTTATGTATTTTTAGCCAGTAAAATTTCGCTCGCAGCCGGCTCCAGCGCCGCCGAAAATTGTTTGTTCAGCCGCCGCCGCCAATTATTTTGGTCAGCGTAGGTCTCTGACATCAACACATAAAAAATACTGAAACTTCAAATAAAAGTATGTTCAGTGCGTAAAGATATAAGCCGAACAATTTTGTAGGCTAGCAAACGGCAGAAGAAACGGAATAAAAGTTAAAACTAAAAGCAACAAACAATTGTCCATACAATTTTGTATACACTTGTAATATTATTGCGCAACTTTTCCTTTGTGTTCTTTATTCTATTACCATATGTGGTAATAGATTAAAGAACAAAATCGGGAAATTGTGCAATAATATTGCTAGTGTATGGAATTAAACGCTAAATTTTGGTAGTAGCTCGGGGTATGGGAAAAATGTTCGCCTTCAGTTTTAACTTTCATTGTGTTTCTACTATTATTTTGTTTCCTCTTTGATTTTTAGAGTTGAGAAACGGCGGCGGTGGCTTCAAAAAGATTCGGATTACGGCTTCAAATCGGGTATAGTAATTTTTTTCGATTTTGTTCTTTAATCTATTACCACATAATATAATAAATGACAAGAACGATAAGTTATGCAATAATTTAAAGTCTGGCAGCAGTGACAAATTTCTCAAAAATACTCTCGACGGCTCTTTAAAATATCGTGTTAGAATAAAGCAAATATATACACAATACAGTGTCTATAATAACTAAAAAAAAAATTTTTTATTAAAAAAAATTTTCGTCTGTCACTAGTGTCTGGTCTGTTTAGTCTGTGCTTGGGCAATCTAGTTCCTTTGAGTGATCGATCTTTCTAGTTCGATTGATCTAAATGAACTATTCATTTATGACCTTTGTTTTCATCGCTATTAATTAATAATGATACAAAAATTTAAAAGTTTGAATTTTAATAAAATAAATTGAATAGAAAAATATATTACTGAAAATAAGAAAATTCAGAAAACGAGTTTGTTCTATAATAATTTTTCTTACGTACTTCGTTTAATTTGGATTTCAAAGTTCCTTTTAAAAAATAAGGTACCTGTTGAAATAAACTGTTAAAAAAGAAATTAAATTGTGTCGAGTGAAAAGAACGAAATGAACGTATGGACTAAAAGACGAGTAATGGTAAACTAGGTCATATCTTTCAATTGGATGACTGGTTCAATTGAACTAGTTAGTTCGCGAACTACACATCTAACACAAGATATATTTATAAATATAATAATATTTATATTTATATATATTTATAAATATAATAAATATATCTTGATCTAACACAAGTCTAAACTGTAATTTTATTGTTAATATCAAATTAAAAACAAAAATAACCAAAATTTTTCCCGAAAAGAAAGAATTTAAAAAAACTATAATTTTATTGTTAATATCAAATTAAAAACAAAAATAACCAAAATTTTTCCCGAAAAGGAGGAATTTAAAAAAATGGAATATATTTCACAACAAACATTACACGACTTTTGTCGAGCTTGTCTCCAAGAGTTGAAAGAACCAAAATACAATATATATTGTTTGGATTTGGAAATGCGTCAGTGGCTACAGGATGATACTTTGGACAATTGCTTAGAAAGTGATAGATATTCCAGTAATATTTGCCGTTTGTGTCGCGATAAGTTGGAGGATCTATTAGAATTTCGGAAAATGTGTGCACGTTCTCGTCAAACTGTACTTGCTATTTTAGAAAAAGAGCAACAGAAGATAAAAAGTCCTGAAACATTAGTAGATACTAAACCCGAAATAGATGTAATAGAAGAAAATAACCAAGATTGGCTGGAATTCGATTTCATTGTTCCAAATAAATTAGAAACTACAATATGTGACAAAAAAGAGTTCAATCTAGGAAAAGTTGAGGTTATTGTAGAGGTGAGGAACATGATTTTTAAAGCTAGATTTATAATAGGGGATTTGTCCACTCAGCATTACATTATTGAGCCAATTATATTTTAGTACACTTTATCCTGCATACTGCATAATTGTGAATCCAGCTTTATTTTTAGTTTGTCAATGAATGAGTTTATTGAACCAATTGGATACAACAAATGAATTTCTCGTTCAAATAAGGAACTTTATATAATCAAATTCCAGAGCTATACAAGAAAAGCGATACAAGAAACTGTTATAAATAACAACGATACAAGTCTAAAACTTATGTTTAACAGTAGAATGACCGGAATTTTTTTTATACTTTGCCCAAAACCAGTCAAAATGACTGGTGTTTTTTTTTTATAAATTCGTCAAAAATTAATTTATTCATAATAGTTAAACAAAACCCCGTTACCCAAATATACAAAAGTGTTGTTTTATAATAAAAATACCATATTTTGCAAATATGCGTCTTTTTTTCAAATCAGGAGTGGCCAAATTTGTGAAAATTACATTTAAAAAACAAATTGCATAAAAAATGGATTTAATTTTTGTGCTAAAAAAAAGTAGGCTAGTGTACCATCCGCATAAATCCGTGGATTTTTCTCAATTTGAAAAACATATATTGGTGTATATAAATGCGAGTGTATGGGTAAAAATAACTAAAAAACTTAACCTCTAATAACTACAGAGGGTCCTATTGAACCTTAAATAAAAGCTCAATATCTTGTCAATAAATTGTTTTATAAAAAAAAAACTCGAACAAATGAATGAGCACATTCGTTGGAAATATATTTTAAATGCATTTCCAATGGTGATTAAATCAATCAAATTTGGCGGTCGTGCCCCTGTGATTTTACCATCGGCATATTCAGAAAGGGAATATTAGTAGATGAACCAATTTTCATCAATTTTGGCACAACTTTTAGCTAAACTCGCTAAAAAAAATTTGACATCAACATATTTAGCGTCTAAATATAAGACCGAGTTTCATCAATTTTGGAAATGTGCGGCTAAACGTTATTAAGGCCAAAAAAAAAAAAATCATCAAAATTTAAAAAATCTTCAAAATCTAAAAAGATCAAAAAATGTCAAAATTTAAAAAACTCTCCTTCTTCTTTATTTGCCAATTCGTTTTCCAAGTTTTAGCGACCAATACAATTGAAGTAGATTATATTACATTGCATGATAAATAATTTCATAAATTTTTCATAATTTCTGCAAAAGCGTCCCTATTTCTCGCCTCGCTCGCTTCCAGTCTTTTTACGTCAACTGCTTTAATAGTCCACACCTCCGTTGCATATTTGAGTACTGACCATACATATGTTTTGACGAATCTAAGTTTTGTTTCAAGGTTAATGTCATGGCAGGTGAGAACTTTCTTATATTTAAAAAATGCTTCTCTTGCCAATTCAATACGGCATCTTATTTCTTTTGAACCGTCCCACTGGTCATTGATTGTAACCCCCAGATACTTAAAGCTCTGTAATTTATCGGCATAGGAGTTTTGTATTCTTAAGGTGGTTATGTTGTGGTTACCTTTTCTGCTTACAAACATATATTTCGTCTTTCGGATATTTATCGTCAGGCCATATGCTTCACTGTATGTAGTCAGTTTGTTAACTAGATCTTGAAGTCCAGACATGCTATCAGCCAGTAAGGTGGGGTCATCGGAATATCGAATATTATTGAGGAACATGCCGTTCGTATATATTCCTTTCCGTACATTACATATGGAAAGATTCTTTCGGAGTAGATATTAAATAATAATGGGGACAATATACAGTAGGCCGGGTCGATTTGTATGGAGGCAAAAAAATCGCTCAACGTTCAAGGAAAATCGTATTCTAGGGATTAAAATAAGAAACTTTGCCGAAGGAGCCATACCTCTAAAACGAATTCTGATGTCCCGACTTTTGACCCGTAGGGTCAAATTTTGAAAAATCCCACTTTGACCCATTTAGAGTGCCATAATCGAGTCCAACCCAATCGAATATAATTTATGCATTCATCTGCTATAGCGTCTTCCGGAGAAGAAATAGAGACCCTAATCTTTGAAAGACTCCTCCTACTTTCTGAAATATTTCAATCCCGTGATTTGTCCATTTTGCTATAAAAACACGGCTAAAAAGGCCCTCTTTCAACTTCAATTTTAACACCTTAACGGTCACCTAGAATGATGATTTGTGCATTAATCTGCTAGCGCGTCTCTCCTACTTTCTGAAATATCAAAGTGGGATTTTTCAAAATTTGACCCTACGGGTCAAAAGTCGGGACATCCAAATTCGTTTTAGAGGTATGGTTCCTTCGGCAAAGTTTCTTATTATGATCCCTAGAATACGATTTTCCTTGAACGTTGAGCGATTTTTAAATCGACCCGCCCTTATATACAGCCTTGTCTGACTCCTCTGGAAATTTCTATATTTTCTTTCAGGTCTCCGTTGACATCAACTTGTGCTGTCTGATGCCAATACAGACTCTTAATGCATCGGATTTCTTTGTCGTCTATACCAACAGATATAAGAATTTCCATCAGTTTATCATGCTGTACCGTGTCGAAAGCTTTTTCGTAGTCAATGAAGCCTAGGAAAACGTACTTTTGCACATTTCTGCATTTCTGAACCAGTGTCTGTATACAAAAAAGTGCTTCGCGGGTGCCTATACCCTTTTTAAAACCAAACTGAGATTCACCCATCCTCTTTTCGCATTTTTCATATATTCGAGAGTGAAATATTCTGAGAAATATTTTGAGGGCATGACTCATTAGGCTAATAAGCCTATAATCATTGCAATCTCCAAAATCAGCAAAAAAAAAACTAAAAATGAATAAAAATTTGTAAAATTAAAAGAAATCGTTTTATCTGAAAAATCGCTATTATTTGAAAAAATCAACAAAAAAAATCAATTTAAAATTTTAGTGATATTTTCAAATTTTGGAGTTTTTTTAAGTTTAATGATTTTATTAAATTGAGGCGATTTTTTCATTTTTGTAGTTTTTTTTTTCAAAAATTTTGCTTGTTTTTCCAATATTAGCGAATTTTATAAATTAATTTGATTTAACGAATTTTTTTATTTTGTTTTTTTTTTTCAATTTTGGAGACTTTTTTAATTTTGGTGATTTTTTTAATTTTGGCATTATTTTGAATTTGTTATCAATATGGATTATTAAAACATGAAATTTCATATTTAATAAAATATTTAATATATATTATTAAAGTTTTAATTGAAAGTGAGTTTGAAATCAAACAAAAGTTTTATTGAAATTTAATTAATTTTTCTGTGTTGAATTAAAATAAGCTGATATAATGAATTGACTAATTTTTATACTAAATAAAATTTACATTTTTTATTCAAGCCTTCCATAAAAGACATCATACCACCAGATACTGAAGAAGACCCCGAACAAATTCAATATATTAAAAAGGAAGTGATTGAAGAAATTTCAGATAATGACCAAGATAGTGGATCCGAATATGAACTGGATGAAAATGATGAAAATGAGAGTTCAGACTCTGATAATAAATCTGAAACAGTAATATTTAAAACAGAAACTACAAGCTGTAAAAAGAAAAACGTCGTTAAAACTAAAGCTACTAAAACCCAAAAAACTTCAAGCACAAAAAAGAAACCACAACATCAATGTAATGAATGTGGTCGAAAATGTCTCAATCAGCAAACTTTAGAGAATCACAAGCGTACACATCAAGGTTTAAAACCATTCCAATGTCCACAGTGCGAGTGTAGCTATCATAAATCCAATAATTTAAAAAGACATATAAAAGCCAAACATGCTTTAGAAAAGTTAAATATAATTTGCGAATATGAAGGATGTGGTAAAATATATACGAATGAAGGAAGTTACAAGGCACACTTTCGTCAGAAGCATGTATCAGTTGCAAAAGTAGAACAAAAACACATGTGCGAAGATTGTGGCAAGAGTTATACACAATTGGGAAGTTTAAAAATACATCAATTTACACACAAAACCAAAGATCAATATCCCTTCCATTGTAACGATTGTGGTAAAGCATTTGCGAAACATACTGAATTCAAGGCACACCAACTTAGGCATATGGGTATTAAACAATTCGAATGTCCACTTTGCGGATTAAAAAAAACCACCCAAAAGGAATTACACAGTCATATGAATAACCACACAAGGGAAAAACAGTGGCAATGCCTCCGGTGTCCGATGATATTTAGTAACTCTGGAAATTTGCGCAGGCACGATCGAATTGTTCATCAGGGTTTGCGACCGTACGCATGTCAATATTGTGAGGAATCATTTGGTAAACTGGAGCATTTAAAGTGTCATGAAATGCGCCATACTGGGGAAAAACCACATGTTTGTACGGAGTGTGGAAAAGGTTTTATACAAAAAGTTGCCTTAAAAACTCACATGAAAACGCATAATAAATAGTTGTACAAACATTATGCTGAATTTAATATAATACCTAAACAAATATGTATAATAAACAATTTTTGTAATATTAATTTCAAGAGTTTAAATAAAAAAGTTTACAACAAAATTTGTCATTGAATATGTTCAAATTTGGAATACTTGGCAAAATTCAAATAATTTGAGTAACTTGCAGGTTATAGTGTAGATAGGCACTCCAAAATTTTGAATGTTTTTTCGTTAATTTCAATGATAATACGTATTCATTCTCAAGTTGCGACGGTTTACTTACATGTGACAACGGGGGGCTAATTAGCTCTTGGTGAGTACAACACCTCATTCAGAAAAAACAGATTTTATCTGGGTTGCACTTTAATATAGTATATTTTATTTATTAAATTTTTTGTTGACGTCTTAATCTGATCCAAACTTGCATTCACACTTAGTTGATAACATTAGGTCTATTCGTTTACTTTTCCAGTAAAATCCAGTAGATGAGTAAATTTTGGGCAAAATGAAAATTTTACTCTCTTGCACAAAAAAGCAAACGAACGAAAAACTTGCAGGTTAATTCAAACATATGAGCGCTAAAAAGATTAGTGTTGTAAAATATGTGTTATTTAGACTACCCAGTATATATTGTTTTTGGTACTTGATGCATTGGATTTTAATAATTATAAATTCGTAGCAATTGTATTTATTAAATAAACTTTTGTGGAAGCTCTTAGACTTCTTTAGTTTGTACATGACTTTTAATTTTGTTTCTAGTTAAATAACATACGAAAATACATGAATACTTGATTTTTGATATTCGGTACCCTGAATTATATGCACTAAGAAGTATTCATATATTCGTTAGCTTTACATCTCTAATATATTAATGTAAATAAAAACAATTAACACAGATATTAGAAAACTGATAAATTGTTACTATAATAATTGCAACTGACTACTTTAATTTGTTTCAGGTTGAAAATAATTATTTTTAGTTTTTGCCGCACTTTTAATTCAGCTTTTAATCTTTTAAATGTTTTTATTACTAAATGTATGCTTATTTTTGTTTGTTTACTTAATTTAATCATATGTTTTTGTTTTCTACTGGATTTTACTGGCAAAAATTTGTCCAGTAAAAATTTGCAGGTTTTTTGCTAACAACTGTCACTTTACTCTCGTAGTAGATGCTCTCTTTTGCAAATTTATGTGTACGCGAACGCATTTCAGTAAAATCCAGTACAAATTTGTGCAAATTTTGGTGTAAACGAATGGACCTATTATTATCGTGTTTAAGTTTGTGTTTAGAATTTAAACACGATAATTTTACGTATTTTGCGGTCAGAAAAATCTTAGGAAGGAAATGTGATTATTTTTTTTTTTTTTATATATTTTTTGTGAATCTTTTGTCAGATAAATCGAAAAATGGAAGTGTGATTGTTTAATTTCTTTTTTTTAATATTTTTTGTGGACATAAAATGTACACGTTTAACTCGTGGTTTTATTGTTTTTGGAATAATTTTAAGACATAATTTTTGAATTCAAAAGCCCTCCAACAAGACCCAAACATGATTTTTATCGGACTCAAAAGAGGCTCCAATCTACGAGGTAAATTTAAATGAATTTTTTTGACTCCAACTTCTAAGGGAAATTCTCCTAGACACACCAATTTTTCTGAGTAATTTTTGAATGCAAAAAGAAGGCTCTTTTGGATGATCCACTTTTATACAAAAAATAAATATTTAATATTTTTGAGTGTCTTTTTGATTAATTTTTTAGCCCGTTTTCTAGCTGGGAAAACAAAATGAACTCATATTTAATTATTACGTAGGGGAAACTGCCCTGATGTTAGCATTAATCAACAGATTACCCCACAACGTGAAGTCGTCAAATACCTTGGTATGACAATTGATAGACGCCTTACCTGGAAACCACACATTAAGGCTAAACAAAATCAACTTAACATAAAAAGTAACAGACTTTATTGGCTCTTGGGACCAAAATCCCAGCTCAACTTAAACAACAAAATTAGAATATATAAAGCAATCCTAAAACCAGTTTGGACGTATGGGATACAACTCTGGGGTACTACAAGCAAATCAAACAGAAGTATATTAGAAAGATACCAATCAAAAACTCTGAGGTTAATCACAAATGCCCCATGGTTTATAACAAATAAGCACATACTTCTTGATCTTGACATTCCATCAGTTTCCCAAGAAATTCACAACTTTAGTGAAAGGTATTTGCAAAGACTAAGTGATCACTCCAATCCTTTGGCAATTTCTCTCCTTGATGACAGCAACGAAATAAGAAGATTAAAACGAACCCATATATTAGATTTACCACTTAGAAGCTCAACCCTAAGCTGTAAATATGTAACATAAAAAAAAAATCTCATTTTCTCTTTTTGTACATACAGAAAGAAGAAATTCTTTGTATTATAAATATTTTATATAAAACTAATTTTTTTTGTAAAAAGTTGCGAAGTTTATTGGAACTTTGCATCACATGTCAATTGCTATTAAATTAAGAAATTTGCTTATTGTTTTGTTTGTTAGACAGATTGCAAATAAAGATATATTATAAAAAAAAATAAAAAAAAAAAAATATTTAATTATTTTAATTGCTTCTTTTTAAAAAACAAAGTCACTAATTTGGATTATATTTTTTTAAAAAGCGCTAAAATATAAGTAAAATTATTGCTCACACAAAAAAAAAATAAAATGTTGACTTATTTTGAACAAGAGGCACAATCCTTAACTTTGTGTTAGCTTTTTCATATAGTTTTGCTTCCTTAAACATAAAATTAAACATAAAAACACTAAAAAAAAGTACTACATATATTATTTTTTGTAAAAAAAGTTACACAAAAGTTAATCCAGGTCTTTTTTTTTCATAATAAATATAGAATTTATTCTCTCCAATTTACATAACCCAAGCCCTTAGGGCCATATATGATTATTAAAAGCTACTTTATAACACAAGTTAATTAATAGTATTTTCTATATTAAAAAAAAAAAAAAAAAAAACATTTTATTTAACTAAAAAAATTTTACTTTAACTTATACTTGGGCATTTTATATTGGCATTGAAATTTAATTGGCATTACCATTTAAATGTCAATGATTTTTTTTAATTGCCATTGATTAGACCAATGGTAATGAAATGCCACCAATGCATTTTTTAGCCATTGCAAAGGCTAAAAAAACCAATTGGAATTGACGAAAAAACAATTGTTTATAAAAAGTAGTTTATTTTGAAAAAAAATATAAAAAATTTAAGTCCTAACTTTAAATGTATTCGCTTGTTTGGTATTATTAGCCAAGCTGGATCAGCTTTTTAAAATATATACTTAATAAAATACAGAATATTTATAAAATAAGTACGCAAATTAAGGGCTTTAATATATATTTGTAAATAACTTTGTAAACAATTGTACCAAACAATTCTAACAATCAATTATAATAGTCTGTTAAAGGCATTGATCAATGCCAATTGAAACAAAATTTCATTGGCATTGCTTTTAAGCAATTGTAATGCCAAAAAATTGAATTACCATTGTCATCAAACAATGCCAATTAAATCGTCTACTAATTGATACATTCAATGAACTAGTCCCAAGTATGCTTTAAGCTCATGCTACAATAAAAAAGTTTTTATTTTCTAAGTAAAAAATTATAAACTTTCATATTCCGAAATAAAAATAGAGCTATCTCTAAGGATTTAGCAGACAATAATATAAGACACCGATATAGGCCTAGATTAACATTCTAGGGTTAATGCACTGCAGGTGAAGCCCAAGATATATTTATATAGGTAGTCTCACTAGAACAACAACTACAACAAACAACTACAAACAATACAAAAACAACAGGCATTTTGTTGTTGGGTACAGTACAGTAAGGTGTCAAAACCATGTAAGAAATGTCAAAATCAGGTAAGAGGAAGATAAACAGCTGGGCTACTAAGACTACCTATATAAATATATCTTGGTGAAGCCATGGGATAACTTCAACGTGTCATTTCACTGAACATACGTCTTTGTTATTTATTTTTTTTTTCTTATTTTCTATGTAACAAGTGTCGTCACAGTTGGTTTAATTTTTGAATTTATGTTTAATTTAGTTTGTTTAAAGAATCATTTTATTTATTGAAATAACTGCATTATAAACACGGTATTAAATAAAAAAATAATTATGGTAAGTAAAAAAAGGAAAGTTTAAGCTAACCAAAGCTACAAGTGTTAAAGCTGACATACTTTATCAGAAAAATTTTATCTATTGATAATTGTTAATACCAATTATTAAACATTTTTCTTTTCCTTATTTTACGCTTTTGTAGGCTCGCTATTTCAAGGAACAAGATATCGATGGTAATATTTTTTGCATTTAACATGTAATTTTTTAATCGAGTTCCAATTAAACCGGAAGTGAAAGCTGTTGTTATGCTCCACTTATTTGCCAATGAACTTTTCTAATTGCAACTAAATTTTTATAATTCCATTTTAGAATTTCGTGAATGTTTTTATCTCTTTGCCCGTTCGGGACAAATCACTACTTTGGACGAGTTAACTGTTATAATGAGATCTTTAGGTTTATCTCCCACCATACAAGAGTTGATTAATTATTTAAAAAAGAAAAGTGGTAAAATGAGTTTTGCAGATTTCTTGGAAATAATGCATCAACATTCTAAGGTGGAAAATTTACCAGATGAAGTGGTAGCTGCATTTAAAGCAGCA
This sequence comes from Delia radicum, assembly GCA_021234595.1. Taxonomy (NCBI): domain Eukaryota; kingdom Metazoa; phylum Arthropoda; class Insecta; order Diptera; family Anthomyiidae; genus Delia; species Delia radicum. The sequence goes on from CM037851.1 coordinate 235,236,612, forward strand.
GATCATCAAAATAGCGGCGTAATACCCGCTAGACAACTACGAAATTTATTACAAAATTGGGGAGAAGGTTTGTCGGTAAGGGAGGTAAGACTATCAAATCATATTTGCAATTATACATTCCAGTTATTTATGTCTTTGTTTATATTGTTAGGTTGACAATATTTTCCGTGAGGCTAATGTTAATAACAACAGTATGGTTCGTTATGCTGATTTTGTTAAAATAGCTTGTGCTCCAGTACCAGATTACTACTAAAGTTAAAGGCGTAAAACATTCCATACATTTTAAACAATTGTGTATAACTTATAATTTTTTAGTTTTTTTTTTAATAAAAAAACAAAAAATATTTTGGTAAAAGGGTTTTTGCTGTTTGTAAAAAAGTGGCAAAGATATAAGATATTTTCAGCAGTTTCTAGTTCACTACAGCAAAATTATTTCACGATAGGTGTAAAGCTATAAAATTATAATAAAAAAATTAAAATTGTCAAAATAATTTATTTTATGGAGTTCAGACATTTTCGTAAAAGTACGAAAAGAATTCGGGTCTTTAGAAATAAATCTTTGAAACCTATCCTATCAGTTTATATATTTAATCAAAATTCTAACTATAGTTAATTCACGATTTTTATTTAAAATAAAGAGCTTTTTAAAGTAGGAAAAATTCTAAATAAAATTGAGATTTTTATTAAAAATTTAAGAGAAATTCTTATTTTTTTTCAAATTGAGATAATTCTTAAAAAATGTTTTCATTTTGTATTAAAAATACAAACATTGTTTTTTCTGACTTTATATATTTAGTTAGAATATTGTTCTACTTCAAGTCCAAAATCTAATATGACATTGTCATTAGAGTCCAACCGAACAGTTCGGCCAAAAACCTATATTTTGTCGGTTTTTTGATATCTAGAGGCAAAGATGACAAATTTTAGTATTGGAAACATGTTTGTTGAGCCGATTTAATTTGATTTTGTGTGTAAAATTTAAGAGAAAAGCCGAAGTTTAGCTATAAATTTAAAAGTTCGGCCGCCGAACTATTTTCAATTTGGCCGAACAGTGAATTCATTGCTTAAGTACAGACTTTTATTCAAAATTGACACTCAAAATATCATATAATCAGTCCAATAAACATTTTTCCATCCGCCAAATTTGTCCATAATGCTTTAAAATACCGAATACAGACCAAATGCATTTTCTGGCCGAACTGTTCGGCCGGACACTAATTGTCATGTTAAAAATTATATTGTCATATTGAAAATTTATGAGAAATTCAGATTTTTTTTTCAGAAAAATGTTTTATTTTTTGTATTAAAAAATACAAACATGATGATATTGTCATATGTAATATGATATTGTTATATTATAAATTTTTAATAGAATTTCAGTTTTTAATAAAATTTCTTAAGATATATCTTCACAATACTAGACTATTCTACGCTACAGATTGGATTTTGTTTATTTCTCTTTTGCACTTAAATATTTTCTGTATAATTCTATTTCCTCTTTTTCTCGAATCTAATCTGCAGCGTACAAAACTCCAGTATTGTGAATCTACCCTTAATGTCAGTCAAATACAAAACCTAATTTTTAATTAAAAATTCTGAAATAAAAAAAAATCACAATTTCAATTAAAATGTTCCCAATTTCTAATTTCACAATTATATTTAGAATTTTCTTAATTTTAAATGGAAATAATTTTAGATAAAAAATTATTCATAATTCAATTATTACAATAATATTTACAATTTCAAAGAAAAATCACAATTTCAATTAAAATGACTCCAACAAATAAAAGGTATTCGATTGGAATTCTGTGTCCTTAGGATTCATTTCACAATATCTATTTTTTGAAATTTTGCTAAATTTTAACTTTAACACTTTCCAAAAATTGTCAAAATCACAGTCCAGCTTTTTAGAATAGAGAAATATAAACGGGTTGGACTGGACAGTTACAATTTTTATTATTTTTTTCTAATTTAAACCCAATTTTATTTTGAATTTTCTCAATTTAAAATAAAAAAATTGCAATATCAATTAGATTCTTCATATCATAATTATCAACTTAACCCTTAAATGCTTCTGCATCTTTAAATATACAACAATTCAAAATTCCTACGACTTTCTTTTGAGCTTAATTAAAGTAACCCCAAGCGCTAAAATACATTTTTCAAAAATCATTTAGAATTGCGCCTTTTATTAATCATTAAAGTCGAAAAAATTAGAAGGTGCGAAATGTAAGCTTTCAAATATATTTTTTTGTCCCGAAGTAACTTCATTTTTGTGTAACGCCTAATTAAAAATTTTTGTTTTATTTTATAAAAAGCATTACATTTTTTTAAACTCGTACGTATTTTGTTTATTTAGGATTTCACTCCATAAAAACAAATTTTTACTCAAATCGACACTTTTGCCAATACAAACGTAAAAGTGAATACCGCGGTAATGTATGTCGCACAGATTGTCTGTAAAAATTTAAAATCTTTAATTTTATTTGTAATTTTTCCAATTTCAGTTTAAAATGGTATAGTGAAACTCTTTGTGCAAAGGAAAAAATTTAAAAAAAAACTAACATTTTGGGATCCTACAGAAAATCAAAAAAATTTTAGTTTTTTCAAGTTGGAGAAAATTTTTTTTCTATATTTTTGCGATATTATAGCAATTTTTTGAGTATTGTTTTTTCCTGTCATTATATTATGCGTGTACTTTTTATCCAAAAAATGTATTTTAAGATTGTTTTGAAAAATACCTTTTGTTTTACTAAAATACCAAGTATTCTATACTTAACAATGTAGTAATACCAGGCACGTGATGGATATTGAAAACGACGGCTTGGCTTTTCAATGCTTATTATTTTGCGATTTAAATTATAACATCATTTTTATTGCATAAGTTAGTTAAACGTTTTGAGTAATACAAACCTATGTTTAAAAAATTGATTCCCATTTTGTTTTGAAAAAATCTAAGTATTTCAGATAGTTTTCAATCTCGTCGTTTACATACTTAACTTTCATTACAATCCTGTATGTGATTACTATGAGAAATAGTTTTATCAAGAAATCTTATATAAATAGCCCATAAGTTATTTTTCATCAAACCCCGATGTATAAAATTAGGTTTTTTTTTTTGAAATTATACTTTTTTTATTGTATTAAAAAAAGTTTAAAATTAGACATCTTTTAACGATGTAACATTTAGTTGGCAATGGTAACTTCAACTTCTACACCAGGTTCAATATTGATGGAGGTGATCTTCTTAACGATTTCAGAAGGAGAATGCAAATCGATGATACGCTTGTGGATTCTCATCTAAAAATATTTGAAAAAAATATGGCTTGAGTACTTTGTTGAAGGTAATAAGTTGAATATGATGAAAACAAATAAAGCACTTTAAATAAATAAATAAAATAATAAAAATAAGTTGTAGAACTCTGAGAGCCATAAGGAAGTTGAAAAATCTTCCAAAGGGACTATGAGAGGGCGTTTAATCTAAGCAAATCTTATAGATACTGACTTTAGTTAAAAAACAATCCGAAGATAAACACCAAAATCGATATCAGATTTGCCAGCATATGCATATTTATAATAATCATAAACATGTGTTTACTCAAATCGAGTTTTAAATCTGAAATGTGCAGCAATATATAAACTTCTGGAGCTTAGATACCTAGTGCTTTTTATTTGTCCACACGGTAGGTATCTAAGCAATAAAAACTATATATTGCATTAAATTGAGCGAGTAAAAAGAATGAAGAAATTTTGCTACATAATAAAAATATAACCACCAGTTTTTATAAAGCGAACGGAATAATTCCTCCAGAGGAATGTGTGTATTTTGTTACAATAACATAGTATACCTATTTCATTTGGTCGAATTATTCATTTCGCTTTTTAAAAACTGGGAGCACAACACGCTTTCGCTAAGCATATGATTAAGAAGTAGATGTCAATCAGTCTACACTATTTTCAATTGTATTTCAGAAATTATCAATTGTATTTAATATTTATCACTTTTATTTCAGAATTTATCAATTGAATTTCACTTTTATCAATTGGATTTCAGAAATTATAATTGTTTTTTAGATTTAACAATTGTAATTTATAAATTATCAATTACATTTCAGAAATTATCAATAGTTTTTCAGAAATTGTCAGTTGTATTTCAGAACTTGCCAAGTGTATTTCAGATATAATCAATTGTATTTCAGAAATTATAGTTTTTCATTAGTATTTCTAAAATACAATTGAAAATTTCTGAAATATAATTGATAATTTCTAAAATACAATTAACAATTTCTGAAATTTACTTTTTCTTACAAACAATTGATTTTTAAATACAATCTGAAATTGACATTTTCTGAAAAACATTTGATAATTTTTAAAATACAATAGATAATTTTGAATTGTTAAATCTGAAATACAATTGATAATTTCTGCAGTATAATTGATATTTCCTGAAACACAATTGTTAAATCTAAAATACAATTCATAATTTATGAAATACAATTGACAAAACTAAAATTCTATTTATAATTTCTGAAAAACAATTGTTAAATAATAAATACAATTGATAAACTTCTGAAATGCAATTGAAAATGGTATAAAAACATGAAAATGAAAAATATTTATACATTAAAGAAACATACCTGGAAACGATCCCATGTCTTGGAACCTTCACCACAAGGTGTTTTACGGGTGGTAATGCGCAATACTTTGGTTGGCATACGTACTGGACCCTAAATATAAAAAAAAATAAATATCAATTAAACATAAGGCTAAAGTGCAGTTTACGGGGTTTTGGAAATCAAAAAAAAAAAATACATGGTCCTCTCCAGAATGAAAAAAGAAAATTTTTTTCTATCTTCGGTTAAGGGGGCTGACGCCCCTGGGGCCCTCTAGGGCCAAAAAACCGGTATTCGTAGTAACATATAAGTGGGGGTACTCTAATGAAAGGAAATTTCATCTGGATTTCAAAAATGATTTTTTTTTTGGATCCATGATACGAAGCGCCCTCTACAATCGTTTTATGGCGCCTGGCCCCCCTGGGTTAAAAAAACGGAAACGGGTTTTTTGGAAAACTTTGCTTAGCAAGGCACTTCCTACGCATACCGGGGCGAAGCCTCAGCGAAGCCGAGAATTGGACTGATGGGAGTAAAAAAACCCCTAAGCCCGGCCGAAGGCCGGTTACGCAGAAAAACTTTGCTTAGTAAAGCCACTTCCTACGCATCCCGGGGCGAAGCCTCAGCGAAGCCGAGAATTGGACTGATGGGAGTAAAAAAACCCCTAAGCCCGGCCGTAGGCCGGTTACGCAGAAAAACTTTGCTAAGCAAAGCCACTTCCTACGCATCCCGGGGCGAAGCCTCAGCGAAGCCGAGAATTGGACTGATGGGAGTAAAAAAACCCCTAAGCCCGGGGTTACGCAGAAAAACTTTGCTAAGCAAAGCAACAATTTGAGTACCGTTTTTGTTTAATTTTATTTTTGACTTTTTTTCGTATATTACTATTGGTCGAATAATGGCTCTAATTTGGAATAGGTGTTATGGATCCGAAAAAAAATATCATTTTTGAAATCGTGAGACAATTTCCTTTAATTTGAGTACCCATACGACCCTGTTACTATGGCCCCCTGTTTTTTGCCTCCCACGGGCCTCCCGGGGCCGAGCCCCTCCCAAAAATAATTTCGGTTTTTTTTTTTTTTTTATTCTGGAGGGGGTCATGTATTTTTTTTTTTTTGATTTCCAAAACCCCGTAAACTGCACTTTTGCCAAACATAATTTCAAACAAACCAAGTTATATATATATATTTTTATAACCTGTTACTTAAACCTTATAAATATTCTCAATTCGTAATTAATAAATTAAGAATTATGTCCGATTTAAGTGTTTAATATAGCATCTATAAAGACTAGGTTAAGCTGCTTAAGCAAACAAAACCTCCAGGTAAATGCCATTACAACTCACACACACAAACTACATTGATATACATACCTTGACGCGCAAGTTTTGGTTCTTAGCACCATTGATCAAATCACGGCACACATTTTCCAAAGAACGTACATTCCTAGAGGTTAAAGTGATACGGATGCGATGCACTGAAGAAGAATCAGCTCCTTGGGGTTTCTCAATATCTTTAGGTGCAGAAGCCTTAAATAAAAAGTGAGGTTAGTTTTTGCCACAACACCACACGTGCACATCTAATGCAACGCAAAACAAGTTTGCATTTTATATTTTTTATATCGTGCATAGTTATTTCTTAAATATTTACCATTTTTATGTAAAAAATCTGGTCGAGATAATCAAATCTTTGTGTTTTGAGCAGCGCTGAACCAGAGTTCGAGCCAGTTAAAAAAGAAATGGACGAGTTTTCGGAAATACACTAGAGTTGTTAAAGTTTTGAGTATTTGAGTACTAGGTAATCGATCCCAACTAATTTTCCGGGTACCGAGTACCAAAAAGTACCTACCCAGTACTTTCAGAGTTAACCTTTACACAGAAAAAAAATAGTAGTTAAATCAATCATTATTTCATATATAAATTAATCTTATTTACTAAAATTTTTAATATAAGTATGAATATTATTAATGTAAATATGATTCCAGTTAAAATTAACTTTTTCGTATTTAAAATAATATTTCAACATTATAAATGTCGCATCCGCATTTTAAAAATACGTAGAAACATATTAAAACTAAATTGAAAAAACTTTGTTTGCTTTCAAAGCTCTTTCTATTTAATTTAATGTTGTTTCTACTTGATTTTCTAGTTTGTTTCATATGTGTATACGCCATTACATACTAAAAAACGTTTGACAGTAGAATTTAATAAAATGTCAGTTAAAACATTTGTAAATTCAGTTAAAAAGGCGACAAAAGTAATTAGCTAAAAATTTAATTGTTTTTTAACTGTTTAAAAACAACTAATAATGTCGTAAAGATAACTAAAAAATTTTTGCTACAAAAATTTTTAAATTAGTAAAAAAAAAAAAGGTAAACATGAATGTTTCCATATACTTATTTATTTGCGGGATGTAGACCGCAGATAACTTTTATAGTAACCTTGTTAACCCATATGGCATTTTTTCGAATTCCACTATTATTTCGAAGTTTTTTAAATGCTGTTTTCAAATAATTAAAATCTAGGGACAGTTCCCTTTTCTGTGGTACCCATATATTGTACCACAACTTATAATTAGCGTATTACAGCTACAAATCATACGGTTTTGTCACAATGTAGGTTGCGGAAGTATTTACCGCTTTGTGTATTCATGTCTTTGTGCAAGTTTTTTTTATTAACTAGCATTTCAGGTAAAATATTTAAAATTTTTGTGAAATATATACAAGCATAGTAAAAAATTTCTAACAAATACATATATTTTACAAGAAATTTGTAGAACTAACTTGAAACTTATGTAGTTGTACAATTACTAATCACTTCGATAACATTCCTTCAGTTTTTTTCTGCGTGTATATTGAGTATATATTTGTTTCATTCTATTCTAATACGATATATGGAAGAGTTGCCAACGCCAGTATTTTTGAGAAAATTTTTCAGTGCTGCCAGACTTTTCGTGTCCGGTCTAGTTAGTATGTGATCGGGTCACAGACTAAAGAGACCCAACACAAGGATAGATGCCATAATTGTTTATAAACACAGTATATTTAAAATTTTTTATACAATTGTTTTTGCTCTGATGGTATTAAATCTCGAAAATTATAAAAACATAAAAAATTAAAGTATAAAGTATCAAAAATAAAACAAATTTTAAGTTAAATAGTCTGTTTTTTGCTATATTAAATATAAAAATCGTCGAAACTGACATCACAGCAACAAGAGAATGTATTGCAAAACATTCATGCATCTTTTTAGTATATATTTTTTTCATTCTAACACGATATTTTGAAAAGTTGCCATCGACAGTATTTTTGAGAAAATTTGTCAGTGCTGCCAGACTTTAAGTTTTCGTTAGTCTATCAAAAAAAAGTTCACCCAAGATGAAAAAGCTGGATCTGCAATATTAAGTGTGTATCGTTCGTGTATCTCAAGGCTAAGAAATTGCAAAATCCCGACTGTATATTTGCATCGTGTGCACATAAAACTGTCACGGAAAATATAAGCTTTGTTCGACGTACGTTATTCCGGTAGTTGGAAAATTCCGCTTAAACCTGCCGTAACAACATCGAACAGACCTTACAATAATTTTGCAGTACAGTTAGATTATGTCGAGATTTAAAAAAATCTCTTTCAGTTTATATTTATTATTGATATGCTGTTTGCAAATAATAATTAGAAAATTTCATTGTATCTCTAATGCATAAAAACATTGTACCGTTTAGAAGTTTGTAAGTAGGATGCTGGAAATAGAAATTTGTATTGTAATTGAAAGAAAAAAATATTTTTAAAATACCGAAATAATAACTGTTAGTTAAAAAGCAGTATTTTTTACCAATTTTTACAGTTGTTTAAAAATTGTTGTAGTAAAAAATGGTCAGTTGTTTTATTTTTACTACATTTGTTAGTTGTTTTTCAACAACTTTTTAACTTAATTTAAAGTTGTCTTAACTGTCATTTTCAGTAGATTCTAATGTAAAACATTTTTGAGTGTGTATTATTTAAAACCTTTATATTTTTGTAGTTTCAACATTTTTTATTGCATTATCGTCAAAAGTTAAGTAATATTTATAATAAATCTTTGTATCATATTTTCTTTCTTTTTGTTATATAAATTTTTAAAATTATTAAGTAAATATAAGCTTACACAAAATGTTGTACAATTACAAGAACTATCGGGGGACAAAAAGAACTAAAAATGGTGTGCAGTTTAAAAGCAAGTGAAACAAAAACGAAATGCTTATATTTCATATAGCCATTTTACAAAATAAAAGAAAAAATAATGCAAGGACAATTAAAAGAAGTTAAGGGGGTATGATTAAATTTTAAACTAAGTAGTTAAGTGCTAATGTACATTAATAATAGATTCACGGCCTTTGCCAACACCAACCCATCGTATGGGAACACTAAGTTCCTTTTCTAGGAAGCGTACATATTTTTGTGCATTTTCAGGTAGATCCTTAAAATTGCGAATATTTTCTGTGCAAGTTTTCCAGCCAGGTAAAATGGCATATTCCACTTCAATTGAAGCCAATTCGGCGATAGTACCAGGGAAATGATCAAGAATTTCACCATTAGCACGTTTATAACTTTAATTAAAAAAAGTAATTCATTTAAATATTTATAAAATCGTTTGATTAAAATATACTTACTTTACACCAACTTTAATTTCATCTAAAGTATCCAGAATATCAAGTTTTGTAAGGCAGATGCAGGTATAGCCATTAACTAAAGATGTATATCGTAATAAAGGAATATCCAACCAGCCGCAACGGCGTTTTCGCTTGGTAGTTACGCCAATTTCTACACCACGTGACTGCAACAATTCACCAAATTCCTAAAATAAACAAAATTACAAATCAATAACACTTTATTTATTTAAGTCTCCATTCTTTTATAATTGAACATTTTAATTTTATTTACAAAATTATAATTTTTCGGGTCTACGATTTTTATAAAATTTGGTGAGTAATTTTGGCAGTGAACGAATATTTCTAAAAGAATTTTTTTTTAAACCTATGGTGGTAACCCTGAAGCTTTGAAATATCGCAAAAATGGGGTCGTTTATATCATTCAAAAGGCCATAACTTTTGTTGTGCGAAAGGTATTAAAAAAATCTTTTTGCATAGGAATAGTAAAAATTTGGGGGTTCAGAAATTTTATAAAATAAAAAATTTTAAAATTTTTTGGATTTTATTTATTTATTTGCAACGCAATAAAAATAAAAATATTTTTTTTATATACAAAAAATAATAAATACAATTTTTTTGAAAAAATCTCTTAATTTTTTTTATACAAATAACGAAACACTCTGCAAATTTAAATGTGTCTCTGTAAAAAGTCATACTTTTACTTCTTTTTTTTTTTTAGCAAAATTAGTTAAATTTTTGCGTTTTTTTCGGTTTAGCAGAATTTTAAAATGCTAAAAATGATTTTGCTTATATCAAAATAAAAAAATGTATCCACATTTTATATTTTTAACAAACTAAAATAAAAATACTTAAAATAAAACATGCACAAATATACATGAAAACTACAAAATATGCATTAAAATGCTAAAAATATGCATAATAGGTATAAATATGCACTTTTTTCAAAATATGCAACTTCAAAAAATAAAAATATGCATCCAATTGAAATTAAGAAAACATCAATTGAAATTCAGAAAATATTATTTAAAATTTAGAAAATAGTAATTGAAATTGAAATTCAGAAACATTAATTGTAATTCAGAAAATATCAATTGTAATTCAGAAAATATCAACTGAAATTCAGAAAATATCATTTGAAATTCAGAAAATATTAATTGAAATTGAAAAAATATAATTTTAAATTTGGAAAATATCTATTGAGCAATGAAAATTATTCAAGTTCGAGGCCATACTCTACATTTCTTTATTACGATATTGTCATAACAAATAATCTATCGAGGTTTTGTTTTCAAATTTATTATTTGACCCTTTCAGGAATGTGTTGATAGATCTATTTCGGGAATTTTCTAGGTTCCATCATCAGAACACGTTTTGAAAGAGGTAACAATCCCATGCCAAACATCAAACATTCATATAAACTAGTTTACTCACTACATGAGAACTAAGTCCTGGTTCACACACGGCAATTATAATTGCGCAATTCTTCTTCAATTCTCCTTTGAAATTGCTTTTGTGTTCACACAGGAAAAGTTTGTTTCAGCAATTTTCGTATATTTATTTATTTATTAATTCATCAATAATACAAAGCCTTCTAGGCCAAAAACTGTATTACATAGCAATACTCCTGAGAAAGAGTCTTAAACATAATATATCTTACAAAAATAAAATATAAAAAAAAATATAAAAATATTAAAAATTAACAGTCTTATACTCAACAACCTAACATATTGGCTCCCCAGCCGTAATATAAACACAAAGCAATATTATAGCAACATAAATTATTAAAGAAAAAGTTACACCCAATCATTGGCAACAAAGTCCAAAACCGCAAAAAAACAGGATATGAATAACATATCAACCTGCAGTGTTGAAAATTGCGGATGACAAAACAAAACGGAATTGGAGTACGGGCAAGTCTGTACCCCCTTCCATTCTCTTTTCCTCCCTCTTCTATAAACTCAAGAATTGCGCAAGTATAATTGCCGTGTGTGAACCTAGTCTAACATATATATGAGCTCGAAGTTAAAGATAATCACCATTGATAAAAAAATAAATTGAAAACTTGTTTTTTGTGTGTATGTCTACCTTTGGTAAAAAAAAAATATATTCAATACAAGTTTTTGTTTCTTTTCCTTTTGATTTGTACATTTGTTTAAATAAAAAAAACATAATTTTTATTTTTAATAAAAATTATATCAAATTAATATCTATTGAATATCAAATGATGCTTCTAAATTTTAATTGATATTTTCTGAATTTCAAATGATATTTTCTGAATTTCAGATCGATTTACAGCAACTTTAAAGACAAAAAATTTCGACGAAAGGGATTAAATCGTGTTTTTTTTTTATTTTTATCAAGTATTATCTGTGTTAGCAAAATATAACTACTTTGATCAAAATAAGTTTCGTCGCTCGTTTTAAATTTAAATAAGTTCGATTTATAGCCCTAAATAAATCGCAAGACGTTGTATCTCCCACTCCAAATTAACAATTTTTTAAATTTACGAGGACCAAACTGTTTGATTTTCCCCAAGACTCATTTTAATTTGAAAAGAACTAAAAAGGCTATTTAGAAAGAAAATCTGTTTAGTTTTAAATGTCAACATTTAAAATTTGTACAAAAAATTTAAATATTCATCAAACGACATAAAAAAAGAAAAAACCAATTATTCAAAAAGGGTTTTAATTTAAAAAACCGAAATCGGTTTTTGGAAAATTAGTTTTTTTAAGTATTCGAAAAAACGATTTTTCAAACAGGTCGAATATTTGACAACTCTACTTTTGTACTTACATTTAATTGTTCGGAGGGAAAAGGACCATCACCAACACGTGTCGTATAGGCTTTTACAACACCAATAACTTCGCCAATAGTTTGAGGTGGCAAACCAAGACCTGTCAAAACACCGCCTATACTACAGTTACTACTTGTAACATAGGGATACGTGCCAAAATCAATATCCAACATTGCAGCATTGGCTCCTTCAACCAATATTGTTTTGCCCTGACGTAATGCAGTGTGCAAAAAGCAAATTGTGTCTTTGACATAAGGACGTAGTTTTTCGGCATAATCCTTGTAGCGTAACAATTCAGCATCAATATCTACACTGATTGAGGGGAACAAACGTAAATGGGTGGTTACGATAGATTTGTATCTAAACAGAAGAAAAAGAAAAAAAAAAAACAAATACCAAAATATTAATCAATAAAAAAAAAAAACTAAATGAATTGCATTATATTGTGTTAAACGTACTTTTCACTGAACAGATTAAAGTCACCCAATAATTCACCCACACGAATACCGTTACGGGTTGCTTTGCTAGAGTAGGCTGGACCAATACCCTTTTTGGTGGTACCCAACGACTTGCCACCCTTTTCAGCTTCCTGCATGCCATCAACAGCTTGATGAAAATCAAATACCAAATGAGCACGATCTGAGATAATCAAACGGTGTTCCAATTTCTGTAGACCTTTAGCTTCATTCTTAATCAATTCATCAAACAATGAAGGAATATGGATAACAACACCATTGCCTAAAAATAATTAAAATAAGACATATGTATATTAATTAAACAACTTAAATTGAAAATTTTATTTTTTTAATAACCCCTTAATTTGAAGTACTCGTAAATTTATATCATACTTGGGAATTTTTCTTGGCATTGAAATTTTTAATTGGCATTACTTGCTGTCGATGCCAAAAAATTTCATTAATGAAATGACACCAATGACTATTAAACCAATTGTAATTTACAAAAAAATAATTGTTTATAAAGTGTTTTGTTTTGGAAAAAAAGATAGAAATTTAAGTCCTAACTTTAAATGTATTCGCAATTTTTTTCAACTTTTATCACGTTTACTGATTAGTCATGATGGATAAGATTTTTAAAATACAAATATACTTGATAAAATACCAAATATTTATAAAATTTTATCTAAATTAGCAAATAATTTTTTTTGTAGACAATTGTAACAATTGTCTGTTAAAGGCATTGGCACGGATCAATGACAATTGAAACAACATTTCATCGGTATTGTTTTCAAGCAATTGTAATGCTTAAGGCATTTCAATTATATTGATCATGTTTATAATGGAAAACCTTTAAATCATTTTCGCAAGTAATGGCCATTTTTTTATTTTTTGTCATTTTATTACAACAAAGTTTAAAGTAATAATATATATTTTTTCTTATCGCTCTAATTGGGTTAGAAAAAAAAAAACTATTATAATTTTATTTAGATTAGAAAAATAATATTTATAATTTTTTAGAGTACATTGTTATCAGGATTTTTTTAATTCTAATTTAATGTTATCTTAAGGGAGTGGAATATTGCAATTTATTAATTGGCCAATAGGCTTTCAAGTTAAAAAATGAAGAACAAAATAAATAAATTGAAAATTTAATCGATTATAATTTGCTTCAGAAAACACATATTCGACTAAAATTAAATTTATTTAAAATTAAAATGTTGCGAAATAATGAGACTTGAAATTTTAATTTCAATTGAAAGTGAAATTCATCACATACCAGATAAGTAAATTAAAAAGCTTGCTTTATCCTTAAAATACCGTTACCGAAATAATCTGACAATATCAGAAAGTATATTATAATCGCTGTAAGTATATTATCTCAAATTTTCATCATAAACTAACCAGTCATTGGAATTCGGGAATATTGGGGCTAAGAATATCGGTGTGCATTGACATTACCTGAATAACTAAAATAACGTTACCATTAAAATACCGTTAGAGAAAATGTGGACCTTTTGATAATTGTTACCTAAATTTTTTAAATAAGACACCACAATAAAATGATCTATAGCCGAAATGCCCAAAAAGTTGGCCTATAAGCTGATGTTTTTGGATTGGGAATATTAAACTTAGATTTTTATAAAGCCCAAATACCAGGCATACGGAACATTCCCTTATTAGAAAAAACACTGCTTTGTTTTCAAAGCAAGTGTTTTGCAAGTTCCACTCGAAATTTATTTTACTCAGTATTGTTTTTACCAATATTACAACCATTCAGTAGCATTATCTTTTTTTAAATATTATACTGTCTTGTCACTCAAATTTGAGTTTTTTTTATAAAAATTTCACAAAATTATTTGAATTTACATTTTTATATTACCAACGTTATTATGCAAGCTTGTTCCAAATAAAGGTTGGCCTCTATGATCAATCTGGTAATAGGACAAACGCATAACCAATCGTCGCCGACACTTTGCCAGCACTGTGCCGATTGTATATTTTTGGAATCTAATTAGCAATTTAAAATGGAAAAAGTTTATCAAAACTTTCTCAAAATGAGTTGAATTAGATCAATTTTTGTTTTCATTAATGCATCGTATTGTTTATAAACAAAGTAAAATTAAACGCGCTTAAAACAGTTTAAGGGTTAATACAAACAATTCGAAAGGATAACCTTCATTGGGATATCCTAGTAGTTATAGAGAGTGTAGAAATAACTAAGATCAACAAATTCAATAATACGATTTAAAAAAACTCAAGAAAAATGATTTATTATTAGGTATGACGACATTAGTATATACATTAGGGTGATTCAATCTTGTAGCATTTAAATTCAAATAAATGGAAATACAAAGTTGGCCTTATTTTTTAGGTAAAAATGTATTCTTTAAATTTATATGCTAAATTTTAGGGTGGCATCTCGATTTGTGTCTTGAGTTATAGCTAAAAAATATAACCGCGATTGGGGTTTTAAGATGCGTAATTAAAACTTTTTTTTGCAAAATAGGTCTTATAATTTGAGCGTTAATGGGCCTGTTAATTTTAAATGATCTATGGAACAACTTAAAAATGAAAGCTCTTAACAAGAACATTTTCCAAGCAAGTTTTTATACCCTCCACACGCTGTGATGAGTTTATATATCCATTGGTCATTGCTTTTGTAACTCATCGAAATATAGGTCGTAATTAATCAAAAAGTCAATTTAAAATTTTTTGTTAGTTATGGCCTTTTGGCTTTTAGGTAACGATATATTAGTTCTTTTTGAATATATGTAATCGCATATACTTCCATATGTGTCCATATACGAAACCATATACATATGTCCATATATGAACATATTTGAACTCTTTTAACCGAAAATTTAAAAGTTTTACAATCTTGTAGTCATAATTAAAATTAAGTTTCATCGGTTTTTTTTTGTCCCCAGGCAACTACGGGTTAACGATTTTTTAAATAAAAGTAATGATAATTTTAGACTTAATAAATTTAAGTGATATTTTTCCGAAAATAATGCAAACTTTGATGAAAACATTAAAATTTTGTTGAATTTTTGACAAAATAAGAGATTTACATAAAATGTCCTGAAAAGGAGTTGCTTCAAATACAAACTCGAATTATCATTATATTATAAAAAAAAAATCAATCGACGTCTGCAAATTAGGCATTTAAAAAAATCTTCAAAATTAATTAAAAAAATACGTTTTGCATTTTTATTACATTCGTAAGTCATTTTGGATTTCTGGCTAAAGTGGGTTAATTCGATATCTGAATAATTTTGAGTATATAAAAAGTAAATTTTTTCGAAACTTCGAATTTTGAGGATTTTTAATAATACACTTTTTTTGAAAATGGGCCATTTTCGGCCGTCTTGCGGCACGGGTTAACGGCAGCAATTTGTAATAAAACTGGGGTGTAATGACAAATATATTTTTATAATGTACACTATGGAGAACATAAAAAAAATTTGGTAATTCCAAATTTAATGCATGTACTTGCTTTTATTACAAAAGAAGCATTCATTAGTCGACAAAATTAATCAAACAAAAATGTCACATATTATTACATATTATACAAATATTTAGTGTCCGACCGAACAGTTCGTCCTAAAAACTATATTTGGTCAGTTTTTTTTGGTATCTAGAGGCAATGAGGATACATTTTGGTATTTTAAACATGTCTGTTGGCCAATTAGTTCAATTTTGTGTTTAAAATTATCTATAAAGTTCGACCGCCGAACTATTTCTGATTTGGCCGAACTTTCAGAGGCCGAACAGTGCATTCATTGCTTAACTACGGACTTTTCCTTCAATGTGCAACTCAAAATCGTATTTAATCAGCCCAATAAACATTTTTCCATTAGCCAAATTTGTCCATAATGCTTTAAAATACCGAATACCGAAAAAATGCTTTCGGTCAGACTCTACAAATATTGATACAAATTTTGTTAAAAAAATTTACTGTTTTTTTAACCTACACACGTAGAAAATTACGATCGTGAATACATTTTAAAAGCACTTCAAACGGTGGTACAGCGTTTTCACAACATTCCGATTTACAGCATTAAAGTGTTTTGAAAACGACCTAAATGATAACCATGTTTTACGGTGTGAGTTTGGTATTTTATACCGTTCTCAAAGCGTTGCCGAAATAAACTTTGAAATGCTTTTTTAACCGTCAAAAACGTTTGTATATCATTCTTGTTTACAAATTAAGAGCGTTGTGAAAACGACCCAAATGCTGACCATGATGTACCGTTTTAGAGTGGTTTTGTTTACAACGTTGTAAAAAAAGATTGTTATAATTTTTATTAAAAATAAAAATTATGTTTTTTTCGAACTTTAATTGTGCAATGAAAATGAGAATTATTCAAGTTTGAGGCAAAGTACCGCCTAGTTTACTTCCCCTGTTTTGTTTACAAACTAAACAAAATATAAAAAGGAGAGTAACAAAAAACGTGTATTGAATATCCACCAGAGGTGGACCTTGCACATCAAACAAGTTTTCAATTTATTTTTTGATCAATGGTTATAATCTTTAACTTCAAACTCATATGTATATTAGTTCTCATGTAGTGAGTAAACTAGTTCATATGAATGTTTGATGTTTGGCATGGGATTGTTACCGCTTTCAAAACGTGTTCTGATGATGGGAACCTAGAAAATTCCTGAAATAGATCTATCAACACATTCCTGAAAGGGTCAAATAATAAATTTGAAAACAAAAAACTCTATAGATTATTTGTTAGGACAATATCGTAATAAAGAAATATAGAGTATGGCCTCGAACTTGAATAATTTTCATTTTAATTGTAAAAAAATTTGAAATCAAATTTTAAAGTCATTTGCCAAAGTTTTAAATACATTTGTGAGAACAGTTTTTTTTATCTTTTAATCTTGAAATAAATCTAAATTTTACTCATTATAAATGTTTCTTTTGTGTCTCATTTCCATTAAAAATTTTGTCATATTGCAAAACTAATTAACAAGCCATTAACAAACTTTTAAAAGCTAATTTTACAACTATAACTTACTTGTTTGTTAATATGATTGAAAATAATCCATATGCATACCAATTAAAATTGTTAATTAACTAAAGAAATTAAACATTTGAAGTTATATTAAAAAAAATCTCTGATAAAATTGATAATTTACATTTGAAAAGTAAAAAATTTAAAACGAGATTTTTAATTATAAAGCAATATAAAAGTTTCATTCAAAAATTTAAGTTTTAAATTTAGAAATTTCAATTCAATAAATTGAAAAAGAGTGCATGTGGCATTAGAAATCAGTTTATCTATACAACAAAACTCGACCTAACGATATATCAGTGGGCTAAAGCGTTCTGTCTAACGTGTAGTGCGAGTGCATGTGGCATTAGAAATCAGTTTTCTCTATACCACGGTCAGTGATTGCACAGAAAATTTCATATAGACGCAAATCGAACAAATAAAAACATAACAAATATTACATTATTAAAAAAAAAAAAAAAAACAGGGTCACTGACGAAGGTTCAATACCAGAAACTGCGCAGTCTGATTCAGAAAAAATTGAAAATTTACAATGTAGTTATGATTTTTAGAAAATAGACTCATTCTTCTCTACTACGCCTTTCACGATAGATTTTTTCATTTCATTAAATAAAATGTATATTTCAAAGCTCCAAAACTAATGTTTGCCACCCTCCCCCCCCTTTTATTCATGAAGACAATTTTGGAAAAAAAAAATAAGTGCTGGGAAAGCACTTCTTTCGAACACTTTGAAAACACTTTAAACCAATGTTTTGACAGTGTTTTTTTAAATAATCAAAAATAGAAGAAATGCTAAATTACTTTTTGTAAATGTTAGAGAAACGCGTTAAAAGAAATGTTTTAAAGTGCTCATAAACCGTTGTAAATTTTGTAGCAAAACTACTCCCAAAGTAATTTTTGCGAACGTTCAAAAATCAATCCAAATTAATGATTTTGTAATACCTTTATACCATACCATTGGCAACTAACGCTCTGAAAATGCTTTTATTTTTGTACAACCGAAAACAAACGCGTTGACAGCTACAATTTTAAACTCTGATAGAAAACTTCTTTTAAATTCTTATAAAATATACTTATTTTTCCCATATGCAGCAGATTAAGTGGTATTTCTTCAAATATTTTTTTATCAGGACAGCCTAATGTACAAATACTTATGAATTTATCTGATTGAAATATTAATAAATACAATCAACCCCTTTTAAATAACGTAAATCTTATCTCGAGACTTTTGAGTGAAAAACTATATCTTAGCAAAAAGAAAAATATTGGAATTACTATTTAAAAGTATACATTTGTATAAAATGAATGAATCACAGTTTAAGTGCTAATATTATGATATCGTTGTAAAATATCATGATTTTTAAAGGTTAAAACATACAAAATGAACAAAAATAAGGATATTTTACAATGACAGAATGTTAAGGTGGTCTTCTGGTTTGGAAAAATTTTTTTTAGATTTTTTTTTAGCTTAGATATTTAAAAATATTATTCTAAAAGGATTTTTCGAAATTGAAAATAGTTTGGGAGATACAGCCATTTCTGTGAAGCAATGATGAATTTATTCTGTGCCAGAAAATTTAACTTAAAACTTAAACGCGTTTTTCTCGAAACCACGCTTTTCAAACTGGCACACAGAGTTTCTCAAGTTCTACTGAACCGATTTTGATGATATAGGGCTTAATCGACACAGAATTAACGTGGCTATCATCCCATGCTCAATCATTGCTTAATATTTGTTTTTTAAGACTAGGTTACAAAAAAACTTTTAATTTTGTATTTCTTGATGAATTGTGCAACCAAATGAAAAAAAAAAAACAGAATTAAAAAATCTTTTGCCGTTTTCTTTCCACAAGTTTTTAAAAAACACCTTAAATTCAGCCGTTTAAACAAGAAGACCCCCTTAATGCTTAAATTGTGAATTACGATTAATATTATCTAATCTAATGTACATTCATAAATACAAATATGTTTATTTTATTTTAGCAGACACTATTTTAATAATTTTGCAAACAGCCATGAAATTATAGTTACTTGATGATTATAGATAGCTAAGCATTTTTATTTTGTCTTGCCAAAATACAATTTGAGTAGTCTTTCACTATGCTCCCCTTGACATTCACGAAATAAAATAAAATGAAATAAAAATAAAATTTCATTTTCAAAATAAAAACAACAAAAACCGGACTATGTTTCACTAATTTTCACACACAAATTCATTTTCACTTTTTACTGAAATCAATTTTATTTATTTTTTGTTGTATGCTAACATTTTGTAAATCACATGACTAAATAAATAACAATGAAAACTAAACAAATAAATAAATAAATATTTTTAATTTTTGCAGTTATTATAGAATGTGCTAAAATATTATTGTACTAATATATATATTTTAATAAGGTAGGTACTTGTATAGAAAAAGGAGTGGATATTTTATTTATTAATAATACCTTAAATCTACTTTATATTATTTAAATGGCTGACGTCAATTAATAACCTACTAACTAAAGGGGAGCATGAATGTCTTGTAATATAATTTTTTTTTTTTTGCTCCGATGGTATAAAATTATAAAAACATGAACAAAATTATTCCCATGAAAATAATAAAACAAATTTTAAATTAAATAGTCTATTTTTTGCTATATCTATATATATAAAAAGAAGTGTACATTTTGATTGTCACTCCATAACTCAAGAACGGCTGCATAAAATAAAAAATGGCTGAATACGTTTTGTAGAACATGCAATGAGGATGGTTTAAAAATATTTTAATTTGGTCGAGATGTGGTGATTTTTCTGAACATTAGTCATTTTTATATAAATTGTGTGAATATCAAAAATCCATTACTTCTGCTCCTTTTGAAGGTATTTGAACAAAATTTGTGTGTGCGTGGTATTAATACTAGATATCGCCTCTGTCTTTTCTGGTGTCCCGCAAGGGTCCGTTATTGGGCCAATTTTGTTTTTGCTGTATTTAAATGATTGTGCTGATTTTTTGGATTTGCACTTGGTAAAACCGTTTATTTTTGCTGATGACATTCAGCTATTATTTGGCAATTGCAGGGATTTCCCTGCTGTTTTGGAGACGGTTGTGAATTTTACATTGGATAGACTGCATGATTAAATAATATTAAACGATTTTTCGATAAATGCTACTTAGACAAAGGCAATAATGTTTCGAACGGGTTATCGCAGAATCCTCGGATAGGAATTTGTGGAACCGATATAGAATATGTTGAATCGCTTAAATGTTTGGGTGTTGTAATTGACCAATATCTAAATTTTAGTGAACAAATTGATGTTGTTTCATCTAGGGTAACTTTGGGACTCAGAAAACTTTACAATTGTGGCTTGTATTTGCCTGTAAGGGTAATTACTGCCTTGAGGTTGATTCTGGAACTTTTGGGTATAATATAGTGCGGCTTGAGCTAATTGTGAAAATAATTGTGCGGTTTGTATATGGAATTAGATTTCGTGATCACGTATCTAGTGCAGTTATTAACTTTCTCGGTTGCCCCCTAACACAGTATATAGAACTTCACAATTTATTGTTCCTTTATAAGGTCATTAGATCTGGTGTACCCAATTACTTACGTTCTGAATTTATATTTTCTAGGTCTGAGAGAAACCCTCAGATAGTTGAACCACTTATAAACTATACAATCTTTGAACGATCTTTACTTATTAGAACTGCTAGAAGCTGGAATTTTTTGCCTTTGAATTTACGTGTTTTACATTATCGTATAATGTTTTTAGGAACAGACTTTTGTCACATTTTTGGGACACTGTATGAATGAGTGTTTTCAAATTGTTTTAGGTCAGGCTTTATCCAGTATGGACTTTTTACATTTTCTTAGTGATGTTGAAACAGCTGAACCATATCCAAAAATAAAGTGTACAATTTTATAGCTATTGCTATCCTGTTCTAAGGATATTTTCTTATTTTTTTATATATATATACTGTTTATTGAATTTAATCTAAGCTATTTGTAAATATATTCTTGAATTTATGTAGCACACTAGCAATACGTCTTTGGCCTTTAAGGCTTATTGTATTGCAAATGAATGAAATAAAAAAAATAAATAAAAAAAAAAAATAAATTTGGTTTGTCGTTGCAGTCCAACTATCATTCTTCTTCGAAATATCAATCCACCACGACTTTGTAACGGAACCAGACTTTCAATGAAAATAAAATTTGAGGGCAAAACAACGTTTGTCGGGTCAGCTAGTTAAGTATAAAAATTGTCAAAACTGGCATCACAGCAGAGAATGTATTGCAAAACATTCATGCGTCCCTTTACTACTAACAAATTATTCATAATGATGTATGTAAGTCTTCCAAAATATTTGTATAGCTGTAGATAAATAAGATTCTAACAATTATTTGAATTTCAGATAACATTTTTAATCTAGATACAATAAAAAAAATGTTATAACAACACGTTCCCTCATAAATATAGTGTGTATATCTAAAAAGCCAGGCATAATTTTTTATTATGTATTTAATTTAAATTTTAAGATAATTATTTTGAGAATTTTTTCACTATTTAAATGTTCCTTGAAATATTATAATTTTTTTGGCAGTTATATATAATTGAAATGCTGAATTTATTTCAAAAATATATGCACCAAAACGTAGATACAAATCGTCGACACTTTTTTTTTTTTTAATTCCTATTATTAAATTTTATGACAAATTATTATAAAACATATGTTATTTCTATATGACAACAAATTTTTAATACATCGTTGTCTTATGTTCAAAGGCAGCTATCTACATATATACAAGTGTTCAGGAAAGTGAAAAAAACTGTTTAATTTGCTAAAATTAATTATATTTGCAAATCGATAATTTTGTGTAATGTAAATTATATTCAAATAATTATTTTCATGTTACATTGCGTATATCTCAGAATCGCTAGAAGCTAAAAGTTTAATGAGACCAGATTCGAAACAAGCATATAATATATACACGAAACAGTTATTATAAAGCAAAAAACACATTTGCATCACTTAGGCCAAGTTTTTGGGATGTCAGTTAAACTTGTTAGTTAAACCGGTAATGAATTTTGTCTACTATTTCCAAGTTTATTCACATAAATTTGTTGGAATAACTTCATCAACATTGGTTTTTATCGTAATAAAACGAAATAAACCACATTTCAGAAGCAGTATTCCATTTAAAAACTCGGTTAATCTAAGTTTAAAGATAATCTACATTCTAAAAAATAGCCCTTAGTAATTATAACATCAAAAATTACTCATTTTCATTCAAAAATAAACATTGTTGTAGATAGCTCAATATAGTTTTGCAAAAAACCAGTGTAAGAATGATCTTTAAAATTAATACCATATATGACAGCTAGCTACGTCAGTGAGAATTTTGGCATCGACATCTTTTTCTAAAAAAATGTAGATAGCTCCGTTTGAATATAAGATATATTATAATTTTTTACTTACAACTACACAGTGGTGAACCCTTAAATTTTAATGAAACTTGGATATATTGTTGAGAACAAAAAAAAAAAATATTAGAAATGTACATTTTTTAAGTGCGCAATCGATCGTTAGGGGTTAAAAAGTGGGGTAAAAAATTAAAACATTTTTGTATGAAAACATGTCTAGATTTTAGCAAATTACATTTTTTTTCGGCACTATTAAAGTACTCGATAAAACAAAAATTTTGACACCCATATTGCCTAA
Organism: Delia radicum; assembly: GCA_021234595.1. Classification (NCBI taxonomy): domain Eukaryota; kingdom Metazoa; phylum Arthropoda; class Insecta; order Diptera; family Anthomyiidae; genus Delia; species Delia radicum. The sequence continues at coordinate 235,259,844 of CM037851.1, forward strand.
GCTGTGGACTACTTATTTGAAATATTTATAATATGGGTTATAAAAGCTCTTCGGGAAAAGTTGTGTTAATGCCGAACGGTTACTTAAATTTAAAAAATCCCAGACACCCATCGATTAAATTAAATAAGCGTTATTAATTTAATGTGAGATGTTGGTTAGTTCGGTTAAAGATCATGAATATTTTTTCCATATTAACAGAAAAATTATAATTTTATTTGTGATAATTTACTTTAACTAACAGAAAAAACACTTAGAAAAAAGTTATTTGACACCTGCATGAATGGAGTTAACTTTCTAGCCCGCAACGGCCTTCATCAACATTCTTCGTGCCTTAAACTGTTAAATGGTAAACATCATCTATTTAACTCAACTAGTTAAGTTAAAAACGTAACGTGACTTAGTTTGTTGAGTATGACGAAATTTACTGCGAACATATTTTCTATAAATCTGTGTTTAGTTCTGTTAATTATTACCACAGTTGCCAGTTCAACTAATTAAGTTGAAAATTTGACTGGCAGTTATTTTCAAATGTCGAGCATATATATTAAGCGAATTTTTGCACTGTACCTTGTGAGTGGTTAATAGCGAATTTTCATTGGTGGTCTATAAATTGTGTGTGAGATGTTGGTTAGTTCGGTTAAAGATCATGAATATTAAAGTAAATTATCACAAATAAAATTTTCTGTTAATATGGAAAAAATATTCATGATCTTTAACCGAACTAACCAACATCTCACACACAATTTATAGATCAACAATGAAAATTCGCTATTAATGTTATTAATTTAATTTATTATTATACAATTTCAAACTAAGCCCATGGGGCCAAATGTGGCATACAACTCATCTAAAAAAATTCTTCGAATAGTAATTATATTTAACATAAATAACATTAGGGTGGTCCTTATTTTTCAACTTGCGATTTTTGGGGCTGCCCCCCTCTTAAAATATTTGTTTGGGTACAAAAATTCACCATGCAAAAAATTAGAGTTCTAGCATAACGGGAAGATGTCCCGCATCGCCCTTGAAAATCGGGCCCCTTGGAAAAATGGTCATAATTTAAAAAAAAAATCAATTTTTTTTTCTTCAAAATTAAAAAAATATAAAATAATTTTTGTGTTGGGTTTAATCATAACTACTCAGATAAAAAATATTACTTTCCCAGAAAATCGCTAACTTACCCTAACTTTGTGTCAAAAAAATTAATAAATATTTTGGGTTACCTCAAAGTGACTTTTTTGTATTTTTGAAAATTTTATTCAACAAAAATCAAAATTCTAGTGTTTGCTGTGAAGTATTTTATTAAACACATCTCAAGTATTAAATAAGCCAAGTATTACGGATATCCGTTGGCAAAAATTTTTGTTAGAGCACTTTGATTCTAGCGGATTTCAACGTTTTTTTAAATTTGTATAGACTTTTTTTTTAATAAGATTTTTGTAATATTTCATCAATGTTATTGTGTATGCTATTTTATATAATTGTAATAACTTTATTATAAAGTATAATTTTTCGTGTTCATAGTTAACCTGTGTTTTCATGGGGTCACAATTGACCCACGTATTTTAAAGAGTCAAAAATCACAAAGATGACATAAAATTAATTTTTTTTATGTTTCTAATTGTAATTTATTTACATTTTAAAATTAATTAAAATTAATTATTTAGTATAAATTCAGACATTTGTATTCATATTAGGAGTATTTTCGAAAAACGTATTTTTAATTTAATAGTGTAAATTTTTTTCTCTCAAAATTATTATTATGGAAAAGTTTTAAGTTCTAATTTTTACTTAATTGACCTACTCGAAGACTAGAAACGGTTAACGAATTTTTTTTAAGAATAAATATAAATTGAATTATTCCTTTCTTTATTTTATTTATAAATTTTGCCACAAAGCTGCATTTTTCTTACGTGGGTCATATTTGACCCCAGGTTAACATGGGTTAACTATCAACAGAAAATATAGTATTTTATAATAAAGTTATTACAATCATATAAAAGAGCATATACAATAATATTGATGAAATATTATTAAAACCTTGTTTTAAAGTAAAAATGTATAAAAATAAAAAAAACGTTGAAATCCCCGAGAATCAAAATGCCCTAAAAAAAAAACTTGCCAACGGATATGCGTAAACCTGGCTTATTTAATACTTGAAATGTGCTTAATGAAATACTTGACAGCAAATACTAGGTTTTTGATTTTTGTTGAATAAAATTTTCAAAAATGCAAAAAAGTCACTTTGAGGTACCCCCAAAATATTTATTAATTTTTTTGACACAAAGTTAGGGTAAGTTAGCGGTTTTCTGGGAAAGTAATATTTTTTATCTGAGTAGTTATGATTAAACCCAACAAAAAAATTATTTTATATTTTTTAAATTTTGAAGAAAAAAAATTTGTAATTTTTTTTAAATTATGCCCATTTTTCCAAGGGGCCCGATTTTCAAGGGCGATGCGGGACATCTTCCCGTTATGCTAGAACTCTAATTTTTTGTTTTTGTACCCAAACAAATATTTTAAGAGGGAGTACAGTCAAAATCTCGTTTTTATTTTTCGCCCATACAACGAAAGACCACCCTAAAATAACATATATTAATTTGCACCTAAACTAAAAACAACTTCCCATATTAATGCAGAATTCGAGTATTTTTTTTTAATGACAAAAAAGTTAAGAGCTTTAATACATTCCAGTTGATACCCAATTTGCTTATATCCAGACAGAAATTGCCAATGGTCATAAAATGCAAGCACTGTTTGCCAATGGTGCAACAAATAATGTACTGGCAAAGCACTGATTTACAACGCTCTGCCAACGTTAGTAAAAAGTGCTTTACCAGCACACTCAGGAAATTAAGAAGTTAGAAATGACTAAATCTGACAGTTGAAATAACTACAAATGTCAAAAACGCAATTACTGTATTTGTCATAAAAATTACTAACCTTGTAGTAATTTTTAACTATTTATAGATAAAACAAATACAATAAAAGTAAAACCGACTTACGAAGCGGTCAACAACAAATAATCTACAGGTATCCCTCGATTTACGCGGTACTTTATTTGCGCGGTTTCGATATAACGCGATTTAATAATAGTGACCATTTTTCTATATAACGCGTTTTTTACGCGTTTTTAGTATAACGCGATTTAAAAATATTGACAACCCTCTAATTGCGCGCATTACACCATTTTTTTAAACATCAGCTGTTTGCAAAAAAGAGGTTAAATTTAATTTGCAGTGTAAAAAATCTTTAAAGGTAATAAAAAATAAACAATTTGCTGTGGTTTTTGTTTTCCTAATGATAATGTTGTTACTCCGTTAACAGCGGAAGTTCCTCAAATACTACAAGTAATTGAAACATCTGAATTATTTGAAAAAATTGTTGATGAGGATATATTGGAGATGATAAATGATGTTCCAGAATTGACAGAACAAGAGCTCATTGAATTAGCCACGGACCCCGATGAATCAACTGAAGACGAAAGTGATAGTGAGGATAATCCAGATTTTGATTCTTCTAAGTTGAAAACTTTTATACAAATGGCTAAGGATTTGATACAATTTTCCACTGATAATGACCCTTGTACAAATCGATCAGATTTATTTCAGTGTTCAATAAAAAAATCGTTGGCATCATACGAAGAACTTTTAAAACAATAGGAACAGCAAAAAAAGCAAAAGTGAATAACAGACTTCTTTAAAGTGGACAAAGACGTTAATTGTGACCAAAATTCTGAAGACCTTAACTAGATAAAGACTCTGAAAAAGTAGTCTTTGCCGAAGATACTGAAGATTTTAACTATGACGAAATCTGAGAAGATTAGCAATATGTATAATATTTTATATTTTTTATGAATTTTTTGTTTTCTTTTTATTAATTTATGTTTTATTGATTTAAAAAGCCGGAATGAAGTTTTTTTTTATAAAATTTTTGTTATTTTTTGTTAATTTATAAATTTTGAATTTTTTTTCAAAGCTAGTTTAAATATACTATTTTTACAAATAATATTTTGTTATAACTATTGAAAAGTACAAATAAAATAAATTTAAATTATATTAATAAGCTTTTCTTTTTAACACGGATTTTCGGTCCCAAATTTGAATTTTGTATGAAGTTAGTGTTTCAATTTGCGCGGTTTATTATATTGCTGGTCCCAAAACAGAATTTTGTATTGATATAGAACCTTTATTTATGCGGTTTTGAATTACGCGGTTTTTTTCGGTCCCAACGTGCCGCGTAAATCGAGGGATACCTGTATATGAATGCATAAACCAAAAATACAATACAAGAAACATAACAATAAAAACAGGGACCGTAACGGTTATAAGTGATATCAAAAAAGTTCCTTTATAACAGTTATTTTGGGGCTTAAAAAGAAAAAAACATCCAAAACAGTTATTTTTCAACGTAAAAATAAAAGATCGGATGAAACTCTTAAGAAGAGAGTTTTATTTCGCCTTCATTAAATAAAACTCTTTTGAGGAGTTTTATTTTTTCTAAAATAAAACTCATTTTAGGAGTTTTATTTTAAAACTCGTTTGAGGAGTTTTATTTTTTCCGTCAGAGAATTAAACTCATTTTATGTAAGTGACACTCAAAGATCAGATCTTTACAATTTGTAAGGGAGTGTAATCTAATCACTTGCATTGCAATTGAAACAATCGTCATTAAAATGAAAACATGTGGGTTTTTAGTTTGTTATTGTTTGATTCCTATTATTAAATGGTTGTTGTTTTATTTCTTATATATGTAGATATGAAACAAGAAAGCGAAGGAAGTGATAATGAGGATGACAAAAAGCTTGCTATGAAATCGACAATTTTTCTCCAAGGCCCTTATCGATTGATAAACCTTTTTTTTGAGTTCTAGGAGGCTAAAAGAATACACTATCCGTACTTGTATACATTGACAAAAACTATACAGTGTGTACCTGCAACCCAGGTAAGCGTGGAAAGAGCATTTTCTGCTCTTAAATTGGTATTAAGCGACCTGCGTTCAAATCTTTCCTCAGAAAATTTGGAAAAAGTTATGTTCGTTAAATTAAAAAAAATACACACATTATAGCAAATAAAGTCAATAAAAAAAAGAAGAAAATAAACAACATGAGTTTTATTTTAGACGGAAAAATAAGACTCCTTAAATTATTTTCAAAATAAAACTCCTCAAATGAGCTTTATTTTCTGACGGGAAAAATAAAACTCCTCAAAAGAGTTTTATTTCAGACGGAAAAAATAAAACTCCTCAAAAGAGTTTTATTTAATGAAGGCGAAATAAAACTCTCTTCTTGAGAGTTTCATCCGATCTTTTATTTTTTCGTTGAAAAATAACTCTTAACTGTGGAGTTGAGATCGTTTTTTTAAGATCACCATAGATTCTGAAAGAGCACTTCAATACGAATCAATTGGAATAGTATACGTCTCCGTTGACTCTAACATAGAGAGTTTTTGAGTTAAAGTTTTCTGGATAACTGTTATTTTCGGTCTCTGAATAAAAACAATGGATATTTTACGACTACATAAGTTGTAAAAACTACTGTTTTTAACAGTTATTTTTTCGGTATTTAATTTTTTTTTTTAATTAAAAAATATAGTTTTATCTTTTAATTACAACAAAAATTTGTATTTCATACATAATATTTTAAATGCAAAGTCAAGTTTCCAAACGGCATTAAAGTTATGACGTTTTAATGCATTAGCAATACAATGAAATTTTCCAATTATTATTTGCAAACTATGAACATATCAATAATAACAAATACTACTAAACAAGAATTTTAAAAAACTCGACATAATCTTCTATTTTTAAATAACTAACAAAAATGAACTGTTTACTGCAAATTTACTGTTTTGGTAGTTGTTTATTAAAAAACTGAAATACGTTATTTTTGGTTAGTAATTTTTTTTTTAAATGACTGTCTAAATTAGTCGTTTTTCACATTCTCATAGAAAAATTGCTACAATAACAACTACTACTGTTTACTTCCTGAATGATCTACATGTAATTACTGTAAAAATATTCTGAGTGTACTTTATTTATAAAATTTACAACAGTAAAAGTAATTAAAGCACTGCCACAGCCCTGGCTTAGTCTGCCAAAGTTCGATTTACTAAATTAGTCTGCCAAAGTTTGATTTACTAAATTTTATAAATAAATCACGTTTTCATATCATCACCCAAAAAATATTGGTTGGAGTTTGGTCAAAACCTTTAAAATTCATTTAATAGGACGTTCTTTTATTATGTCGGTATAATACTAAAATGTTCAGACAGCAAATAATTAAAGAAATTTATAGGTAATTGTGGCGCAATATGTAGGGCAGAGGACTATTAATCTGAAGGCCACAGTTCAATACTTAAAAAATCAATTAAATTTAATTTCAATAAAATTTTGTGGAACGTAATAATATTCAAGTGGAATATAATATAATTTAATATGAAGATAGTTGTCGTAACCACCAGAATTCGATGGAGACTGAGACTGTATTCTGTACGTAATATTCTTAACTGAATTAAAAAATTTAATTGTAAATGGATAATCGATTTGAGTTATAAATTTTCTAATTTTAAATATAAAATCAATTTTTTTTGAAAATATTTAAATTTTTAATTTAAAAATTGGAATTTACCAAATTTTCTCTATGAAAAATTACAAGTTTCTCTATGAAAAATTATTTTTTATTTATTTTATTTTATTTATTTTTTTATTTAATCAAGCCTCCGAGGCCATATATGATTAATACATTATTAAATTCTTGTGTAATGAACAGTAAATTCTTATAATTAACTTAAAATAAAAGTTATACTAACAAAATCCCAAGATGAAAAATTTATAGGTCCCATTAAAAGAAAATGCAAAAAAAAAAAAAAAAATTAATGATATTAATTATAAATTCAATCTGAATAGAAATGACTTTTTTAATTGAACTTTATTTTAATTTAGATTGCAGAAATTGAATTTGTAAGTTTTTTTTTTTTTTTTTTTGATAATTTTTTTTATTTTAAATAATAAAAACCAAATTTTATAAAAAAAATTTAATTATCACACTGTTTTTATATTCAATTATTTATTACTTTATACGTCGTTTTATCAATGATTTGCCAACGTTTCAAAATTATGATTTTGGTACATACTAGAGTTCTCAATTATTCGCCTTTCAGCTTTGTTCGAATAATTCAAATAATTGTTTTCGCTCGTTCGATCAAACGATTAAATTTCAAAAATTATTCAATTAATCGATGAGAATAACGAATAAAAAAAAATATTTTATTAACAAAAAAATAAACAATTCATACAAAAAAACTTAAAAATAAAAAAGTTAATATTTTAATTAACAAGAAATTCATAACTAACAAAAAAAAAAAAACTTTAAAATAAAATAGCTAGGTTGTTCTTAAGAAATAATCTTTTAAAAACAAAAGTTGACTCAATTGTTTTGCTTTTAAACGATTTTTAGTTTTGGTTTTTATTAAATTAGATTTTGAAAACACTCTTTCGCTAATTGTTGGGGTAGGTGATATAGTAAGATGAGCATTAAATAGTTTATCTAATTTTTCTGTTCTTTTTTTAGATTTTTCCAAATATACCATATCGTCTGATATATCGCTGAAGTCTTTTTTATTTTCTGTATTTTTAATACTCTGAATTGAATTATTTAATTCGTATAAAAGATTATTATTTTCATTACTAATAACTTCTTCTATTTCAATACTTTTATCTGAATTATTATGATTACTTTCAATATAAAATAATCTGGAGTACAATTCATTAGCATATTCTTTAGTTTCATTTTTTTGGGAATATTTTAGGAAACTTTAATTGCTCGGAAAATTTTCAGAATTCAGAAATATTATTAACGTATTTAAAACTCTTATACGTCTCTCATTTATTCTTATTTTAACCCATTTTGTACCATTGGTCGAGATCTCGTCCACAAACGTTTGTTTGCTATTTTTCATTAAATAATTAAAAATATTTGGTTATGGAATTTATTATTTTTTTTTAATTGATAATTAAGTTTCATGTATTGGCTTTCCGTCCTGAATTTTTTTTACCTCCCCCCGCCCCTTTTATAGATCCCCCTCGGGGGGCACTACTTGTTATCAGTTACAAAAAAAAAATATAAGGGTTAATGATTTAAATAGCCAACCGTTCAAATAAAATTAAATGTATACAAACTATTTTGCACTATTACTCTAGCTTATCGCCAGACAGCCTTGAACATGGCTGGTCGAGATCTCGACCGCTGGGATAATTAGTGCACTCAATTTATTTTTAATACTTATCTATAAGTACTACTTTTTTTTTGAGAAATAATTAAAAAACGTGTATATTTTTCAATAAAAGTTATTTATATTTTTTGGAGTCAATTATTGGGTTTGTAATGTGAAATACAGTGGCACACGATTATAACGAACTCGTAGGACTCGCTATAAACGGGGTAAACACATATTGTAGTAAATACGTTGGGACAAAAAAAAAATGGTTCGTTATATAAAAAGTTCGTTATAACTGGTGTTCGCTATAACCGTGTTCTACTCTACCATACATTATTGCTGTAAGACGTTTATAAGGGGAAACCCAATTCGCTTCGGATATAAATATTGGTGTTTGTGTTCCTCAAAAGGGTATCTGTTTCAATTCCTACCATATGCTGGAGCATCGGATACATATGATAAACAACTTGGCCTAGGCGCTAACGTGGTTATGAAACTAATGTCGGCTTGTGAGTATCCTAGGCAACATACTGTTCATTTCGAAAACTTTTTCACCATTGCCTTCTAAAAGAAAAAGGTTTTTGTGCAACTGGCACAATCCGCGCAAACAGACTGGTACTGATTACGCATTCGACCAAGAACATAAGATTTAATTGGTTCGATGGAGAGACAATGCAGAGGTCACTTTGGATACGAACTATGACCAAATGGAGCCGATGAAAAACGTAATGCGATACCATAGAAAACAAAAAAAAAAAAACGGATCGCTGTACCCCAAGCCAACCTTATTGCTAATTACAATAGGTATATGGGCGGAGTTGACTTGCATGATAATGCTATCGCAAATTATCGAATTGGAATCAGAGGCAAAAAGTGGTGGTGGCCACTTTGGGTTACCAGCTTGGACAGCGCCACTGTCAACGCATGGAAATTGCATTGCATGATTGCTGAACAAAAAAAGATGCCGATGAGTCAAATTGATTTTAAAAACTTCATAACAAAATCTCTGTTGTTATCCGCTGAACCGGAAACTAACACCGAATCAACTTCGTTTGATGAAGAAAATGGAAGTGACGACGACTTCAGAGACCGCCCACCAACATTGCCCATTCCATGTGGTTAATTGCTTCAAGATTTAAAATAATTTTTTTTTAAATAAAAATAATAACTAAATTCATCGATCTTTTTATTTATATGTAGCATTACTAACCATTTAGTTTATTATATATCATCATAACTTTTCATATCAGAGAGAAAATTTATTGCTCTAATTATCCCAGCGGTCGAGATCTCGACCAGTCGTTTTCTCAGGTAATACCAGGTAAAAAAAAAATTCCAAGAATCATTTTAGGCCTATATCCAACTTGCCATGAAAAATTCATTAAGAAATAAAATCATTTATGTAGCTTGGTACAAGATGGGTTAATACGTGTTAGTAAGTCTGTTGCAAAAGAATTATTAATTTTTTCTAAACTATTTATTAAAAACTTGATTACTCCCTCTAATTCTATTATGGATGTGTTATCTTTTCCTAGCTCTTTTATAGCAACATCAAGTGGTTGTAAAATTTTATAAAGGTTTGATAAAACAGTTACTTCAAAGTCCGTAAATGGTGTTAAACCAAAATCAATTAGTGCATGATTAACACATTTGTGAATTCTAATGAAGTTTTCCAGCACCTTTGATAATGATGATCATCTGTGTTTCACGTCATGAATAAGGCGAACTTCATTTCCTTCTTGTTGACAAGCATATGTCTGCAGTTTTTGTTGTTTTTCGGTGGATTTCTTAAAAATTCTGACGTATTTCCGTAGTTTACTTATAACATTTTGTATATTAATTTTTTATTGAAATCCATTATCAACGTCATATTCATTACTAAGTTCAACATCATCATCGCTTTCGTCATCCTTCTTTAAAAATTTATGAGAATAAATCAAATTAAAAGCTCTCATTTATTTTATAATAAAATTTTGTATATATAATTATTTTGTAATAAAAAAAAATGTTCGATTAATTGACGTTAATTAATCGATTTATTCGTTATACGAAAATCGTCATTTTTAAATTATTCGAACAAGAGTTTGGTTTTGTTTGATCGATTAATCGAATTATTCTTAATCGACTGACAACTCTAGTACATACACTCATTACCAGTGCTTTGACGAAGTTTTAAAAAAGAAACTGCCAAGTCCTGCCCATTGTTATAATTTTGAGGTTGGAAATGTATTTATTTATCACTTTATTGGTTGTTTTACCAATGTTAGTTTAAAACTTTAAGGCCTTAACATGTGAAATGTGATGTTGTTTATGTCGACGTTACTTGATTTTGAAATGTTATTGTTATGAGAAATGTCGCATGTTAGTCCATGGTTTCCCTTGGGAAATAAAATGTAATACAAATTGTATTGCATGGTAAACTTTGAAATTCAATATATTTGAATTCCAACGAATTGTTTGTAAATAAAAAATCTAAATAAATCGAATTTCAAAATGCGGTTTAAATCATCATAAATCATTATTAGCTGAAAAAAATATATTTAAGCAAATAGGGAAATAATTTAACAAATTGAAATTGCTTTTTAATGCTTAGATAAATCTCAAATTTTAACGAATTATATAAAAACGAAAACGATTTTTTTTTTTGTTACAAATATTTTCCGGTACCAGTTTTAAGTGCTTAATTATAAATGAATGAGTTATAAAAGCATGTCATGATTGTGTTTTGTTTTTTTATTAACAACTATGAGCTAAATTACTACAGTTTGTACTTTAATAAAACTGTATAGTACATACAAACATGTATCGTACTGAGCACTGGCACGCTGATTATCTAATAAATTTGTCTTGTGACATTTGTGCTGACAAAGTGGTGATATCTGTACCTTCTGCCCGCAAAATTATGAATATGCATAAGAATAAATAAAAACTTAAACAAAATCGATTTAATAAAATGTTTACAATTTAATTAAAAATGATTACGTTTATTTCATTTAAATAAATAGTGGGAGGAAATTAAGATTATCAACAAAGATTATGGATTTCAATAAAAACAAAGTTTTTTTTATTTCTTCAGAATAAAAAAAATACTACAAATTTCAATTATTTTGTACAATTTTCTTATTATTCCTATTTCAATTCACACTCAAATTAGAGGTTATAAAGGGTCCGCCAAATAACTTTTTTTTTGAACACCTGAACCAATTGGACTTTGTATGGCGTCATACCAAGGTCTTTATGCAAAATTCGTCTCAATGATGTCTCCGAAATGTTCAATTGTTGAGAACGACGGTGAATTGATGTTGATGGCGCTTCACGCACACTTTCTGCCACAGTAGCAACATTCTCGGGTGTACGCACTGTTTTTGGCTTTTCACGCTTTGGTTTATCGATGAGGATGCCAGTTTCTTTCACTTTTTTCACAAGACAACGAACATACGGACCATATTCGTTCAGCGGAAGGATAAAACTAATTATCTGTCAAATCAGACATGAGTTAAGTGTTACCATTCACGAAATAAGCACTAGTGGAAAAAAAAAGTTAGATGGCGGACCCTTTATATTATTTTTTAGTGTTGTTGTCAAATACAACAACAAAGTTTAACCTATGTATAACGTAAAATGAAAAGTTGTTGTTGGTATAATAATCTCAAATTGTATTGATAGTTTCCCCCAAAAATTATGTGTTAATTTTAACTTTAAATTTGTTGGATGTTTGTATCCCTATTTCAATTCACACTACTTAATATTTCCAATGCTGCGTTTAGACTAAAAAGTTAATATGGTAAAGAGGATTGATTAACTGCTTAATTGAGGTGCAAACATAAGCACTTAATCCACTTTTTACTACATACGCTTTTTCAGTCTAAACGAAGCATAAAAATTTCGTATTTCCTGACAGTATGGACATTAGGGTAATAACTTTTTGCATTTTTTGCAAATATCAAATCTCCCCAGACAAAATCGTGTAGGGCATGGACAAATATTAAGAACTGCGTTTTTAGTTTTTCGCTATCGTTAAAAAAGATTACGCACCAAACGCGTTAAAGTTTTGAATCAAACAAAGTTAAAAAAAAAAAAACTTTTTTTGATGCCTCAACGTCTGACCATCACATCTATATAATTAAGGCATGCTGATTTTAATAGTAAAGTCCATTTTCGAGTCAATGGAATAGTTTTCTTCCAAATTTGCATACTTACATATGTATAAACCATATTTTAAAAAAATTTTTATTAAAAAAAATTTAAAAAAAATATATTAAAGGCATTTTAGAAATCGCTGTCGGTGCGTAAGTTTTTTTTACCAAATTGAACTGAAATAGTTTTTTTTATCATTAACCCTTATCCAGTGTAAAAAAAAAATTACGTATAAGGTGTAAGTGGGTCAATTTTGCCCAATAGTAATTTATTATAAAAACATTAAATTATGTATCATTTTTACAGTTTTCACATGAAAATATTACATTTGAATGGCTTTTGCAAATGAAACTATTGCAGTTAGTACATTTATTTGAATATTTTGTACTGGATGAACGTTGAGGGCATATATAGCATCGGCCCCTCTTTAGAGCGCTTTTGTCAACCACTTTGTCCTCCTTCTGCAAACTTTGTACAGTCGACTTGGCAAAACTGCTTCTCGGCATTATGGAACGACGTGATATTTCATCATGGACAAGGGCATTTCCTAATTCTTCCAAAAAAAGACGACGTCGGAAGTGTTTTTGTTTGTTCCATTCAGCGTCAATGGCAGTATAGATAACAAAAGCATTATATGCGGAAATGTCCAACATGTTGTAAAATACGGATTGTGGCCACCTATTTGATCGACGCTTGCAAGTATAGTTGCGGACTAATTGATCAAGTGTATCTACGCCGGACTTCGTTCCGTTGTAAAAATGGATCATTTCGGGTTTCTTGGTATCAGAAACAATTTCAGCGCTATGATGTAATGTACTCAATAAAATGACAGAACGATTCTTTTTTGGCACATATGATACAATTGTGGTATTGTTGGTTACATCAAAAAGGAATTGCGAGTAATGTTGTGGTTTTCCTTTTAGGTCGGCGAACTTAGGTGGAAGAAAGGTTTTGTTTTTTCGAACGGTACCAACGACTGTTATCTTTCTTTGTAGCAGCTCAATTCCAAGTTCATGGGAAGTAAAAAAATTGTCACAGGTTGGCAATTTCTGTCCTTACCTGTATAGACCTGCATTGACCATGCATAATTAGTGTCCGAATCGCAAAGAGCCCAAATTTTTAACCTATATTTGCCGGGTTTTGACGGTATAAATTGTTTGAAGGGACATCTTCCTCGAAATGTAACTAATTGCTCATCAATTGTTACGCATGGACCAGGATTATACAGTTTCCGTAAATTATATTCCCATCGATCCCAAAGGTTTCTTATTGGAGCAAGTTTATCACGAGCGCGTCTTTCAATTCTATCGGTTTTTTTATCAAAACGGATAACTCTTGTTATGTTTTGAAATCTATAAAGAGGCATAGTTGCTTTGAAAATAGGTCTTCCGTTTCGATCATTCCATAAATTTTCCAAAGCTTCACCATGTGAACAAAATACACCAGCCAACAAAAGAATACCAAAATACGCCTTCATTTATATCTCGTCAACTGGCTTTCAGTTTTTACCATATACAGAAACTCCTAAATTACAAAAATAAATATAAAGCGCCTAAATTGTAAAAAAACATACTCCAATGTAAATTTATAATTTACCTTCGAAATTAGTCATATCTATGATAGTTTTAACGATCTCCCTGGGCATAAGCAAATCGAAAGATGATTCTATAGATGTCATTCTCGTAATTGCGTAAAGAGTTGTTCCAGGTTTAGTATCCATTATGTTTTCAGCTGCACATCTTCCAGCATTATCTAAATTTGGAATCTGGTCTGTCCAAACGTATTTTCCGTCTTTAGAGATAAAGTTCTCTGTGATTTCATTATCATTGGTTTCATCAATATCACTTTCACTAAAATCTGTTACATTTGGATTATATACGGAATCAATATCTGATATCACACCATCATCTTCATCTGTTGACAGATCGTTAGCTATTTCATCATCTTCTGATTCACATAACAAATCATGAATTTCATTTTCGTTCAATCGCGACATTTTTTTTAATTTTTTTTACAACAACCGCACGCTTTGAAATTGTATTCAGACTAAAGTAATATTCATACTTGACTATGAATGTAAAAAATTATTTCCATGAATTGAGTTACTATTTCTAAAATAACAGTAGTTTTTATGAAAAAAAAAATTCTTTGGAAAAAATTTGAACCGACTACTTAGTTTTATTCAAAAATTCGAAACTGCAAAGTGTATTTCATTCAAATTCAAATATTATATAATTTGAAATAAAATAAATGAATGTACAAGTAGAAATACATATAAACGTAAAAATTATCATGCAATTTGTATTGGGCAATTTTGACCCACTTACACCTTATACGGTACTTTTTTTATGCGGACGCTCTGTTAGGTGATAGGATTATTTTTTTTTTTTTGGATTCTATACATCCTCTCGAATGATTAAAAGTCACGAAGTTTCAGAAAAATATATTAATAACTTTTTAAGATAAAGCAAAATAAAAGTGATTTTTTTTGTTTTGACCCACTTACACAGGATAAGGGTTAATACAATATTTGCCATTAGAAAACCCCTGGGGAGAATGTTGGCCAAAAAAAGTTATCACCCTAATGGACATATTTTGTACCAAATTGGAATACTTCAGTAACACAAAGTATATCATATCTCAAAATGTTTTTGCATTCAATACGATTGGGGCATTACCTTTAATACTGTCATTGGTTTCAAATTTTGTTATTCATTTTATTGTAATATTTTAAAACTAAAAACTTACCAATTACTGAGATACATTTCTCGTTAACAATGCCACTAGGCAAAAGATGAAAATCAAATTCCGTGCCATTTGCTACAACAGTATGACCAGCATTATTGCCACCCTGAAAGAATCAGTATGTATAAAAAAACATTTCTATTAGAATATAGTAATAGAAGTATACAAAATGAATTAGATTATAATATAATAAACATTTTAAAAGTAAATACATATTTAGATTTTATATGATGAAAAAAGTAAATGGTAAATATTTTTATTTTTAAGACATAGTATTTTGGCAAACATTCAAATTTATGAAAGAAAATACAAAAAAAAAAAACAATAATTTCTGTTAGTATTATTGTTTCTAAATATTTATAAAAAAATATTTTGGACGTTATACAAAACTTATTAAATCAGTTAATTTATCGCATATGAATTAAGTCGAAGCTACACAAAAGTAAATGTTAATTCACTTTTTATTCTAAGTAAATTTGGTTAAAAATCTAAATTTGAAAAGTTAATGAAAAGGAAAAAAAAAATGGATTATAATTATTTTTAATCGCTTCACTTGAATTAGGATATCGATTAACATAATTTAAATAAAATTAGTAGTAGTGAACTAGCTCAATTCTTCCAAATTTTTGTTTATTACTTCTCATCAAGTAAATAACACAATTTGGTTAAAGCGTTGATCATTTTCCTTCAAAAATTAAAAAAATGGTCATATTTTCTGTCCCTTCTATTTTGGTCCTCTGATGATTTTCGGTGACGCGAAATGAAACATGTAAGGACCTCTCAGTAGATAAAATCTGCATTTTTAATTAATAAATAACATTGTGCGGTTTTTTGTTTAACAAAAAACAAATGTTCTTGAACTTGAATAATCTTGCTCACATCATGGATTATGATAAAAGATCGAAAAATAAACTTTTGGTTTTAGTTTTTAAAAATAAAATGTTTAAATAATACAGTAGTGTATTGAAATTTCAAAAACGATGGATTTTCATTACATAACTTATGCGGAATGAAATTGCAACAAAACAAAAAACTTTGTAGTTTTTGCTAACATAAACCTGAAGGAAATTTATTTTTTTTTTTTTTGAACAATACACTATATAAATTTAATTTAAAAAAAATATAGTCCCAATTCAACCAATTTTAAGACAGTTTGAAAGAACTTTTTCCATAGCTATTGAAAATTTCTATGTTGGAATTTTGCTGAACTCCTTTTCAAAACTGTTAATTTTAATTAGTAGGGAAAGAAATTTCATGCAAAGCATTTTTGCTGTCATTAGCCCAAAATCTAATTTGGACCAAATACTTTTCCGAATGAAAAAAATTGCAACAAAATGGCACCGATGGCATATTTATATGACATATTTTGAATACTTTCAATTTAATTGCATATTTTTTAAAAATTAAAATTAAATTGTATTTAAAAGTGAAATGACCATATTCGAATGTGACAAATAATAAGGACAGTAAGCCAATTGTACAAAAAGTTAAATAATACTATAATATTTTTGGTGGAAATATAGTTATGGTCATTATTATAATTGTACCAAGCTTAGAGCCAGAGTTAAAAAAGGGGAAAATGAAAAATAGCAACAAATTGCATAATAGAAGGAATTTTCAGTATTTTCTAATTCCAAACTACTCTATTTTAGCTCTTTATCAATTCTCCAACAAATACTTTTATTTTGAACACTTTTCAACGCTTAGAAAGCTGACGGACGACATACCAATATCTAAGTCACTTAAGCCAATTATATTTCAGTCTTAAAAGTTTTGCCTAAGATTTTCTTTTTACAAAGGGTACAAGATTTCCGAATTCAAAGATTTGTTTTCGAATCGAAACAGCCTCCCGAAATATAGGCAAAGAAATTTGTTTCAAAATTTGTACAGTTATATGAAAAATTATAAGGACACTTTCATGTAACAAATATCAGTTTCAGAAAAACACAAATCTTTAGAAAAAATTGCCAACATTTTATGATGATTTTCTAAATTTCGAAATTATTTACTATTTCTGAATTACTGAAAATTCGCAATTTTTTGCGATGTCTCAGTGATGCCCACTAACATAGCAGATGTACTATACCTCTACCAGTATGCCTATTGAATATTCTTCAACAAGTCATATTAATTAATATAGTCTAGAATTTGTTTTTTTAATACGTGCTCCATAATTTTCGAAACAGAAGGAGGGATGCTAACAGGTCTAAAATCCACAGGCCCCTCTTTCGGTATTGGAACAATTCTAGCAAGTTTTCATCCATCAGGATAAGAAGAAGTAGTTATAATATAATCAAAAAGATATAAAAGTGGTTCCAAAATGAATGGAAAAACTAATTTAATAAATTTAAGGGGAAAACCATCAACTCCTATCGAATTTGACATAACATTCACTAATTCACTGCATAAATCATCAGTGCATAATCCTTCTATTTCACCACATACAGAATCAATATCAAGTTCGTTTAAATTAAAGTTACCATTAAAAGCAAAATAATTATTTAAAGGATTTATATAAACATTAACCAATCGCGAGTTGTGCCCTCCACAACACCCTGACTTATTTAAAATTTGCTATAACCGCCTGTTAATTTCAACGTTATCAACCATCATAATGTGATGCTGCCGCCTTCGATATTTCCTTATAAGAGATTTAAGCTTATTTCTTAGTTTACAATACTTTCTACGATTCTCAGTAGGAAAAACATTAAACTCCCCATAAGTACTATCCCTGAGGGTCCTAGCATTAATTACGTCTGCTTTTTTCATCCAAGGGTATTTTTTTATCCTTAGTTTTGTGTTTAACCACAGGAACATATTCAAACAACCCAGATAGTAGAGTTCAGAACAGATAACTTATAATTAAATTAACGCAATTATCAGAATAAAACAGAGAAAGGCCAAAATTATTAACGTATGCATCCAACAGATCCAAATTTACATTTTTAATATTCAAGATATTCTGCATCCCTTAGAGACACCAAGAGTAATGAAACATATATTAATGCATGAAGTGATTGTATAAATGGAACCGGTCCCTGACCAGACAAATATTAAATGATTCATTAACAAGAAACACGTCAATTAAAGATGTGGTATTACGAGCAATATCCCAATGCGTAGGAATCGAGTTATGAGCGTATTTTAAAATCAATCTGCTACAAAGAGAGCGCATGTCAGATGCCCTAGTAGGGTTAAATAAATTACCTAAAATTTCCAATCAGGTAAGTAGACTACCCCAACTAAAATTGTATTCCTGCCACACTTCAATCAGAATTGACTCACATTAATTCGAACTAGTAGATTTTCTTTATTTAATTCCATTTGCAAATTTAATATCCCGAAAATATTACAGATTTATCAGGCATACCCGGTTCAAGCCATGTCTCAGAAAGGTCCATTTTATGCACATTCGAATCCAGTAATAAACTATTTAACTCAACAATTTTATGTTAAGATTTGGGGTTTATACTCTGGCAATTAGCGTGAGCATCCAAAACAAAACACACGATTTAAAAGATAAGATTATTTTTTGAAAAAATACAATTCATTTTTGATCAAGTATACATTTGGAAAAAGTTAGAAATTGCAAGTCAATTCAATAATTATTTTGTAGATACGAGGGCGGATCAATAAGTCCGTGACTTTTTGAATAAAACAGTTTTTTTTTTGCAAAAAAAAAAATTATTTTTTAACATACATCTCCTTTTTTTTTTTTTATTATTAAATCTTCATTTACATAACCGAGCCCTTAGGGCCTTATATGGCTAATTAAAGCTACTAAACAATAAAACTTCTCTACTAAATTAAAGCATATAAAATAAATAATAATAATAAGATATAATATAATATAAATATATGAGATCACTAAAAATATTTAAATTATTAAAAACGGAATCATAATAAATGCCGAGAAAAAATTATTGACAAAGAA
This sequence comes from Delia radicum, assembly GCA_021234595.1. Lineage (NCBI taxonomy): Eukaryota > Metazoa > Arthropoda > Insecta > Diptera > Anthomyiidae > Delia > Delia radicum. The sequence goes on from CM037851.1 coordinate 235,278,876, forward strand.
AAATAAAAAATTTGTTCCAAATTGCATAAAAAAAAAATAAAAAATATGTATTATAACTTTCAACGTTTTTATTCTGACTTGCAAAACTGTAAAAAAACCCTATAGAGTCTCTAAAACTTGAAGTTCTGCAAAATGTAATAATTTGGACTTGTATACAGGCAATGTATAAGAAAATTTTCTTAATTCCCTTGGCAAAGCATTCCAAACTCTAGGTATCCGAACCTGAAATGATTTTGCAAAAATATCCAAATGCCTTATAGGCGGAATTAACTGGGGATTTCTTATCGACCGAGTAAAATGAAATTTATCAACTATATAAGCAGGGTAACCATTAACAATGGACTTATAAAAAAATATCAAAAGCCTGATACTAATAAAGTTCTCAAAAGACGAACCAAGAAAACTAAATGTAGCTCAATACACTTAGTCCAACGTTTCTAAAATTTTTGTATCCCTTCCAAAAAATAGAATTTTTCGAGGTCCATAAAATAGACATTTCTTAGCCATATGGAGTCGTTTTATTTTAAATCCTCATTAAATCGGTCCAATAAGTTGGCATAATCGTCGTTTATTGTTTTTCCCTTTTGAAGGTAATCGATGTGGATTATCCCGCGTGCATCCCAAAAAACTGTTGCCATCACCTTATTGGCCACGATTACGTTTATGATCAATTGAGAGCAAACGCGATATCCATCTTGATCATCCATCATGATCATTTAAAATCGAAACCACACTGCCATATGAAATGCATATGGCATTAACAATGCCATATGACCTCAATTGGCCGTCCAGAACGTTCAGCTTCATTTGTACTTGTGCTACCACAACGAAAGTCAGGTAAACCACTTTTTTACCATTGATATCGATGATTCAGAGTCCCCATAGTATTTATCAAGCTTTTCCTTGGTTTGATTGACTATTTTTTTCCCAAAAAATAATGTTTAATGAGCACTCGAAATTCACTTTTTTCCATTTTTAAAAAAATCCACGAGGTTGTATGTTTTGAACAGCTGTTAATCGCAAAGTAAATGACGGCAGTAGTCTATTGACAGGTGGTACTTGATGGCAGCAGTGTTGCATTTCATATAACTACGAGGGAAGTTCGAAAAGTCACGGACTTATTGACAAGTACAAATGACGCTGAACGTTCTGGACGGCCAATTGAGGTCAATACACCCGAAAATATCCACAAAAAAAAAAAAAAAAAAAAAATCCACGATATGGTGTTGGCCGATTGAAGAGTAAAAGTGTGTGAGATTGTTGATGCGTTAGGCATTTCATATTTCAGTGTGGTTTCAATTTTAAATGATAAGATGGGTGCCGCGTTTGCTCTGAATTGACCATAAACGTAAACGTGTGACAACTTCAAAGGATTGTTTAGAGTTGTTTAACCGCAATTCGAATGAGTTTTTGCGGCGTTCTGTAACTGTGGAAGAAACATCCGGAGACCAAGCAGCAGTCTAAACAATGGGTTTCTCCGGGTGAACCGGCTCCAAAGAAGGCCAAGGTAAGTTTGTCGGCCAATAAGGTGATGGCAACAGTTTTTTGGGATGCACGTGGGATAATCCACATCGATTACGTTCAAAAGGGAAAAAAAAAACAATAAACGGCGAATATTATGTCAACTTATTGGACCGATTTAACAAGGTTTAAAAAAAAATCGACACCATATGGCCAAGAAAAGTTATTTTTCATCAAGATAATGCACGGGTGCACACGTGTGCAGGCTCAAAGGCAAAATACCATGAATTGGGCTACGAATTGGTACTTCATCCGCCATATTCTCCGGATTTAGCCCCCAGTGACTAATTTAGATTTAGCTCCAACGATGAAATTATTTATCAAACAAATGCCTATTTTATGGACCTCGAAATATCCTATATTTTGGTAGGGATACAAAAAATGTAGAAACGTTGGACTAAGTATATTGAGCTAAAAGAAGATTATGTTGAAAATAAATTGTTTTTTGCAAAAAAAAAACTGTGTTTCATTCAAAAAAGTCACGGACTTATTGATCCACCCTCGTATTTACAATGACAAATTTATATAAATACACTGTAAAACGTGAATACACAGTCAGAAATAAGTAAACAAATACAATAATGCTGAAACACTAGAACTTTTCTCTTAATATAAGACGAAACCAAAAATCGCATTTTATAGCGACCTCTAAATATCTCCCAATTGAGTAAATTTTTGGTATACATGTATATTTTGATAATAGGAACAAAAGCAAGCTTTTGGAGTATGAATCGGAATATATTTCTATTTTTTCATACAAGCGTGGGACAGTCTAACGTCCAGCCACTTCCCATTTTAAACATTCATAAGATCAATAAAGATCAAGTAAATAAGAATTGCAAATGAAACGTGACCAATTATTTCAATATAGGAAATAATATACATAAAGTTTATAGAGAAACGAATGTAATCGGAAAGCCAAAATATAAAAAATACAATCAAGAGAACTTTGTGCCCATGATAGAATTAAGCAGTTGAAAAAATATAAATGTGTATTATGTAAACCAAAAGAAAAGTAAAATATAAAAATATTTACAAAAAATAATAATGACGAATCTTTTTTGCCATGATACAGAATATTTTAATCAAAGTAATGGCAGTGTACAAAAAAAAAAAAAAAAATACAACATATTGTATAAGCTGATGCAATCATACATTACTCTAGGTGAAACCAAAATATTTTGTTATAGACGCTTTATAGACAATAGACAACAACAATTAAATATACAGATGTGATATTTCAAAATGAGGTGTAGGGACATACAAGTTACCAGATTTTTTTTTTTTTTTTTGTATAACTTTCCAAACGTCCTTGGCAATAGAAAACAAGTGTTCGGTGTGTGTTTGGTAGGTGGATGATGATATTCTTATATACACACATAAATTAATTTACGCCCATAATTACTTTTTTCAATATTGTTTAATACAACTTACCTGACATCTACAAACAATGTCCACGTCGGAAGCCAACATATCGACAACTTTGCCTTTTCCTTCATCGCCCCATTGGGCACCCAATACAACATCGACTTTTGATTTGTACATATTCAAGCGTCCCTGATGTAATTGCTTATAATGATTACCATTCAGTACGCTGTTTACAGCTGATGTTTCCATATTTCAGCACGTTTCTTCGTCACTTGTTGGTGTTTTACAAAATTTTTCCAAAACAGAACCTTTTTTTAATATACACACACAATTTGTTGGTTAGTTTTTTTTTATGAATTCCGTTAATTTCTTTTGTAAAACAAAATGCGTGTTATTGTACCCGTATCGTTCTAAGTTTCGTCAACCGACCGCCCAGCAAAAGAAGAACCGTCTGTCTCCACTCGTCACAAGCAAAACTTGTAAAGAAATTCAATCGAGTACATGAATGACAGGAAAGCACATTTATTAGTTTTTCTTTTGTATATTCGTTTTGTCTAGATTGTATACTTGTGTAGTTCGTGACCGAACTAGTTCAATTGAACTACTCACTCAATTGAACGATATGACCTAGTTCACCATTATAAGCTCATCTAGTTACAATTCGTTATTTTTACCCATGGCACAATTTTATCTCTTTTTAATAGTTTTTTTTCTAGATTTACCTAATTTTTAAATTAACCCAAGAAACAACTTTACGGACTGTCCGTTACAAACGGATTCATGAATCCGGCATTGACGGTACGAAAACGGACCGGAATTGACGTATCCGTCGAAGCTTGTACGAAAACGGACCATTAACGTACAGTAAAATTGGATTACTCACATCTTCGAAAATTATCCGTTTTAACTCAGTTTTGCTGTATCCGTTTCGGTGCCGTTTAACCGGACTACACCGATTTTCATCAGTTAAAACTCCGTTACAACCGTTATCGTTTTTCTTCCGGTATTACCGGAGTGTGTTTTGTTTAAAAAAAAAATAAAACAGTTTTATTTATCAATAAAATTAAATATTAATAAAATCTATATATACATATAAAAAGAAGTGTACATTTTGATTGTCACTCCATAACTCGAGAACGGCTGCAGAAAATAAAAAATGGCTGAATACGTGTTGTAGAACATGCAATGAGGATGGTTTTCAAAAAAAAAAATTCTTTAAAAATATTTTCGTTTGGTCCAGATGTGGTGATTTTTCTGAACATTAGTCATTTTCATCTATATATATAAGAAGAAGTGTACATTTTGATTGTCACTCCATAACTCGAGAACGGCTGCATAAAATAAAAAATGGCTGAAAACGTTTTGTAAAACATGCAATGAGGATGGGTTTTAAAAAAAAATTTTAAAAATATTTTCGTTTGGTCCAGATGTGATGATTTTTCTGAACATTTGTCATTTTCATCAATCTATATATCTATATATATAAAAATAAGGGTACATTTTGATTGTCACTCCATAACTCGAGAACGGCTGCATAAAATAAAAAATGGCTGAATACGTTTTGTAGAATATGCAATGAGGATGGTTTATAAAAAAAAAATTTTTTTAAAATATTTCCGTTTAGTCCAGATGTGGTGATTTTTCTGAACATTAGTCATTTTCATCTATCCAGATGTGGTGATTTTTCTGAACATTAGTCATTTTCATCTATATATATATAAGAAGAAGTATACATTTTGATTGTCACTCCATAACTCGAGAACGCCTGCATAAAATAAAAAATGACTGAATACGTATTTAAGATTTTTAGTGGTAATTTTTTTGGTTATTTTTAAATGTACCACTTTTTTAACATATACTTGTATTTCAGATGTTTTTGCAATTAAATATAGAGATGCAGATCTCATGAAAACTTAAATGATGAAGATGTTAAACAACACCAGAGATAAAATGAAAAAAAAAAAAATCAAAATGTTAAAACCACATACTTTTATTGATTTTTATTGAATTTTTATGTGGTTTCATATTGTTTTTTAATAATGTGATTGTTAATAAATTTTTGTTAATATCTTTATAAATGGAAAAATTTAAAAATAAAACCAAACTTTTGTTTAAAATTAAAAAAAGAAGAAATCATTTAGATAAAATAAATAATAAAAAATAAAAATGGACCATTTAAAAAAAAAAAACGGTACGAATACGGACCAGATTCGGACCGTATACGGTATATTAAAAACGGAGTCCACTCCGTTTTTAAAACAAATGACGGACAGTTTACGGTACGTTTTGAACGTACACTCAATTCGTACACTCCGTTTTATATACAGCATGACGGTACGAAAACGGTCCGTTTTAGCGTGCTTTATACTGTTTCGAATCCGTATTCGATGTTCCTTTAATTCCGTTTTCCGGTCCGTATACTGATCCGGAAAACGGTACGGAAACGGATTCGGATCCGTATATGCTGTACCGAAAACGGCACATAAACGGACCGGATTGTTTGCTGGGAATATTTGAAATTCAAATGAAAGAAATGCAAAAAAAATAGTTGTTTTACCAAATTCATATTTCTTTGTACACGCAGGAAAAAACTGGTGTTTCTATAAAAGCCTTTCCTTGCAAAATTTGTTTAGTGTTTCTATAACGGTAATATGCTAAACTGTGTTTTTGTTAAATTTCACATGTTGTTTTTCTTTTTTGTAATTCATTCAAGTTTATGCTATGTAAAATTTACATTGATGAAATTTGGAAAATAATTTAAGCTACAAGTATGTTTATCTAATAAAAAAGCTAAATTCCAGAAAACACATGTTTGACATACACAAATCAATGTGGCAATATCGAACATAAAAGCATAATAAATAAAGGTAGAGTTACTTAAGCATTTTATTTCTAATGCAATTTAAAAAAAAAGAATGTAAAATTGGCTGTAAAAAACGAAAAATTATAAAAAATGTAAGTAATATCTTATAAATAAATACAAAAATCTAAACACTAATTGTATCGTTTTTTTTCAGGCACAATATGTTGGATTTATTACGACGCAGAATTTGGAAACTTCTCAAGACGTTGGACATCGTTAACACATCTTGGTTAACTGCATCTAGGTATTTATATTCGTGTTCAAGTATATTTATTTTAAAAAGAGTTATTTGTTGTTAAATAAATTATTAATTTTAATAGGAATACTATTTGCAATATAATAGAGTATTTTTTAATTTACAAAATAGATAGTTTATTTAACCCGGAAAAAATTCCAATTATACAAAAAAAACTTCACTTTAAACATTGACTTAAGAGTTTTGACAAAAATGTCGTTAATTTTATATAGTTATGTTTTAATATTATTGAAATTTTAATATTTTTTTTTTTGAATTTCTTTTTGTTATTAAATAACAGTAGCGAAAAAGATGTGTCAAATAATAATAGTTTGCTTAAAAATTATCAAACAAGCGACGCAGTTCAGCGCAGTGACGTAAAGTTGGAAGCAATTTCAATATCTATGGAACAGACTTTCGAATAGGGCACAAACAAGCAGCAACGTAAACACTTTTAAAACCGAAATAACAAAACATTTGAACAATAATACAACGTAACTACACACTTTAAACTATAATTAATAATTAATTTGCTTTATTGTTAAATATTGTTAAACTTTGTAATTTTTTAAAACTGTTTTTAATTTTGTATTTTTAAAATTTGTCAATTTTTTTTTTTTATTTTTTAAATTGTATTATATTGTATTACTATAACTTCTTCTAGTTCCATACTATAATTAAAAGATGTATGTCTTATTGTATGGAAATACAGATAAATAAATAAAATAAATAAATAAAAACAAAAACAATTTCAAAAGAATTGTAATCAGCTGTTTTCTTGAACATAAATTTATACACTCCACTTGAAAGAGAAATCTGAAGCAAGTTCGTTTCAATTTTAGAAAGTGTGAGAGTATTGGTAAAAAAAGTGTGAATGTTTTAAAACTTGATAGGTAAAACTTGATCGTGTAACCATCAAGTAAAACGTTTAACTTTAATAAAATATTTGCAAATTTTTAAGCTTTTAACCAAAATTATTTAAAATTTTTATCAAACGTGATCTTTGTTACAAATTTGTATTAAAAAAAATTAAAAATTTATTTTTAAAAGTAAAACTAATGTAAAATTCAATTCGTATTTCGTTGAATAGGAAAGTGGATAAAGTATACATTTTTATACAATTTATCATCTAGCGCTATATTTAATTGGCATCAATGTTTCTAATGAAATAAAAAACCCTTTTAAATAATATTTTACCGCTTTCAGTTTTATTTTGCGCTTTTTGTTATACCCTTCGGTGGGTTTTGATTATAAATCGATGGAATCGCTGTTTTGATCAATTGAACTAGAAAGAGCGCTCACTCAATCGAACTAGAATAAATAATTTCGGGTGGCAATGTTGTGTCAAAATTATGTCAAAATTATTATATTGTCTTCCAGAGTTGCATTTGTGCGTTTCTCCAGAATTTAAAATTTCTCGAAAAGTTTTCCCTAGGTTTTTGGAGAATTCATACATTTTGCAGAGAACCGGAGAAAATTTTGCAAATTCTGAGAAATAGTTTGCGGCCAGTGTTGCCATATAAGGTGCTTCTTGCCAAATGTGGCGACGATTTTTGAAATGGCGATTGTCAATTCTTATGGGGATTTTAAATGGCATTCACACACAAATCCAAAGCACAAGTTTTGCCAAAACAAGTGGAAAAGAATAAAGAACTTTAGTAATGGAATAAAGGGCTTAAAAACGTGTTTGGAAAAACACGTGTTTAGCATTCTCATTTCATTTATTTTTAATATTAAGTTTTTGATATTATTTATCATTATTAATTAATAGCAATAAAAGAGAACTGTCAAATATAAAATGTTAGCTTAAAAGTGATCAAACAAACCTAATTCCTAATAGATATTTCGCTCACTAAAACGAACTAGAATGCCCAAGTCTACTAGATTAGCTAGGAAATTGAAGCAAAAAGCAAACCCACAATCTAGAACACAGCAATAAGTATTAACGACTATTGCTAAATACTTATTGCAACATATATTTCCAGCATTGAATATGTACGAAAAAATTATTTTTGCACATAAAAAAATCGTTGCCAAGTAATTAATAGCATTTCAACTAATAAAGTTCATTGGAAAATATTATTCGAAATCTAGTACCATTTTACCAAGTTTTTTCTTGCTGCTAACGAATTTTCTCAAAAATAGATCGTCACGAAAATCTAAAATCTGGCAGCACTTACAAAATTTCTCAAAAATACCGGCGATGGCAACTCTTCAAACTATCGTGTGAGAATGAGGCAGTGTCTATAATAACTAATTTGTAATTCAACGATTATCGTCCACTTTTGCAAGTTAAATTGTGTCCATATTAAATAAAAATTATAAATAATTTTAATAAAAAACAACAATTTTCGATAGTTTAGTTCAACGTTTACGTAATTAACATCGTAAAAACGATAGCAATTTAGGTATCGCTCTGAACAAAACGATATCGTTGTTCTTAAGTTTTGTTTAATAATTTAAATATATTGGAAACACCCTATAGTTTTTTAAAACAGATGATTTATTTTTTAAAACAGCTGATGAAAACAAATTGCGGCTTTCCGATATTGTGGTAACGAATCTATTTACAATTTTCTTTTAGAAATTTGGCCATTACAAAAGACCAATAGAAAATAGATATTTTAAAATCAAAAGGAATAAAATCTCAATAAAATGTCTTCAAGTAATTGTCAAATGTGAGATGAATTTAACAAGGCTTCTGAAACTCCTCAAAAATAAAAGTTTATTGTAATTGCAGATGTAACAAGGAACCGTTTAAATACACTTGCCCACGTTGTAACATAACTTATTGTTCACTGGACTGTTATAAGTCGCAACAACATTTAAAATGTTCCGAAGAATTTTATAAACAATGTGTACAAGATGAATTGGCCTCCAAAACAGGAGGAGCTAATAGTAAAGATGATATGCGAAAAATTTATGGCATCTTAAAAAGAATGCGTGAGGCAGATGCTGGTATAAATGCAGAAGATTTTGAGGAAGATGGCTTAGACGAATCTTTAGACTCAGATGATGAGGAAGCAGATGATGTACAAGAGGAAGATGAAGTCATTGGATTACAAAATGATTTAGGGGACTGTGATGATAACAACGATGTCGATATAGCAGAGAGACTAAAAGACATTGATATCAATGATGCCGAGCAAGTGTGGGAACATTTAACTTCTGATGAAAAAGAAGAATTTAAAAAATTAGTAGAATCTGGTGACATTATGAAACTAATGCCCGATTTTAAGCCATGGTGGTTGAAAAAAACAAATTCTAAAATTGTGGAATTACCCTCGAAAGATGAACCACAAACAGACATTCCAGTTATCGCTGAAAAGATACCAACATTTTCTAGCATATGCAGTAAAGATCCAGCTCCATGTATACACTATAATCTATGGAACATTTTAGCTGCCTACTCCTGTACTGTACGTTTCTTTAATGGTGAACATTTGACAAATCCCAATGAAGCTACAGCTCATCTTATCAATCTCAGCTCCAGCCTCAAATATGGCACAAATTTCGAAGAAGTAGAGGATGCTATTATTTCAGTTGAAATGGAAGCTTTAACTACGGGCAATGGTGCTTCACAACTGATGCCAATAAAGGGTACTCCAAAGTCGTTACTCGTTGAAAGTCGTACACAATTACAAACAGATGCTCGTCAATTGATGTCATCGCTTCAATATAAATTAGCTGCCTTAAGTGATATTTTAAATGTATTACAAGTTACCAAAAAAATTCTAAAGGCGTCTAATAAGGATGAAGCAGAATTTCAAAAACTTTTTGCTCTTAGCAGTGGAATGGAAGAGTTGACACGTTCTAAAGTACAACAATTGATTAAGAAACTTGAATTTTATCTGTCGTATGTTAATAGAGATACTGTCAATAATGGAATATAATAATAATCATTAAAGAGCGCTTAGAAAGAGGCTTCACCTGAAAAGAAAAACACCCTAATATAGCTATGATTTCAGGACTCTTTTTTTTTATGAGTATTTTCGGACTCCAATTGTACGCTGGGTAATAAAAATTCTACCGGAACTTTCCCAGCCAACAAACTTTTGAGTTCTCCGATATTATGATTCACAAATGTTTCAGAAATAGGAGGCTTATAGGATGGCTCTTATTTTGGAGTCCAGAACGATTCAAATATTACACACTTTGAAATTTTTTTTGTCTAGAAACCCTCTTTTTTTTTGCCGGGAATATGAGCCATCATAAAATTATTTAATCCAAAATATGGTTCATACATGATTAAAAAATGTAGTGAAATATGAGTAATTTATAGTGTTTCTAATTATTCGACCTAGGCGGATAACTGGTTAAGGCATTATTCGAAAAATCGCTTAAATATATTAACCGGTTATACGGTTCGTTTAATCGATAAAATTGGCGATTAATCAATTAAGCATTTAAAATGTATTTATTTAGTTTTTTATCATAAAATTGTCATAAAATACAAATAACTGTTTTTTTTTGTTGAATATCATGTGAAGTTGACGACTTCATTGGTTTATAAGTTTTGTTGAAGATGATTCAAAGCAACCTGCGATGTTTTAATGAAACATGTCTTAAAATCTTGGGGTTTATTTTGGAGAAATCTAAGTGCTATTGAAATATAAAATGCTATCAGTAGGGCAGTTTTTTCTTTTTGGCATTTGCCATTAAATGCCACTTGTTCAATTACTTTGTAGAAATTGCATTACCATACCTTCTGTAAAATATAGTTAAAACCCAATTTTTGTTCATAAGTTTTGGGAGAAATTTAACCCTTTGACTACCCTTGTGCAATGCAGGGAACATATTTTTTAGGAAAGCTATAACAAATATTATAATAATACAGTAAAACTTAATATTTTTGTTTAAATATGTTCATTAGGGTCTTGGTCATTGAAAAAAAAAATCATAATGTGTATAAACTGTTTATCAGGGCAACATAGTTCGGATATTTGTTTAACAAAGTCCCATTTTTTTTAATCAGCCTTTATCTCCGAAAAAGGGGTGTTTGGTATATCTCCTAAACAAACAAAGCTAGAGAATATTTGGCACATAGCTTCATTTAATAATCAAAACAAAACCAAACAAAGCATTTTTGTTTATTCTAATGTTTAAATGGTAAAAAACGGCTGAGAATTTGCAAAAATTCAATTTTCGGACACGTTTTTTTGATGGTAGGAGGGGAGGCGGCATACATGCAAACATTTTTCTTTCTAATTTGAGTCAAATTAGAAATATATTCCACAAACAAGAAGTAGATAGCGAAAGTGTACTAAACAAATTTAGTACATTTTCTTTACTTTTCCTAACAATTCAGTTTCGGAATATTTTCTTTTTTGGGCTAAACTCTAGTTTATGGGCATAAATCGGATTAGTTCAAAATTTTAACGACCAATAGCATTTGTAAGGCTGAGCTCAAAAATACTTTTTTTTGCCGGCGAGTTCCCCAGTTATGGACCTCCAAAGTTTGGATTGTATATTCTTTGTATCTTCGACATTTGTAATCGGAAACATATCATTTCAAAGCTAATTGAAGCACCATTCATTTGATTTATAATACATCCATTTCCATTTCATTATTTAACTAAAGTAAAGTTACGATATGAGTAAATAAGTAAGTTAATTAAAGATATTGTATTGCACTTTAACAGTTATAATCGATAATTAATATTTTTTTATTTTTGCACTTTTGTTGTTATATCTATATATAAACAAATAGCTTTGTTAAATTGCAAATTTTGAAAACAATTAGATTAATTAACCCATTGCAAACCTTTATCGCGCGATTTTTTCTTTCCAGATATGTCGGATTTTCGGCGTAATCGCTTCGCTCACGTGATTGAAGTGAAGGTATCCATAAAAAGCTATTCATAAAAGCTGGTACACAAAAAAACTTTTCTCAGCGAAGCCGGTCTTTGGACCAAGAACATTTGAAGAAGAAGAAGGACATTTTTCAAATGTTCTTGGTTCTTGTTTTTACATACTGGAGTAGAAAACCCCTAAGCCCGGCCGAAGGCCGTCTACGCAGGAAAACTTTGGTCAGCGAATTCACTTAAAAGAAGCTATTTTTTCGAGTAATGCAAATAAGAAACATTGAAAAAATTACTTTAACTAGATAAATATAATAAAAAAAAAAAATTTTTTTTTTAAACCTTAATATTTACGGCATTTTGTAAACTATTGTACCTTGAATTAAAGCTTGAAGTCTTGGCTACAATTGTGAGTCATATTATACATACCTTATATTTGAAAAATTTTGAAATAACCGCATTTAAAAAATAGAGTGACAGTTTAAAAACGTAAAATCATCAGTTGGGCTGCAATGGGTTAATATTTGTAAAGTTTTTTTTTTTTATCTCAAATTAAAGATCTTTAAAAAATTTTGTTTCGTTCTGAACAACGCATGAAAAAGTTAAATAAATTTCCATTAAATGAAATATCCAAACTTTAGAGACATATAACTCGTAAAATATAGGCCGCCGACACAAAATTTTCCTAAACTCGCCTATTTTAACCCTAATTTGTTTTTTTTTTTTGAGAAATGACCGTGAACTAGATTTGTTCCCTTTTATGTTCCTAGTATTTTACTACGATATCACTTTAGCACTTTATAGTATTATACAAAAAATCTTAAATTAACGGTTATTTTAAGCAATTTTTAGAATTGTCATTGTTGTTGCTTCTTTTTGATAATTATAAATTTTTTTTCCAGTATTTTTAACTTTTGGAATTTTTGGAATTTTTAACTTGGCTAGAGTTCCACAGCATCTTTAAGAATCTACCAGTGTTACCATTTTCGAAATATGCGAGTTTTATAGAACGGCAAATTATTTACTTTATAACCCGTTCTTTTATCGGTTTTTTATTCCATGATTTTTGTTTGAAAATGTTCCAAAATCAACCGGTTTAGTTGCTCCGAAGTAGAACGAAACTGGTTCTACATAGTTAGATATAACTTACATTTTTACTGGAATTGTAGAATTGTAGTGGTTGGGAACCGATTGTAAAATATGTATGTATGCTCTTGGGAGATGGAAGAATATACAATGCTAGATAAGAACTATACATTAATTTGAATTTTTAAAATAATTAAAACAGAGTACAAAATTGTTTATCTAATTTCCTAAAGCCGACTAAAATGTTAACTTGAGGCTTAAGGGTCGCTTATACTCGGCTTTAAAAGAATTTTATGATAGTTAATAAAGCTTTTCTTTTTTTTAGACAAAGTTAAGAAATTGACAAGTTTTGGTAAAAAAATTAACATTAAAACTTTAACCGGTTAATCGACTTATTTTAACCGATTATTCAAGTCGAAGAATTATTTAGGTTTTAAATTATTCGTTTTGACATTAACCGAAATAGAGGCGATCGAGTAATCGGTTATAAGCAACAAAAAATACAAATATCTTATAGCTTTAAATTTGTTTACATGACTTTAACAGTGAGTACAAACTTTGGGGATACAAACTTTGGTAGGACATGGTCCAATAATTCACGTTTCAAGAAACATTGAGATATTTGGAATTCATTCATTTCATTTACACTGCCATGTATATATCCCATTGGTCGTCAAATGTAAAAAGAGGAGGATTTTATTTAGATTTTTTTATTTTTTATGCGTATTGAAATTTAAGCAATTTTTGTTAATTTTTAAATTGACATCTGGTCGTATGAATATTGGTTAGACCTATAAACCATTTCTGGCAAAATTGAGTTAGGAATTGATTTTATATGATTAATGTGTCCTCTTTCTAAATCTTTAATCCGTTTTTATATACCTCGTATCAATTAGGAGATATCCAGCCCCTTATGTGCTGCGTATCCCTATTTTTACAAATTTCTTAACATTGGTATGGTGTATTGACCACTTTTTGGCCAATGAGTCAGACTTTCTATAGAAAAATAAAAACATTATTCGTCAATCTTGGTTTGACACATTTGAAATAAGCAACGTATATAAAACAAAAACCAATAAAAAAGTTTAAGCATTGGTTTGCACTATGATAAACTAGTTTTATAATGGTTAAAAGAAAAAAAAAAACTTGACCTACTTGAAAGAAAAACAATAAAATTGTGATAAAAATGGCTTATAGGTCATATAATAAAAAAATCTTTAAAAAATTGTTAATAACTCTGGATACTCAGTGCAAAAAGGCGTTAAAATTAACAATATTGTTTATAATAAATGCAGCTATAGATATAGCAAACAAAAAAGAAAACCTATCTTGTAGAAATTTAATAATTTTGTTGTAAACTTTCTTTATCGTTTTTCTCGCAAAAATGTTTTTGGTCGGTGCGGCTCTCCAATAATCAATCGACGATTTATAGATTTTTATCTTCAGATTTTATGTCGTGTATCCAGAGGGCTACTGTCAAAACTCGATGTACGAGTCAAGCTATTTTATAAAATGTTTAATATGAATACACAATATGCGCTTAAAATATGCACTTAAATCGAACTAAGCACAAAAAACCAAATAATAAATTTTGGTAAACGTCTATTTAAAGGTTTGAACTAACTTTCAGGAATTTTTTTTTTTGCTAACTTTCACCAAAAAATTTACTTTGCTACGAAAATTGTGCTGATAAATACAAGCATGGAACAAGTAAAAAGACTAGATGTATACGTCGCAGCTTGTATGGACTAACTAGAGAAAAAAAGAAAATATACAGTAAAACTCGCTTAAGACGACTCAGTTAAGACGAACTCGGTTAAGACGAACCCTCGGTTAATACGAACTAATTTTAAAGTCCCGACGTTTTGGCAACAATTTTCATATAAAATACATCTTTTAATACGAACTCAGTTAATACGAACCCTCGGTTATTACGAACTGTTTTAAGCAGTCCCAAAAACTCGTTTTCATACAAATTACCATGTTTAGTACACTCTTTATCCGTTTAATGGGCTAGAACTAATATGAATTTCATATCCGTGGATGACTTTCTAGATAAAAATGCTAATATTTTGACGTCACATACATTATCAGATGAAGAAATATTGGAAATTGTTAATCCGCCCGATGTTGAAAATTTGTCAAGTGATGAAGAAGTCGAAATAGAGGAGGAAGTACCTAATATACAAAAAGCTTAATAAACATAAAAAAATATATTCGAACAAAATCGTGTGTCGAAGAAGCTGACAATCATATTTTGGTAATAGAAAAACTTATAACGAATAAAATCGTTTATTCAGTCATTCAGAAAAAAATAACAGATTTTTTTTTTTAAAAAAATTAAAAATTTTAAGTGAATTTTTGATTGTGAATGCATGAAATGCCATTTTTTTTTATTTATGTAAAAATCTGAATAATCTTGTTTTGGTTTTAATAAATACATATTTTTTATCGTTAAAAAAAAAAACCCCGCTTAATACTAACCTCGCTTAAGACGAACTAATTTTTTTGGTCCCTCGGAGTTCGTCTTAACCGGGTTTTACTATACAAACAAACACTACCATTACAAGACTTACGAGTTATTCTGTATGAAATCACCAAATCGGCAAAGCTGGCATATCTTAGATTTTACTCAAACTAACTGGAAATGATATTTAGGGTCTGAAAACCCAAAATCCAAGAGGATTTAATTTTTGCACACGGCACTACCGGTTCACGCAAAATAAAAAAACTAAAAAGTCTTGTTTTTGTGCGTAGTGGTTTGAGCTGTTAAAATTTTTCTGCTAGAGATATCTACATGATGAACACATTGTTTTAAAGCTGAAGGATTATAGTTTCTATCAAAAATATAAAATTTGACTTAATTCCTACACCCGAAAAATAACGCGGTATTGAAAATAAGCATATTTCATTGGTTTTTTGTGTTTTCAATGAACTCTAGTGTCGGCGCTAATGAATATAAAAGCATAATAATTCTCAGATATAAATTAGACATGTCGGAGAAAAATACAAAATTAAAATTGGCTCAATCTGGCAACTCGTTATGAAAAAATCGTTACTTGAAATTTGGAAATTTTGAAAATTTGCATACTTCAGGCTACAATTTGGTCATGTTTGTTAGCAGATACAAACTTGAAAATTACAGAGTATTTACTCCCTACTTTTAACTTTATAACACTTCAAGACCCCTTTAGTTATTTTCACTCCTCTCGGATTTACAGGGTTTTAAAGAAAAGCCTTTTTGATTTTTTGTATGTATTTTTATACTTCCCTCAATTGTTATATACAGAGAAATTAAAATAAAAACAAGTATTATTATGAAGTAACAAAGAATAATTATGGACTAAAAAATTTATGTGTGAGATTTTATCTGTTCGGTTTTAGATCATGACAAATTTTTCTCGAAATTAACAGAAAAATTATAATTTTTATATGATAATTTACTTTGACTATTAGAAAAAAACACAGAAAAAGTTATTAGACACTAGCATGAATGGAATGCATTTTTTGACCCACTACGGTCTTCATCAACATTCTTCGTGCCATTTAGTGTCAATCGTAAATATCATCTATTTAACTCACATGTTAAAGAAATTGGGTAACTTTAAATCCCACATTACTCTGTGTGTTGAGTTAGAATGAAATTTACCACGAACGATTTCTATTTATAGTGTGTTTGTTTTTTCTCAATTTCTTTAACATATGAGTTAAATATATGATATTTACGATTAACACTAAATGGCACGAAGAATGTTGATGAAGACCGTAGTAGGTTTTCATCAACATTTTTTTTGTAATAGTCAAAGTAAATTATCATATAAAAATTATAAGTTTTCTGTTAATTTAGAGAAAAATTTGTCATGATCTAAAACCGAAAAAATTGATTTAATAAATTCAGTAGATTTTTTATGTTTACAAAAATTTTACAAAAATAAAAAAATTTTTATCAACATTTGTCATCACAAAGACGATTTCGGCTTAGAAGCTGAGTGGCACTTTTTTTGCCACTTCTCATGGCAATAGTCCTTGTGACGGAGCAGGAGGTACAATTAAGCGGACTGTAAGGAAAGCAAGTCTACAGCGAACTGCGGATCATCATATCCTAACACCTACAGCAATGTTTGATTTTTGTTCCACCCAAATTCCTGGTATAATTTTTTTTTTGTATCCATTCCTGATGTTGATGCTATCGAAAACTTTTTGTCAAAAAGATTTATTGATGTTTGCACAATTAAAAATACAAGAAACTATCACAGTTTCTCTCCGATTTCTCACAGTCAGTTAAAAGTACGAAAGTTTTCAGCTTCTGATAACTTTGAAACTCTGAATATTATAAGAACAAATACTTTATGAAAATAATATAAAACTTATTCCACGATTCTTAATTACTCACATTTAAACTATAACTTTTCTACTTTAAATGATAAAAATATACCATTTGCCTATTTTTTGCCACCACTGTAAAATTTTTTAATATCAAAAATCTACTGAATTTATTAAATATATTTTTTAGTCCATAATTATTCTTTGTTACTTCATAATAATACTTGTTTTTATTTTAATTTCTCTGTATATAACAATTGAGGGAAGTATAAAAATACATACAAAAAATCAAAAAGGCTTTTCTTTAAAACCCTGTAAATCCGAGAGGAGTGAAAATAACTAAAGGGGTCTTGAAGTGTTATAAAGTTAAAAGTAGGGAGTAAATACTCTGTAATTTTCAAGTTTGTATCTGCAAACAAACATGACCAAATTGTAGCCTGAAATATGCAAATTTTCAAAATTTCCAAATTTCAAGTAACGATTTTTTCATTACGAGTTGCCAGATTGAGCCAATTTTAGTTTTGTATTTTTCTCCGACATGTCTAATTTGTATCTGAGAATTATTATGCTTTTATATTCATTAGCGTCGACACTGGAGTTCATTGAAAATCACAAAAAACCAATGAAATATGCTTATTTTCAATACCACGTTATTTTTCGGGTGTATGAATTATGTCAAATTTTATATTTTTGCTAGAAACTATAATCCTTCAGCTTTAAAACAATGTATTCATCATGTAGATATCTCTAGCAGAAAAATTTTAACAGCTCAAACCACTACGCACAAAAACAAGACTTTTTAGTTTTTTTATTTTGCGTGAACCGGTAGTGCCATGTGCAAAAATTAAATCCTCTTGGATTTTGGTTCTTGGTACCCTTTGGAACATTTCCACAAAATTTTAACAAAATCCAAAATGGTCCAGCAACAATTTTTCATTTTTTTCGGTGTTTTCATAGAGAATGACTCTTACACAAAATACAAGCGACATTGATTTCGTTCATGCATTTTTTTCTTTTGTATACTACACATCAAACAAAGGCACGCATGTGCACAAAAAAAATATAAATAAAACAATAAATAAATTAAATAAACTAATTTAAAAAAATTACTAAACGAATTATATTTTGATAAATTAAAAAATTTTAGATGCAGGCAAAAATAAAATACGATGCAGGCAAAAATAAAAAATAATTGAGAATTATTATGTTTTGTTCTTAATGCTATTAAAAAAATATTTTGTGTATTTCCACATTTTTTATTAAATTGCATTATGTATATATATATATATATATTAGAGTTATTCAAAAAAATTTGATTTTGGGATATCATCACTTTTTTAAAGGTTTTTGCATCAATAAAGATAATGGCGTTTTTATTTTTGGAAAATTCCATCTCCTTACCCGGCCTCTAGGCGCCTGAAAACGCGGATTTTGAGTGACGTTTTTAAAATAACCAAAACTGTTGAAAATTTAAAAAATTGCACTTGACTATTCGATTCTACAGGAAAAATCAAGTAGATAGGATTTTTCTTTACGCTTTTCTATTGTACCATACAGCTATTAGGGTAGTCCAAAAAAGTAATTTTTTTTAAAAAATATTTTTTTTTAATTTTTTTTTTAAACGCACAATGAACGTTTGGCTCCCTCTGAGGAAGATGGTGCAAACAGTTTTTTTTATCACAATCCGTTAAAAAGATATTCAACCATAAATCTTTATTTTTAACTGAATAAACATAATTTTTAGTTTTGCAATTTTTAAATTTTATTTATTGTTTTTATTTTTAATTAAAAAAAACTCGTGCAATAGTAGCCATTTCCTATACTTTTATTTAAATTTTCATTGTATATAATTTTTAATCACAAACATTTTTAATTTCCCAATTGTTATCTAAAATGAGTGATTTGCTAATATTAACTGAAAAACGAATCAGAAGAATTCCAGGTATTTCTATTATATTCTAAATTTAATATACATAATATGTATTACTTATTGATATATTTACCCATTTTATACTTAGACGTGCGGTCGTGTACTAATTTAGATGTTTTATGCCGGTTTCTTACTGTCCGTAATCTAAATCGCAGCCAAGATTGCTTTGGAATAGGTTCAACTGTTGTTGCTGAAATTGAGGCCGATGTTGAAAAGTTTAATATCTTTCCTAAACAGCGGTATTACCTTCGTAGTAAAATATTAAAACTTAATGAAGACTTTCTCAGTGCTAAAAAAAAATTTCAACCAAAAAGATTAATTCAAAAACAAAAAGTTATCAGATTCCGTGACCAGCTCCTTAATTTTTTTCCTTGTACCCAGAAATTTGAGCGAGCAGTGAAAAATCCAATTATTAAAGTATGTGCTGACAAGAAAATGGAAGAAGATGATCTGCAAGTTGATTCTGATAACGAATGTATGGATCCAAATTGGTTGCTTAATGAAGCAAATTCAAGAGTTTCAAAGTTTGTCTTTATAAGTCCAAAAATTTGTGGTCTGTTGGACAATCTGGGAATATCATCAAATTCTATGGCTCGCCTTTTCTTAGAGCTTAAACATTTAAATCACGTAGAAGGTAAGATATCATTTCCCACTATTTTAAGAAACCGAAATAAAAATCGTCAGGATTCACTAAAAAGACTTCAAGAATTCCAATTTCCCGACTTTTTAATTTTGCATTGGGATGGTAAACGAATGGAAGATAATAGTAAAAATATGGTGGAAAGATTGGTGATAAGCGTATCTGCCCCAAATGGGCTACAAAAATTGATTTCGTGCAATTTTATAGATGATGGTTCAGCAAAATCTATTGCGTTTGAACTAAAGGCACAATGTGATAATTTAAATATTACAAATAATATTGTGGGTCTATCTTATGACACTACAGCAGCAAATTCTGGTATTAAAAGTGGTGCAGCAGTGTTGTTTGAAAAGTCAATCAAGAAACAATTAAATCGCCGACCATGCCGACTTCACCAGAAGGAGCTATGTGTAGCTAATCCATTTAAAGAAGTGGTGATGAAAAGTGTTGGTGCCGGTATTCCTATATTTGGTCAATTTCGAAAATGGTTCAACCAAAATCGTGATTTGGAGATTACACCTGCGATCCACTCGAAAACAGCTAAGCCAATTCTTGAGAAAAATCTACAAACTTTAGTAGATTTTTATGTAACACAAACCAACATTAATCATCGAAGAGCAGATCACTTAGAAGTAGCGGAATTGGCCCTTGTACATTTAAATGCGAACCCCGGCTACAAAATAAAATCATGTGGAGCAGATCATCATGCCAGATGGCTCTCGAAAGTTATTTATATTTTTAAAATTATGCTTTTTAAAGATCATTTCAATATACCGAAAGCCTTAGTGGAACAATTTGAATCTATGCTTTTATATTTTATAACAATATATTTAAAGTATTGGTTTACTTGCGAGTCAACGATATATGCTCCAAAAAATGATTTGGATTTTTTGATGGAACTCGAAGAGTTCTCCAAAATTGAAGGAAAATATTTTTCCTTGATTGCCAATAGCGCAAAATCAACTCAATTAAGACACATGGATTATGTAAGTGAAGAAAATTCTATATTTGCAATTTTTGATGAAAGAATTTCTGTAGAAGAAAAAGAAAATTTGCGTATAAAGCTGTTAGGCAATAATAATCAAGATCAGTTTACACAGCTTTCAACAATTGATTCAAGTGTTAGTCTTTTTTCAAACGATTTAGAAGAATATAATAACAAAATATTCAATACGGTTACAGTGGAAGAAAGCACGGAAGATATTGTAAAGTTGATTAATGGTACTGATCAAATACTATATGAGAAAGATTTTATTGATGTCGTAGAATGCGAAGAAGTGGTCAGTAATATCGAAGATGCAACTAACAAGTTAACATATATTGATTCAGTTTTTTGGAAATCAACGTTTCATTATATTACTCTCCAGAGTTTAAAAACTCTTGTTAATTTTGGAATTAATATTTCATTTATGCTTTTTAAGGCCGATGAATGGCCAGCCCAAAAAAGTTTTAATAATGCAATTAAAATAGCTGAAAATATACAATCAACAAGTATTTACACGGAACAACTTGTTGGTAAAATTTCAAGGCTGAATGATTCGTGTTTAGTGAAAAATAAAAACAATTTAAATGGTTTCGCTTTATCTGCGGTGGAAAAAAATTATTTGAATTAATATTTATTGTTGTTTTAAATAAATAATCAAATTTGTATAAGAATTACAAAACTATAAATTATTGTGTCTTCATTTAAGAATAATGATTTGGGGCTTAATAACTTTTTAACGGGTTGTGATAAAAAAAAAAAATTTTGTACCATCTTCCTCAGAGGTAGCCATATATTCATTGAGAGTTTAAAAAAAAAATCTAAAAAATATTTTTTAAAAAAAATGACTTTTTGGACTACCCTAATAGCTGCATGGTACATTAGAAAAGCGTAAAGAAAAATCCTATCTTCTTGATTTTTCCTGTAGAATCGAATAGTCAAGTGCAATTTTATAAATTTTCAACAGTTTTGGTTATTTTAAAAACGTCACTCAAAATCCGCGTTTTCAGTCGCCTAGAGGCCGGGTAAGGAGATGGAATTTAGAAAAAAAAAGTACGCCATAATTGTTATTGATGCAAAAACCTTTAAAAAAGTGATAATATCCAAAGATCAGAAGCAAAAAATTATTTTTGAATAACTCTAATATATATATATATATATATATATATATATATGTATGCACAGCGCATACTTTAGGGACACGGCCAAAATTGTCCCCGAAATATGCGGTGTATAGAACCAACTGTCTTCATCTTATACGCTAGATGTATGAAAAGGCGCGAAAACTTTGCGGACAGTCCCCAAAGTAAGGAAATGTCCCTAAACTATGCGGGGGAACGAATTTGTTGATTTCAACAAGTCGATTTTAACTTGCATTGAACTAAGTGTCAGCAAAACATTTTGCTTAATTTTCTGATTTTTTTTTTTGCTAAAAATCATGACTTGCTAAACATCAATGAGCTGCAGCTCACTGAAAATCATGTTTTGCTGAACATCAGCAAAACGCAATTTTTCTGCAAAGATCTTCCCAGCAAAAATTTTGCTGACTGAACTAACTTTGTTGCTAACTTTGCGGACTTTTATTTGAGTGTACTAAAAATCCAAAAATATGCACTAAAAATCAAAAAAATATGCACGTACAATTTTTGGATTTTAAAAAATCGATTGAAAAGTCGATCGGCTTAAAAATTAAATTCAATATAAATGTCTAACAAATGACAACTATGTTCAGGGTTACAAATGTTTTCTTTTGTTTATTTTTAATTAAAATTTAATTTGAATTTTTACAAAATATGCAACAAAAATGCCAACATATGTCATAAAATATGCATTTATAGCAAAATATGCAAGAATATGCATTTAAAACAAAATATCCAAAAATATGCAACAACAAATCGATGCCATTTAGTTTTAAATTCTTTGATTCGAAAAATTATTTGGTCAAAGTCGATTTTGAGCTACTGACTTCAAACATGTATTTGCATGATACCCATTGCCTAGAAAAAAATTAGTAATTTTTGTTTTGCTAAAACTACTAAAAATTAGTTAAACATTACGTTATAGAAAAAACTGCTAAAATTTGCATATTTTTTTTTTACTAAATATTAGTAATCAAAGAATAGAAAAGAAATCTACAAATTTTTAGTTATATTTATATAATTAGCAAAACAATTTTGCTAAATATTAGTAGACAAAAAAAAAGTTTTTTTTTGGATTTTTTTTTATGCAAATAAAAATCTGCGCTTCTGAAATCAGCAATTTTTTAGCAAACATTTCTGTTGATTTTAGCAAAATATACTGTCATTTAACTTCTACTAAATTTAGGAAAAATTTTGTTGATATTACAGTTTTTGTTTGTTGTTTTTAGTCTACAAATATTTAGTAAAGTTTTTGCTAATTTTAACAGAGTAAATTGTTATTTTCAATTAACTAAAATTCAACTCGAATATGTATAACTAAAATTTTGTAAAGTTAACAGTTTTATTTTTGCTGTTCTTATTTTATTAATATTTAGCAGAAAAATCTGGCCATTTTAGCAGTTTTTTCTGTAACGTCATTTTTAACTAATTTTTAGTATCTTTTTCTGCTATTTTTACAAGTTTATTTCTGCAAGTGCAGTCGATTTTAGATAAAACCAACAACAATTGATTACTACACAGATAACTAACATTTACCTATTAGCTAGCAAATTTTTTGAGTGTGCAATTCAATTGTTAAACCAGTATTTATGACAATCAAGATTTAAGATTTAAATATATTTGTACAATAATTAAGATATTTGTACATACGATAACAATAGCATCACCTTGATGCCAATATACAAAAATAGACAAATGCATATTAATTGCAAATAACAATTGATGAAGAAAAAACTAATTTGTAGTTTTCTGTTTTTTTTTTTTATTATTTTGGTTAAAGCAATGATGTAATTTTTAAAACCATTATTAAACACTAGAGGCTACTAATATTTAAATAAACAATTCTTTACCTACAAAATTGATCAGTCACAGACTAAATATAAGATTTTATTTAGATTTAAATTATGTTAAACTGTTTTTACTGGGGTCGTGATCGACATTCGGACATCGCTAGATCGCCCCAGCATTTTAGAAGAATATAGTTTATGTTTGCGCAGACAAATATTTTGATGAGAAGGCTACACTCAGAATATTCTTACAGTAACTACATATAGGTCATTCGGGTATTAGACAGTACACTCAAATAAAAAAGTTAGTAAAGTCAGCAAAAAATTTTGCTGAGTCAGCAAAATTTTAGTCAGGAGGGTGCTTGCAAAAAAAATTGCTAATGTCAGCAAAATCTTTTGCTGAAAATCAGCGAGCTAATTTTTTGCAACAAAATTAGTAGATTTAGCAAAAGTTTTGCTAACACTTAGTAGATTAGAAATTAAAAAACCCTTGCTAAAAATTAATAAAATTTTTGCTGAATATTAGTAGACTGAATATAACACAAAAAATTTGTACAAAAATTATACTTTAGTTAATTTATTTGCTGAAAATCATAAAACTTATTTTTGTGATTCTTTTTAAAATAATTTACAATACGTTACAAAATATAAAAATGTTCATACTCCCAAATTGACGATATGAATTAATGTAATATCTAAAAACAATAGAAATAATTATACATAACATAACATAAACGAAATTATCTTTGAACTACTTACATCAATTATAGTCGAAATGATGCTATCTTTTAAAGGAACGCAAATGCCGCAGAAAATTATAGAAACGAAACGAAAAAATATCAAAATATAACATATACAACCCTTTTTGCAATAAGAAAAAAGAAACAGAACAATCTACCTAAGATGTATGTCTTTGTCTTTCGCTTTAGTCTGTCTACCTATTGCATATTTGTTTGCAATTTGACCACACAAGATTACACGGTGCTACAATGAAAAAAAACTTGGAAAACGACCTAGCGTGGGTTATAGGTCTTGTTGAGTACATTACAAATTGTGTCAAAAAATTTCAGAAACACCCTCAAATTCAGAAGTTATTCTAAAAAACCGTTTCAAGTGATGTTCGTCAACTTATCGACCTGCTACTCAGTCAGTTTTTGTCCGATTTACATTTTTTTAACGGGTTTGGAAAGAAAACTGATTAGGCTTTAAAATGACGTGCATTTCTTATACATTTGTAAGTTATAAGTATTGTTTTTGTTAAGAATATCTACAAAAAAAAACGAAAATTATAAACTTTTTTGATTTTAGTAGCTTTTCATTGCTTATTTTAATATGAAAGCTTATAAAAATTTATACCAACGTATAAAGAAAATTTAGTTCTTAACAAAACATGGTTTTAATTTTTCAAATCGGATGAAAATTGTAAAAGTTATTCAACTTTTCATTAACACCTGTTTTTAGCATTTTCTCCCCCAGCGCAAAACATATGAATAAAAAAAAAAAAAAATTAAACAAGCGTTTTTGTAAGTCAAGTGGTTTACCAGAAGAAAAGTCTGCAATCTTAACATTTTACTTTAGAAAAAGTTTAGTAACTTTTGCAAATAGAAACCGATTTTAACAAATAATATCTCGTTTTTTTCTATATAAAATTGTCTTTAAAATACAGTGCAAAAAAAGATAGGTTTTCATAAAAAAAAATTAAAATAACTCTTGTTGAATTTGAAAAATTTGGAAAAAAAAAATAAAAAAAAGAGAAACTTTTGCTAAACACTTACCTAATGTCTTGGAATATATATTTAATGAATACATTTCATGAAAGCCTAATTCTTTGTCTTTCCAAAACTGTTTAAAATTTTGAAATCGGTCAAAAAATGTGTGAGTTAGAGGTACTAAAGTGCTACGACCTACCCTAAAACAGTTTTTTGAAAATAACTCAAAATTTTGAGGGTGTTTGAAAATTTTTGAAAACGGTTTTTGTATGTCCTCACCTAGGCCTACAACCCCCACTAGGTCGGTTTTCAAGTTCTGACAAAAAGTTTTTTTTTGTAGCAGTGTGTTATTAATATATATAAACATTTAGTTACAAATACACATTTAATCTTTATTAAATTTAAATATTTTATGAAGTTTAGATTTCTCTACGGGCTGTTGATGGTCAGTCTTTTTAATATATCGATATAAATAAAAACAATTTACATCATCTTTCACTCAACGTTTCGTTGGTTGTTTTTTCCAACTTCATTCATTAATAAACATTAACTCCTGATGAAGTTGGAAAAAAATAACCAACGAAACGTTTAGTGAAAGATGATGTAAATTGTTTTTATTTATATCGATATATTAAAAAGACTGACCATCAACAGCCTGTAGAGAAATCACAATGGGCGTGGTACCAAAAGCAAAAAATAAATAAGCATTAAAATAAATTATCACATTCAAGACTTTTTGCGAGGTTATTTAATAATGTTGTTCAAAAATTGTTTTAGCGTTCCTCATAGTCCTAGAATAAATAAAAAAGGTAAAGAAGTAAACATGAATCCGCGTTGGGCTTCCCATGAAATTACAAATTTTAAAATGATTTACTAATGTGAATTTATTTTTTTAATTATTTATTTGAGTAAAAGAAATTTCTTGATTTAAAGAATTAATTACAATTAAAATTTGAAGGCAAAACAACGTTTGCCTGGTCAGCTAGTATTTTTTATAAAAAAAATATATAAATTAAAACTATCATAAATAATAAAAAAAAACATTTCTTTTTAATTTAAAAATTACATCTTAATAAAAAATAAATAAAAAGTTGAGAGAGATAAAAAAGATAGCGAACACAAAAAATTACAAATCATGAACAGCCACATAATCCTTCAGCTTTTGCCTAAAGACCTGTGGTGAAAAACTAAAACTTCACAGGTGTAAAGGTAAATCATTCCATATTCTCGAAAGCCTAATCTGAAATGATCGCTCAAACATAGTCGAGTGATGTATTGGATATACCAATTGCGGGTTTCATTCCGAATAGGATAAAATATAATTGTTTACTATATAGTCTGGAAAGCCATTTGCCATCGCCTTGTTGAAGAATATCAACAACCTCATACCTACATAATTACTAAAAGAGCACCCAAGAAATTGGACCACATACGGGGTGATATGGGACCGAAGTCTTAGGCCATACACATATCTAATAATTCGATTGAAAATCCTAGTAAACCTACTAAATTCACCATCTGTGGTACCAGAAAATACCTCAACGCAATATAATATGTATATGAGGCATTAACAAGGCATTAGCAACACGCATTCTAGTTGAAAGAGGAAGATATATATCAGAGAGTATAATCTTCTCAAGAATGATATTCTCGAAGAAACGCTATTAATAAATATGCGATGAGAAACTTCACTGATTACACTGTTCAACAAAATTAAATTTTTTCTAAAATTACAAGGTCCGACCAATAAATTTTGATAGAAGAGACAAAAAAAAAGACAGGTGTACCGGCGTTTTGAAAGTTTACATCTGGGTTTCATTTTAGGGGGAGGTAAAGTTTCCCCCAAATGTGAATTTTGTATTGTCAATCGGCATAGAAAATCGAGTAAAGCTTACTTTTAAAGTAGATGGTGCGTTCAGCAAATTTATGTAAAATGTTAAGGGAAACATTTTTGTAGAATATGTTAACCCTTTCACTCCTCAAGGTAAGGGTCTTTTTTGTCCTTCTTTTAAAAAAGAGAAAAAAAACACCTTTAAAACAGGGATTTAAGGGGTTAAAATGTTCCGCAAAAATATTCGCCGTGAAATTTTACTATGAGTCCCTGAATACACCAAAAACTGAATAAACTCAAATCACAAAACAAATTATGTACACAATATATGCACCGCAAATTGATAAGACAATAAGAAATATCGCACTTGATCATTGTTTTGATTTTTTTTGTTTTTGTTGTAATGTAAGTGATCTAATCAGCCAAAGAACAGCTGGCAATCTATCAAAATTTATAGGTCGGACCTTGTAATTTGTTTTTGTGTTATACAGTGTAATGAAGTGGAATTGCGTAGAGTTTACAAAAATGTAATTAATGAATACTTCCTATCCAAATTTGCTATCGAAGGGAAAATAATAGAGATATTACTGATTTTAGTTAAATTTGAACTATTTTATTTTCAAGCTAAATTTATGGGGTACTTTAAAATAAAATTCTTGATAAATGCGAAATTAACCCTAAGCTCTCTTTTGTTGTGTCTTATTTCTGACTTTCTGGTTGAATTTTCCGTTTTGGTGTATTCAGGGACTTATAGTAAAATTTCACGGCGAATATTTTTGCGGAACATTTTAACCCCTTTAATCCATGTTTTGAAGGTGTTTTTGCTCTTTTTTGCCCTTACCTTGAGGAGTTAGAGGGTTAATATATTCTATAAAAATATTTGATTTTGGTGTATTCAGGGACTTACAGTAAAATTTTAACATTTTAACCCCTTAAATCCCTGTTTTAAAGGTGTTTTTTGCTCTTTTTTAAAAAAGGACAAAAAGACCCTTAGCTTGAGGAGTTAGAGGGTTAACATATTCTACAAAAATGTTTGATTTTTGCGTATTTTAACCCATTAAATACCTGTTTTAATGGTGTTTTTTGCTTTTGTTTTTTTTTTTAAAGAAAGACAAAAAAGACCCTTACCTTGATTAGTTAGAGGGTTAACATATTCTACAAAAATGTTCCCCGTAACATTTTACATAAATTTGTTGAACACACTATATACTTTAAACGTAAGCTTTACTCGATTTTCTATGCCGATTGACAATACAAAATTTGCATTTGGGAGAAACTTTACCTCCCCCTAAAATGAAACCCAGATGTAAACTTAACTTTCAAAACGCCGATACACGTCTTTTTTTTTTGTCTCTTCTATCAAAATTTATTGGTCGGACCTTGTAATTTTTTTTTGTGTTGTACAGTGTTATCAATTAAAACTCCAAGACACTTCATCTTGTCAACAAAATCAATATTTTCCGATATATAAAACTTCCGGTAACGAAGTATCGGGCTTTTAAGCTCGTATACGAGCTTATAAGACTATAATTTAATAAATTCGTGGATCATTTTGGATGCTTGTTATCATATCCGATGAAGTCAGAATTCCATATCTGAACAATTTTGAGTATATTAAGGGGGGACATTACATTCGCGGCAGAGAAAACAGACATTTTCTTAAAAATTCATAACTCAGTCAAAAACAAACATTTTTCCAGAATTGAACAAATTACAAGAAAAAAAAAAATTCAAAAAAATATATTTTTCACTCCAACATGGTTTTATAGAGCTCCAAACTGGCGGCAGAGAAAAAAAAAAACGGGGCCTAGTGGTTGCCGCGCTGGGAGTCGCAAAAATTGTTCGATCTGGAAAAAAATGACTTTTTTAAATCTTAACAAAATTGGTTATCGTATGACATGAGCTTTTTTAAAATTTTTTTTAAATTTTTGGTGATGTTCCAAATTTAAAAGTGTGTTTTTTCGAAAAAAATATTGACTTTAAAAATTCATAAAGAATCGAAAAAAAATTTTAAAAAAAGCTCGTGTCATACGATAGCGAATCAAGTTTAAAAAAATACAAAAAAAAAATTCGTCAAAAAATGAACCCGCTAGTGCCGCAACCAGTACGAAAAACATGGTTTCGAGATAAACGCGTTCAAAGTTTGTGAACAAAAAAAAAAAAGGTTAAAAATTAAAAATGTGCTCTTACTAATCCGGCTCCAACTTTTAAACCCGTAGGAATTTTTCAATAAAATATTTTTTCTTAGAATCTTAAGAATATTTACTAAAATACAAAATTATAAAAAAAGTCGATTTCAAAAAACGGCCAATGTCATGTCCCCCTTAAATAAATAAATTAAGTACAAAGTAAAGGGTCCGCCATCTAAAGTTTTTTTTTTTCAACTAGTGCTTATTTCGTGAATGGTAACACTTAGCTCATGTCTGATTTGACAGATAATTAGTTTTATCCTTCCGCTGAACGAATATGGTTGTGTATACGCTTGAACAACGCTGGGAAATATTGCGACATTACTTTGAAAATCATGGTAATGTTGCAGAATGTGTGCCGATACACCCAAAACGAGTCACTGTTTGGTGCGGATATTGGTCCAGAGGCATAATTGGGCCATTTTTCTTCGAAAATGAGCAAGGAGTGGCCGTTACAGTCAATGGCGATCGTTATCGGGCCATGTTGAACGAATTTATGTTCACAAAAATTGAAGAGGAGGAAATCGATAATGTGCTTAAAAATTGGACCGATCGTGTAGACTACTGCATGGCCAGCCGAGGCAGCCATTTGAATGAAATTATTTTCCATTATTAACCGGAAGGATTGTACTTTCAAATAAAAAGAGAAATTTGAGAAAATATTCAGTAGTTTTTTTTTATAGCATTTTCAAAAAAAAAAAAAAAGTTATTTGGCGGACCCTTTAGTTCTTTTAGAAATTTCGATTTTTGGAAATTTTTAATAATCCACTTGTTTCCAAAGTGGGACATTTTCGGCCGTCTTGCGGCACGGGTTAACGTTTTCCAAAAAAAATCGATTTATTCCCTTTGGAACCATTTGCAATAAAACTGGGGGGTGTAATGAACGAAAATGACAAGTCGTTATTTTAAGGGACACACCCTTCTGCACATATGCAGTTACAGTAAAAAGCAATACTATTGAAATTCACTATACAAATATTTAAATCAAGGAAAAAATAAGTCAGTTGCACGTTTTATTAAATACTGAAAAGACAAAAAATATTCTGGCATGTGATAAAAAACGATCGTTTTTGAAATTTCCATCTCGAATATTTCGTATTGAAATTTAAAATTTAAATTTGAACAAGAGTAAAAGATGTAAATCGATATTCCTGATTCAATTAAAAATAATTTCCACCCTCATCCACTTATTTATTAAATTTTAAAATTTTGACTTTTAATCAAATCGATTAAATTCAAAACCGATCGGTCTTTATAACATGCCAGATTTACATAAAACACAAACATATCGTCACCTAAACTCCAGAAGTCCATAACTACACTTTTTAGTTTTTTACAGGTGAGACAGAAGACATTATTAGTGTCTGGCCAGAAAATGCACTTGGTCTGTATTCGGTATTTTAAAGCATTATGGATAAATTTGGCGGATGGAAAAATGTTTATTGGGCCGATTAGATGCTATTTTGAGTGTCAAATTTGAAGAAAAGTCTGTAGTTAAGCAATGAATTCACTGTTCGGCCTCAGAAAGTTCGGCCAAATTGAAAATAGTTCGGCGGCCGAACTTTTAACTTTTATAGCTAAACTTCGGCTTTTCTCTTAAATTTTATACACCAAATCGAATTAAATCGGCTCAACAAACATGTTTCCAATACCAAATTTTGTCATCATTGCCTTTTGATATCAAAAAACCGACAAAATATAGGTTTTTGGCCGAACTGTTCGGATGGACACTAGACATTATTAACAAAAAAACTACTTAAAGCTTAGTATTCATATTTTAGAATTATGCTTAAGAAACAAAGACGCACTTGTTTCTGATGAGAAAAAAATTCATAGAAAAATAATAGTTTTTAAGTAATTTACCCAGTAAAAATTTTTCGTGTTTTTAGAAGCAGGATAAAACAAATGCACTGATGTAAGTGCTTACTATTATATAATATTGAGAAGCAGCAAAAGAAACGAATAATTTTCGTATAAAAATAAACAAACAAAAAATTTGAGCTTACTGTTTTCCCTAACAAGGATGCAGGTTGTAAGCAGCTTACCCTAATCCCTTATAAGGATGCAGGTTGTAATGCAGAAAGTTTCGCATCGTGTATTATAAACGATCTCTACCAATTTTCCCGAGTGATTTCCGATTGTGTTTGCTGTAATACAAAATAGTTAGTCATTTAACTGTTTCTGAAGAGCGAGCACGTGGAGCGGTAAAAAAATAAAATGATTATATTATGTGTCCAAAATTTTAACAATAAAATATTAATATCTGTAAAATTTTATGTAAAATAAATTATGTTTGCATATTCATGTTATTACTTTTAATCGTAAAAATGTAGACATGAAATATGATTTTACTGCAAGCCATGAAATCACAGCTTCTTATAAGCGCTAAAATCAGCGCTTATTTTGCCTAAAAGTAATACTTCCAAGTGGGAATTCGCCATATAAAAATCATAGCATATGTAAGCAGGTTTGTAAGGGATTCTTTATGTCTTACTCCCTTACAAACCTGCTTGCATGTAAGCAGCGTTTTTTACTGGGTTAGTTACTGGCTTTTGTAATCGATTTTTCTACAACTAAAAAGCCGTAACTCCAATACAAAAAATTTATGCAAAAAATAAAACATGAGTTTAAGATAAAAAATAAAGCTTTTCGGCAGTAATTAATAAAGTTTTTAGTCAACTTTTGTAGTTTTATTTACTTATTTTAAGTATTTTTTATATAAAACGCATTTTAACTATTTAAAAAAACTTTCGAGAAAAATGAATTAATTTATTTTCAGAAAATAAAATTAAATGAAATTTTTTAAGCAAAAAACAATATAAATCATTAAATAAAAGGCAAAAAACAGATCTATACGACTTTTTGGTTACTGAATATATTAAAGTTGCAGCTACGGCCTTTTGATTTTCGTTAAAAAAATCTGTATTTTTGGAGGTAAACTTTTAAAATTTTGTGGACGCAATCAATCAAAAAGTCAATTTTGAATTTTTTGTCAGTTACGGGCTATTGGATTTTAAGTGGCGATATAATTAATTACTTTATTTACCTAATCGGATTTAAGACTCAGAAATTTCTTCCATTGACAATATTTTCGCAAATTTTCTGTAATCACTTTAATTTCCTTTTGTTAATTTGGTTCAAAATTTGGATTACATTTTTTTCAAATTGAATTGATATGAATTTTTTCACCGGATTTGCAAATTAATTTTGATTTTTTTTGCATTAATTTTTTATTACTATTTTTTTTTTTGTAATTTTTAAAATTTTGTTTGTCTGAAAGGTCTCCCAAAGACCTTCCAAACAAGACCAAAAACAAAAAATCCGACCACTGGTTCATAAGTTAGCAATTTTACATTACTACCCTCCGACCACCAATCCAAAAATTTTCAAACCGCTGCCATTTCGCACACCTGCATTTTCGGGGATGGTCGAAGTGGATATATTTTCATGAAATACGCTGGTGAAGTTAAATATTTTTTAAATAAAACGCATTTTAACCATTTAAAAAACTTTCGAGAAAAATGAATTAATTTATTTCCAGAAAATAAAATTAAATGAAATTTTTTAAGCAAAAAACAATATAAATCATTAAATAAAAGTCAAAAAACAGATCTACACGGCTTTTTGGTTACTGAATATATTAAAGTTGCAGTTACGGCGTTTTGATTTTCGTTAATAAAATCTGTATTTTTGGAGGTAAACTTTTAAAACTTTGTGGACGTA
Source organism: Delia radicum (assembly GCA_021234595.1). Taxonomy (NCBI): domain Eukaryota; kingdom Metazoa; phylum Arthropoda; class Insecta; order Diptera; family Anthomyiidae; genus Delia; species Delia radicum. The sequence goes on from CM037851.1 coordinate 235,312,003, forward strand.
AGCAATCAAAAAGTCAATTTTGAATTTTTTGTCAGTTACGGCCTATTGGATTTTAGGTGACGATATAATTACATTATTTAGCTAATCGGATTTAAGACTCAGAAATTCTTCCATTGACAATATTTTCGCAAATTTTCTGTAATCATTTTAATTTCCTTTTGTTAATTTGGTTCAAAATTTGGATTAAATTTTTTTTCAAATTGAATAGAAATTAATTTTTTCACCGGTTTTGCGCATTAATTTTGATTTTTTGTTTGTATTAATTTTTTATTACTATTTTTTTTTTTGTAATTTTTAAAATTTCGTTTTTCTGAAAGGTCTCTCAAAGACCTTTCCAACAAGCCCAAAAACAAAAAAATCAGACCACTGGTTCATAAGTTAGCAATTTTACCCTACTACCCTCCTACCACCAATCCGAAAATTTTCAAACCGCTGCCATTTTGCACACTTGCATTTTCATGAAATGAGCCAAGGAATACGCTGGTGAAATTCGGCGGGTCGTGACTGGATCACCCTGTATATATTTTATATATATAAAATCACGATGATTACAATTGACATCAGTTAACCCTTTGTTATAATGGAGATAACATTAAAATATTGTTCGCTCTGTAAGCTTATTGTGGAACATATAGCGGGTGCCGTGACTCTAAAAGAGAGTGTGAGCACAGGGTGTCTCAAATGACAATATTTTAAAAGCCTAGGTTCTCCCCTATAACTCCTCCAATTTTTATGCGGATTTTGCCAGTAGTATAGAAATTCTATACTTATTTCTACTTTTTGTTGAAAACACTCCATTGTGAGTCGTTTGGATATTGGAGTGACCTATAGACCATCTATGGCTAAATTGAGTTAGAATTCGATTACATACGATTAATGTGTCCTATTTTTAAATCTGTAACCAGTTTTTTGATATCTCGTATCAATTGGGAGATATCCAGCCCCATCTATGCTTCATATCCCTAATTTTCACAATTTCTTAATTTTGGTTTGTGAAGCAATTTTCTATAGAAAAATAAAAACATTATTCTTCACACTTGATTAGCCGTAGTTACAATGACAAAACGTCGATCAAAACAAAAGTCCGAAAAAATGAGAATAGGCTTGACACACATGAAATATGCAACGTATTTAAAGCATACAATAATAAATAATTTTAAAAATTCGTTTGCACTATGAACTAAAAAATACATACGCGAAGCTGTGGATTGATATAGTTTTTGTTTGTGGAGCTAGCGCTATACATAGGTTTTTCATCCCCAATTCCTTCGGTATCAGATAAAATTATGAAGTAATTATTGTTTTAAATATTTAAGAATATTTTTTTTTTTGATGATTTAAGCATGCTTGGCAACTTTTTACAAAAAATGTAATCTAATATTCTTTGTAGTAAAACAGAATATATTGAAGATGAATTTGTGGTGGGACATGATGAAGTAGTGGCTTTTGAAGAAGTGGTGGGAGAAGATAATATTAAGTTTGAGGATAGTGTTAAGTTTGCCGAAGGTTATGGCGAAAAGGCTTATAAAAAAGCAATGGTTTGTTTAGAAATTGTCGTGGTGGACGAAGAAGATATAAATAAATTTAAAGAAGTACCATGCTTAGAATATCCTAACGGTTTTTCGTCAATAATAAAATCCTGAAATGTGGAAGTCTAACATAAGAAGGAGGCAACGGTAATCTGGAAAACAATATAAATAAATAAATTATAAGGATTTATATTTTCCGCTGAAGAAAGGCTAAATATATTTCCATTCCGTTCTGCACAAGACATGTTTTAAATATCAAGTTCCATGAATGGTGCTATGTCAATCTTGTTGTAAAATGGTAAAAACAAAAATATTATTCTGACCTACTTGAAAGAAAATGAATTCTTTTTAATAAAAAAATCTTTTTTAAAAATTTGCTAATAACTTTTGATACTTTGTGCAAAAAGCTATACAAAATTAACAATATTTTCAAAAATAAATGAGGCGATTGATGTAGAAAACAAAACCGAAAATATATCGAGTAGATTTTTAATAAATTTATTGTTTTTCTCGACAAAATGTTTTTGGTCGGTACGGCATTCCAATAATCAATCGACGTTTTATCAATTATTGTTGCAGTTATTGTAGTACTAGGTCTAAAACTTAGGTGGTGCGAGTTTGAGAAAAATCGGATAGCATTAACCCGTGGCGACCCGCGGACAAAGTTTTCGATTTTTGAAAAATGTTCTTAAACTGCTTTAATAATTGATTTTTGAAATCGGACTAACCGTTTTCAAGATATTGTGACTTGATTTTTTACTAAAAAGTCTACAAAATTTTTCAAAATGGGACTTTTAAGTTTTGCACTAGCAAAGTAGAAAAAACTACTTTTCATTTGAGCATAACTATGTCGATATTGGTTGAAGGATAACTTGTAAATTTATCTACAAATATCTCGGAAAACCAGAAAATTTACATAATAAAATTGTTACGCTTTTCAATTTAATACACTAGACTGGCTCAAAATGCAAAAACTTTAAAATCTTGTGCTCCACAAGGCTGCCCCTATTTCAATAGACAAAATAAATATATATTTCAAATTTCAGACAAATCGGCCAATATTTAGAGGTCGCTAGAAATTTACGATTTTTCGGGATTCATGCCAAATTCAAACAAAAATTTAATTTTTATAAAAAAAATTATTATTTATGTATATAAAATTTACATATTAACAAAACACTTTTAAGTGTTGCTTATATATATATATACATTTCTGCCTTTTGAAGCCACAGGATATGTCTTTCTATGTAAATCAACTAAGCGGAGCAAATATTGTTTCTGTTCTTCATTTTTTGTGATAGAGTTGTTAATTTCGTTAACCAAAGCAATACCACGCTCTGCTCAATCGTTTACAACTCTTAAAAGGCTCGCTCTTTCTTTCATCTGAATATAAATTGCATCATCCTTCCACACTGCAAGGTCCTTTGTAAGGAATGAATGAGCCTTTTCATGTCCATCATCCATTAATAAATCAAAAATAACAAACGCACAAGTATCTTTATCATTTTTCTGTTATATTTTTTCGGAGACGGTTTCTTGTACGTTGTATTGTACTTCGTGATAAAGTCATATCGGATACAGGTTTGCCCAATGCCTGAGAAACAGCTCCGACAACAAACATTGCTTTTCTATCAGAAAGATTTACGCGATCAATTGATGCATTTAAAACTGATTTGGTTATGGTTGATTTATTTTTTCTTTCATAACAAATAAATTCATCACTCGATGAATAATCCGACTCGGTCTCGGTGAAACCATCATAACTGTTTAATGCAGAAATGGAGCTAACAACAACTTCACTTGCTTTCTGTTTTTCGACGTATCGCAGCTTACTGGCTTCAGCTTTTGATTCTCTTATCTGCTTTCTACTTTCCGCCTTGTCGCCTTCTCTTTGCATTGTAAGAAACATCTTGTCCTCTTCATTTTTCATTTTGCTGTAAGCATTTTTAATGGCAATATCAAATATTTCAGTCGAATTCTACTTAAACATTTCTTCTTTGATGCGACACCTTTCAGAATTGGTTTTTCGATTCTTCTTTAATAGGATAAATTCGGATAGCAGATTGCAGAGTTTTTTTTCGATGGCATCGGACCTTTGAGTAGGAATTTTAGCTTTCTTCCAAATATCCAATACTGCAGTTACTGTCTAATTAATACTAACCTTTTTATTCCTTTTTTTTCAAAGTGATGAAAATTCAACATTTTAAGCACATCCATTTTTGATGGAAGCCTTGCTGTGGAAAAATTTTCAATTGGATTTCCTATTAGCCACGCTCTTGGAGAGCTTCTCATAAATTTTGAACCAGTATTAAAAGTCATGACTTATATCTAAAAAGATCGCAAAAATAAATAAACGTTTACAAAAACAATATTTCTTTCGCACTACTCACTCTTTTAACCATTAATAAAATGCACAAAAGTAACACTTAAATTTGCTTATTGCCTGTAGCAAAAATTATATAATAGCACCTTTATGTTTAAAGAATTCTTCTTTTTTGATTAAATATAAAATTACAGGGGATTTCCCGTATTTTAATTTCTTTAAGCAAAGTAAAAATAAGTATATCTATGCTGGAAATAAGAAGAAAAAGGATGGCTATATTCGTAAGAGTAGGACAACTATTGACAATGACGGAACTTAATAAATACACTGTAAAAACATATGTACACTAACAGAAATTTATACTGATTTAAACAAAGCAGAAATATAGTACTACACTATAAAATGTACGTAACTTGAAACACAAAACCAAAAAGTTGAAATTTCTAGCGACCTCTAAATATGGTCCGATTGTTCCAATTTTTGGTATGCACCCTTCTTTTGATGACTGGAACAGGGGCGGTCTTGTGGAGAAAAAAAAAAATTACATCTACAAATTTCATACACTCTTGAGCCAGTCTATTAATACACATGATTATTAAAGGAATATTTACTTTAACTTTTGATTTTCATTAATTAATGCTTTGATTGTTGTAGCACCAGGTCCAATAGTTATATGGTGCTAAACTTAAGAAAAATCGGGTTATTTACCCTTGACGATCTGGAAAAAAAATTAATAAAAATTTTAAAAAATTTATGTCAGACCTAATTATGTTCAGATGAAGGCATGTTTTGTGTAGTAGTATTTTAGTGCAAAAACCAAAAATTCTAAGATAATTTATAAAAAATTACTAGAATAGAGGAAAAAGACTACATTTTGAGGGAACATAAAATCGCAATATCTTGAAAACAGCTTGACAAAATTAATAAAAAATGGTGTGTAGCAAGACATATTTTTATTAAAGCAATTAAAAAATCGAAAACTTGGGTAGCGGGGCTCCACGGGTAAAGCAATCCGATTTTTCTGAAATTTGCACCAAATAACTTTTAGACCTACAATAATCTGAACAATAAATTGAAGAATTTTGTTCTTCATACAAAAAACTGCCGTTCTAATGAACATTTAAGAACACATATATGTCGATTTTTAACAGGGTATTAATTATTTCCATGTTTAACATATCAACAATTAGACACTTAAAGTAAGAACAATAATTTATTGCTATTTAAAAAAAAAAAAAAAAATCTACTCACACTACACATTTTAAGCATGGCATGGTTGGCAAACATTAACCCTGAAAAACCGATAACGGTTCAATACCGTTTCAAGGAACTGTTTTTAACATTAAAACAACACTAACGAAATAACTTAAAATACTGATAACCCTAAAATAATCACCCCTATCGTGAATAAAAAGGGAAGTGTTTGTTCCCATCTACATAATTTTCATTCCCCCTCAAGTGAAAATTGGTATCGTGAATTTGCCCTGAAATTGTATTATGCAATTCACGAGTGAATGATTAGGCAAAGGGAACAAATTTCGAGGGAACTTTTATTCACGATTGGAATTGAGTGAAAAGGGAAAATAATTCGAGGGAAAAATATTCACGATAGGGGTGAATAACTTAAAATACCGTTAACCTTAAAATATCCTAACGAAGTACATTTTTTTTTCGCTCAAAAACATTATAAGTTTAAAATCATAAAAAAAGTTCGTAAATTTAAAAATATTTTTCCAGTAATAAGACAAAAATAACGAAACTTTTCAGCCCTATTACGAAAAAAATCGAAACGTTTTTTTTGGGTCAAAATGCAATATAACTGGCAACTTTAATCGACGGTAGGTAACTGAAGATCCACTTCAAAAATTGTTTACTTATTTTTCCCATATTGTTACTCATCGATTGAGTAGTATTGTTCGGGACACCCTAATAACGAAATAACTTAAAACAATGTTAACGTTAAAATAACACATACCTTGAAATATCGTTAAGCTTAAAATACCGCAACTAAATATAACGGTTGCCAACCCTGATTTTAAGTGATAAGAATTCTATGGATAAAAAGTCTCCATAACAAAAACAAAAATTTATTATAATTCATAATTCAGTTATTGTCCTAAGACGTTTGAAACAACACGAAGAGATCGTTAAACAAATAGTAGAACTGATAGAAAATATAAAAATAATAATACAGCGGATTAGAAATTAACAAAAAAAAAAAAAAATTTTTTAATTTTAATTTAGAAAAACAAAAAAATATGCAAGAAACAAAATATCAACCATTAAAAAATCATTTCGATAATGAATGTAATGATGATTATAGTGACCTACCAGCACATCATAATCGACGCCACCAGCAGCCTCATTATCAACACCACAATGAAAATAATTCAACATTAGATTTCAAAATACCATGGATATTAAAATTATTATTTTTGTGTTTTGTAATAATAAAAATAATTTATGTTATAAATAATTACGAAATGTTTATAAATTGGTTAAATCCTAATCGAAATCAAACTGAAATTTATGAAAATGTAACAGTATTTTTTGCTGAAGAAACAACAGAGACATTATTTAAGGATCAAGAGGAAAAATCACTCAACCTTGATAAAATTTCCACAATTTATTCAAATGAATATAATTTAACAACTTCATACAGTAAGCGAAATTTTAATAGATGCATTACATTTTTATATGACGAACTTCAAAAATTCTCGACACTTTGAGGTAAAACATTTTAAAATTTATTTTTTTTGGCTCTATGCAATAAGTCCCAGGTGCAAAAAGTCCCAGTGCAAAAGCTCCCAATGAAATAAATTCTAAAAAAATGAAATAAGTCCCGTCTCGAAAAAGTGAAATAAATTCTAAAAAAATGAAATAATTTACAAAACAAAAATGAAACAAATCCTAGGTTTTGGTTGCTATTTCATCATGAAATAATTTCCAAAGAATAAAAATTAAATAACTTCCAAATATAGTCCATGCAACACAAATGAAGTAAGGGCGTACCGTAACGTACCGTATTGCCCAAAAACCAAAATGACATATTGCCCAAATGTCCGCATATCCCCCAAAATTGTGGATGTTAATATGTTATGACGACCAAATCAATGACAGAAAATCCAAAACTTTTTTTGGGTGCTATGGCATTTTATTTTGAAAAAAACTTTTTTTTTCGGGCGCTGTGACGGTAAAAAAAAGAAGTTATTGCCCAAAATCATAATTTATTTTTGTTTTTAAATGTCATAAGACAAAATGTCTTTTATGTCGCACGCAGAAAAAACTTTATTTCGCGAAGCCGCCTGCCGCGTTATACGGAGGAAAAAAACCCCTAAGAGCGGCCGAAGACCGCCACCCAGAAGAACTTGTTTTTCAAATCAGATGTCGAATCCGTTGAAATCTTTTATTTTTAAGACATCAAGTAGCATTTATTTGACCTGCCATAACTTTTTATGTCCCAAAATACCAACCCACACCAAGATTTATTGTTTTTTTAATGATTATTTTTTTAAAAGTCTATTTTATTAAAAATTTTACGTATATATTAGTGTCTTAACGCTAAATAAACAGAAGTCCAATGCTCTACTCTTTTATTTAAGATAAAAAACAATCAATTAGCTGTTTAAATGACAAAGCTATGACTGGTTAAATTATATTACTTATTGTCTTAAAAATAAGATTTCAACGGATTCGACATTGGATTTGTAAAAACAAGTTTTTCTGTGTGGCGACCTTCGGAAGCTTTTAGGGATTTTTCCTCCGTAGAACGCGGCAGGCGGCTACGCGAAATAAAGTTTTTTCTGCGTGCGACACAAAAAATAAAATTGAAGCAATTTTTTTAAGTTTCCTTAAAACTCTTTTGTTTGATTTCATGAATCAGCCTTAACATTATGATTTTGGGCAATAACTTCTTTTTTTTTACCGTCATAGCGCCTAAATTTATTTTAGCCAAACAAAAAACCGTCATAGCGCCCAACAAAAAATGTTATTTCGTCCAAATCAATGTCGTATTGCCCAAAAACAAGAACATTTTTACAACAATTTACATATAATTTTTTTGGGCGCTATGTCGTTTTTTTCTTGGACAATATGACGTTGGGGAATATAACGTTACGCCTTCAAAATTTGTTAAAGAACAAATTAAGTTAGGTCAATTTAAGAAGATCATCAAAATATTTTGAAAGATCCCGTTATAGGAACCTTTTAGAATATTAATAATATTAAAAAAAAAAATTAATTTTTGAAAATGAAATAACTCCCACAGCAAATGAAATAATACCGAACAATAAAACAAAATGAAATAAGTCCCACGCTAAGTTCTGTTGGGACTTATTTCATTTCGGAATTACTGCATTATGAAATAACACCTAATAACAAAAATTAAATAACTTCTAAAAAAATGAAATAACTGCAAAAGAACTGGGTATTATTTCATTTGAAATTACTCCCAAATTTGTATGAAAAATTTTTGGGACTTATTTCATTTTTGTTGGGACTTTTTTCACCTGGGAGTTATTGCACAGAGCCTATTTTTTTAGATGACATGAATAAACTTATGTTAGTAGAGGCCTTCTACGCTACTCTTAGGTACACAACCCGGCCTCTTTAGTTTTCTTCACCAGCTCTGACCAGCTCAGTAACCAACCAAAGAGTAAAAAAAACACGGTTCTTTTAAGAGAAATTTAGGTTGAGTTGACAAAAGTTAGGTTTGAAGGTAAAAAAGTGGGTTTGAAGGTGTTTACAGTGGGTTTGATGCTGTATTGGCAGATCATTTCTCTCGAAAAGTCTTTTAATATTTATTTTGCTAAATTACCACACAATTAATGTGCTAAAAAAATTCTGAGTAAAAATATTAAAATTTTTTATGTAAAACCTGAGTTTTTTCACTGTTGCCAATTTAGCTATTAAATCGTTAAATCTAGCGATTTCTGAACGCATTTAGCGGGATAAAACATGATTTAGCTATTAGCGGGAAATCTAGCGATTTTTTGCTAGTCTTGATGTGTTTCTTAGCTTTTATTTCCTTGTCGGTATTGATAATTTATAATTATTAAGCGATTTATCGCTACATTTTTAAGCAGAACTTGAACAGTATGAAAAATTTTCCCATTAGTGGCTAAATTTTTAAGAAAAAAGTTGTGTACAAATTTTTAAGAATTTTATAAATTTAGCGATTTATTGCAAATATTTTGAATTATGTTATAATATAGCTATTTTCTAGCGATTTTTTATTTTAATTAAGCGATATTTTTGGAAACAGTTTTTTAACTTGTAAACGTTTAATAGCATCAAAAAGTTATAAAAATATTTTTTTAAATTCTATATAAACACAATTTTGATTGGAAAAAAAAATTGATTGAAAAGCATTTTTTACAAACAACACATTCTAAAAAGCATTTCGAATATTTATTTAATTATAATTTGGTTTGTTGTTGGTTTTATGTTATTAATTTTTATCGAAACTGGCATGCGTAACTTGTTTATTTTTAAAAAATATGGCAACCTTCCAAGAAAAAGCTTTAAACAAAATGTTGCAACTCGACACATTTTTTGCAGAAAATTTTGCTACTCGACTCAGTTTAAAGAGAAATTTTTGATTACTGAGTTGTGCGGAGCTCTACTTTTTTCCGAGAGGCACGCGAGAGGTATTCCATCTCTTTAAAATAGTTACTCTATGATGTTAGCCGATGTTAAAGCACACTAAATCCATTATCTTTATCATTAATCATTTATCTTTATCGGCGCAAAAATTATGGTGGCTTTAAGTTTAAAGCAAATTAAAAATAATAAAATTACAATTTTTGCTTGGATTTAATTAAAGCTACATTAATTTATAATTCTCATTGTATTTATCATTTATATATATATATATATATATATATATATATATATATATATATATATATATATATATACATATATTATTATATAACACCACCAAAAAATATAAAAATACACACAACAATTTTTTTTTTTAAGATATTAGAACTTAAAAAGTAAACCGCAAGTATTTTGCAAAACAGGAATTTTTTGCCGGTTTAATGATGGTTTAGGGCTTAGGTTAGGGTTTAAGGTTTATGTTACTTATTTGCAGGAAATCATATTAAATACTTTTACATTCGTAAAATTCAAAATTTTATATAATGCTTTTTGAGGTTATGAAAATTTTGTTTGCTCCATAAAATTTAAAGTCGTTAAAGTTTTTTGATGTCTTATCGATTTTAGTATTAAGCTCATTAAAATCGTGTATTTGATATACGTTTTGGCGGAATTGATACAGCGCTTTAGTTGTCACAAAGCAAAATGTGTTTGGAAAAATCTGCCGCTGTTGTAGCTAGGAAAGCAGTTAAGTCCATCGTGAAGATTCACTGTAGATACCTTAATATGTTCTCAAGCCATGCTTTTTTATAAAAAAAAAAAATGCGAAAAAATGTTATTTTGTAAAATTTTTAAAAAGTTTATAAAACTTTTGCGTTTAAATATTTTTAATAGCTTTTTTGACTCAAAGGTGCAGTGTACTAAGATACTCAGTTCACGCCATAATCTAGCCAATTTCAAATATAATTGTGAATGTCAGACGCAAAAAACATATATTTTCAAACAATTTACGCCAATTCTTTTTAAGTTTGTGATGACTGTATCCCGTTATTGGTGCGCTGACATCAACTTGGTATACCTTAAACTTTATAAAATTACACCTTTTTTTAAATACTGTTCTCAAAACTCAATTTTTTTTTTTTCAAAAAGCAACACTCAGGAAATTCTTCCTATTAATTAATGTGTTGCTTTCTTTGGAAAGGGGATAGCGGAGAGATGAAAGGTGGTGAAAGATGAAGGGCTTCAAAAATGGCAACACTGTAATTGCGCGAGATGATAAAATTTTAATTTGTTTTTGTGAATAGCAACATTTTTGCTAAATTTAACAACTGGTTTTCAAAAATTAGTAAAATATTTTGCCTTAAACAGCAACAAAAGTTAGAAAAAAATTCAGTAACTTTAGAAATTTTTATGAATTTTAGATTTCTATACGGGCTGTTGATGGACAGTCTTTTAATAAATCGATATAAATATTAGAGTTAATTTTGAAAAATAGATTTTTGGATATTATCACTTTTTATAAGGTTTTTGTATCAATAAAAATAATGGCGTATTTTTTTTTTTAATTCCAACTCCTTCCCGTGCCTATAGGCGACTCAAATCCAATAAATTATTATATAAACCAATAAATTATTTTGTATTCACTAAAAAATTAAATTTTTAAACTTTAATAACTTTTGAACGGGTAACTACAAAATTAAAATGTTTGGACCATTTTTCTCAGATGTAAGTATTTTTTCATTTCTCAAAAAAAATTAACAAAAAAAAATATTTTAATTTTTTTTTTTAAAAATATTTTTTTGGACCACTCTAATTATACATTCTGTTGCATTCCAAAAACTAAAAAAAAGCCTATGGGCCTAAGTTTTCCCGTAGAATCGAAAACTGAAATACGATTTGACATATATTTAGCCGTTTTTGTTGTATGGGAAAAGGGACCCAAAATCCGCGATTTGAGTCGCCTATAGGCACGGAAAGGAGTTGGAATTAAAAAAAAAAAAAATACGCCATTATTTTTATTGATACAAAAACCTTCTAAAAAGTGATAATATCCAGAAATCAAAATAAAAAAAAAATTTGAAAACGAACTCTAATAAATATATATAGATATAAATTTTATTTAATTTTACAAATGAGAACAGCAAAAAATGTTACTAAAATAAAAAATTGTACTAAAAATTAATACACAAATAGAAAAGTTTGATTGAAAATTTTTTCTACTAACTTTTTTTTCTGAGTGCAGTATATACACTATGGAGGGTATAAAAATTTGATAAAATCAAATTTAATACATGCACTTGTTTTCTATACCGTCGTTCGTTTTTCTTCCTCTAATCAGTCAAGGATGGCTTCTGCGTAAATTATATTTAATTTTAAATAACAATATTTTACTACTCAAAGGTAAACAGATTATGTGACGTGACAAGGTTTGAAATTTTATGCAAAATTAACTCTACTTGATTTTTGTTTTTATTAGTAAATAATGTAATGAGAATATATGTTGTGTTGTGGTGACGAACGTGACATTAAAATGTTAATGAAAACAAATCATAAATTTACAGTTTACTGATCTGTTATTTACTATTTCGAAGAATTTTTGAGCAAAATCATAAAATTGATCAACTAACTTTAATTGGTAAACTTTTTTTGCATCAAGCCCTTCTGTTTTGGGAATAAAGCTAAAGAGATAAAATTGTATTTCGCGTATTTTTCTTCAGAAAAAGTATTTGTATCAAAATTTTTGTACATATCTGTGTTCTAAAGACTCAAAAAAAGATTTCTAACACTAAATGTTAGAAATGTTGAGACGCTACCCTCTAATTTTTTTGTATTTGTCTTGAAAATAACTCATGTGAAATTTTACGCCCCTACGACCACGCCTTCCCTACCCGATAGGGCCTTAAAGATCGAAACATGCGTTTATATGGAAAAAGGGATATTTTTTTAATGTTAAATGTTTCTTAAAATTCAATAGTAGTAAGCAAAGCTTTGACCTTTTTTGGAAATTGAAATAAATAAGTCTGGGGTCACTTGGGGTCGCAGGTCCACATGGGTTAATAATGTTCGAAATATTTTTATTTTTAAACTTTGAGTAATGCTAATAAAATTACAGACATTTAGTTAATAGGAATTAAGATAATTATTAGAATGTTAAATAATATATGTTTTTATAATATTTTTGTTAAGATTTTAAATATTGTTAATTTAATTTTGTTTACTATGATGTTTTTTAAATATCTTTTATTATTGTTTTCTGGGATATTTTTATATTGACAAAACCCAAATATTTATTTTCCCGTCTTTTTCTTAAAATTTGTTATTTCAAAACTTTTCAAATTGTTACAAATTAAATTAAAATAAATTTCCCTGAAGAAGTCTCCCAATGTGGAGGCGAAATATTGGAAATTAATAATTTGCAATCATTTAACAAAAGATCTTAAGCTCGATTATAAAGAAGAATCATATAATAAAACTACAAAAGTTACAAAAGTAGCTAATTTTTGATTTAAAATATTTTATGGCAACAAATAATCCTTTTTATTACTAAAAAACACAATTTCCTCGAAATCCGTAAAATTTAAATCGTTGCCCTACCTAAGTGTACTGGGGGATATTTTTAAATTTTTTTATTTTTAATCTCTTAGATGTTTTAAACAAGTTTAAGCAATAAAAATCTAAATTTTTTCGATTTTGTTGAAAAGCACCCCAAAAATTTTGTTCGTTTTTGACATCACCGTAGGACGGGTAAACGCCATCCAAAACAAAAAACTTCTTTTATGTCTCGCAATTATGAGTGTATTTTATAAAAAAATTATGTTTCAGTAATCAATTTTGAAAAACGTTTAAAATTTGAGCTCGAATTTCTTGCTGATGTGGTATTTGGCACATTAGTGGTCTGGGGCATTATTTATTACTGGGGTAGTTCTTAACCGATTTTGGATTGCAATATTTGCAATATTGCAATATTGCAAAAAAACAGCAAAAACTAAAAAAAAATATCCCTTTTTCCCATATAAACGCATGTTTCGATTTTTAAGGCCCTATCGGGTAGGGAGGCGTGATCGTAGGGGCGTAAATTTCACATGAGTTATTTTCAAGACAAATACAAAAAAATTAGAGGTTAGCGTCTCAACAATTCTAACATTTAAACTTGTAGAACACCTTAAGGGACACTCTTATGTACACTAATAAAAAAGCGAGTGAAAATAGTTGAAATTTCAGCTACGACAACACAAAAAAATTTTCAATGAAGTTGAAAATCTTAGTCTGCTAAATTTATGTGGCCTAAATTTTAGAAGAACTAAATTTGAGTTGACAGTTGTAGTTTAATTAACTACACTCAGGATATTCTTACAGTAACTAAAGGGTCCGCCAAATAACTTTTTTTTTTTGAACTCCTGAACCAATTGGACTTTGTATGGCGTCATACCAAGGTGTACATGCAAAATTCGTCTCAATGATGTCTCCGAAATGTTCAATTGTTGAGAACTACGGTGAATTGATGTTGATGGCGCTTCACGCACACTTTCTGCCACAGCAGCAATATTCTCGGGTGTACGCACTGTTTTTGGCTTTTCACGCTTTGGTTTATCGATGAGGATGCCAGTTTCTTTCACTTTTTTCACAAGATAACGAACATACGGACCATATTCGTTCAGCGGAAGGATAAAACTAATTATCTATCAAATCAGACATGAGCTAAGTGTTACCATTCACGAAATAAGCACTAGTTGAAAAAAAAAAACGTTACATGGCGGACCCTTTACATGTAGGTCATTCGGGTAGTAAAAAGTAGTAGTTGTTTTAACTAATTTTTTTATGAGAAAATGAAAAACGACTAATTTAAACAGTCATTTCAAAGAATAACTAACCAAAAACATTGCACTTCAGTAACAGTTGTTTTGAGTGGTTATTTTAGTATTTTAATAAACAACTATCAAACAGTAAACAGTTAATTTTTGTTAGTTATTTAGACGATTATGTCGAGTTTTTAAAAATTCTCGTTTAGTTTATATTTGTTATTATTGATACGTTCATAGTTTGTAAAGAATAATTGGAAAATTTCATTATATATCCAATGCATAAAAACGTCATAACACGAATACCGTTTGGAATTTTGACTTTGCATTTTAAATTCGATGTAGGAAATACAAATTTTTATTGTAATTAAAAGAAAAAAATATTTTCTTTATTAATTTTTTTTTTGAATACCGAAAAAAAACAGTAGTTTTTATGCAGTTCTTTTATGTTCATTGTTTTTATAGTTTTGTTGCTCGTTTTTATGGTTTATGCATTCATTTAAGGTTGGTTGTGTTTGACCGCATCGATTATTTTTTAAAAATACAGTCATCGCTTTTTTGACTAAATCAACAGAATTTTCAATCTGAATCAACAGAAAATTTCTCGTACCACACACATTTATTACTGCGAATATAATAAGTACGGAGTAACGATTTCTGGTCCATTTTGCTCTTTCTCAATTAGTTTCCGAGATATAGCATATTTTATGATTACACTCATAATATTTTTTCCTTAAAATCTACTGAATATACACATTTTCGTTTAAAACAATTGCATTTTTTAGTTTATTTTCAACTGTTAACAAATTTATTGACAAAATCGGTAAAAACAATAGACTTTTTTCGTTTATTTTCATACTTAATATAATACAAAAACTGTTTGCTTTTAATATTTTTTTTAATATTTTGCTGAATATTTTAACCAATACCGAAAGTCCGTTTTTTGTGTATTTTGTATATTAAATAACAGATAGAAAAGTAAAAAAATATATTTCTTTGGTAATTGAACCATATATTCAATTGAAACAACTTTACCGATTAACTTTTTATATAAGTGTTAAACTTTTATGGAAAAGTTCTTGTGAGTGTATAAAATAAAAAATACGAGAAAATAACGCCATCTACAAGTGAGACTGATAGCGGAGACACAATCAAATATTGGTTTGAAAACAATTGTGGTTTAAATTAACTGGCAAAATTTGTTAATTTGAGAATTACTAAATTTTAGGTCGAAAAATTAGTACAAATACGGATGAAATTAGTTCTTGAGGTAAAATGAGATAACTACTCGTAATAACTTTAGCTAAATAACTGATTTAAACTCAACTGAATTGGAACCTGTTAAACAGACTTTTGAATAAACTTTCTTTTATGAGTGTTCAATATTTCCTGGTAAATATTGTATTTTGCAATCATTTTTTTTTTTTTGTGTAAATTTTGGTGACATTAGATATGATTTTTAATATCCAAATTACACATTTATGGTTCAAGAGCAGAAAAAAAATATTTTTTTCTAATACAAATTCTTTAATTTTTTTCCCCGATTTTCAAAAAAGACACATTTTCAAAACAAAATTAATATAAATTTTTTTTTTGTATTATAATTAACACCAAAAACTCAAGAAAAATATTTAATTTTTTGATTAACCACCAGGCAAAACAATTTCCTAAAATTGTGCTTTATTTTCAAAATTTTAAGATTGAAATTATTAAAATAATTTTTGGGTGCTTTTCTTTAAACACATCATGAGAACTAAAAAATAATAATACTGGAGGGATTCGTCATTCACTTATTTAATTTATTCAGATTTGGAGGAAAATCAGTATTTTTGATAAAAAATTGTAAAAAGTTTTAAAAACATATTTTTTTGTTGAAAGAAGCTTTAGAAACATTATAAAGTGTTTAATTCGATTACTAAGATTAGTACGAATTTCAAAAGGTTGCTACAACCTAACATTAGTTTTCCCAACAAAATTTGGTTAAATTAACTGACTTTTTGTTGCGATACCCAAAATATTGAGAAATCGAATGTTAATATCGTTGTACTAACTGAATTTATAAGTTGTAACCATTAATATACACTTTTTAATTCGGTTGGCACTTTATTTCTCTGTGTGTAGTTCTGAAATATTAAGTATTTGGGCATCGTTAACTTATGTTAACAGGTGGTCAAAATTGACCAAGGACAGAAACTTCATGCACTAAAAAGTGTGTTTTAGGCGCCTATAATATGCCTGCAAAATCTTAAAATATGCACTAAAAAATTTAAAAAATTAAAAATTTGTGTCAATTGTGCAAAACGTATGCTTATAATATATTAAACAAAACAAATTAAATTTGCAATTTAATTAATATTGCTTAAAAACGGCTGTATGTAAAATGACCCAATGAAAAATCATAAAAAGACGAAAAACTACCCAAAAGAAACGAAAAAATGACCCCAAAAGGAAAAATGTAAATTTCATCACAAAAATAAGGAAAAAGGCCCAAACATTTTATGAAAAATCACCCAACTTTTTTTTTTTTGTCATATTTGCTTATTTTTAAAAATTATTTTTCATAAAAAGGTAATATGTATAAATACTTGTATATGTATATATTAAAAGATCAACAGTACACAGAGAAAAAAATCGTAGTTGAATCAATTACTATTTACATTAATATCTTATGCTTTAACGAAAATTATTAAATGAAATATGAATCTTATTAAAGTAAATATGATTCTAGTTAAAAAAAAAAACTTCTTCGTATATTAAGTAATATTATAGATTTAAATTCAGCATTTTAAAAATAAGTAGAAACATATTTTAACTAAATAGAAAACAAACTTAGTTTGATTCAAAAGCTGATTCTATTTAATTTAATGTTGTTTCTACTTGATTTTCGAATGCTTTTTTCTGTGTGTATGGGCATTGATATGATTCCACCAAGTTTGTGCTTGCAATTTTTTCAATTTTTTGCCTGCGGCGCCTAATTCTCCGATTCAAAAATAACAACAAACCTTTTAATAACTACATTATGATTTAAAAAATTATAATACCTATATTTTGACTTAATATATTTATTAAAATCTTTGATATTTCAATTAAATCATATTAATAATTCGATTATAATTATTTTTCCTGTTCCAGTTCATAAATACGAATAAACTAGTTATTGATACTGCTTAAACAAAAGCTAAATATAAAATTTTGCCAAAAATGTAAAAATGAACAATGGGTAATTTTTCAAAAAAAAAAAAAAAAAAAATTTGGGTGATTTTTCATCACTAAAAACCGCGCAATATTAAAAACTAATTATTCCCCAAAAATTACGAAAAATCACCATGAAAAGTTGGGTTATTTTTCATATGAAATTAAACCCAATTTCGTATTAGAATTTTTGGCTCTGTGAATAACTCCCAGGTGAAAAAAGTCCAAAAAAAAAAAAAAAATTAAATAAGTCCTGAAAATTTTTCATACAAATTTAGGAGTAATTTCAAATGAAATAATACTCAGTTCTTTTGCAGTTATTTAATCTTTTTAGAAGTTATTTCATTTTTGTTATTAGGTGTTATTTCATAATGCAGTAATTCCGAAATGAAATAAGTCCCAACAGAACTTAGCGTGGGACTTATTTCATTTTATTTTCTTGTTCGGTGTTATTTTATTTGCTGTGGAAGTTATTTCTTTTTTAGTAGGAGTTATTTCATTTTCAAAAATTCATTATTTTCTTAATATTCTTAATATTCTAAACGGTTCCTATAACGGGATCTTTCAAAATATTTTGAAATATTTTGATGTCTTAAAAATATAAGATTTCAACGGATTCGACATCTGATTTGAAAAACAAGTTCTTCTGGGTGGCGGAATTCGGCCGCTCTTAGGGGTTTTTTTCCTCCGTATAACGCGGCAGGCGGCTTCGCGAAATAAAGTTTTTTCTCATTTAAAAAAAAAAAATTATAATTTTGGGCAATAACTTCATTTTTTTTACCGTCATAGCGCCCAAAAAAAAAAAGTTTTTTCAAACTAAAATACCATAGCACCCAAAAAAAAGTTTTGGATTTTCTTCATTGATTTGGTCGTTATAACATATTAACATTCACAATTTTGGGGGATATGCGGACATTTGGGCAGTATGTCATTTTGGTTTTTGGGCAATACGACTTTGGGGAATATAACGGTACACCCTTACTTCATTTGTGTTGCATGGACTATTTTTGGTAGTTATTTAATTATTGCATGATGAAATAACAACCAACACCTAGGATTTGTTTCATTTTTGTTTTGAAAATTATTTCATTTTTTTAGAATTTATTTCACTTTTTCGAGACGAGACTTATTTAATTTTTTTAGAATTCATTGGGAGCTTTTGCACTGGGACTTTTTGCACCTGGGACTTATTGCATAGAGCCGAATTTTTTGGGAGATTTTTAGTTTTTGCTTTTGGGCGATTTTTGATTGGAACATTTTGCCTACAGCCCTTAAGAACATGAAAAATAATTAATTTAAAGTGCTTCCCTTTTCACGTTTTTTGTTAATTTGATTCGAAACTATAAAATCCCAGTTTAGGGCTTAGAAGAGTATTGTAATATCAGATGGTGACAAGGAAACAAACAACGATAGTGTTTTTATGTAAACATTAAATATACTTCTCCTGAAGTATTGAGAATTAAATTAATTTTTATATGAACTACAACTGGCCTCGAGCTCGAGCATTTTTATTTTGTTGAATTAAAACTGAAAGGTCGAATAAATACAACTTTTAATTAATTAAAAACAATTAAAAAAAACTCTGATCTCAATAGAATGAAAAAAAAAAAATAATTTCTGTGAGCAATTTGTTAACATAAATCTAAATAAATCTATTAACTAAATAAGAATTATAAGCATTAAAATCAATTTTATAAAATTCAAGCTTCACTGAAAGAATTATCCTTCATGATATTAATGAAACCATTTGAAAGATCCAAGAAATTCGATTAACATTAACAAATTTTTCATAAAATTTTTTTTTCACAAAATTTCATAGTTTCATAAAACAAATTCGTTCGATTTCATAAATTATCTCTTCATAAATTTAATGAAAATTTTCTTTTGATCTATGGAATTATTACAAAGACTTATTTTCTCATAAAATTTCAAAATTTCATTAATTTTTAAATTTTGGTTTTAAGACTTAATTCTCAAATTAAATTGTTTAAAAAAGTCATATGAAGCGGTTTATTGGCTTAGTTCCAATGAATTTTTCAAGACATTTATGAAGAGTTTTATTAATTCAAGCAAACTTCTTATAATTAAAAAAATTTATGAAACTGTTTCCAAAATTCAATAAACGCTTCATTTTAGTTTTATGAAGATTTTCATTCATTCTACAAACATTTCATAAACATTGACTTTAATGAAACCTGTTTCATAGATTCTATGCAAAGTTTCAATGGACGAGTTCCAGTTACAATTTTTATTAAAGCTATGAAGAAATTAATTACTGAAGTGAAGATAATTCTCTCAGTGTATACAAAATACATTTGGTATGACTCCAACACCCTTTCAAGGCCTTTTGATAAGGTATACGATATTGATCACTTTTTAATCCAATCAATTGATTTTTAATCAAATTCATATACATAGAAAATACAAATTTATACAATATTGAGCAATTTTTAATCCAATCAATTGATTTTTAATCAAATGTGTATACAAATATATTAAAACTATTTAAATTTAGTTGAAAATAATTCAATAAAAGAGCTATACATTTATATTTAATTTTACACAAAGTTTTTGAGAAAATCTTATCACATACTTTTATTTTTTAGAGTCGCCTACATCAGGAGATTTCCTATACAAAAATTCAAAGTAATCTGATGCAAATTGTGGCCTTGGCGAACAACTACTCGAAAAAAACTTTGTACAGGGTTCTATTTTCTGGAGTAGGTTGCATTAGCAGATTCTATATTCAAAAATTCAAACGAATTTGATAAAAATTGTATCCTTGGCGAAAAACTACTCAAAAAAACTCGACCACTTCCTAAAAAATGAGTGAAAATATGCAGATTTTAAAAATTTGATGTCATTTTACACAAATTTTACTTTTATTAATAGATTCTATGCATTAATAAATTCTATATTCAAAAACTCAAAGTAATTTCATGAAAATTGTGTTTGAAAATATGCAGATTTTAAACATTTGATGTCATTTTAGATATTTTTTTAAAGAAAATCATGCTACAGAGTTTTATATTTTTGGAGTCGACTTCATTAATAGATTTCATATTCAAAAATACAAATGAATCTGCTGGAAATTGTGTACTTGGCGAATAACTACTCGAAAAAAAACTCGATAAAACTTAACCACTTTCATACAAATGTGTGAAAATAGTCACATTTGTTCGAGTAGTAGTTCACCCACTGTACAATAATCATTGAATTGCTCTAAATTTTTTTAAACGAAGTCTATTCTTATATGCGACTTTAAAATATATAAAGTTGTCTCAAGCGCTTGAAAAATTATTCCCGCAAATTTACATGAAACTTTAAAAACTTCATATTTTCACGAATTTGCATAGTCGATTTTCATCAAATACCTTTAAATTTTTGTATATAGAATCTACTAAAAAAATAAAAGTCTACACAAAGAGTTTCCTAAAAAATTTGAGTAAAATGACATCAAATGTTTAAAATTTTTTTGTGAACTGATCGAGTTTTTTTCTAGTATTTGTAGGGCACAATCCCTGTAAACATTTGGAAGATATGTCACAAAGAAGATATTGCGGCAATATCATCAGTTTTATAGTTTGAACAATCGTTTTTATATCATCTAGAAGATACATCGGCAATATTAAAAAAATTAAATTTAGCTATTGTTTTTTTACTTCTCATCGGGTAAATAAAACAAGCTTTGATCTTTTTCTTTCAAAAGTGTGTAAATCTTCTACCCCCTCTACATTGGTCATCTGAAGATTTTCGGTGACGCGAAATGAAACATGTAAGGACCTGTCAGTGGATAAAGTCTGCTGTAAATTAGCGGCTGATGATATTTTTAAATTAATAAATAACCATTGCACGGTTTTTTGTTTACCAAAAAACAAATGATCTTGAACTTGAATAATCTTGCTCACATCATAATATATCAAATATATATGAAGAGATAAAAAATATCAACTTATGTGTAACATGAGATATAATGGTATATGATAATATATAGCCCTATAATTGAAATTTTCGTAAAAATAAGTATGAGATCTAAATATATATCGTTACATATGGCCACATATGCATTTATGCATAATTATATCAAGCTATATATATGACTTTATATAAACTTTTTTCTTCGGGTAGTCAAATAAATCGGATTTCCATGCGGAGAAAATTTGGTTGGGAGAAAAAAAAAGAAATCAATGAATCTTTTTTTCACAAATTAAACGAAAATTTTCTTAAAATTAATGAAAAGTTTCATATTTTTTATGAAACCACTTCATTGAGTGTGAGAAAATTTAATAAATAAAATAATTTTTCATCGTACAATTTTATGTAAACTTGCATTATCTTACTGAAAAGTTTCAATAGACTAATTCCAGAGCAATTTCATTGATTTAATGCAAAAATATCATAATAATATCATGCAGACAATTCTCTCAGTGCAACATCTAAACTTGTCTATAATGCCTCCAAATGCAAAAAAAAAAAAAAAAACGATAAAATATATTGAGATAGGCGTGGTAGAGAAGATTAAGCATACTTTTCTAAAAATCATAACTACATTGTAAATTTTTAATTGAATTAGACTGCGCAGTTTCTGGTAACACAACCTTCATCAGTAATCCTTTTGACAATACTATAATTATTTGTTATGGTTTTTATTGTTTGATTGCATCTATAATGTTTATTTATTAAATGCAATCCTGACCGTGGCTTGAACCTGCTTTCCTTGCCACATGCACTTCGCACTACAATTTAGACAGGCGCTTTAACCGCTTGATCTAAAGTCAGGTCGATTTTTGCTGTGGCTTAAAACCAGTTTCAATTACACGGGGTCGATTTTACATTTAATTGTAATTGCAGAAGATAGCTAAGACAAACACCACAACAATTCACAATTGTTAGAAAATCATATGTAATCTAATTTCCACTACTTTCCCATATTTTGTGAGTTTTAGCGACATCTATGATGTATTTTTTGTACATACGGTAGTTGGCTATTCACGTAGTTAGGGAATAGTTGCCAGGGAGCAAATTTTGATATGTTTTATTGGGGATTTTTGAATTTTATTCATCGTCTTCTTAGACAGTGTGCAATTAATACTATAATTAATATGCACATATATTCAATTGTTTGAGATAGGCGTGGTAGAGAAGATTAAGCATACTTTTCTAAAAATATAGACAGAGTACGTTACATGATATTAATTAATTTTTGCATAGAAGCAACTGAATTATTGAAACTTTTAATTTCTTTAATGCACGTTTTCATATATCATTTCATTAACAAATAGTTTCATTCAATCAAGAAGTTTCGTTTAAAAATTAGTTTCGTGAAAAGTAATAAATTTTAAGAAATTTTCATTAATTTTTAGAAATTTTTTGTTCACTTTATAAAGAAAAGCTAAATTAATTTACTGAACAAGTTCTTTATTTTTCTTCCACTTTTATTTTCTCTGTGTAGATATTATCTTCAACCATCATACTTTTTTATGTTGATGTGTTTATCATAAACCGAAAAATTCTGCAAAACATTTCAATGTAAAATTAATTTTCTCATTTTTTTGAACAATTACACACATTCACAAAATTAGAAAAAGTCGGTTTTGGTTTAAACCGCGATATATATTTTTAATAGATTTAGTCTCGCTGCAGTGAGAGAATTATCTCCATTTCAGTAATGAATTTCTTCATAGCTTTAATGAAAATTGTATTGTAACTGGAACTCGTCCATTGAAACTTTTCATAGAATCTATGAAACAGGTTTCATTAAAGTCAATGTTTATGAAATGTTTGAAAATTAATTTAAATCTTCATAAAACTAATAAATCATTCCGACAATCAAGTGTTTATAGAATTTATGAAACAGTTTCATAAATTTTTTTAATATTAAGAATATTCCTTAAACTAATAAAACTCTTCATGAATGTCAATAAAAATGCATATGATTTTTTTAAATAATTTCATTGAAGTCCAAAATTAATAAAAGGTTGCATTGAAATAATAAAGCACTTTATAAAATATGTTGAACACTTGAGAATTACATATTTGTAATGTATGAAAATTAATGAAATTATGAAAAGAAAATTTTCATAAAATTTATGACGAGATAATTTATAAAATCGAATGGTTTTTTTTTATAAAAAATTTCTAAATATTAATAAAATTTCTTGGATATAATGAAATTCTTCATTGAATCCACGAAAACTTTTGTATGAAATTGTTTCATTAACATCATGAAGAATAATTTTCTCAGTGTGATTCCAAGTCTGATTTTAAAATTTTTTCATCACGTCACAATTTTGAGAAAACCGCGAATAAAACAAAGTAAAGTGTATCATAAATATTTATCTTTATTTTGATTCATTAGAAAGAGCCGAAATAGCAATTTTTCGCAACTTTAACCGCGGTTTGCTCAAAATTGTGAGGTGTATTTTAGTTGTTTAATATAAAATTTTGTACATTCACATAGCTACTACAAATTTCAATAATTTTTGCCACACATGGGAAAATTGATATAAATGTCAAACAGGAGATCGCATACTCAGATTTGCGTTATCGCATACTACGTCCTTTCAAAAGGATATTTAAAGCTAGATTTTTAAACATATTATTTAAATACTTGTGCGCATTATCATTAAATGAGATAAATATGGATATTAAATGAAATATCATAATCTGTGATATTATTATCTGTGCTACATTTAAAAATGTTCTTTTAAAAATTTTATTCTTCAATATCCTCGATTGTTTTAAATAAGTTCGTTAAAAAAAAAACATGTTAAAGGTTTGACTGTATTGTAATTTATAATATTATTTCAGCCTTCCAACACAAAATTTGTATATGTTGTAAGTGATACTTTGAGTTAATTGCGAAATAAATTTCAGAAAACTCAATTATGGATATTTTGAGATATTCGCTATTTATGGAAATTTTTTTCAGTTTCGTTGTCCTTTTCGCGAAAAGAGTTAATTTTTGTGCCACACTGTTTAAAGAAGAGGATTTGATCTTTCAAATGACACCAACTTTTTAATTATCTGATTTTTTTTTTTTTTTAAAGAGAAGCAACACTCATGAAATTTTTTCTATTTATTAATGTATTGCTTTCTTTGGAAAGGGGATAGTGGAGAGATGAAAGGTGGGGAAAGATGAAGGTCTTCAAATATGGCAAAAAAATACCCTGCGGGAAATGAAGGGTCGATTGATCCAAAGTGACGATTTTGTGATATATGATTGGGTGGCACGTCACGAAACTGGCGAAACCGAAATTGTGGTGTACCAAAAAGTGTTAATTTGTGTGAAATGAACAATCACGTGACTATAGTAATGGTGACAAAACATTGACAAGTTGGTATCAGGTATATCATGTAACTGAAGAAAAGTAACATAACATTATAGTGTACTGAAGCAACTAGGGCCGATGCAGTTGAAGTTCTTACTGGTCATTGAACTGGTTCAATCCCGTTAGCAGTTGATGAAGACATGGCAATTAGTGCCAAAGGATTCAGTCCCTTGACTGCTACAAATCGGATATAACACTGAAATAATCTTATTTTAAAATTTATTTTTGTTGTGCCTTTTTTAAGGTTTTTTGAACAGGTGACATGTCACACTGTTTTGGATAAGTGCAGTGACGGATGGGCTATTTCGAAACCCGTACATAATATGACACACGCTGAATAAAAAGTGACAGGTTAATTGCTAATTATTTTTCGAAATCCCGGCGACATGTACCCCTTAGACCAGTGCAGTGGTACGTCGCAAAACTATTCCTGTCAAACTATCCCTATCACAGAACACATTGCGCTTAATATGTGACTAGTTTTCCTTCAAAAATTTTTCTTTAGTTCTATGATACGTACACCTACACCAGCCACGTGATAAATTTTTTTCCACTGGTTCTGTTGCATATCACATAAATCCTAAAATGGTCATACTTTGACACTACCTAATTCTAACTTGTCCCGTAGCATATTCATTTCAGTCGGTACGGTGATAGGTTACCTTGGTCAAGTTATTCGCCACGTCAGACAGTGCTCCACAGGTGGCAATTGTCACCTCCTATGACAAGCCCATGTTAAAATTACCGGTCACTTTCATATAACAGAACCGAAACTAATACAGGTTCATACACACAAAGTTCTAGTCACGTGACCATACCAGTGACTGATCCATTTCCAGCAGGGTATTAACTGGTAGAATGTTTATATCAAGTTCTACTAAAAACAGGAGAGGTAGTGTTGAAAATGTCGTTATTTTGAGGTAATTATTTTTAAAATGTCCCTATAAGCTCACACGGTTATATTTGAGTAAAAAGAACTAACATTTATCCTCATTTAAAATAATTAACGGAAGAATACAAATACAAATTAAATGCATTTATTAAAATTTCGTTTACTGTATTTAGAAGAAGCAACTAACTGTGACGAAACAACCACGGGTGAACATATTTTAATCACAAATCATGAACAAAATTTAACAACAATTAATAATTTAAATAACGCTACTTTAATAACTACAACAAAAATACTCAAAACAGTGATTTTAAATAAAGATACAACAATAACAACAACAACAAGAACAACAACACTTCCAACAACTTTAAACGATACTAAAATGACCTCAACAATATTACAAACCACAAAAAATGATTTATTAGAAAAACCAACAACGATGACATCACCAATAAGACCACCTGTCGTACCGACTATTATAATCGAACCTGTTCCACGGCCCCCCGATATACTGCAACAGCAAAAATATTTCATTAATACCTCTCGATGTCATATACCATTTGTGGATCCATTTACATCTGAAGTTCGTAAAATTTTCAAACCTAAACATTCTACAGGTTGTACTAAAGATCAGCCAATTATATGGGCTTCATACAATGATGAGATTGCCCAATATATCTTACATATTAATTATACTGTAGCTGAAAAATTAAGAACAACATCGAATATTATTCCTATTGAGGATGATGTATTGTGTTGTTATCAAGAAATTATACGTAGCGGAAGTGGCACAAAAGTCGATACTAGTTTTAAGTAAGTTTAGCTTTACAGTGATTTCTGCATAAATGCCACAGCACAGTGGGGTATTTGATATAAAAGATAATGGTAATAAATATAAAACTACTGATCCCGATCCCGATCGTTATCAATCAAATTTAAGATTGTAAAAGAAGTGTTATTCTTTTTGAAATATTGTAATTGGGTCACCCTTTTTCAGTACAGGGTGTACTTAAAGATTGTCAAAGTTGACTACCTACCTAGTGCATACAAATCTTTTGTGAATTGGTATCGATTTGCAAGATACAGAAAAACATGCTTACACAGAAAAAATTATCAACCTAAAACATTTAATTAAAGATTTGATTTGATTTGAACTTAATTTGTTTCTAAACAAATATTTAATTGAATCAATTTAATATTTTTATTGACTTTTAAATATATAAATACATATTTTATTTTAGACGCAATTATCATATTATTTTTTCATACACTGTATGCATAAATAGAAAATTTTCAGTATAAAATACCAAATACATTTAAAGTTAACAAACAAAACAAGCACACACACAAACAGACTCAGCATTGCAAAAAACACACATACCAACGTATATATCACACACTTTTATTGTGAGTATCATATTTTTTTTTTTTTGTAGAAGTTATTTATAACTTTTTTGCCTTCTTAATTTTAATAAAAGGTTTAATTGATAGTATCATTGAAGTGATAGGTGCAAAATCAATTAAAATATTAATTGATTCAATAAATTTTTTAATTGAAACCCGTTTTTAGTTTTTTCTGTGTATATATTGATAGGTTATCTCCTCTATTTTAAAAGTTATTTAAATTTAAAAATTAAAAATTTTGCTTTGAGTTCTTTGGTTTTTATTAAAGGGTTTAACTACCTTTAGATTTTTTTGGATTTTTTTTTTTTGATATTTCAATAGTTTGAACTTTTTTCTCTATGTTATGAACATTTTGAGAAAAACTCGCAGAAATAAAAAAGTTGCAGTTTTTTAAACAAACTCCTTGCCCTAAAAGTATTTTAGATGAGCAATATTTAATTTAAATGTTTTTTTTTTCTTAAGACAAGATATTGAAAATCGGTTGCCACTGTGGAGCATTAACGGGTGGACCGACTTTTAATCGGTTTTTTTGTTTTGTAGAGGAGTAAAACATGAAGTCCTGAACAGATATACAAGCCAGCCGCCTTGAGACGTTTAAGCCGACACCCTCATTTTTGACTCAGCCGTCGCCGACGGTTTTTTTTTCGGCTCATATCGGCTGGGAGTATCTATTTTTGAAAAAAATATTTGTTTTTTTTTATAAGTAAAATCCTCAAATGAAATCAAAAAACTTAAAAAAAAACACATTATAATCACGGCAGCGACTATCTTGCAAATGCATGTTTTTAGTCCGTAGCCCAAAATCGATTTTGACCACAAACTTTTCCGAATCAAAGAATTTGCAACAAAATGGCATCGATTTGTTTTTGCATATTTTGTTATAAAAGCTTATTTTGGGTATTAAATGCATATATTAAAATTTTTAGTTGTATTTTTTTTTGCTATAAATGCATTTTTAATGCATATTTTGGCATTTTCGTAGCATATTTTAATTTAATTGCATATTTTGAAAAAAATTAAATTAAGATTTAATTAAAAATAAACAAAATAATGCATTTGTTGCCCTTAACATTTTGAGTTTTCATTTGTTAGACATTTATATTTGATTTCATTTTTAAAATAACTCTCTCGAGTAATAAATCGATTTTTAAAAATACAAAAATTTTAAGTTCATATTTTTTTGATTTTTAGTGAATGTTTTTGGGTTTTTAGTGAATATTTTACTGCATATTTTCGTTTTTTAGTGTATGAAAGTCTCTGCCCCGATAATAATATATTAAAGGGCTATTCACGAGTTAACAATCTCTGTCTACTCATAAGGACGATCGATCCGATCGGTTATAAAGATAAAGATACAATTTTTTTTAGAAAGAACTAAAATAAGATCTTAACAGCTCGATATACTAGAATTATCACCGATAAACATTTAACGATTTTCAAAACTGTAATTTTTAAAATGATTGCAGTTAAGAATTGGTATCGTTGTTCAAATTAATGATAAAATTCATAAAATTTTTAGATGAAAGAGTAAAAACTTTATTTATTTATATATTTTTAAAATTATTTTTATACGATATTCGTTCGATTAAACGAACAATTTTTAAAAAATAATCGTTCGATCAAAAATTGTTTGACAGTTTTTTTGAAATTTGCACACTCAAAAAAGTTCTACAGTTACTACATGACATTTATTTGTGCAGTAATGCGTTTGTAGTTGTTTCAACTGCAATTGCAGTTGTTTTACCTTGAAAGATAATTTTTAATGTTTTTGATGGTTGATTTTTTAAGCAACATACTTAATTCGGTAACAGTTTTTTTATGCAGTTGTTTCGACTTTTTGACGAAGTGTGTGTGTATCAAAAGATACAAAAACAGAAAACCAACATGGCGTCTGTAACATTTTTTCTCTTTTGTCTTAAGTGTAAAAGAGAATGTTAAAGGAGATAGAAATAAATTAAATATAAAAGTAAGATTTGGAATAGAACATAAATATATTTAATTGAATATTATTAAGTGTTGTATTTATTTTCTTATATCTATTTAATATTTGTATATAAAGTCAATGTGAAAACAAATCAAAAAAAAAAAATATATAACATCACTTAAAGACAGAAAGGTGGCAGAAATGATTTGGAAAATATGTTCAAAAATGATATTTTATGTAAATATATAATAAGGGCAAAGCGACATATCCCGGACCACACGCAGGATATGTCCTAAGGTGGCGGTGACACGTCCGGGATTGGACTTTTTACATGAAAGGGACATATCACCAATAACAAAATATAGTTCAGGTGAAAAACCTAAAAACGAAGAAGTGAAAAAACAGTTCTACCATAGGTTCTGGTTCAACCAGTCCCGGGATATGTCTTTTAAAGTAAATTGACTTTTCATTGCCCGTAGGGTAGTTTTACAATAGTGTGTTTATTAAATAATCAAAACAGATTAAGAATATTTATAAAACAGTTTTTTTATTAACATTTTTTTTAAATGCTGATTCTGTTGTTTTAACTACATTTGTAGTTGTTTACTGCATTAGATAGTTAATTTTTAACAGTTAAAATAACTGCACATTGCGGTTGATTTAAATACAAATGTAGTGTGTACCTTTTCAACTGCAAATATAGTTATTAAAACTTCCATTTTCAGTTGATTCTACCTACATAATTTTCTTGGTGCAGGGTCCCGGAATTCCGCGCGAAAAGTAAATTATAAAATTATTAACATTAAATCATATTTTTGTATGCAAACTGTTTTACACAACCTGAAATTTTTTTAACAAAAATAAGTCTCCATTATAAATGTATGGTTTTTCTCAGAACTTTCAATTTTTCTTAAGTGTGAGAGAAATGAATTTTATAACAGCAATTCCTTTAAATCTTAGAGTTTGATTAAAAAAAGTTTCAGAATAAAAAAATGTAATCTGAAAATAACTCCCAGAAAAATGTTAAAACTATAAAAATTATAAATTCAATTGAGTCTGATTTAACAGCTCGGCCCAAAAACGGCATTTGGCTAATATTTGTTAATTCAAAGTGTTTGGTATAAATTTTTATAATGGCAAAATTCTAGAGTGACTTTGAGTGTCTAAATTAAGGTAGACTTCTAAGACTAACGGCGAAGTTAAATGTTGCGGTGAATTATTTTAATTCTTTCCTTATAAAACTTGTTTCAATTGCTAATTGCTGCATTAAAAATGAAGAATATTTAACTTTTTTGTTTGAAAGTATATACTTAAAAATCCCGGCATTCCCGAACAAATTCCCGGAATTGCGGGAACAGAAAAATGCTTAGTTGCCCGGGAGTCCCGGGATGCATTCCTTACTTACAACATATATTACTCCAGCCCAAAAAAAATTTGGTTGCTTATTTGTTGCTACTATACTGAGATAATTATCTGCACTTCAGTAATGAATCTATTCATAGTTTTAATGACAATTGTCACTGGAACTCGTCCATTGAAACTTTGCATAGAATCTATGAAACAGGTTTCATTAAAGTCAATGTTTATGAAATGTTTGTAGAATTAATGGAAATCTTCATAAAACTAATGAATCATTCCGGCAATGAAACGTTTATTGAATTTATGAAACAGTTTCATAAATTTTTTTAATATCAAGAAATTCCTGGAATTAATAAAACTCTTTTTGAAAAATGCATTGGAGCTAGGGTTGTAATTAATTCGGGTTTTTAGTTTGTTCGAATAAACGATCAAACGGTTAATTTTTAAAACTTATTCGATTAATCGAACAAACAACATATAAAAATTATTTTAAAAATACCTAATAATTATAGTATTTCACCCTATCACCTCAAAATTTTATGAATTTTGGCAACACTTTGTATACTACAACAATACCAATTTTTAAATGCAATCATTTTAGACTAAAGTAACGCCATACGATTTCTCAATCGTACGCCATTTGGCAATATCTGAAAAAATTACAGTTTGGAAAATCGTTAAAAAGTTAAATATATATCGGCTATAGTTTTAGTATATCGAGCTGTTAGTTTAGTTACCGTAGAAATTACATAAATGGAATTCACAGTTTAAGTGCTAACGTGCTATCGTTGTAAAATATCTATATTTTCGATAGTTTTGTATAGATTAAACTTTAAAAATCATGTTTTATTTCAACGATATCACTTTATCTGTAAATTCCTTCATATTCTTTGCTTGAAAGTCAAATCATATCTTTACATATCATATCTTTACATATCATATCTTTACCCCTTATTAAAGACTCTATATCTTGAAAAACGATTAATAAAAGTTTTAAGATTCCAGTTATTTCAGTTTTGATTTTTTTTTTATCCCTTCTAATTTTTTAAACAAATTTTCCAATATTGGTAAATTTTCGAAAAAGTTATATTTTTGAAATTATTCGTTTTATTCGATTAATCGTCAAAGTTTATTCGAATTATTCGTTATTCGAAAAATTTGTTTTTTAAATTGCTCGTTCGATTTTTCTTTTTGTTCGTTTAATCTAATAATTTTTAGTGGAGTGCAAGCCTAATTGGAACTAAGCAAATGAATTCATATGATTTTTTAAACAATTTCATATAAATAAGACCAAAATTAATACGAGGCTACAGTGAAATAATAAAGCACTTTATGAAATATGTTGAACACTTAAGAATTAAATTTTAAAACTAAAGTTTGAAATATATGAAAATTAATGAAAAACTAAAAAAATAAGTCATTTAGAAATGTTGAGGTTAAGAAGAAGAATAAACTTTTTTCTCTAAAAATTATAAACACTATTAATTTTTAAATCAGACTAGACTAGTTTCTGCCTTTGAAAACATTTCATAGCTCTAAAGAAAATTTTCATTAAATTTATGAAGAGATAACTTATGAAATATAATGAATTTTGTTTATGAAGCTAAGAAATTTTATTTTTTTTCTTAATATTAATAAAATTTCTTGGATATAATAAAATTCTTCATGGAATCTGTTGTATAGATTCTATGAAATGTTTCAATGGACGAGTTCCAGTGACAATTTTCATTAAAGCTTTGAAGACATTCACTACTGATTCACTACTTAAAATCTGAAATTGAAATAGTTTATTATTTCATTATTCCAAAAAATTGAATCAAATGTGTCGTATATGCAGTAGGGTATTCAATCGGTTAACCGTTACTCGATTAATCGATGAAATGATGTCGAACAATTGTTCGAGTAATTCGAAGTGGGCAATTTCGAGTAAAGAATAACTCGAACAATTTTGGTCGATTAATCGAGTAACTCGAGTAATTTAAAAATATGAACTATTTTATATTTTTATAATATTTTGTATAAAATAATGTGACTGTTATAGTGAATATTTAAATGTTAAGTGTATTTTTATATTAAGTGAGCACTGTTAAAGAAATTATATTACGAAAAACGAAGAACTTAATGCGAAAAACTCCGATATCGAAGAAACTTGGATATTTTTTAAAGAAACAAGTTCTAAGACTGGGGTGTTTAAGATTATTGGTGCGGATTTGAGGGTAAAAAGTGGGATCAAACATTATTTTTTTTTTTTTTAATTTAGTTGCCATTTGATCTAAAGAAACTACATATAAATACTATATTTTCAAAAAGGGATTTTTAAATGTCATTTACTAAAAACTTTTTGTTGGTCCCTTTTATGTCGTTGTAACAAGCCAATTTTAGAAGCCCTATATGGAAATTCATAGCGGTCCTACGCAAAATTTCCACATATTAAAATTTACATATAGAAGTAATGAAGTTTTTTTTTAATGATGAAAATCTTCTTAAATATTCATGAAAGTTGTTTCAAAAAATTACATATCTCAAAATCCCAAAATGATAGAACAAAATGGACTATTTTTTCGTTTAGTACTAACTAGGGTTTTTCACGGGAATTCCCGGGACGGGAATTCCCGGGAATTCCCGCCAATTTTCCAATCCCGAAATCCCGGGAATTACTGCGGGAATTCCCGGGAAGAGAAATTGAAAGATAATTGTAGATTCTCGCTGTTAATGGATGAGTGGACTAGCATTAAAAATAGAAGATACCTAAATATCTGTTTGTATGTAAATGAAAAGACCTTTTACAACTTAGGTATGGTGTATATGCCTGGAAAGAGTGGAGCTCTTGAAATTCGTAATGTAATGGAAAATAGATTAAAGGAGTCAATAGACATATTGTTTCCACGATAACTGATGGTCCGAACGTGATGAAGAAATTTGTTCGAGAAAGCACTGCTTTTGTACCATCAAATGTGAATTTGGAATCAAGTGATGACGATGATAATTTTGATAGCGATTTAGAAGATGACGTAGACAATGAAATGTTTGTTATTACCACTAATTACAAATTGGTTTTAGAACATACACGCCGGATAGTAAAATTATTTAGAAGAAGCCCTACTAAAAACTCTGCTTTACAAAAATATGTAGTTTCGGAACATAAAAAGAAATATGCCTTGAGTTGGATGTAGTAACTAGATGGAATTCTATGGTTCCGATGATGGAGAAATTTTTGTTATTAAAAAATGCAATTAAAAAGACTCTTATAGATTTAGAAATGGCTGAGCTGTGGGTCGAAGGCTTCGAACTCGAACTCGAAGCCAATGTTAATATTTTAAAGAAATTATTAGATGTTTTAAAACCAATTAAGTTGGCTGTTAAGGCTCTTTGTCGCACTAATATAAATTTATTAACAGCTGATGTGGTAGTCCAAACGTTATGCCAACAACTTTTATCAATACGTACTTCGCTTGTTGTTTTTAACGTACTGTAAACGTTTATTTTTTTTTTGTTTAAACATAAAAACTTTTAAAAAGTTTGAACTTAATGTGATTTTTTTTTAAATAAAATATAATTAATAAATTAAAAATCCAAAAAATTTTTTTTTATTATAGAGCGGGAATTCCCGGGATCCCGGGAAATGAGAAAATGAATCCCGCTTTCCCGGGAAATGTTAAAGTCCGGGAAATGAAAAACCCTAGTACTAACACACTAATTTAACAAAACTGTGTCAAGTCTGAGTGAAATTACAAAACGGATCACCTTACAAATATTTTTATAAAACAGTTTAATACATATTTATGAACCAGTTATATTGAAAGAAAATCAATGAAGATTTCAACATATTTATAAGGAATTTCATTGATATAATAACGCTTTTGCTTTGAGTATACTGATACAAAAATGTCGCAATAATAAATGATCTTAGCAAATGTTTTTCTCTTTTAGATATACTTTTTACTAAAAATTTTAATTAATTTGTTAATTTTTATATATATGTTATATTAGTACTAATAAAATATAAAAACTTACAAAAATGTGAGTTTTTGGAAAATAAAATTAACGTATTAAAATTGTTCGAGTTACTCGAGTTATTCGAGCAATTTTAAAATCTTACTCGCCTACTCGAGTAAATTAAAAACCTCAAAATCGAGTTACTCGAACAAAAGCAAACCCGAGTAAATTGAATACCCTAATATGCAGACAAAAACAGAAATTTTGTTGTTCGTTGTGTATTGCATTGCACTCATATTCGATGAAAAGCATTTTCATCAAGGAAACATTTTTTTTTGTAATTATGGTCGAATATGTCAAACGGTTTAGTCAACTGCCGATTCAAGCCGTTAGTGTCGGCGTCGGCTTGAAAAAAATCTGTCGGCGCCAGTGACTAACCGACTGACGGCCGATGGCTTGCATCATTGATCCAGAGTGTACTCGCGATAACAATCGGGAACCCACCAATTATGTTATTTTATTTATACATATTTTTAATAAATATTTTTTTTTATATTTACAGATTATTACCATGTACAAATTTCCATCAAGATTTTGTCGTCCCATTGCATATTCATGGTGTAATTGTTATTTGCAAATCAAAATCAACGAACACAAAGTTACAAGAGGATGCAATTTCTTTCATACAAATGAATAAAACAGTTGTTGCAAATAAAATGTCTGAAAATAACACAAATTTTCGTCGTAGACCAAGTATACTAATGATTGGTATCGATACTTTATCCCGTATAAATTTTCGACGCAATATGCCAGAAATGCATAAATATTTGAAAGAAAATAAATGGCATGAATTAATGGGTTATACTAAGGTAAGAAAGAATATAATAAAAAATACAACTAAAGTGAATGTTTCATAAAATTTCAGTTAATACAAATTTTAGAAAATGAACGAAAAATAACTTGAAATTAATGAAAAGGTAGAACAATAACATTTTTTACATCTTTCTGATGATGGGCTATTTTTATAGAAATCTTGTCGATAAATCAGGTTTTTAATTTTTCTAAGTACGAAATGTTTTGGACTTAAAAATGGCACCTATGTATATGCGCAGAAAAAACTAAAATCGAGTTTCACTTAAAGTATTTGTTAATTGAATTCGGTTCTATTCAGGGAATTGTAATATTAATTAAAATAATTTGTAACTACTTAATTGATTTAATTTTCAATTAAGATTTTAATCATATCTATCAAAAATTTAATTGAATATTTTAGTTAGTCTCTTTACAGGAAGAAGAAGAAGAAAACATTTTTATTGAAAAATTTTTTACGGACACAAGGGATACACCAGACTGCCGCAGTTTCGTCCCCCTCCTGGGACTCGTCAGTGGTTAATTTATGTGTCAATTGAACAAAGTATTTTATATTGTTAATTTGCTCTATATGAAAAACTTTTTATTTTTTGGTGTCGTACTGTGATTTGAACTCACTATTGTTTTTAATTTTAAACAAATATTTAGTAGATACTATTAAAACTTAAATTAATATGTTTTCTGAATGCGATTTTAAACTGCAAGAGGGAAATTAACGTTTACTCTTGCAGGGGACGTCTGAGTCTGGTATGGATACACGGACATTTTGGTGTGGAGGGTAACGTGAAGGCTGACGAGCTAGCTGTAAATGGCTCCAGACTGATCTCTGTTAACCTCCACAATCCAAAGCCTTTTAAGTCTACGAGGGAACTTGAACAGTAGGCCATCGACATGCACAGAGATATGGGACAGGGAGGGAGTTGGGGCGGTCACGAAGGTTTTGTGGGGAGGTCCGGATGGGGCAATACCAAAGCGGTCTTAGGGATGGGCAAGAGGGAAAATATGTTATTAAATATTTTATAAATTGACAGTTTCATACATTTTTATGAAAGTGACTTTAAAAGAGTTTCCCACGTTTTTCCCTTCTCCTGTAAAGTTTTCAAAATGGATTTTATCCAATAATTCGAGCGAAGCATTCAAACAATAATTAATTAATGTTCAAAATTTCAAATAAGTTGTGGTAGTTTATGAGTTCTATAAAGTCTGTTATGAAACGAACATTTAATTTTTTTAAAATATAAATAATTGTATTTCCAAATTTAATGTAATATCTAACTTAAGTCACTTTAGCTCATTTTGTTTTAGCCTTAAAATTGTCATAAAATTGTATGAAATTTTTCAAAATATTTATTGAAACTTCAAAAATATAATGAATAATTGATGATAAACGATTTATGAAACAATATGATTAATATGATGAAACTTTTTTCCCTGAGTGTAGAAACCAATTATTTATTGCAAATGCTAAAAAATTGGTACCAGCTATCAAATTTATTAAATAATTGCAGGTAATCAAAAGTGGTAACTGCAAATATGGGGTTCCCAACCAAATATACAATTAAAATATGGTTTTGGTAGAACCAACAGAATTGTGGATTACATTGATTATAGACGCAACTAATGATTGGTATTAGCAAACGAATTTTAGACTATGTTTGTTTTTCTAACAAAATATTTAAATTCGAATTTAGCACTCAACATTTATAAGTGTTTGTGGTGTAATAGGTAGAGCAGCAGCTAATTACTCCGAGTTTCTGAGTTCAAATCCCAGAAAAGACAAACGCAAAAAAATTAAATTTTTTTTTTAATTAAAATAAAGTACTAAAATATTCAAAAAGCCAATATTTTAAAGCAAATTAAAAGCTATTGTGGTTCAATGAGTAGGACAGTGGACTATTCATCTGAAGGACACGGTTCAATACTTGAGAAATCAAAAAACTTTTTTAACTTCAATAAAATTTTGTGGAACATAATATATTTTAAGTGGAATATAATATTGAATGAGAAAACTGAATATTAGCTTTCACGACTAAAAATAAAATTTAATATGAAGATAGTTGTAGTAGCCGCCATAATTCGATTGGCAAAAAATTCGGTGTCCACAACTGAGACTGTTTTCTGGGTGAACATAACGGATCCGCAAGTA
Organism: Delia radicum; assembly: GCA_021234595.1. Taxonomy (NCBI): domain Eukaryota; kingdom Metazoa; phylum Arthropoda; class Insecta; order Diptera; family Anthomyiidae; genus Delia; species Delia radicum. Next base: position 235,349,309 of record CM037851.1, read on the forward strand.
ATTTGTTTTAAACAAATAGCTAAAGTGTCTACTTTAAGGGACAAATTAAATTGTCTGCCGAAATTTGCCGATCTTATTAAAAATCTACAATGCGTGGCAACACCTCATACCACAAAATGTTTTATATATGACTACAACATCCGAAAATAAAAGACTTGACCGTTCTGTAGACTATATTTGTGGAAGAATAAGCAGCGGATCTTCCTCCCTTGTTGGTTATAAACAAATGAAATTCTATCTTTTTTTTAACCCTTTACTGCATGAAACTAGGGATTTAAAAAAATATATATATTTTGGTTGAAAATGTTAAAAAAATTACACATGTTCAGCGTTTTCATATGTTTTCATTTATAAGGATTTTATTGAAGGATAAAAATTGAATGAAATGAATTAATGTGATGTGTGCATATTAATATGATGTATCGCGTTAATAGCGGAAATGCCATACCAATGAATATCAATGGACGATTTCTCCCAGAAAGAATAAGATATTGGAATGGATAAAAAAAAATCATAATTTGAAAAGCTACAGATAGGACTTTCAGATGACATAAACAGTTTGGTGAATAAATCTTAATAAGCGATATTAAAAAGTCCTGAATAAAGAGAAGGACATTGCTTCCCAGGAAAAAATTACACATTCCAAAAAGAAGGTGATGCCCACACTTGCTTACATATCTCATTGCCAAATTTAGTAACTGCAATACCAAACTCATTCCAACGATAGAGTCAAAAAAGCAAGTAGTATTGTAATCAATTCTTTAAATTTAAACCAGAAAGCATGAACTCAATAACAAAGTAATTATTTATTTAAAAGAAAATAACAATGTTATTAACTTATACACTCAGGGAACTTCTGCTTTAAAAATATGTAGTTGTTTGGGTTGTAATACAGTTTCATTATTTTTAATGTAAATGTAAGTCATTTGTAGAACAAATAAAATTTTTAACTAACCTTGTAGTTCATTTAAAAAAAACAACTCACATCAAATGACTGTTTTATGATTTTACATTCATTTTTTACAGTTGTTTTTGGTTATTTAAAAAAATAAAAAAAAAAAATTTGGTTTATTTTTTACTACCATGTGGTTCATTTTTACTACAATTGTTAGTCATTTTTGAACATTAAAAAACAAATGACAATGTTAGTTGAATTTAATGAAATGTAAGTCGTCCTTTTTTTAAATGAAATTTCACTTGTTTTTGACTACAATTGCAGTCGTCTTTACCAACATAATTTCCTAAGTGTATATATAACTTTTTGTACTCAAGATGTAATCATATACTTTTTCTTGATAAAAGGACGTTATTGGAAGTAGTTCCTAATTTTGAAAAAAGAAGTTACACAATTTTAAAGAATTTATCTCATATATTTTTTCAAACAAATTTTTATTTGCAGGAAAATAATACTAAAAACAGAAATTGCATGTTGCCTAAATTTTGTTAAACTGTGGTTAGGTATAAATTAGGGAAGCGCACGTGAGCAGAAAATTGTGAGTGGAAGTTGAAATTACTGACGTTATCGTGAGTGAGTGTAAAAAAAATGTTCGAGGGTGATTGTGCGTGAGTCATATTTTTGTTTTTCAATTTTGAATTGTTCTTTTTTTTTGAAAAATTTATGTTTTCGTGGTTTATAGCTCCAAAATTATGACAAACCCATGTTATCATAACAATTCGATGTTTCACTTATTTCCGTATGAGTTTTGATCGTTATATTTGAGTGACCTAGGAGAATCACGTGTGAGTAAAAGTTGAATTTACTTATGGAACTACTTCTTTTTTTTAAATTTAAATAGTTCTTATTTTTTCTAGGGAACTATTTATTTATTTTTTTTTGTGTAAGTACTTCGTAGTTTTAGAATTGAACTATTTCTTTATTAAAAAATGTATGTAGTTCTTAAAAATATAAAGTAAATGGTTCTTCGGTAAAAAAATAATCAATTCTAAAGAATCAATTATTTTAGTCTCACGCCCTGTTAAAAGAATCGAGTAGGTAATCTAGTAAGGAATGCGTTCTGCCCAAAATGCTTGATTACAAACCCGCTTACCTTTTTGAAAATTTTTTGCTGGGTTATTAAAACTTTAGCTTAAGATATCACAAAAACCTGATGTAATGAAGAAATTCTGAGGTCAGAATGAGTAAATTTTTTTCGTCTGTGTTATGTTTTTTTTTTTTGTTGTTGTTTTTGTTTTTTCTTTGATATTTTAAATTTTAAATCTCGCTCCTAGACGAGGACAAGAAATTCTCATTGAGTTTGTGATTTAACATAACAAATATCTCTAGAAATTCTAATAACAAAGTCCCCTGAAGATTTCCTTGGGCAGGAATGAAATCCAGATAGGGACACGCCTACATCAGATTGTTTTTCACAATTTGTTAAATAAGTTTTGGGACTTTAGCACATTTAATTACTATAAATGCAATTAATGTTTATCCCGATGAAAATAAATTTAAAGTTATTATTTCTCATTAAGAAAAGTGTAATGCTACATTTTAACATTTGATGAAAGTTAATCCTTTATTTCCTAAAAACTCAAATTTATTTCTTTGTTCTTATCCACCTAGACGATATTCTTAAAAAAAGTCATAAAAAGAAATAGTTTTAAAAATATTATTATTACAATTGTCACCTATTTAAAAAATAATATAAAGATATGATATTTTTACCCAATTTGTTCCTATTTACTACTTTGTTACATTTCTGTAACGAATCGAAATTAAAAAAAAAAAAATATTTCGCGAATTTTAAAACAAATGTTTATATTTTCAAAATTAAAAATACACTCTTCATTTTATGATTATTCAGTTTTGTTTTACACTTTTATTACTTTTACCAACACGACAAATCTTTCGACTTTTCGAGATTAAGGACGAATAAAAATTTTTTTTTGCTTACAAAAATTTCGAATTACATTCATACACAAGGTGACACATATGTAGGTTAAAATTATTCGTAATATCTAAAAAAATAGAAATAATTATATGTATATAACATAAACAAAATTATGTTTCAACTATTTACATCAATGGTTGTCTAAATGATGCTATATTTTAAAGGAACGCAAATGCTGCAGATAATTATAGAAACGAAACGAAAAAATAACAAAATATAACGTATACATACAGTGAACTCTCAAAAACGTGAACTAATTTTTGCAAGGGGTGTTCGCGTTTCTGATTTTACTACAGAATTGATCCATTTAGAATAAATTCTATTCCAGTACTTCAGAACCAATCATTATGTTGATTATTTAACAAAAAAATAAAATATGCAAAGATTTTGAATATTTTTCTCCTGAAAAATTCTGAAATTCAAACATACAATTTTAGAAAAATTTTTTAAATATTCAGACACTTGCCTATAGAAAAATGTTAACACTTTAAGAAATTTTTCGTATTAGAAAACTTTCTAATTCTGTAACTTTTTAAATAGACCAAATTCAGAATCTAAGACAATTTTTGCATACCCAAATTAATGATTTTAATACGTTTTTGGTATTTAACAGTTCTTAATTTCTAATGCATTTACTATAAAAATTACTGCTAATTCTATTTAAATTTTATTCTACACGTTTTAAAACAATTTTGATATAAAAAATTCTTAAATTCAGAGACACAGGAAAAGAGTTAGAGAGTTTTTCTGTTCACGTTAGAAAAGGTGTTTACTATAAGGACGTGGCTAAATTATTATTCGGGGATTCCCCAAATTACTAAAATATTGAAGAAATAGATACATTTCTTATAAAAAAAATGTGTTCACGTTTTAGAGCTATTGAACTTTTTTCACGTTTTGGAATAGTCAATGTAAAAAAAGTGTTCATGTTTCTGAGACGTTCATGTTACTGGATGTTCACGTTTATGCGAGTCCACTGTACAACCCTTTTTTTTGCAATAAGAAAAACGAAACATAAAAATCTAACTAAGATGTGTGTCTTTGTCTTTCGCTTTAGTCTGTCTACCTGCTGTATATTTGTTTGCAATTTGACCACACTAGATTATTAATCTCTATAAACATGTGGTTTACAAATACACATTTAATCTTTATTAAATTTAAATATTTTATTTCGTCTTTTATTTAATAAATAGACAATTACTTTCACAAGCCGGTGACAAAGCAAAATTTAAGTTGTTTCAATCCACAATTTTGTTTTATATCTGAAAAACAGATACAAAAATCTTCCATGTTTGATTTTTTTATATGTCTTACTAGAATTGTACTTTTTAGTATCATTTTCCTAGTCAATACTACATCTTGACATGCCGCGACATTTAATTCATTCGTTAATGTGCTAATCAGCACTATTTTTTTAGCAAAATAAATTAGTAAAACATTAGTATAATATTAGTAAAACATTAGTTCAAAACAGATAAGTGCTGAATAAGTATAACTAAAATTTTAGCTAAAAACATAATTTTAGCAAAATATTTGCTGAAAAATAGTATATCTGATTTACAAGACGTTTAACTAACTTTTCTACTAACTTATTTTTTTGAGTGTAGCATTTTGTCTCCCTAAAATAGCGATATCTTACACTGTGCGTCGTTGGCTTGGACGATTTTGAAGGGGGGTTTCAGTTTGTTTAAGCTTTTTGTCCAAAACGTTTTATATAACAAAATAATTAAATACCATTGATGCATACACTCAAAAAAAAAAAATTGTAAAGTCAGCAACAATTTTTGCTGAGTCAGCAAAATTTTAGTCAGGAGGGTGCTAGCAAAAAAATTGCTAAATTTGCAAAATTAGTAGATTCAGCAAAAGTTTTGCTAACACTTAGTAGATTAGAAATAAAAAAGCCTTGCTAAAAATTAATACATTTTTTGATGAATTTTACTAGACTGAAAAAAAAACGCAAAAAAAATTGTAAAAAAATTGTAATTTAGTTAATATATTTGCTGAAAATCATCAAACATATTTTTGTGATTCCTTTAAAAATAATTCACAATAATTACGAAATAGAAAACTTTTCATTTTCCCACATTGACGACATGAATTAATTTAATATCTGAAAATATATAGAAATAAATATATATAACATAACAAAAATTTTCTTTCAACTACTTACATCAATGGTGGTCTAAATGATGCTTTCTTTTAAAGGACGCAACTGCCGAAGATAATTATAGAAACGAAACGAAAAAATAAACAAAAACAAACGAAACGAAAAAAACAACCCTTTTTTTGCAATAAGAAAAAGGAACCATAAAAATCTACTTAAGATGTGTGTCTTTGTCTTTCGCTTTACTCTGTCTACATGTCTGTATATGTTTGTTTGCAATTTGACCACACTAGATTATAAATCTATAAGCATTTAGTTCAGAAATACATATAAAATTTAAATATTTTATTTTGTCTTTTATTTAATTAAAAGACAATTATTTTCACAAGCCGGCGACAACGCAAAATTTAAGTTGTTTTAATCCTCAATTTTGTTTTATGTATGAAAAACAGATACAAAACTCTTCCATGGTTGATTTTTTTATATGTCTTATTAGAGTTGTACTTTTTAGTATCATTTTCCTCTTCTCTACTACATCTTGACATGCCGCGACATCTGCTTCATTCTGCGTATATCTTTTAATCTGGTTGTCGTCCACACTATTAATGTGCTTATCAGCACAATTTTTTTTAGCAAAATTAATTAGTAAAACATTAGTATATTAGTAAAGCATTAGTAAAAAACAGTTAAGTTCTGAATAAGTATAACAAAAATTTTAGCTGAAAACACGATTTTAGCAAAAAAATTAGCTAAAAAGTAGTATACCTGATTTACAAGACGTTTTACTAACTTTTGTACTAACTTATTTTTTTGAGTGTACCCTGCAAAAATGTTGGCCATCGACATAGAAATTTATTCTAATCATTAGAAAAATTTAGATCTTAAATTAACAAGAATAAGAAAAGCAAACAGTTAAATTATACTAAATTTATAAAAAAAACAAGTACATGCATTAAAATTGGTTTTACCAATTTTTTTTTATACCCTCCAGCGTGTATATGTTACAAATGAAACAAACACAAAAATAATGAAAAAAAAATTATAGAGGTGAACAATTTTTATTGTGTGGTGAAAAACTTTATTGGATGTAAAAAAATATTTTTGGGATGAAATAACATTTTTGAGGTGAAAAAAAAAATTTGTTGTAAAATAAAAAGGGTGAGGTGAGTTTTAAATATTATTCACCTCTTAGCGTCTGGTGCAAAAATATGACGTTATATTTTATACGCCAGACGCTTCTATGATATTGTACCAATATACAGTGTATTATAAATTTGTAGGACAAACTTAGAGGTACCTTCACATTTTCGCTCATAACTTTTCAACATACCAATTTTCAATACCAAACTTTTCGGGAGGATGTACATCAGTCTAGATGAAAATGAGCAGTCTCTTTTGCGTATTCGCGACGTGATCGCCATTTCAACAGACATACGGCCGGACATCTCTAAAACGGCTTAAAATTCAATAAGGATCAAGAATATATATATACTTTATGGGGTATTAGGCCTATATTTCGATGCCTTGTAAACGGAATGACAAACTTATACCCTCATCACATATGGTGTAGGGTATAAAAAATTCTTTAAGTATTCGGACCAAATAGAACTCTTTTGTGTGGTTAATATTTTCGTAGATCTTGGGACACCCTAAAGTTAAGTAGCTAAGTACTAAAGTAAATATGTTGGTCAATGAATTTTTTGCACTTGAAGAAACCTATAAAAAATATTAATATTAGAGATAAGTGTGTGATTGATTTTATTACCACAGGTGTTCTCAATCGTTGACAAAAATGTGACCAAAATGTTATTCGATATATTGTTAGATGACTCTTTGTAATTCTCAAATTCACTTTCAGTGAAATAGTAACTGATAACCTAACCTAAAAACCTCAAAAATTGATCAAAAATAGGCCAAACCAATTTAATTATTTTTTAAAGGGATATTTTTCCATGTAAAACTACTAGTTATGACATATTTTGGGATATGAAAATATGACATACGAAAATCCTACTTGTGAGAAATTTTTAAGATTTATTTAATAGGGTATCAGTTACTATTTGACTGATAGTGAATTTAAGAATTACGAAGAGTAATCTAACAATATATCGAATAACATTTTGGTCAACGATTGAGGACACCAGTGGTAATAAAATCCTTCACATATATCTCTACACCTTTTACAATTGTAATTCAAAACATATCAATTGAAATTCAAAATTTCCATTTGAAATTCAAAAACTCCATTTAAAATTCAAAAATTCCATTTGAAATTCAAAAAACATCAATTGAAATTCAAAATTTCTATTTGAAATTCAAAAAATATCAATTGAAATTCAAAATTTCCATTTGAAATTCAAAAAATATCAATTGAAATTCAAAATACATCAATTGAAATTCAAAATACATCAATTGAAATTCAAAAATTTCTATTTGAAATTCAAAAGTTTCTATTTGAAATTCAAAAATTATTCCATTTGAAATTCAAAACATATCAATTGAAATTCAAAAGTTTCTATTTGAAATTCAAAAGTTTCCATTTGAAATTCAAAAATTTCCATTTGAAATTCAAAAGTTTCTATTTGAAATTCAAAAATTTCCATTTGAATTTCAAAATGAAATTTTTGAATTTCAAATAGAAATTTTTGAATTTCAAATGGAAATTTTTGAATTTCAAATGGAAACTTTTGAATTTCAAATGGAAATTTTTGAATTTCAATTGATATGTTTTGAATTCCAAATGGAATAATTTTTGAATTTCAAATAGAAACTTTTGAATTTCAAATAGAAATTTTTGAATTTCAATTGATGTATTTTGAATTTCAATTGATGTATTTTGAATTTCAATTGATATTTTTTGAATTTCAATTGATATTTTTTGAATTTCAAATGGAAATTTTGAATTTCAATTGATATTTTTTGAATTACAAATGGAATTTTTGAATTTCAATTGATATTTTTTGAATTTCAAATGGAAATTTTGAATTTCAAATGGAAATTTTGAATTTCAATTGATATTTTTTGAATTACAGTTGTAAAAGGTGTAGTATTATTTTATCTACACCTTTTACAACTGTAATTCAAAAAATATCAATTGAAATTCAAAATTTCCATTTGAAATTCAAAAAATATCAATTGAAATTCAAAAATTCCATTTGTAATTCAAAAAATATCAATTGAAATTCAAAATTTCCATTTGAAATTCAAAAAATATCAATTGAAATTCAAAAAATATCAATTGAAATTCAAAATACATCAATTGAAATTCAAAATACATCAATTGAAATTCAAAAATTTCTATTTGAAATTCAAAAGTTTCTATTTGAAATTCAAATGGAAATTTTTGAATTTCAAATAGAAACTTTTGAATTTCAAATGGAAATTTTTGAATTTCAAATGGAAACTTTTGAATTTCAAATAGAAACTTTTGAATTTCAATTGATATGTTTTGAATTTCAAATGGAATAATTTTTGAATTTCAAATAGAAACTTTTGAATTTCAAATAGAAATTTTTGAATTTCAATTGATGTATTTTGAATTTCAATTGATGTATTTTGAATTTCAATTGATATTTTTTGAATTTCAAATGGAAATTTTGAATTTCAATTGATATTTTTTGAATTTCAAATAGAAATTTTGAATTTCAATTGATGTTTTTTGAATTTCAAATGGAATTTTTGAATTTTAAATGGAGTTTTTGAATTTCAAATGGAAATTTTGAATTTCAATTGATATGTTTTGAATTACAATTGTAAAAGGTGTAGTATTCATTTTTTTTATAGATTTCTTCAAGTGCAAAAAACTCACAATTGATTAAAATATGCATTTTCCCAATAACGCACACTAAGGTATTTGAAATTTCGCTGTCCAAAAGACAACATTTTAAAAATCAGTCCGGGAAAAGTAAAGCCCTAGATATAACGTGAACTACACCGAATTTCGAAGAACTTTAAATACCGATGTGCTCACTTTCAATGAAATCGAAACAGCGTCAGTGTTTAACCCCAGAAGGCAACACACAAGGTGCGTGATGGTTGGATTGGCAACCATTAAAAAGTTTTGGAGTTGTCGGAAGTTTTTTTTTTAAGTGTTTCCGAATTTTTTGTAAAATTAATTATTATTTTCTATTCGGAAATCGTAATGTTAGATCTTTAACTAAAAAGTAACATCCATGAGAATAACTTTTATATATTTTCGTTTTATTTCAAACTTAAAAAAATATTTTTAATTTATAACGAGCTTTCGATGCCGTATATTTACAAAAATAAAGCTAATCAAACATATTAGCTAGGTTGCTACTAGTATTTCGATCTGGCTAAAGATCTCATCAGAACCCGAAGTTTTAGAAAAGCTAGAGCCTCCTGAATAGGCAGAGCTGTAAAAAAACCTAATAATCATCAATTTTGCTCCATTTTTCTCAGTAATCAAACACGAGGCTAGGGTCTTTTCCTAGCGAGCATCATGACGTTACTAAACTTTGAAGACCAAAAATGTTCTATTTATATAAAAAAAATTTTAGTGTGTACTCTGGCTCAAGTTATATTTTTTACAGTTATATTAGTTTTTTGTTTTTATATACATCGAGATTATTTTTATGTCATTTTCAATTTATAACGAGCTTTCAACCTCCGTATATTCACAAAAATAAAGCAAATCAAACATATTAGCAAGGTTGATACTAGTATTTCATTGCGCACAATTCTGAAAAAAATTTCAACTCCCCACCCCACTCCCCCACTCTTAAAATTAGTTCCTGGCTACGGCCCTCAATCGATTATTTTGCAATGTTATTATTTTTAAAAGTTTATAGTTTTTTTATGTTTTTATTAGAAAGTTTTGTGTTTTTAATAAGTGTACTGTAAAAAAAGTAATAGTACGTAGCCGAGGATGTCATGGAAGCGCCGCACACTGGGGATTTCGCGGAAAAAAGTCAAATTGTCAACATAGTCTTCATGCAATATGCAGTGATATTTTGCAATTTTAGACTAAATGGTACAATCAAATCAAACAGATTTACTCCGATCTGACTGCCAGTTTTTTTTATATCCGTCTCAAACTCAGAACTTGTGTGTTTTACCGAACCAACTTAATTTAAACCTAAGAATTTAAATACGTATATTATTTTACTATGTGAGCTAACGTTTTTCTTTTTTTTCTATTTAATGTAGTATATTTCAGTATACTAAAATTGGAAAAAAAAATCTGCTTAAGACTTAAGTTTTTTTTTTTTTTGTGTATTTTTATGAACATATAACAAAAATCCCATTTTTCTCCAAACATTTGGACCTGCAATTTTATATTTACTTTTCCTCAGTTTGAAATCACACCTAATACATTGTCTTATATCTGTTTTAACATTATTAATCAATTTCAAGTGCCACCAGGTGCCACCTCTCAATTTGTTGCATTACACAGTACAACATTTTTCAGCTGATTGATTCGGGACTCAATTCTGATAAGGCTCTTTTGTTTAACATAACTCGAGTACCACTAGTCGGATTTTGCTGAAAAAAATTTAGAAAAATCAAGAATTACAATTATATAACATTTTGCTATATAAGCAACAGTTTCGCAGTTATAAATAAATGTATGAAGAAAAAAAATATTTTTTGCCCAAAAAATTTTAATTTTTTATTTTTAATTCATAAAAAATCCAAAACAGTACAAAAAAGTTTCAAGTCCTATTACTTTCGCGTAAAGTCGCATAACCTATGAAAAAATGAGACATAAATCATGAAAATCGATGAACGCGTTTCGCTTTTATTCATAATTAAGTGAAGGTATGCATTTCATAAATTTGCTCGAGATATGCACAAAATTCTTTGCAAAAACATTTATGACTTTTTTTATGATTCTCAGAATTAAAAAAAAAAAAAAAGCAATAAACAAAAGGTTATTTGATTTTTATGATTGCGGTAGCAATGTAATAAGCGGTAATAAATGTGCGTGGAAAATTGAAAGGAAAAAAGGAAAGTGCACTTTTTTAATTATTTGGTTTTGGTACAATATGCCACCAACACTCCACAAAATTCTGATTCATGGAAAATATATAATTGAAAAGTGTATTTTTCCTGTAGGCTTACTATCCGAAGAGGCTCAGGAAAGTCGTAACAAAGACTATAAAAAATATCGCCTTAGGCACTCCAGAAAATGCAGTCGAATTGCCACGAACGAATATATTATGCACCGAATGATGGTAACATCAGATCCCACGATCTCACACTTGACTCCTTCATTTAGCCAGAAAAAGCATAGTGATATAAGCGACGAAGTTAAGGCTCTTTTAAAATAATAAAATAAAAAGTAGATTTAAAATAAATAATAAATTAAAAATTAAAAAAATCATTTAAATTTTTTTTGTTAGTTAGGGCTTTTTACATTGTAGGTAACGATATACATTTGTCTAGCTTTCTTTATTTTGATTACTTTTGTATATAACTATATAAATAAAACTAAGGTTGTGATGAAATTAAAAATAGATTTAAAATAAATAATGAATTAAAAAAATCATTTAAATTTTTTTTGTTAGTTAGGGCTTTTTACATTGTAGGTAACGATATATATTTCTCTAACTTTCTTTATTTTGATTACTTTTGTGTATTACTATACAAATAAAACTAAATTTGTGATGAAATCATTATATTTTTTGAAAAATATATTTTTTTCCTCACCTCCATACAAAAATCCCCAGTGTGCGCCGTCGACATCGACCAGTGGACGTGCCACGCAAATGGGTATCAGTCGACGGTCTTTACAGCGAATTTTGGTACAAGATTTGAAGATGTTTCCGTACAAAGTCCAGACGGTGCATCAGCTGTTAGCTGCTGACCGCCAATCGCGTCTAACATACGCTCAAGCCATCCTTAATCACCACCAAGAGGAAGATGATTTTTCATCAAAAATAATCATGAGTGATGAGGCCCATTTCCATCTTAGCGGGTACGTAAATAAGCAAAATTTACGCTTCTGGGGCACTGAAAATCCGCGTGTAACCCACGAAGAGCCATTACACCCGCTCAAAGTCACTGTATGGTGTGCTGTTTTCACTGGAGGAGTCATCGGACCTTTTTTCTTCGAAGACGTCGCGGGCCAAACGGTTACTGTGAATGGTGAGCGCTACAGAGCAATGATCAACGAGTTCTTTTTGCCGCAACTTGATGAATTGGGATTGGAAAACATGTGGTTCCAACAGGACGGTGCAACGGCACACACTGCACGTGCCACAACCGATATGCTGAAGGATGCATTTCCCGGGCGCCTAATCTCCCCTTTTGGCGATTTGCACTGGCCAGCAAGATCGCCTGATTTGACCGCTCCAGACTTCTTTTTGTGGGGATTTTTGAAGTCGCGGGTTTATGTCAACAAGCCTCAGACTATTGCAGCTCTTAAAGACAATATCCGTCAAGAATGTGAGGACCTATCGCCGGAAGTTTTGGCCAAAGTGATGGAAAATGCCATAAAAAGGGCTCAAATGACAATCAACTGTGGCGGCGGCCATTTACATGACATCATATTCTCGACTTGATGTAAAAAAAATTAAAATACCAAATAAAAATAATCCAAAAGAAGAATCAAAGTTTTTCATTTTTTTTTTTAAATTACAGCCAAAAAACATCGGAAGGTTATTTTTGCGCCACCTTGTATAACGCACTACAACATTTTTCAGCTGATTGATTCGGGACTCAATTCTGATAATTTTTTATGAAAGTAGCCCCAAAAATAAGAACTTCTGCATTATTCGTTTGGTCAAGTTACATCAAATAAAATTTTAACAATTTTTTGAAGTTAGTAAGTATCGTATAGGGAAATTTGTCACGTTTTAGGCTCTTTTGTTTGACATAACTCGAGAACCACTAGTCGGATTTTGCTGAAACAAATCATCTGTTCATAAAACGTTTCGCTACATAAGCAACAGTTTGGCAGTTCTAAATAAATGTATGAAGAAAAAAAAAAATTTTTTTTTGCCTAAAAAATTTAAATTTTTTTTTTTTAATTCATAAAAAATCCAAAACGGTAAAAAGTGTCAAGTCCTATTAATATAAAAAATGTTTAGTTTTTACTTTGGCTCAAGTAATAATTTTTACAGTTTTATTAGTTTTTTGTTTTTATATACATCGAGATTAATTTAATGTTATTTTTAATTAAAAAAAATATTGTTATAAACATTTTGATAATTTTTTACCAATTTTGATTAGTCGATTAATCGTAATAAATTATTCGAATTATTTATTATTTGAGATTTGGTAATTTTAAATTATTCGAACAATTATTTTACATAATTGATCGATTAATCGAATAACGATTAATCGATAGAATACGCTAATATAAATGCCGGTGATGCTTTTTAAACTGCATTATAATTTTTTTTATTACATTGGTCAGTTAATTTTTACACTTTAAAATAACTAAGTACATAATGCAGTTGATTTAATTGCATATAAAGTGCACACCTTTCTAACTGCAAATGCAGTAGTTTTAACTCTAATTTCCAATTGATTCTGCCTACATATATTCCTAAGTGTATAATATATTTATCATTTTCTCTTTTAGGTAGGCGATAACACTTTACCCAATTTAATGCCGCTATTAGCGGGTTACACCAGAAGTACTACATACCAGAAATGCAAACCACAAAAAGTTGGAGGATTTGATAATTGCAATTTTATATGGAGCAAATTTAAAGAACATGGATATTATACTGGCTATGCAGAAGATTCAACTACCATAACAACATTTAATTATCATTTGAAAGGATTTAAAAATCCACCGACCGATCACTATTTTCGACCCATAGCCTTGGCTATAGAGAAATCAATGAAGAAAAGCACCAAAGCCGGCTTAAATTACTGCATTGGTCGTAAACAATTTGGAGAATATATTTACGATTATGGTTTAGAATTTGCCACGCGCTATCAAAATCAATCAAGTTTTGGTTTTTTCTGGACCAATTCATTTAGTCATAATTCGTATGATGTGTCCGCAACAATGGATAAAACTATGGTGAATTATTTTAAGGAATTTCAAAAAAGAGGTATATTTGAGAAATCGGTTGTAATATTTTTTAGTGATCATGGTGCTAGATGGGGTCCATTATTAAAGTTATCAGAAGGTTTTTTGGAAGAACGTTTACCAATGTTTTTTATATCTATGCCGAAATGGTTTCAACAAGATTATCCCGATTTAATGCGGCATTTGGAAATAAATCAGCAACGTCTAGTTACACCATTCGATATACATATGACTTTGCAATATTTATTGAAACTGGGTGAACCCAGTTATAATATAACACCAGCATATGATTGTCCAACATCGCAAACTATATTGCATCAAATACCCGAGAATCGTACATGCAATGATGCTTGTATACCCGAAGCTTGGTGTACTTGTATACCCTTTAAAACTGAATCTACTAAAAGTAAGACCGTTAAACTGATTACAGAACTAATAATCCAGGAAATGAATCAATATTATGTTAAAAATAATTTAACATCTCTATGTAGTCCATTGGAATTGAAAGAGATAACAATGGCTAAACAACATTATCAAGATGAATTAAAATCATTAAATGTGTCCACTTATGTCATTGATTTTGTAACAAATCCCAACACAGATCCTAAAGCATTATTTAGTGCCACAGTTGATTATGATGTGAAAACAAAACGCATCCATTTAAATGTTGAGGACATAAGTAGACAGAGTAAATATGAAAATACGGCCAAATGTACGGATGACAAACAAGCAAAAAAATATTGCATCTGCAAAAACTCTTTAAAATAATCGTAGTTAATCAAAAATCTGATATTAAATACAATTGAATGCAGTGCTGCCAGTTCGTTTTTGATGAAAATTGTAAATTTTTGTTAAAAAAATTTTTGAGAATGAGAAATCGTCAAAAAATTATCAATTCCAAAACTACTTATATTTCAATAAAAAAAATCATAACTTTGTTTAAATTACTTTATTTGTAATAATTTCGCCATTTGCTTTCCCCGTATTACAGCTCTTTTACTAACGCCCCATTGAGAATAGAAATTTTAATATCGTCGACCTATTTTCAAATCTGTGAAATTTCATGAAGAAATTACAAAATTTGGGCTTATAAAAAATAGCGATTAAGAAAAAACATTTAATCATTTAACAAAATGAAAAACTTTAAAAAGCTCTACTACACACCTTTCTTTGAAATACATATTTTTTAATAAACTTAGGTGCGCCGAATTCAAATCTGTCACAATTTTTTTTTTTCATTTGCAGTTTTTGAAATATCGCGGTTTTTATAATTAAATCATTTAGCCTATTTTTTTCGTATATTTTGCTTAATTTTTCTAAATTTTACCACAAAATAGTGAAATTTTTATTAATAATATAAATCTACACAAAATTATCTTTTATTTGAGTATAATCAAGCCGTGTCCAACGCTCTCTTCTAAAAATCTGAACTAGTTTTAAGAGAGTTTCGAAAAATGTGTTAACAGTAGAACTTTTAATTAATTTATCTTCTATTCTTGTCTTTTTGATAAACATTTTGCAAAAAATACAAAATTAAAAATAATAGCGCGACGAGTGACGAGGAAAATTCAATAAGTCCGTGACTTTTTGAATGAAACATAGCTTTTTTTGCAAAAAACAATTTTTTTTCAATATAATCTCCGTTTAGCACAATACACTTAGTCCAATGTTTCTCCAATTTGTGTATCCCTTCCAAAAAGTAGGATTTTTCGAGGTCCATAAAATAGGCAGTTGTTTGATCAATAATTTCATCGTTGGAGCTAAATCTCTTTCTACCGAGCCATTTCTTTGGGTTGTAAATATGAAATAGTAACTGGGGGATAAATTTGGAGAATATGGCGGATGAGGTACAAATTTGTAGCCCAATTCATGGAATTTTGCCATTGAGACTGCTCACGTGTGCACCCGTGCATTATCTTGATGAAAAAGAACTTTTTTCTTGGCCATATGGTGTCGTTTTTTTTTAATCCTTGTTAAATCGGTCCAATAAGTTGGCATAATATTCGCCGTTTATTGCTTTTTTCCCTTTTGAACGTAATCGATGTGGATTATCCCGCGTGCATCCCAAAAAACTGTTACCATCACCTTATTGGCCGACAAACTTACCTTGGCCTTCTTCGGAGCCGGTTCACCCGGAGAAACTGATTGTTTAGACTGCTGCTTGGTCTCCGGAGTGTTGTAATGGATCCATGTTTCATCCACAGTTACAAAACGCCACAAAAACTTATTCAAATTGCGGTTATACAACTCTAAACAATCCAATTACGTTTATGGTCAATTGAGAGCAAACGCGCACCAACCTTGCAGACAGCTTTCATAAACAAAACTGATCATTTGAAATCGAAACCACACTGCCTGAAATGCTTTTGGTATCAACAATCTCAAGCACTTTTACTCTTCGATCGGCCAACACCATAATGAGCACTCGAAATTCACTTTTTTCCATTTTTAAAAAAATCCACGAGGTTATATGTTTTGAATAGCTGTTTAACGCAAAGTAAATGACGGAACTTGCTGAAAAGTTGGCAGTAGTATATTAAACTGTGGTACTTAATGGGAGATATTGCATTTTATATAACTACGAGGGAAGTTCGAAAAGTCACGGACTTATTGATCAGCAATCGTATAACCTGAAAAAAACAACGACATGATAACACCAAAGAACATAAAGAATAAATAAGAGAAACTGTTTTTAAACGTTTTTATACAAATTGTTAAAAACCTTTAAAATGTTACTTCTACAAAACTTATGCATAGAATAAATACGTTAAACAACACAAATTAACTTTAAAATGTTAATAAAATTTGCTTAAATGCATGAAAATTAATTAATTAATATTCAGTGCGCCCCGGTAGGCTAGTTGGTAGCGTGCTGGCTTATCAGTGCGGGGGTCGTGGGTTCGATTCCCATCAGAGGCACTGGTCTGTTTTCGCTACAACGCGCCGAAGGCCATAGTAGCTAGTGATCGGTTAGGGTAATAGTATATAATTTGTAATTATATGATTATTAATTAATAAAATAAAAAAAAAAAATTAATATCCATTAAAAAAACCCTTAAAAACAGGTTGTCTTAAAAGCACCTTGGTTCTTATTTAGTCTTTATGTTCTTTGGTGTTATCAAGTCGTTGTTTCTTTCATGTTATACTATTTACGCTATTGGAATGTTGCAAAAAAAAGTGGCGCTATTATTTTAAATTTTGTATTTTTTGCAAAAAGTTTATCAAAAAGACAAGAATGGAGCAACATTATTGATTAATAGGTTTTTTTTGTTAAAGCTCTGCCTATTATGGAGGCTCTAGCCTTTCTAAAACTTCGGGTTCTGCTGAGATCTTTAGCCAGATCGAAATACTTGTATCAACCTAGCTAATATGTTTGATTTGCTTTAATTTTTGTAAATATACGGAGTTTGAAAGATCGCTATAAATTGAAAATAACATAAAAATAATCTCGATGTATAGAAAAATAAAAATCTAATAAAACTGTACAAAATATTATTTGAGCCATAATAAAAAACTAAACATTTTTTATATAAAAAAACATTTTTGAGCTTAAAAGTTTAGTAACGTCATGATGTAAAGACTTTAACCATGATGTAAAGACTTTAACCACATACTTGATTACTCAAAAGACAAGAATGGAGCAAAATTAATGATTCATATTTTTTTTTTGTTAAAGCTCTGCCTATACAGGAAGCTAGCTTTTCTAAAAGTTCGGGTTCTGATGAGATCGAAATACTAATATCAACCTAGCTAATATGTTTGATATGCTTTATTTTTGTAAATATACGGAGGTTAACATCTCATTATAAATTGAAAATAACATAAAAATAATCTCGAAGTATATGAAAACAAAAATCTAATAAAACTGTAAAAAATTTAAATAATTTAACAACAAACTTTCAAAATATCCAAAGTTTTAAAAATCGAAATTTTCCATAAAATAAATTTTGTAAAATCGTCAATAGTCATCTTATCATATTTCACTTCAAATATCGTTAAAATGGACATAAATCGTAAAAGTTGGCAGCGCTGATTAAATATATAATTGCTTAGAAATGGGCGAAGAAGGATAATTGGTGAGGTTAGGATATCTTTGGCACATCATCATTATCTACAACAACAACTCATCATCGAGTTAAATTGTTTTCAATAGTTTCTGGTCTGGCTTTGTGCTACGATTCTCATCAAATATCAAGTGTCTTATCAAAATTGACGATCTGTTAACAATGTTATTGTAAATAAACCACAAAACAACTTCAACAAACATTAAATGGGTACTACAAATTATAGTTCCGGTTGCCCATCCATCGTAAGCAACCACCACATGACAATTGTATTTAATTGTAAATGTTTTTGTATTCAATACTCTGCAATTACCTCATACCTGAATTTGTGTTAAATTTGTTTCTACTACATTTCACGAACATACATAGTTGTATTTTACAAAAAGTTCTACACCAGAAAATAATTTTGGCGTGTAGATAAAAAAATGGCAGATCAAAAGTTTTGAGATAATTTTCCTACACAGAAAAAATGATTGTCAATAAAATTTCAATTAACTTTTGTTTGATTTCAAACTCACTTTCAATTAAAAGTGTAATGAAATCAATTAAATGTTTAATTGAAAACTAATTTGGTGCACATAAAATTTCCAGGCAAAAAATTGGAAAAAATTAAAAAAATCAAAAATTGAACAAATTGATTAATTTTAAAATATCGTTAATATTTGAAAAAATCGCCAAAAAATCGCAAAAAAAAACAAAATTAAAATTTTAAAGTTTTAAATTTTATTTAAGTGATTGGTTTTTTCAGTTTAGTGATTTTTTTCAATTTTGTAGATTTTTTTAATTTTGAAGATTTTTTTTTCAATATTGGGGTTTTTTTTAGTGTCTACGATAAAACTCGAGTAGCTCGAGTACACCATGAAACTCGATACTTGAGTAGTTCGCGAGTTCGAACTACTGTCGAGTACTTCGAGTAGTGAAAATGCTCTTTTTGCTCGTTTGAATTCATGTAAAAGTGTAAATATTAAAGATAAGCATAACAAATATATACTTTTTGGAAAGATACATTTCCAAAGAATATTCCTAGCAAATATCACCTCACTCCGATGAATTGTGTCCTGCCCCAACTACTTCTCGAAAAAAACTCTATCAGATCACAAAAAATTTAAATTTTTTTTTTTTTTTTTTGAAATTTACCACTTTTATGAATTGACTATATTCACAGATAGCAGTCGGCTAACAACTAATCGGAAAAACTCGAGCATTTCCATACACTCAGAATATTCTTACAGTAACAACATGCAGGTCATTCCGGTAGGAACCAGTAGTGCACTCAGGGAACTTCTGCTTTACAAATATGTAGTTGTTTGGGTTGTAATACAGTTTATTTATTTTTAATGTAAATGTAAGTCATTTGTAGAACAAATTAAATTTTTAACTAACCTTGTAGTTCATTTAAAAAAAACAACTCACATCAAATGACTGTTTTATGATTTTACATTCATTTTTTACAGTTGTTTTTTGTTATTTCAAAAAATAAAACTAAATAAATGTTTGTTTATTTTTTACTACCATGTCGTTCATTTTTACTACAATTGTTAGTCATTTTTTGAACATTAAAAAACAAATGATAATGTTAGTTGAATTTACTGTAATGTAAGTCGTCCTTTCTTTAAGTGAAATTTCATTTGTTTTCAACTACAATTGCAGTGGTCTTTATCTACATAGTATTCTAAATGTAGTGTTTTTATTTCTAGTTTTCTATGAGAAAATGAAAAACGACTAATTTAGACAGTCATTTCAAAAAATAACTAACCAAAAATACTGTACTTCAGTAACAGTTGTTTTAAGTAGTTATTTTAGTAGTTTAATTAACAACTACCAAAACAGTAATTTTGCAGTAAACAGTCAATTTTTGTTAGTTATTTAAAAATAGAAGTTTATGTCGAGTTTTTAAAAATTCTCCTTTAGTTTATTCTATTTGCAAATAATAATTAGACAATTTCTTTGTATCTCCAATGCATAAAAACGTCATAACTGCAATACCGTTTGGAAATTTGACTTTGCATTTTAAATAGGATGTATGAAACACAAATTTTTATTGTTATTATTTATATTTAAAAATTTAAAAGATTTGATGACAATTGTGGCCTAGGCCAGGGCTGGCAAAACTATGACACGAGTGTCAATAGTGGCACTGTAGCTGATTTTCAATGGCACGCGAAATTTTCTTAAATATTTTCAAACAAAAAGTTTAAAATGTGCTTAAAGCTTTTTTTTACAGAATTTTGTTAGAAAAATCAAAAATTTGTTTTATGTATAAGAATCAAAGTACTGGTAACCGATTCGGTCAAAGAATGGTAACCGATTCGATGCGGATCCAGTAATTTCAGTAACGGTATATAAAGGGCGACGTTATTTTAGCTATTCAGATAATGTCAATGAACACCGATATTTTTAGCTCCATTATGCCCGAATTCTAATGACTGGCTAGTTTATGATCAAACTTTGGGAAAATATATCCATTTACAGCGACTATTTTTTCTGATTTTGTCAGATTATTTCAGTAACAGTTTCTTAAGGATAACGCTATTCCAATTATTTTGGTAACGGTATTTGTATTTTAGCTATATCGGTAACGGTATTTTACGGATAACGGCATTTCATTTATTTCGGTAACGATATTTTAGGGATAACGATAGTCAGTTGAAAGGGTTATGAATCGATAACAGTATTTTCGTGGTATATATTTTTTTAAGTATTTTTAAAAACATAAAAATAATGCCCAATTAATATGCAGTGAGACGTTCTTGAGAACAATATCTTTTCAACATCGAGAAACGTTGTCATAAGAGAGCTTTACCGCATACATTTTAAGCTTTATTTTTAAGATTTAATTCTCAAGGCTTCCATATATTTTATAAAGCAATTTATTAATTCAATTATATGAAATTTTCCATAAATTATGATTTTTTTTACACATTCATGAAGAGTTTCATTAATTCAATAAAGTCTGTTTTGGGGTCTCTTTAGTTTGTAGTTATCCAAGCACATGAACTTGTACAACTTACTAAGGCGAGACTGTTGATTTGTATCTTCCTACAGCACTTTAACTGTAACAAGATTGATTGTATCGTTTGGTTGAAATTAAACACTTGAACGTTGTGTTAATGACTAACGAAAACATTTATTTATTTTTGGGTTTATATACAGTAAAAAATGCAGAATTGCAATAAGGTAATATGATAACTAATTAATGTATAAAAAATATTAATATAACAAGAATTACTGACTAGGCATAACATGTTTAATTCGTTGACTTTTATTCTATATTTTTATGCAAACAAACAGTATTTAAGTTATTGAACTTAGTCTAGATGTTTGTATGTTGAATTGTATTTAGGTTGTTGAATCATATCAATGATTAACCCATGTAGGCCTGAACATTCTCCCCGGCGTTGAACGGAGGTTCAACTAAGATGCCAATCCATTTGGTTATAATGGAATTAAGTATCTATGATGTCGATTGTTATTGGCCTTGGTTGTGGGATTGGTCTTGCTGTTACTTGGTCAATATTTTTAGGATCGTTCCGGTGATATCGTTGTAATAGTTTCATTCCTATGAAAATAAGCGCCAACAGGATTGAAAGGATTAGGGCAGTGTAACTTACTGCATGATGATGTTGGCTATTAGAGTTGATAATTTTCGGGATATGAATAAGGGCTGACTCATTTAGTTGCTTTTGCAGATCGGTTAGTTGATCTAGTTGGGTTTTGAATTGATGATTTGTTGTATTAAAAACCCTTCTTATTTCATGAGGTGTGCTGATTGATTCGATTTGCTTAAATTTGGCATACGAGAGGTGCAAATTGGTTGATGCCCCAAAATGGCCCTGTATTGTTATCGTGTTGGTTTTGATAATACAACTTGGTCCTACTTCCAGGATTCCACAACCCGATAATGTAGCTTGTACAGTTTCAGTGCCGCAAACTGCAGAGAATTCGGTGGTTGTTGTCATAGAAAATATCCATTTGTTTGGGTTGTTTAGTTGAGTCCATGCAGATGTACCTGGTAGTCGGGCTAACTTGCAGCTAGTTGTATTTTTGTTGTTGAACATGTTGATGTCACATGAATTTATGTCTGAATCCCTTCCTAACTTGGATTGCTTGTTTTTGCATATGTAAATGTCAGGTTTGGCCTTTAGACAGTTGGTGACATCTTCAGTAGACAATGGAATGTACTGATCTCTGTGTGAATTTACTGCTATGAAGGAGCTATCTGGTATGATGGCGATGAGGGTTTGGTTCTTTTTGATTGGAACCGGAATTATCTTAAATAAATCTAAGACTTGCTGGTCAACTAGTGGTAGCTTAATTTCGAAAACTACTTCTCCTTTGGTAACAGCACCCCTGGCATTCATTAACTTGTAGAGCTGAATCAGATTGTCGTCGTCAATTGGAAGTGAATGAAAAGCCGGGAGATGAGCCTTGATGGTAGCTAACTCGGCTTTAAGCTGGTGAGGTGATAATAGCAGTGGACTTATTCTTCCATTATGTGCGTCTGTGAGCACATTAATGATTTCAGATTCTGTTCTTTGAAGATTTGTTGCTATTAGTGCGAGATGAGTTGACAGAATTCCGAATAGTTGTGTTTTGCTGATTTGTTGCGATTCCTTGTCTAATAGAATCGCTTCTTGATTGATTCTTTCCAAGATTTTGTTAATGCTTTCTTGGGTTCTGCTTTCGTCTTGTTTTATGACGTTTATGGTTGAGTCTATGATTGATGTCTGATTTTTAAATAATTGGAGGATGTGGCCTTTCTCGGTTTTAGCTTGATTAATGGTTCTGGACATTTCTTCGGCATAGTCTGAATCCAAAACACCGAATAATGATCGTGCTATATTTCCGATAATGTTAAATGCTGCTCTTTTTGCTCGATGTATTGTAAATATCTCCTTCTCTTGGCGCAATTCATTGCTTATTTGGCCAAGGTTGTTGGTAAGGACTTCGCACATAGACTGATGTTTGATTTCTGGGCACAACTGTTGTAGTGCTTGTATTCCTGATGAAAGAGACTCTAGTTCTGATGAAAACGGAGCTAAATCATAGTACACCATCATTTTCCATTCAGATGTAACTAATTTCGTTGTTCCAATTCCTTCAAAGTAGAGTCCTGGATCAGTGTGAAACTTGCTGATCTGGATGTTGCTACTTATGACTGCTGGGATGAGTAAAAGTGTTATGAGCATGGTAACTAACGTCGACTTCTTAATTGAATGAGCCTTATCGTGTTTGTGTTTCTTTGGTGGAACAACCTCTGCCTCGTCTATAGGCACAGGTCGAATTTTTAATATTTCCCTGACTGGGGTTTCTTCTTCATCTTCGTGAAATAATGGTGCCAGTCTGGTAATGGAACGCCTTGATGTTCCTGACGATGTTTTGAGATCTACCACCCGAACCTTACCGTCGTTTCCCGGGTAAGTCTTGATGATTCTTCCGAGTGGCCATCGCATAACAGGTACGTTGTCCTCCTTTATGATGACCAATTGTCCTTCCTTTACATTCTCGGAAGACCCTTTCCATTTCCGTTTTTCTTGAAGATGGTGTAAGTACTCTGTTGACCAGTTTCTCCAGAACTCGTGTTTAAGTTGAGACACATGTTCCCACCTTTTTGTAAGTGATTTGATGGGTTGTGTAGCTCCGGTATCCACCTGAGCTGTTAGTGGCTCTCCAATTAAAAAATGACCTGGCGTTAACGCGGTTAAGTCGTTCGGGTTCGTTGAAAGTGGTGTGAGCGGTCTAGAATTCAGGAGGGCTTCGATCTCAGTTATAACTGTTTCAAGCTCTTCGTGAGTTAATGACGCTGTTGATACACTTCGCATTAACAGTTGTTTGGCGGATTTTACTGCTGCCTCCCATAATCCTCCAAAGTGAGGTGTTCTAGGGGGTATGAATTTGAACTCGATGTTTTCCTTGCTGCAAGATCGGATGATCGTTTCTTGTGACGTCTTAGAAAAGATAGCCTTGTCCAATTCTTCTAATTGATTTCGTGCACCTACGAAATTTGTGGCGTTGTCTGAATATATTGTCTGACAACGTCCGCGTCGTGCTAAGAACCTCTTAAGGGCTCCAATAAATGCATCAGTGGTGAGGTCTGTCACTACTTCTAAATGTACGGCTTTTGTTGTAAAACAGACGAACACTGCTACATAGACCTTATGTGGTCTTTTACCTCTTAATTTATAATGGACCGAGAAGGGGCCACAGTAATCGACTCCTGACTTGATAAATGGCCGAGCTGGTGTGACTCTGCTTGATGGTAGTTCACCCATGACCTGGGTGAGTAATTTTGGTTTCGACCTTGTGCATCGTACGCAGCTTTGTACTATGCTTCTTGCCATTGATTTTCCTTTGATGATCCAAAATTGCTGTCTGGAAATTGCCAATAATGCTTGTGGACCACAGTGATGATTGTCCTTATGCATCATCTTCAATATCAATTTTGATATTGTATCGCTGTATGGCAACAGTATTGGATGCTTCGCGTTGTATGACAAATTTGAAGCCTCTAATCTTCCCCCGACTCGAAGAACACCGTTTTCGTCAAGGAAAGGAGATAGGCTACTGATTGGACTGGAGTTGCTCACTTCCTTGGTTGTTTTCAGTTTGATTATGTCATCTTTGAAGTCGGCTGCTTGCATGGTTTTGGCGATAATATTTAATGCTGAAGTTAATTCAGTTGGGCTTAGTGTCTTGGTTAATGTTCGTTCGTCCTTTTTGAGCCTTGAGTTCTGAATAAAGCGCAAGGCATACGCTACCACCCGTTGAAGGACCTTGAAGGAATCCCGATGGTTGATTTTGTATATGATATCTTCTAATCCTGCGCACGCTACTGACGCTGTGGTAACTGTATTTTGCTTAAATTCCATTTCGATCGTCGGTTGTAGTTTTCTTGAGAATTGTTGAGGCCAATGACTTTCCTTACCATGTAAGAAAATTGGTCCATAGAACCACAACGTGCATTCTGATAGTTTCTCGGGGCTTAAACCTCTAGAGATTGAGTCTGCCGGATTTTGCTTGGAACTAACGTGGCGCCATTGCGTGTCTATCGTTAATTCCTGTATTTTGCTGATTCGATTGGCTACGAAGGTACGGAGTGAAGACGAAGGTGAGTTGATCCAATGTAGTACTATTTCAGAATCGGACCAGAAGTATGTTTGATTGTTTCCAAATTGTAGCTCTTTCCGAACTCTAGTTGTCAGTTCGGCTCCAAGTACCGCAGCACATAACTCCAACCTGGGGAGAGTTAATTTCTTGAGGGGGGCAACTCGTGACTTAGAGCATAACAGTCTGACTATAATTCTGCCATCCTTCAAAACGGAGCGTAGATAAACTGAGGCACCATAAGCCTTTTCGGATGCGTCTACGAACGTATGTATTTGAGTGCGTGTAGGGATGTGACCATCAAAAATATGTCTTTTGGTCCTCAAGTTGTTTAAGTGGGTTAAGTTTTGACGGAATATAGTCCAAAATGAACTCAGATTTGCTGGTAACGGCTCATCCCATGTGATTTGTAATTCCCATAATTGTTGTATAAAAATTTTTGCCGCTACTACCACAGGACCTGCTATTCCTAATGGATCAAATATTCTTGCAACGTCCGATGTAACAGAACGTTTTGTTATTGTCTTCTTGTCTTGGACTTCTGCCTTAAGACAGAACAAATCTGATTTGGGAGTCCATGTCAATCCTAAAACCTTGGTTGATTGATTGTCAAAGTCTAGGTTAACCTCCAGGTCTTCAGGTGGGATGCCCTTTAATAATTGAGAATGGTTTGCGCACCATTTTCTGAGTTTAAATCCAGCTTCTTGAAGTAATCTAGTGAGTTGTTGCTGCATCTCGATGGCTGTTCTTAAACAGTTAGAGCCACTCATGCCGTCGTCCACATAAAAGTCATATCTCAAAGTATGAGCACCAAGCGGGTATCTTTCCATGTTCCGTTCTGCTAATTGTTGTAAACATTTTGTTGCGAGATATGGTGCTGCAGACGTTCCATACGTTACGGTATTTAGCTTGTATATTTGAATTGCCTCTGTTGAATTCCTCCTCCACCATATCAGCTGCATATGCCGGTCGGCAGGATCAATTAGAATCTGACGGTACATTTTCTCTATGTCTGTACAGAATACAAATCTTGGCAGTCGAAATCTTAACAACATGCCAAACAAGTCACCCTGAGTTTGCGGGCCAGTGTGTAATATGTCATTGAGTGATAGTCCTGATGATGACTTTGCTGAAGCGTCAAAAACTACTCGAAGCTTAGTGGTGCTACTTTCTGGCTTAAGCACACAATGATGAGGGATGAAAAAATGGGGTGTTTCTATTTCCTTGTCGTTGATGCGAGTCATGTGACCTAATGCTTCATATTGGTCCATGAAATCGGTGTATTGGGATTTTAAAGTTGGATCCTTAGATAACCTTCGTTCTAAGGCTTGGAACCTCGAGAGGGCGATATTTCTTGTTTCCCCTAGGGCGCTTGGGTTCTCTGAGAATGGCAATCTAACTGTAAACCTACCATTTTCGTCTCTGGTTGTGTTTTGAGCAAAGTGCGTCTCACACCTTTGTTCGTCGATTGTAAGATTTTTATCTGTCTCGAAATCGTCTAACTTCCAAAATCGTTGTATTAGTTCATTTGTGGTTTCTTCATCTTCACTGTAAACAGCGCATATTGCTGAATTACCTGAATTATCGACATCCCTTTTTATTTTACCGCTCACTATCCAGCCTAATTTTGTATTTTGGAGTGCTGGTAAATCATTCGACAGTTTAATTCTTCCGTTTAACAGTAAATCGTTGTAATACTCTGCCCCCAGCAGAATGTCAACTTTACTAGGGTCGCTGAATTTTGGGTCCGCTAATTGTATGTTTTCTGGCATTGGCCATGATGATATGTTGATTTCCTGAGCCGGTTGATCAGGAACAATGTTAGGAAGCACGTACGCCTCTAATCTCGTTTTGTATCCGCTTGTCAAGGATTGCAGATTTACATTGACACGTTTGTTCGTATGCTTTGATTTTCTGCCAATTCCTTCGATCCTCAAGGATGTTTCTGATGGTTTTATGTTAAGTTTGTTCATCAGTCTTTCCGTCACGATGTTGATTTGGGAACCGGAATCCAAAATTGCCTTGAACTCACCGCATTGCCCGTTATTAGCCTGAATTCTGACTCTTGCTGTTGCTAATAACACGTAATTCTGCCGGGCGCCATGATGTTGCGCTGAAGCCACTGTAGGTGGAGCTGGTACTGACCTTGTGACTTGATGAGACCTTACATCTTCGTCGTTATGAACCAAGGTGTTGTGTTTGTGCGGACATCTGGTGCAATGTTGATAGGAGCATTTATTCGCGAAATGCCCTGGTTTGAGACAATTAATGCATAAATTGTTTGTTTTTAAGTGTTGCAACCTTTTGTGGACAGGTTGGTTTAAGAATGCTTGGCATCTGTATAGAGGATGATATTTATTTTGGCAAGCACTGCATTTCGTTTTATTATCGGATGCCCTTGTTGCTGCCGCGGAACATGTTTTATGTGGTGGTTTTGTTGAAGGTTGCTTGCCCTTCTGGGATATTGCCTCCAATGTTTGGAATCTGTTTTCCAAGAACTTAAGGAATTCTTCAAGTGACGGAATTGCTTTTGGCTGTGATAGGGACTGCTCATACAGCATATGAGTACCCTTGTCCAATTTGCTGATGATTATATGAACAATGATTGGGTCCCAAGTTTGGGTGTTTACGCCCACATTGTTTAGTGCTGCCATTGTTTCCCTTGTTGTATCATGAAGGGATTTGATGGCTGATGCAGATGGATTATCAGCTGGTAACCTGTGCTGGCCGGTTAATCTTTCCAATAGTGTGAACGTCAAAATTCTTGTATTGTTGTACCTATCCTGAAGCATTGTCCAAGCCGTTGTGTAATTGGCTTCAGTCGGTGACAAATGCTGGATAAGGTTATGAGCCTCTCCCTTAACGTGGTTTTTCAGGAACCACATCTTTTTTATGGCTGAAATTGGCTGTTTATGTACCATCTCGTTGAACATGTCATAAAACGATTGCCATTGTAAGTATTCACCATTGAAAGGTTGTATGGTGATCTTTGGTAGATGGATCGATGATTCTTGGGGTGGCGTCATCAGACCTTCTTGAATTTCTTGAACGCGCATAATTTTGTCCCAAATTGATGATTCTGCGGCTAAGTAGTGCTCCAAATCGTACTCTTCGTCTGTGCCGCATATATTGTTGTGCAGCTGTTGCACAGTGTTGAAGTGATTTTCTATTTGCCTCAATTTCGTAGCCACGTAAATGTTGGATCTGCCTGCGCTGTCTGCAAGTAATTCGTCCAACATATTATTTATGGTTCCGATGAGTGTTCGTTGTTTCATTACCAGCCCTTGTTTTGCAGGTGGTAATGATTGTTCATGTTCGGTAGCTTTTGGTTGGGCTCCTGGTGTTGTAAGCCTTAACTCTTTCATGATGTCTTCCATTTCATTCACCATGTCGCTATGCCGTTGGCCTATAGTCTCATATAGACCACTTGTGAAGTAGCGATGGTCCTCTGGCACCTTAGGTAGTCTGCGTATCAAGTTGTCGGTGTTCTCAAATTTCTGCCATAGGATGGTTAGTTCGCTGGCCTTTTTTTCGTAGTATTCCAGCGTTCTTCTATCCTTGGGGGTTTTCTTTATTGTGGATATTACCCTGTTAATATCCGCAGCTAAGTCATCTTGCTGAACGGTGAGACTGTCTATGGTCGCCATAATCGATGCCGTTGTTTTTTATTTAGGTACCAGCTGGAACTGATGAATCCACTGGAACTGTTGAAATCGTCTTCGTAGCCTCTTTTGAATATAAGAACACGCTAGTCAGACTTCGTATTGAGATTGCTGCAGAAAATCAGCTGGAAATGATGAGTCCACTGATAAACTGGCTTTGATGACTGTGGGTAGCCTTGTACTACTGCACACTCCTGAATTTTGAGCGCGTCAGCTGGAGAATGATGTGTCCACTGACGAACTGTCTTGATGTGTAATCGCTGAGTGTTTCGAGTTCCTTACCACTGGTGGGGGGAAACTCGAAATTCAGTGATCACGTCGGGGTCACCAATGTTTTGGGGTCTCTTTAGTTTGTAGTTATCCAAGCACATGAACTTGTACAACTTACTAAGGCGAGACTGTTGATTTGTATCTTCCTACAGCACTTTAACTGTAACAAGATTGATTGTATCGTTTGGTTGAAATTAAACACTTGAACGTTGTGTTAATGACTAACGAAAACATTTATTTATTTTTGGGTTTATATACAGTAAAAAATGCAGAATTGCAATAAGGTAATATGATAACTAATTAATGTATAAAAAATATTAATATAACAAGAATTACTGACTAGGCATAACATGTTTAATTCGTTGACTTTTATTCTATATTTTTATGCAAACAAACAGTATTTAAGTTATTGAACTTAGTCTAGATGTTTGTATGTTGAATTGTATTTAGGTTGTTGAATCATATCAATGATTAACCCATGTAGGCCTGAACAAAGTCTGATATTCTCGGCTGTTCCTTAAAGTATGCTATAATTTAATTAGGGTTTTTTCATATTAAAATGTTTATTTCTAATACCAAATAAAACATCATTGCATTCGAATTCCATAGGACCTTCAATCATTGAAAAAATATTTTTTTTTTATAAAATTGTTTCATAAATTAAATGAAAGTCTCCAATGAAATAGTTCTTTGACAACATTTCAATGGAAAATTAATTATTTTAATATACAAATTCGTTTCTACAATGCACAAAATTATACCAGTGTATTATAGGACTGTATGAATTTTTTTTTAAATTCTATGAAATGCTTCATCCTCTGAATGATTTTATGGAGACTTACATCAATTCTATGACGTATTTCATAAGAATTGACTTTACTAAAGCCGATTTCATAAATTCTATGAAAAGTTTCAATTGACGAATTCCAGTAACAATTTTCATTAACACTATACAGAATATTATTACTGAGGTGAAGTTAATTCTTTCAGAGTACTTCAGAGTTCGACCATAGTCAACAATATTATTCAGGGCTCAAACTATAAGTCCAGGGATCGTTTTGCTGACCTTATACTGCGTTTTCACTTACATGTTTTGAGCAAAACATGTGTTTTGTTGAGAAAAAAAAGTATGGAAAAACATGTACAAAACATGTTTTGTTTCAAAACACGTCCACCTCCAGTGGAAACGTAGCATTAAATGTTAAAATTCAGAATTTTCCAAATTCAAATCTCTATCTTTGCTGGTAATGTATGGGCGTAGTTTACAATTGGTTGGATAGGTCTTCAAAATGACTTTCATTATCATGATGTCTACGTAGTTATTGCTCAAAATTCCTGTAATATAGGAAAATAAAACTGATTTTGTTTCAGTTTTTTTAATCTTAAAGATCTCTTCAACAAATCTTATTTCACATTGCATATTTTTAATGATATAATTAGGAAAATTCGAAATTTTTTAATTTTAAAGTCATAAAAATTACCTTTAAATTAATAATTTTACACATTATAATTTTTTAGAAGGGTGGAACTCTTGAGCAGTGATTTAACCAGGTTTGTGAAATCAAAGCATAAGAGCAAATAATATAAAAAATTCTATGATTTAAAAGAAAATGCTTTTCAGCGGCCATGTACATCATTCAAAAAATCTGAGAAAAATTCTCAAAAATCTTTTGGCGCATTAAATGCCACTTTTCCAACACTATTTTTTAGGATCCTTGTCACAATAAGCCACTTTTGCAAATGTTTTAGACATTTTGTTAAAAAAATTTATAAAATATTGATAAAACAGAGATTCAGGAAAATTTAAAAAAAATATCTATATTTTTGAAAAGTTTGTAGAAATTAAATTTCGGAAGACTTTCTATTAAAGCAACACAAATTACGATAACACTTTAGCACTTTAACTAGGGTGACCATTTTCTTCTGACATGTACAGTACAGTACAAAATTATTGGAAAATATAAATCTTGTGATGAATTCTAACACATTGAAGTTCAGATTAAGTGGAAATTTGCCCACAAAATTATGAAAATGACTAAAATTTATAAAAACAATTTAAGACTCAGCTAGTTTTTATGACATAAATTATACACTGAGAGAATTATACGCCTAATATTAATTAATTTCTACATTAAATTAACGATGTTTCGCTGGATTTTGTTAATTAAAACTTTTTATCAGATTAAGGCTGTTTTTCATAAAATTGTATGACCAAATTTATTTTCATTAAAAATAGTTCCATAAAAATTATAAAGCTTTTTCAAAGCTTTATGTGAAATAAAACTTAATTTGTTAAAAGAAAAATTTCATCAGTTGTTAAAAGAAAATATTTAATGTACCAACTGATTTCGTCGAAGTAACTGAATTTTAGTTGGAAATCTTATAAATTTTCCTCTACGTGTGCAGATAGAAGAAATTTTTTTTTGTCCTGAATATTTGTTTCTTAAAACACCCAAGATTTTAAAATATTAAATCTTTAGGATTATAAGCACTTCTTTTAGAACTAATCTTAGATTTAAACGAGTTTCAAACATACTTTACATTAATAACTTTAGGCCTTATTAGCTCAAAAATTAAAGAATAACAAATTCTACAAAATAATAAATACTTTTAGTTTTTATACAGTTTCTATCAGATTAAACAATTTTTAATGGAGAACACATTCTGTTTTGGAAAATTTTAATTTCTAAAACCCTTATTCTAAATGAATCAAAACATAAGTTTTTCTATGGAAAGAATTAAATTTTCTGAAAATGAAAAAAAATCAGTACAATCAGTACAAATTTTAAAAAATCTGTGTCCATTATCACCCCCTGGATCCGCACCTGCTTCATGTAAAATATTGAACAATTTCATAGAAGTCGAAATCATTGAATTAACAAGGTACTTTATAAAATATGTTGAACACTTGAGAATTAAATCTTAAAAATAAAGTTCAAAATTCATTAAAATTAATAAAATTTTAAAAAAACAAATAAAAAAAGTTAAGTATTTCAAAGAATTTCATAACTCTAACGAAAATTTTCATTAAATTTATGATAAGATAGTTTATGAAATCGAATGAATTTTTTTTTATGAAACTATGAAATTTTATAAAAAAATGTTTATGAAAAATGTTTAATATTAGCAGTTGGACTGGCAACCCTGAGCTTTAAGCTTTTTTCAGTGTTTTTTTTAATTATAGGCCTTTAGGGCCTATAATTTCCAATGTAATTAAAAAACCATTTAATACATATTTTTTCCGACGTTTCGACAGTTTTTTGCTGTCTTTATCAAGGAATTCGTCTATTTAAATTAAAATTTCAAATAAGTAATTAGCACAATTTTTTTTTTTAAGATTTAAAGCTGTTGGAAAAGAAAAGACGAAAATAACTCATGTTGTTTGGGTAATCAATTAACATCACGGATTTTCTGTGGTTGGAGCAACACCCCTGATTTTCTTGTGGGTGGTGGATTAGAATGAGGCTGAAGATGATCTAGTCGCTTAGGTCGAAAGTGCGGCACTCCCTCTAGTGCTGATCCTCACAAGAGTTTTTTCATCTTATCTTACATTTATTTTCTACACAGAAAAAGTTAGAGGCCAAAAATATCCAATTAATCGATTGTTTGAATATCAATGGGAATTTAAACAATTTTTTTAATTGATTCAATTAAAAAATTTATTGAATTTTCTTATATATCCATACAGTGTTGACAACATGTAAACAACATTTTTAAAAATTTGGCAAACTATTGTTTGTTATTTTATTTAGATTAAATAATCAAACAAAGGTTTAATTATATCAATATTTTATTTAATTTGTAAATAAAAAGAAAAAAAGATCGCAAATGATTAACTTTTAATAAGTTGAATCGTTTACCGATTTCAAATACACGCAAAATCGTAGTTATTTCACTAGAGTTTGCAACACTCTTTTTGTTGAGATATTCGTGTACGCACGAAAACATAATTTAGTTTCGTGTTTTATCTGTGGTAATAAAAGTGCACATGTGGATTTAAATAAACCTTATCGAAAAAGGACAATTAAACTATTATTTTTGTAAATAATATTTTTCAATAAGTGTATAAGTGTCATTAAACTATGATTTTAAAGTTGTGTGTGATTTTTTTAAGAAAAGAATTTAATTACAAGAAAAAGTTCAAGACAAGCAAAACAAAAATTTTGTCTTTACTTTTATTTGCTTTCTTATAATACATTTTTATATTAAAAAACTTTAATTTTATTATAAATAAAATGTCAATTTAATTTACAAACCTACATTTCTTTTTTTTATTTAATGGGGGCATATAACAAAAATAAAAAATACGAGTTTTCAATTAAAACTACCATTGTTTTCTTCTCAAGTTTCAATTAAAGTTTTAATCAATTGAACGTAACTTTTTAATTAAGGTTGTAAAGAAAAACAATAACTCTTTTAATTGATATTATTATTATTTTAATTGAAAGAGTTTTAATAAACTGTCCGCAAATTTTTTTAGTTAATACTATCATTTCAGTCGTAGGTGCAAAATCAATTAAAATATTAATTGTTTCAATAAAATCTTTAATTGAAACCCGTTTTTAGTTTTTTCTGTGTATTTGTAATAGTAACATTTTAATTATTATCTCAAACCTGATAATTCAAAATGAAATGCAATTTTAAAAGATCAACAATACATACAAATTTCTCAAATTTCATAATATTAATTGAATTTCTTGTATATAATGAAATTCTTCATTGAATCTATGAAAAAAATTCTATGAAATTGTTTATTTAATATCATGAAGAATAATTCTTTCAATGCACCCAAGTAAACAGTATCCTTTTTTTAAAGGACTTAATGAAATTGATACTATACATCATACGAGTATATGGATTACAATTATTATTTTTCAATCAAAACATATCAAAATATGCTTTTCAACTTATTTTCCCATATAATATAAAAGGAATACGCTATTCAAATATAATACAAATTTACAAAAAATAAAAAAAAACAACGAAAAACCCAGTTACAAATTAATCCAGAACTTTAAATGAATTATTATTAGAAAATATTTAATTTAATTTATTGATATTATTCTCTGCATGATATCAATAAATTTTTGAATTAGATAAATGAAATGTCACTGGAACTCTTCATTGAAACATTTCATTAAATTAATGCAGTTTTTTTTTATAAAATTTAATGAAAAATTTCATATTATTTTTTTAAAATTTCATACGACTAATCAAAAAGTTCCATTAATAGTTTTGAAGCTTTGTCACAAGTTTTAAGAAAGTATTCAGGCGCGGATTCAGCTTTTCCATTTTTGATAAAAAAATTTTATTTCAAAATAATGTTCTTGCATACGTCAAGAATATTTGGTCTTTATTCGGTGCTCTACATAATCGGTATGCTTCTTCTATTTTTCAAGATTCTACAGAGAGAATTTTAGTGGAAGAAAAATAATGAAAATTTCCGGTAAACTAATGAACAAAATTTTCTTAAAATTAATCAAAAGCTACATACTTTTTACTTTATTGACTGATTGATTAATGAAACTTTGCATTAGTTTGCCATAGTTTGGCTAAAAGTTATATTTTATGTCATTTGCAGGCATTATAGACAAGTTTCGATAGTTCACTGAGAGAATTATCTGCGTGATATTAAAAAACTTTTGTATTAAATCAATTGAAATTGAAATTCGTTTTTTTTTTTTTAATTTTCATTAGGTTAATGCAAATTTTGTTTTGTGAAAATTAATTTATTAATGTTAATTGTATTATTATATTTTTAATAGTTGTCTTGAAAATTACCTACGACGTTGGTCGAAATATTGAAGAGGAGAATAAATAAATAATAAAAATTTAAACACTCGTTTTTAATTTTATTAAATGACCTTAAAAATAAAAATTAATTAGTTAATAATAAAAATTAATTAGTTAATGCAAATTTTCATAAAATCATATGAAGAAATATAGTTTTGTTTATGTATACATTTTCTTACACTCAGTGTAGAAGTTTCATTAAAAACAGGTTTCAAAAAAACTATGAACTTTTCATTAATTTTATGAACATTTTCGTGTATTTTATTTTGTAAAGAAAAATTTAATTGGTTTACTGAAAAAATAGTTTTTTTTCCCGACAAAATTCTCTCTGTATTGAAAAATGACTGTTAAAACGAATTATTGCGACTATGAAAGTCAAATTTAAGCAAGAGACGAAACCTGTAAAGCAAACTGAATGCCAAACTTTTTTTGATTTGCCGAAAGTTTGGCTGACACAAAATGAATTCGTTTCGCAGTTACCATTTTCGCTAAATTCGCAATTTCGTTATTTTCGAGGGTGTAAGTGTTAGGGGAACACCGAGAAAAATAAAATTTTGTATTCAGCAACAATTCTGGGATTAATTTTTTTTTTTAAGTTTTCCTCTTACAAAGACTTGAGCTGGAGCCGCCACTGAGGTAAACTATGTCTAAACAGTAACCGATTTGCTCATGGAATCAAATCAAAATATTATGACCCAAGTTTCAACCCAATCGAATAAAATTTTCGGATATCCGTCAAACATTTTTATTTTTGTGAAAATGTTATACTTTTTATTTTGCAATAAAATATTTTTTAATGAACGCCCGCAGAAAAAAACTGTGGGTAATATTATCAAAGTGCTACATAAGTTTCAAGTTTGTTTTACAAATTTCTTGTAAAATATATGTATGAATTTTTTTTTTGGAAAAAAGGGTTTGTATACATATATTTTACAAAAATTTGTAAATATTTTACTAGAACTTTGTAAAACTAACTTGAAACTTATGTAGTTGTGTAATTACTAAGCACTTCGAAAATACTAAGCTGTACATTGCCATTGTTTTTATTAACGCAGAAAAAAAATTGACGTTGTAACGGCTGATTTACTTAACTACACTATCTTATGAGAGACTTCGCTACCTTTTGTCCGGCTGTGATCATGAAAAATGGGGGGATCTTTTATCTCTTAAGATAGACGAAAGCCAGTTAATATTAAAATAAAATTATAGGTAGCTTTCCCTAATATCGACTTTGCCATAAAATAAGAGAAATAATAAATAAAAAGTAAAAAGTAATAGAAAAAAAAATTAAGGAAAGAGGTAAAGAACGATGAAGTTTAGAAGGAAAGAGGAAAAGAACGATGAAGTTTAGAAGGAAAGGTATAAGATGGAAACCTACTTAAATATTCTCTACCCACCCTACCTGCTATCATTGCAATCAACATTTTGATAGCCCATTTTGAAGCCTAACCGCGTATATCTAAACTTTTCGTGGAATTATGAAACACAAATTAACCAGTCATTATATTAACCAAACATTTATTAAAACAAAAAAATAAGGGACTTGTAGATATTTATAAAAACCATATTCTTGTGCACTGTATCTACTTCAACATTATTATGCACTTGCTCAACTTCTTCGATTTCAATAAAATCTTTTTCGTAAAGCATTTAATACAAAAAAAAAAATTTGTAGTAAAAATTTTAAAACAAAAGAAAATAAATGTGGGTATGTAAAAATAAAAGTTTAAGGCTTAATAACTTTTTAACGGGTAGTAATAAAAATAAGTATAGTATACCATTTTTTTTCTCAGGAAAGAATTCTGAATTCTATTTCCGACCACTCTAATGGCTATCCGGTGCAATGTAAAAGCGTAAAAAACTGCTTATAAGCATAATTTTTCATGTAGAATCGATTCGTAAAGTCAGATTTTAAATATATTTAGCGGTTTTTGTTCTACAAAAGAAGGTACCCCCAAATTAGCGATTTTAGCCGCCGAGTGGGAATTGAAGGAGTTGGAATTTTTCAAAAATAAAAACGCCATTATTTTTATTGACACAAAAACCTTTTAAAAAGTAATGATATCCCAAAATCTAAAAATAAAAAAACACTCTAATATACATACATACATATATATATTTTTATTTGCTGTTGTCGATAAATTAATTTATCTATATTTTTCACCAAATTGACGACGAATTTCCTATCTGCAGTACTCTCGATATGGGTTGAACCATCTCAACTCAACTTAAAATATGGCTGTTTTTTACATCGCTGTGTCCAAATTTGCTGAATTTTGTATCAGAGAAAAATCCAAAATTTAAGTTCGCTGACGCTTCTGGATCCGGAAATATGAGGTCTTGAATATCGGAAAAAACTATAAAAATGTACAAAGTTGTACTTACTTAATTATCATTTTCTTGAAAAGTATTATAGTTACGCAACTCATCAAGGTCGCATTTGAAAGGTTATTAAATTACCTTTAATTTGATATACAACATGATTTTTTTTTTTTGAAAGGTCAAAGGTCACATCTTTTGACCTATAATTCGGGAGGCTATAAACGATATTTTTAAAAATCTGAAAAAAAATTTTTAAGATTGGTTCCTTCCCTAAAGTTACGAAAAATTTCAGAGTGGAGGTATTCTTTGATCCAGAAATATTAAACATAGAGTAAAGTTAGGTATTTTACAAGGAAATTAAAACTATATACATAGCACAAAGAGCACGTACATAGGTTAGCGCCGATTACGATGATATTTGTATATGTTATAAGGCATTAAAAATTAACAGACTTGTGTTTTTGTTAAGCTGCCAATCTCACATTTAGGGGTTAAAAATCGGGGTCCAATATGACCCCATTTTTCTAAGGTTTGCGTTTTTTGCATATTACAAACAGGGACCTTTTCTAAGACTGATATCAAATAAAAGAAAATGAAAAACTAAAATCAAGATGACACATGAATTTCATACATCATATCTTTTTAAATAAAATGTCTACAAATTTTAAACAAGTTTTGCCATATAAAAGTTTTATTAAGCATTCAAAGTATGTTTGTTTTTATTAACATATAAAAAAATAATTTGGAATGGTTTATTTCCATATTTTAACTTTACACTTATTATTTAGTTTTATTATAAATGTTTTCAATTACAAATTTGCTATCAGCGGAATAAATTTTAGTTTGTAATTGTGTTTTTGAAATTGGTATGAAGCTGTGCAGCTTTTGAGTTCCCGGAATGGTACGTAATCCTATAAATCGATCAGTTAGGAATTTATCTTCTTCTTCATAATCTTTTTCCGTTAAATATGCAAAGTTACAGTTCTGAAAAGTTTGCTGACACCAATTATATAAGTTGAGAGGAGTAGTTATCTGATCTTCGAATGTACGTTGCAAGCTGGCTCTTTGTGCTTCACGCTTTACCGTTCCTCCAAGACCATCACTAGGTCCTTTGCACTGACTGGTAGCAAAGAAATGCCACTCAGCAGAACAATTAAAATCTTCGCTATAATGGCATAAATTGGCAAAGTTTTTTTTATTTTTAAATTGACGGTTCTACCGTCTGAAAAATAATTTTTTTTTTTTTTTTGGTATTTTCAAAAACTTCTTTTTTAAAAACTCATTTAGGTGGCGATGAAATAAATGAACTGCTATGGTATTATGTATTAGACAGTCTGATACTATTATAAAATTTGTAGTTTCTAATTTTCCATTTGATTTGTAATAAATTGCTATTGGGTAAAGTGTGGCCTGGCTATTATTACATAAAAAGCTTTAAACAGAATCCTAAACCACAAAAGTTGCATTTTCGGAGAAGTCGCAAATTACCAAATACTCGTTTTCTTCCAACGCAGACTTTTTGTGAGCCATAAATGCACCTTGCTCTTTAGATACAAATGAATGGGGTAAAAGAGTTTGGAGTTTTTCGCATAAAGAATCCAAAAAAGAATTAGTTTGTTTAATAATAGTTTCCAAAGAGTCTCTATCTACACTTATCCACTGTTTATATATGATTTCATCAATTTCATGGCTGTAAAACCATAAAATAGGTGGTCTTAAAATAATGTTTCCAAAATAAAACTACAAAACAGTTAATTTGAAATTTTTTTAGTGCAGCCGGGACTCAAACTCTGACACCGTGTAGACATTTCTTCTTTATGATACATAGTTTTAATTCCCTTGTTAAATATCTACCTTTACTATGTGATTAATATTTCTGGATCCAAGAATACCTCCACTCTGAAATTTTTCGTAACTTTAGGGAAGGAACCAACCTTAAACATATATTTTTTTCAGATTTTTAAAAATATCGTTTTTAAAGATATAACCTCCCGAATTATAGGTCAAAAGATGTGACCTTTGACCTTTCCAAAAAAAAAACCATGTTGTATATCAAATTAAAGGTAATTTAATAACCTTTCAAATGCGACCTTGATGAGTTGCCTACCTATAATACTTTTTAAGAAAATTACAATTAAGTAAGTACAACTTTGTAAATTTTGACATTTTTTTACGATTTTCAAGACCACATATTTCCGGATCCAGAAGTGCGAGTGCCCTCAAACTTTGCACTTATTTTAGTTCTGTAATAATCTGTCTTCCTACGAAAAATCATAAAATTTGGAGAAGGTAGTGTACACCCATTGGTTGATTTGACATGGAATTACCCATATATAAAACTTTTGATAGCAGGTTTTGACTTTTCAACGTATTTTCGAGTATATTACTGTCAATTTCGATGGTCTTAAATAAATCTTGATGAACGCACAGTGGTCGATATCAGAACCCGTTCCTGTTAGCAAAACTTAGTATGGTTTCTTCTTTTGCTCTTCAGTTATATGCGAAACAAGGCGTATATCAGATAAGATTTTCGTTTAAAATACGTGTGGAAATTGATTTTCCTCGTCAAAAAGCCTTTTTGGAAAATTTCGAACAATAATTCACGTAAAGTTCTCATCCAAGCAGAAAATGTTGCAAAATTAATTTAATTATTTAAATAGAATTTTAAATATTTCACAGAAAATGTTTCTGTACGTTTTCCTCAAATTTTTCTAATAAAATCCAAAATTTTTCTGACAAGTTTTTAAAATTTTCTTTCTATGACAAACTTTTCTCAGTTTTTTTTTTTTTAATTTCAAATTGATTACTAATTCATAAAATACAGAATTGGTTATAAAATAAGCACGACCTCACAACGTTCGAATCAGAATATTTCGTTTTCGGAAGATTTTGTCAACGCCATTTTACGTTTTTTTTTCACAAAATGGACGATTAATATATAATTTTATCCAGACCACAGACTTTTTCTATCACAAATCCAGACGTTGTATGGCATCGTATTTTTATTGGTAAAATTATTTATAACTTAAAAAACCAATAATCAATTTGTTGCAGTTTACGCAAATGGAAAGCTTTTAAGCTGAAATAAAAATGTTATGAAATATATTTACAATAAATGTTTTACAAAATCCAATTTTTTACTTCAAAATTAATTTTTTGCATATGTCAAGAATATTCGGTCTTCATTCGTTACTCTGCATATACCCAATAAAAGAAAATTAAGTTAATGGAAAATTGTGTAAAAATATGTATTTTTGATTAACAAAATCGAGACATTTTTTTTTTATGTTGCAGATTAATTTTGGCGGTTTATGATGAACGCATCAACCTAAACATACATGTTGGAAAAGCATTGATGCATTGATTTTTCCATATCAATACTAATGCCAAAGCATTGGCCTTTATATGAAAAAAATAATGCCTCAATGCTAAAATACCAAGTATGAACCTAAAAAAGTATAATTGTTGAAGATAAATTCTAAAGAGAAAAGAATGTAGCAAAACTGATGATTAATAGGTTTTTTGTTAAAGTTCTGCCTATTGAGGAGGCTCTAGCTTTTCTAAAACTTCGGGTTCTGATGAGATCTTTAGCCAGATCGAAATACTAGTATCAACCTAGCTAATATGTTTGATTTGCTTTATTTTTGTAAATATACGGAGGTTGAAAGCTCGTTATAAATTGAAAGTAACATAAAAATAATCTCGATGTATATAAAAACAAAAAACCAATATAACTGGAGAAAAAATTTTAGTGGTCGAAAAGTAATGAAAATGTGCAGTAAACTAATGTAACTCTTTCTTTAAAAAGTGAACGAAAAGTTTCTTAAAATTTAGGAAAAGCTTATTTTAAGAAACTAGCTTTTTAATAAAACTTCTTCATTGAACGAATGAAACTATTAATCAATGAAATAATTAATATCAAAATTCATTAATATCATGCAGAAAATTCTATTAGCGTAGTATCTGACCGAACAGTTTGGCCAGAAAACATATTTGATCAGTTTTTGGCAATTGGAGGCATTATAGAAAATTTTCGATATTGCACTGAGAGGATAATCTGCATGCTATTAAAGAAATTTTACAATTCAAGCAATGAAATTGCACAGGAATTCTTCTATTGAAACTTTTTATTAAGTTAATGCAAGTTTTCAGAAAATTGTATAAAGAAATATAATCTATTTATGTAAATTTTATTACCCCCATTGAAGAAGTTTCATTAAAAAACTGATTTAAAACTATATGAAACTTTTCATTAATTTTACTGATTTACTGAAAAATGTCCTGTTTTCCCCAACAAAATTCTCTCTGTGTGGAAAAATGTTTGTTGAACCAATTTATTGCGACCATGAATGTCGAATTAAAGGAAAAAGACGACAGCTAAAAAGCTAACTGAATGGCAAACTTTTTCCGATTTTCCTAAAAGTTTTGCAGCCAAAAAGTGAATTCGTTGTCATGAAATTCCATAACTTCCCAGGTAGAAATTGCTTACCGCACCAAAAAAATAGTACTGGCAAACCACTGAAATTTTTGTGAAACCCACCGTATTAGAAATTACTAAAGGTACACTTAATGTCGTACTAGGGAAACACTATTTTGTTTGCAAAGCATGTGTTTTGCCAGTACAACCCTTAACATGTTTTGCTAATATTGTTTTTACCAATAATACAACCAATTAGTACCATTTTTTATATTTTATTATATTTTACACATTTAAATATGATGTATAATACTAAAACCGAACTGCTTTATAAATGTATTTTATTATACATATTTCTCAAAATTAATTTAATTTAAGCTATTTTAAAAGCACTAATTTTTTTGAATTACCAACGTTATGCCACCGGCTGCAAGTTTGTTCAAACCAACGGTTGGCCATTGTTATCAATCGAGTAACAGGACAATACTGTCAAGACTGTTAATCCCATGTTCAGCTAACGCATAATCGACCGTCGTCGACGCTTTGCCAACACTGTGCCGATTGTCTCCTTTTGCCTGGGTTGTTAATTCGAGATCTTAGTATGAAAATTACACTTTGAATTATGTAAATTTTTTATGTGTATGTTTCAAGACATTTGCCTATAGACAACCCAATAAAAGATATTAAATTTTAGTTTTTTTTTTCTTTAAGAAAGTTCTCCCATTTAAATTTTATTTGATTCAGAAAAAGGTTTAGGCTTAAACGATTTTTTAAGATTTCGAAGATAAAATAGTTTGGTAAAGAAAACTCATAATTATAAAAACTTTAGTATCGAATGTCCGATTTTTGCCTTTGAAAAATGAACGACTTTTTGATAAACAAACACAGAAGTGTTGAATGAAACCTACTCACCAATTGTGACAAATTTTTTTCTGATCAAGCTCTTCTATCCGATATTAACCCTTTGTCGACGAATGGTTGAAATATGTGCAATTTTTATTTTTTGTTGTAGTAGCTACAATTTTTAATCGATTTTTCCGAGTGTGATGTGTATTGACATAGGATAGATGTAGTTTTCCGATCATACCAACCACTGGGACCAATATGGTCTAAGAGCCGAATAGAGTGACTCCAAAGTTAAAAAATATGAATTTTTTTAAATCATTTTGGTATCAGGGGATCAAAATTTTGATAGGACATGGTCCAATCCTTCAAGAAACATTGAGATATTTGGAACTGATTCAGTCCATCTCCTACAATATGAAACATATATATTCCATTAGTCGTCAAAGGTTAAAAAAGACTAGGTTTTTGTTCAGTTTTTTTATTTTTTGTTCGTGTGGAAATTTAAACAATTTTTGTTTGATTTTATTTAAATAATGTGATGTTTGTAGATTTTTATCTCTTAATTCTAAATCTGGTCTCCAAATTTGTCTATCCCTTCACAATTTTGAAATATCGTATAAAAAGGATATTTTAGGACTACAATCAGAACTCGATATACGAGTCAAGCTATTTTAAATTTTTTGACATATTCGTGTTACGCATAGCTAAATAATTAAAAGACATGTGTTTTATGACGCAAACAAGATAATAGAATTAAACTCGACACGTCTTTCTTGGGATTTTTTCATAAGCATTGGAATTTCATTAGCATTAGTTAACCAATGCTAATGAAATCACACTAGTGCAAAAAAACTAATTACAATTGAGCAAAAAAAAAACATTGTTTACAAAAAAAAAAAATGATGGTGTGTAAATTTTAATATTGAATACGGGAAACGAAATGGAACGAGGAACTTACTTCCTATTATCCAATAACATATGTTCATGTTTGTATTATCACGGAAATAAGTAAAAAAATTAAATCATTCTGTGGCTGTTTTTTTAAAAATTGATCACTCGGGATCTCTTTTGGACCTAGCCTATTTATTCGGGTTTAGCAAAAATTTTGTCCGTTTTGCTCTATCTCGCTTAGTTTAGGAT
Source organism: Delia radicum (assembly GCA_021234595.1). Classification (NCBI taxonomy): domain Eukaryota; kingdom Metazoa; phylum Arthropoda; class Insecta; order Diptera; family Anthomyiidae; genus Delia; species Delia radicum. The sequence goes on from CM037851.1 coordinate 235,392,935, forward strand.
ATACTGAATATCTCGAAAACTAAGCGAGATATCGCAAAACGGGCAACATTTTTGCAAACCTTAACGAAGGGCTACACTTCTGACATTACAATTTCATTACAATTGATACCAATGAAATTGTAAAGAAATCATCAATTAATTTGTCCATTCAATTAATCAGTCTCATGTATGTCGTTGACGACCAATGGAATATATATACCCCATTGCTTTTTTCATAGAAGGAGTTGTAAACAAATATTTTTGACTACACTTTTTTAGAAATGTTGTAAACCCGAATCCTCAACAAAAAAAAAAAATTGCAAATTTTCCATAAGTTTAAGTTCGGTTGTGAAGGGGTTAACAATATTCATTAAATTGAGTGTACTTTTTGTACTTCATAAAATTTTTGACATCTATTCTATAAATTTCCTGAAATTTTAGCTATTCACTAAAGATTTTTTGGATATATCAGGTTATTAACGTAGCAAAAACTTTAAAATTTTAAAATCTCTTTCTTTTCCAGTTCTTTTTTTCTCTTCCTTTTTGCTTTCCTTTTTTCTTTATCTCTTTCCTTCCCCTTTCCCTTTCTTTTTTTTGTTGGTGGGAGGGGGTGGGGGGAGGGATATCATTCCCGCCATGTATCCGCTCCTGGGATATATCATACTATTATGTGCCACATTTTCTTAAAAAGTTATTAAAGTATTTGCGAGTTCAGATTATAAGTTGGCCATTCTTTATAAGTTGGCCATTCTCTATATGTTTAGCAAGAAAATATTTATCTGGATGCAAAAGACTGTTGGTGCTTTTTTTAGAAAAATTGGCAAATTAAATTATTACTTTAAGCGAATGTAGTTTTTGAGTGGAACAATATATTGCCTTTACTTCTTTATTATTCAATGAAGAATTTATACAAATAATATTTTAATCAAAAAATTGTTATCGATTTCGTCCCGGTACTCAAAAAAACTGGACCTGAGTCGGACCAAATTTGGAATTCCACATTTTCAAATGGTAATACCTCGGGAACTATACACTCATAATAATATATGCATAAAATAACGAAATTATTGTTAAAACTATAAAAAATTTCGTAAAATGACATTTTTATCAGTGTATATACAAACATGTTAATTTTTTGAAAATCGGATGAGAAACCAAAAATTGGCGAGCACTCGAAAATTTGTATGCAAAAAGTGCTCCACTTTGGGCATGCTTATTGCAGCCCCTGGGGGGTCTTGGAGGTTCACCATTAAAACTTATTTTCGATATTGCGTCAATTATGCCTGATCCGAATTTCATTGCAACTACTACCAACCATGAAATCCTCTACCAAACGAATGCATTTGTAAAGGATCTGGTTACTGAATTCTACTAAAACATTTTTGCATAATTTATGATTGACTTTAATTTTATATGATGTATTTTAAATAGGCTGTAACAATTTCAATTATTTTGTTAACATAAGCACGTTAGATTTGATAAGGGTTTTAAATGGAAAGATAAGACTGTTAATAACACAGTTTTACTACCTGATCAGCTACTGGAAATTGTATTACTTTCGAGTATGTATTGGCAGTGTGGCATGAGTTACGCCCCTTATTAAGTATGTAGAGCAAAGATAAACCGCAAATACTTGAATGAATGAATTTTTTTTTTTTTTTTTTTTTTGGGAAAGATTTATTTATGTTTGTACATTTACAATGAGACGGCAATATAAGAGGAAATGAAAGAGAAAATCTAAATATGGTTGAAGGGAAGGAAGTAGACAAAATAAAAAAAAAAAAAAAAATGGTGTTTTGAAATGAGATCCTTTAAAATCACAAACGTTTTAGAAAATTAGCACAGTGCATAATTTGCGTTCATCTAAATAGGATCTTTTTCTAAATTGGCAAAATATAATATCGAAGCAATTTTTATTTCGAAAATGAGTAATTTTAGTATTGAATATATATTAAATAGAGCTGGTGAAAAATACGAAGGGACCAATGGTTCTCTGGGCGTTATAAGAAATCAACATAATAAAATTCCAAATTTTCATCCATTTATTATGGCCATAAATGATCATGAGAAAAAATTGGAGTTTTTACAACAGCTACAACAACATCACCAGCAACAGCAGCAGCATCAGCAACAACAACAACAATTTTTAGGAGAATTACCTGCCTTAGATTGGTTACAATATTCCCGTTATCATCCTCCGAAATTGCCTAGATCTTTACGTCAAGGTCCTGCTAAACGCACTCCTGGTCGCTTGCCACGCATACCATTTACTCCTGCCCAATTACAAACATTAGAAACTGCCTACAAAACATCCAACTATTTAAGCGCTGAGGATGCTAATAAACTTGCCGAATCTTTAGATTTAACGAATACTCGTGTTAAAATTTGGTTTCAAAATCGCCGTGCCCGTGAAAGACGAGAAAAACGTGAAAAAGAAGAAAATTATGATTCTACTCTCTCATCCAATGCTTCCAGTCCAGAGCCAGAGGATGTTATTGATATTGATTAGATTTAAATTGTAATGTTGAATTTGTGTAAATAAATGTATTAAAAATATAAATGTATTTAAAAAAGTGTATTAGTCATATATACCTACGGGAAGTGAAGGGTCCATTGATTCTAAGTAGTAAATCGGTTATAGGTGAATAGAAAAACTGGTGTATCAAAAAGAAAATTACCAACCACGTGACTATTTAAATGGAGGCAAAACATTGCATGAATCATACTACACTGAGAGAATTCTCTGCATGATATCAATGAATTTTTGCATTAGATCTATGAAATGTCACTGGAACTCGTCCATTGAAAGTTTTCATTAAATTAATGAAGGTTTTCATAAAATTTAATAAAAAATTTCATTTTATTTATTAAAAACTTCATATGACTAATGAAAAAGTTTCATTAAAACTATGAAGTTTTTCATAAGGTTTCAGAACTTTTTCATTCACATTGTGAAGAAAACTTTATCAGCTTAGTAAAAAAAAATTTCATTAAAACTCGTCCAAGAAATTCTCTCTGTGTAGATACACTATTGGACAAAATGCAGTGCACTTTTATCACTGTTGTGTTTCATGAAGAAAAAATTATTTAAAATAGTATTGAGTATTACAAATATGACTCAATTTATTTGTTTTATACACAATACCATTGTTTAATAATAAAGGTTAGCCGATTGCAGTGTGTTTGGTCGCCATAACAAATTTTTTTTTGACAACTTTCAGTACAATAATATTTACTAAAAATATAAAAAAGAATAAAGGTACGTTCAGATTAGTCAAATATTTGACAAAAAACATGAAATATTTCTTTGCCGTAATCTGAACACAAAATATTTTTGTGTGTCAAACAGCAAATCAGCTGATTTTGGTCAAACAAAATTATTTGCTTTCAAATAATTTTTTTACAAACTTAACCATAGTGTGAACACTAGCTATCAAATATTTTCTTCTGATTTGAGCAAATATTTATTTGATCTTACAAAAAAAATGTAAGAACAAACAATGGCAAATAAAAGGTGGTAAAATCGTCAATTATAAATTTTTTTAATAAATTTATTAATAAAAGGCTTTATAAAAAAACTGAAATGTAAATAGATATTAAAAAAATATAATCACTCAGATAATGGATTGGAACATTGGTCCAAAATGGAACGATATGGAATGAAAAGGGGAACGATTGGAATCGGAGCACTGTACACAATTGTGTTGTCGTACGTAAAAATAAAAATTTAATCATTCCGATAACAGAATGGAACATTGGTCCAAAATGAAATGATATGGAATGAAACGGGGAACAATTGGAATCGGAACACTGTACACATTTGTGTTGTCGGTACGGTGCATTTTGCTAAGGTTTGCAAAAATGTTGTCCATTTTGCGATATCATACTTAGTTTTCGAAATACAAGCCATTTTATAAAATGGCGATATTTTAAAATGTCCAGTATCTCCAAAACTAAGCGAGATAGAGAAAAACGGACAAAATTTTTACTCCACAGGAGTATTAATATACCTTTATAACATAAATAGGCTAGGTCCGAGAGAGATCCCGAGTGATAAATTTTTTAAAAAACAGTTAGTTTTTCGATTAAATAAATCTTTGTTTTTTTACACTTTGATTAAATAAATATTTAATACAAATATTTGTTTCAATCTGAACGCTCGACAAATATTTTTTCGTTTATTTTATTTGACACTATTTGAGAGCTGTTTGAACAAACAAAAACCATCAAATATTTGATCATAGTTTGAACATAAAATAAAATAATTTTTTATTTGACACAATTGGAAGCAAATATCTGAACAAATATTTTGTTCAAATATTTGATTAATGTGAACGTACCTTAAGAACATTTTATTCGGCATAAATGTATTGAATTCACACTAAATTTTAAAAGTCGTAATATACATATGGGCTATTTCAAATTTTTTGAGCACCTGCTGCGGTAAGAATTGGCGGTCATCTAAAGTTCAAAAAATTAAAAAACGACTTGAAACTTGCAAGACTTTTTTCATTCATTCCATTTTCTTTGTAATAGTTTTTAGCTTTCAGATCCAAACCAATGCAAAATATAGTGCACCTCCAAGACGAAAACGCACTTTAAAATTTTTAAACGCAAAAATTTTACGAACTTTTGAAAATTTTTGGAAAAAAAAAAATTTTTTTTAAGCTTTTTTTTATCAAAACATGGCATGGGAACATGTTTAGGTATGTAAATAGATTCTTCGCGACGGACTAAACTGATAAAGTGCAAAAAAAAATAATTTTTTTCAATCCTGGCGCGTGCAGCGGCAGTTTTTTCCGAACACATTTCGCTTTGTGACAACTAAAGCGCTGTATCAATTCCGCTCAAACGTACATCGAATTCAAGACTTTACTGAGTTTGATACTAAAATCGAAAACGCACCAAAAATTTTAAGGATTTAAAATTTTATGGAGGAAACAAAATGTTTCTAACCTCAAAAAGCTTACTTGTATGAAATATTTGATTTTGAAAATTTAATTTCAATTTCAATTTATTCAGTCTATGGATACATAAATCCTTACAGACTATAATATAACAATTTTATAATAATCTTAATATTTACATTATTTATTTAAATACCTAAATCCATCATAATGGAATATAATTGTTGTTTAAAGCTAGTTTTTGATGTCCAAAACTCAATTTGTTGCTTTAAAGTAATTAGCTGTTTATTATTAATCTCATTCATTTGAATAAAAGTACGGGTTAAAATGCTATTAAGCCCATAATTGGTACGATGTAGTGGTACATCAAAAATAGAATTAAACCTTAATCTTCTTGGTGGAACATGAAAATTAATACGGGAAAGCAACTCAGAACAATCAATAGCACCACTTATAATATCAAAAACGAATAAAGCAGATTGCAGTAACCTACGAAATTCAAGGGTTTCTAAACCTATTAGTAGACCTCTAGATCTTAAAAGAATTATTTTTGAATTCGGGTTAATAAGTAACCCAGAATCCCAACAAGTATTTTTTTTATAATCGTTTTTTTTTTTTACCCCTAGAAAGTGAGACTATATTTTTAAACAATATTCAGAAGGGCCACCTTAACAAATTTCAACAAAACAATTGAAACAGTAAAAAAATCATGAGTGGTAAAGTTTAAATGGTTATATCTCTTAAACCATTAGCGATAGGCAAATAGTTTTTTCCCAAAATATTGCAAATTATGTCTTATACTAGCCGTAATTTTGTAAAATTGTTAACAATTTTAAATAAATTTTTATATGCATACACGATCAAAAAAAATTTTTTTTTATTTTTTTTTTTTTTCAGCGTATTTTAAAAAGTATTGAAGCTTTTACAAATATTTTAGTGTGCTTATCCTTTTTCAATTTTAACAAAAACTGTAATTTTAATATTTTTTTTTAATTTATCACTTTAAACCGCCATAAAATTTGCGCCATTTAATAAAAATGATTAACGCGAACTGATTTCACATGCTCAAATATCGGTTTATACACACGCAAATCGACATTGATGTCAGACAAAAGAAAAAAAAAAAAACTTAAAAAAAGAAATGTCTAGGTGCCGTAAATTTTTGAAGTTGCCCATATGTATTTTTAAATTTGTTAGTATTTTATTTTGTTATTGATAAAACTTTAAAGTAATTTCAATTAAAATATCAATATCACTTTGTCACTCCGGTTTTAAGGCCATAAAATGTGATTATTTAGTTCAATTCGGGTAGTGAAATTTTATGTCGTTTATTTTTGAAATTTTATAGTTCTGATAAACGTCACAAATGACAGTCTTTGGTAATTAGTCCATGCACGATACGATACAAAAAACAACAAGCCAAATATATACATATCGCACATCCAGTTCAAAATTGACTCAACTCAAAATTTTAATTTTTCGGTTTTATATGCTTAAACTATGCACAATACACATGTTTATCTATAAAAAAAATCAGTGTATTTTGTTGTTGTTAACTGTTGCTAAAAAACAGTTATGTCTTTCTTTATGTTTCAATTTGTATAAAGTTGCAAACATTTTTTTTTCGATTTCTGAAAAATTAAAAATTTTGAGTTGAGTCACTTTTGTACTAATTGTGCGATATGACTATAGATTTTTCCAAATGTCAATCAAAATTGAAGAAGGTACAGAATTTTGTTGGACAAAACAAAGTGCAAATTTTATAAATTGCATTTAAAAGCTTCACCCCTTGTTTTTATAAAGCGAACAGTATAATTTTTCCAGAGGAAGGCGTGTATTTTGTTTTTGCTACAATAACAAAATACACACATTCCTCTGGAGGAATTATTCCTTTAGCTTTATAAAAACAGGGATTATTTCGTTGCGGTTAATGATATTTAAAGTTATATCGTTATGTTATTTTAGGGTTAATAATATTTTGCGTAATTTGTTTATATATTTTACAGATAACAGCAATATGTAGCACACCTAAATGCCAAATGCATTCCAAAAAAAAAAAAAATTAACAGCAAAAATTAATTTTTAGATTACAGGCCGTAAAAGTAGACAATAGCAGCTTTCTGAAGTTTTTGTAATTTTCGAAGTAGCCAGTTTAGAAACTGTATGTCATCGAAAAAATTTATATAAACCCTAAATAACTGTCTGAGCTAAAATAAATCCAGTTAAAATTTATGCTTTACCCCTAAAATAGCAATTTAGAACATTCCTCGTGAGGCTGAGGTCAGTATTCCGTTTGAGGTTTAATACAACTAAGCTCATATTTTAATCCAAGTTGGCAAATCTTCTTTCTTAAATTATTTTTATAGGATTTACAACAATTTTTAAGTAATTATTAAGTATTTCAGCTACTCTCACCAGACGAACCGCTCTTGCAGGCGAAAATTACTCCCAAGTCATATAGCTTATTACCTTGGACAGGAACTTCATGAACTAAAAAAGTGTGTTTTAGGCGCCAATAATATGCATTCAAAATCTTCAAATATGCCCTTAAAATTAAAAAATATGGAACTAAAATTTGTTTTAATTTTATTAAATAGAAAAAAATTACAAAAAATGAAGATATAACCACGAACATATAGACTAAAGAGGATTCAAGGAAATTAGTCCCTGTTAAGAGTTCTTTTAACTTTTTTTTACGTTATCTGGGATTAAGAGAAACTGTTTTTAGAGGCATTTTAAAAGAGTATGTTCTTTTCCAATCTCTAACCACGGTACTCTTCTAAAAAGCAGAAAGTTAATTTGTATTGTTTTGTATATTCTCTGCATACGTTTTGCATTATTAACACAAGTTTTTAATTTTTTTTTTTTTTACCTTGAACCAACACTCAGGGGATGCCCCTACTAATGCATTGCATTGTGTTGATATCAGAAAAATAGGTTATGGGGAGGAGGAAAGAGGGAGTAGTGTTTGTGGACATTTGACTTGAATTTTTCTTAATTGTGATTTGCTGGGAAGACTTCCGCGGGGAGACAATTCCACATACGGCTAGTGCGACTGAAAAACGAATTTTCTCTGTAATGCGTTGTGCGATTTGCCGGGCTATAGACAACAAACGGATGAGATATACTTGACAAGCGGGTAGTACGAACAGAGACCCGGTCCCTCGGGATGAGCCGGCTTATCTCAGCAGAACACTTCCCATGGTAATATCTATAGAACAAAGTCACACAACCCACATTCCGACGATGCTCCAACGAGTTCGAAACCCTACTGTCGTTGATAAGCATCAACGCTCTCCGTTGCATACGATCCAGAAGCCCCAAAATAGACTTTGAAGCACCTGCCCATATATGGAAGTTATATTCCATATTCGGCCGGATGTAGGTGGTATATATAGTAGGGAGATCAGATGGGGTGAAGTATTTCTTATACCGGTTTAGAAAACCAAGACACTTGAAAGCTTCTTTCGATACTTGAATAATGGGATCTGTCCAACGGACATCACTCTGTATTCTCATGCCCAGAACATCAAGAGTATCTGAATCCTTAATAACGATCCCATCCATATACACAGATGACGTAGTTGAGTCTACAGACCTATGGGTCAACATACAACATTGGGTCTTACGAGCATTAAAATCGACCCTGTTCGCACGACCCCACTCTGAGATTGTCAAAAGGACCTGATTGAGTGTGTCATTCATAATCTGTCTTTATTATTATTAAGTGAGTTTTCTACGAAAAACTAAGAAAAATGCATTAGAAATATATATTTAAAGCAAAATATGCAAAAATATGCATTTACACCAAAATATGGAAAAATATGCACTAACAAATAGCAAATTCTTTGAATCGCAAAAATGTTTTGTTTTTCGTGTTTCCAGACTTAAGGAAAAAACCATTTGCATGAACTTCCGGTCGCTGCTCATTAAACGATGATAAATAGTAAAACTAAAGATTTCGCATTTACATAATAAAAATATTTAATGGAGAAAAAAGACATTATTTGTACTTTTAATAATTTTAATTATATTTATTATAATTAGAAAAAAAAAAATTCTGAATTTTCTTATGGACTCATTCCATATAAAACCATCAAGAAATATCAAATTTTCGACCTCTGTCCCTTCAGTTTTAACCAAACTTGGTAAGGAAGGTAAGTGTCATATAAATATATCGTCTTACAAGTGGTGGGTTGTATGCTCCAACGATTGTGGAAATATTTGTTTTAAATACAGCTTTTTGAACCTCGGTTTTTGAAAACAATGCATTTTGCCGTGGAGAAGTGAAGAATTTGTGTGCTCTATTTAACCTACAATTTAAATAGCTTTAAAATGAGGCATCCATCAATGACTCTCTTAGCTTAAGCCGTTAAAAATATATGGGAAACACTGTTGCCAGGTTTGACGATTTTTAGTACCTAAATTACTCAATGACGATTTGACGATTTTTGCTTCCAAAATGACGATTTTTTGACAAACGTTTAATATGTCAGCAAAACATGTTTATTTGCTATTATTAAAAAATCACCGGATCTATTTTTGGATTTTTATTATTTCGTTAAAATTAAAAACTATTTTTTATTGAAAGTTTAGCAAAAAAGTTATTTTATGGATTAATGTTAGGTTTATTTTAATTTATTTTCTGCACTTAATAAAGGTAAAGACCAGTTCAAATGTAGCTAAAAACAAATGAAATTTCACTTGAAAAAAGAACGACTTACATTTTAGTAAATCCAACTAACATAGTCAGTTGTTTTTTACTGTTCAAAAAATTAACTACAATTGTATTATTAATGAGTGGTTTAGTCAGTGCAGTAAAATATAAACAAGCATTAATTTGTTTTATTTTTTTAAATAAAAAAAAAATACTGTATAAAATGAATGTAAAATCATAATACTGTAATTTAATGTGGGTTGTTTTTTAAATGAACTACAACTGTAGTCAAAAATTAAATTTCTTCTACAAATGACTGTTTTTTCACTTAAAAATAATGATACTGTATTACAACTGAAACAACGACAAATATTTTCAGCAGAAGTTCCCTGAGTATGTGCTTACTTTTTTCATGGTTGGCAAACACTACCTTTTTGTTACAATGGCAGTTGCCTGCCACGGCCACACCAATGCCGTTTTGAACGTTTTAAAGTTACGATTCCAATTGTTTCATGTGTCTTTACAGGGTTTATTTCAAAATTCTACCCATTAAATTTTGTTACATCAACAAAATAACGTTATAAATCGTCGTTTCGGTATTTTAGCGTTATTTTTACTTTAACTAGTTCAAGATATTTCAAAATCAAACAGGTTATATAGAAAACTAAAACCGTTTACACAAGAAGAAACATGTCTTTAATGGAATCGCTTTTTTTAAATTTCCATTCCGCTATTAGTGTTACTATGAAAGCCAATCGTTATTATGAAAAGTTATTGAATGCCAATCCTGCTTTTTTTAATATTTATATTTTTATAAAGTTTAATTAGTGTAAGATTGAGATAAAAATAAAATATTTTTTAAATTAAAAAAAAAACATCCAAGTTTTTGCGAAACAAACATCGAGTTCGAATATTCTGATTAATAAATCCAAAAATGAATCCGGTGCTTAAAAAACAGGCCTAATAATAATATAAATAAAGTGTTCCAAAGTGAAACTTCAGATATTCACAATTTATATTTGAAAACGCAAGAACATGCAGTAATAAACAATATTTAAATAAAAATAAATAATAATATAAATAATAAATAATAAATAAAATAATAAATAATTTTTAGCAATATTAAAAACCAACCCAAAATGAAAAATATGAAATAATCAAAAATTTCACAATTTATTGTATTAAACTATATCATCACATGTAATGCAATTTGAAACTTTAACTCGTTAATGGAAGTCCAAATTTAATAATTAAAGAAAATATTTTATTTTTTTTTTTATTAATTAATAATTATATAATTACAAATTATATACTATTACCCTAACCGAGCACTAGCTACTATGGCCTTCGGCGCGTTGTAGCGAAAACAGACCAGTGCCTCTGGTGGGAATCGAACCCACGACCCCCGCACTGATAAGCCAGCACGCTACCAACTAGCCTACCGGGGCGCACAATTAAAGAAAATAACATTATTAAAGAATTTCTAAACTATGTAAAAGAATTTAAGATTTAAAAATTTTGCTACTGAAGTGGTGTTTACAGAATTAGGTAGAAGGAATTAACAGTTAAAGTGGTAAAGTGCTATCGTTATAAAATATTATGATTTTCGAAATTTAAATTACAGAATAGTGTAACAAATCGTATTATACTACACCGATAGTACATGAGCACTTGAAATGTGAATAACATTATTATTCTTTTTGTTTTATTAAAACTTTATCCCACTTGTAACAAATATTTTTTGTTTTGACGATTTTTGATAATATAATGACGATTTTTATTGGAAAATTGGACGATTTTATGCTCAACATACCTGGCAATACTGATGGGATATTATGTGCGACTACACTCAGGGAACTGCCGCTGTAAATATTTGTAGTTGTTTGAGTTGTAATACAGTATCTTTATTTTTAAGTGAAAAAACAGTAATTTGTAGAAAAAATTTAATTTTTTACAACAATTGTAGTTCATCAAATTACTGTATTATGACTTTACATTAATTTTATACAGCAGTTTTTTTTTTATTAAAAAAAATAAAACAAATAATGCCCTATTTCTAGAAGACGTTCCCCGCTACACAATTGAGTGACTACATGTATTTTGTTTTTATATTGCATGCATTTTGTTATTATTTTTTCGTTGGTGTGAAGAAAAACGTCATCTAGAAACAGGGTCAAAATGTTTGTTTATTTTATACTACATATGTGGTAAATTTTAACTGTAATTGTAAGTTAAATTTACTTTAATTGCTAGTTGAATTTACTGAAATGTAAGTCAACCACTTTTCAAGTGAAATTTCAATTGTTTTCAACTACATTTGCAGTGATCTTTACCTACATAGTATTCTAAGTGTACTTTATTAAAATGTTCAAACATTTTTCATATTTTGAAACGCTATATTTCAAGATCCGCTGGGATACCTGGATGAGGTTATATTTATATGATGTACATCTTCGTTAGCAAGTTTGGTTGAAATCAGAAAGGGTAGAGGAAATCGATTGGTTGATCTTATATGTTTTCAGTCTATGTTTGTGTTTTTAATAAAATTAAAATAAAAAAACAAATTTGAAGTGCATAATTTTATAATTTTTAGTGCATATTTTAAGATTTTTAATGCATATTAAGGCTCCCAAACACACACTTTTTAAATGCATAAAGTTCCTGTCCGTGATAATTACAAATTCAACCAAATGCGCCTAAGATCAAAAGAATTGTTCCTTATATGCACTTATGTGATTGAGTTACAGAAACAAAAACAAAAAGACCAACCACACAATATCAATAACAATGCGGAAAGAAGACAAATAGTGACGTGGAATAAGTAAACTAAGCGGATTTAATAATTGTTGCTAGTTTGGTCAAAATAAAGATGTTCAATGTATGTACGTTTAAACAATTTGTTTCCAAACAAAAGCTATCAAATTACACACATATTTTCGTATTTTTCATAAAAAAAAACACCAACATTAATAATACATGCACTCATACATACACCGTTAAACAACTTCCGTTGGCCTTTGAAGGAAATTATCCCATTCTACTTATGGATTTTGCATTGACCACTTTTGAATCTATTATATTCAATGTTATTTTAATATATTGAGTAATTTATTTAAATAGAGCGCCTACAGATTAAACGAATCCTATTTTAAATCCTAATCCCAACATATGGATTTTTTTTGCATGTGAAATTTTCTACAAGAAGGTCTCTTCGAGAAAACAAATGTTTGCTTATCATAAATGATCAATCACATTGTGAGCGCTAGAGAGAATGGAAGAATAATGATCACATTATGGGCAACCACTAAAATTTGGCAATGCAATTTGTGGCTCCTTTGAACCCTTTCACTACCGACTTTGTTGGTGGATTTATTTCTATTTTGACATCAGATTCCTGTTATGGGTTCTTAAATTGGAAAGAAAAAGTTTTACATGTATGCTCCCTCCCCTCCTACATACCGAAAAATGGGTCCGAAAATCGAATTTTTGAAATTTCTCAGCAAATTTTTTCCGCTAAAACATTCGACTCACCAAAAATGAGATATTTAATATTGTTCTGGTCATTAGATGAAGCCACGTGTCAAATTTGGAGACTCTAGATTTGTTAGTTTAAAAGATACATCTACCACTCCTTTTTTCGGAGATAAAGGCTGAGGAAAAAAATCGGACTTTCTTAACAAATATCGCAACTATATTGTCCTGATGAACGGTTTATGTATATAATGATTTTTGTTCAATGATCAATATCAAAATCTATATACCACCCTAACAACTTGAGTTTCGTAGGGGTAATAAATATTCATGTGTTTAGATTTAAATTCGTTATAACTAGTATTTCCCTAGGCGGATAACCGGTAAGGTATTATTCGAAAAATCGCTAACATTTATGAATCGGTTATTCGGGTCGATTAACCGTTAAAATTGGCGGTTAATCGATTAATCGCTTAAGGCAAAATAAATGTATTTCTTTGGTACTTTATCAATAATAACATTATGAACAGTTTTTTTTTTAAATAACGTCGGCTGCCTTGGTAATAAAGGATTTATTTAGGAGGAGGATAAATTTAAGGCCGATGATTTTTGTTTGAATTTTTACACCGCTATTTGTTCTTCAAAGTAGAACATGTACTCTTTGAAATGTTTTCAGTCAAACGGCTTCTGTTTCCTTGAGATTGGTTCTAGTGGAACATGTTTTAGAAATGATGTAGTTTCGAATGAACTTTATAAAATTTTCTTTTTAGAAGAAGTAGATAAAGCTTTTGCTTCGGATTGTTAAAACAAGTGATCAAAAGTTGTCTTTCGCCTTGATTTAAATAGAATTTGAAGATATTTTAAAAGCGTTTCTTTTTTTAAGTTTTTCTTGACATTTTTTCTGCCACAGTTAAGAATATTAGCAAGTTTTGGCAAAGAATAAAGGAAAAACTCCATATAAAAAAATTTAACCGTTTATTCGGGTCGAATAATTATTTGAGTTTTAAATTATCTGTTTCGACATTAACCGCGATTAATCGAGAAATCGGGTAATTGATTAACCGAATTTTTTTTTTTTTTTTTAATTTTTTTAAAGAGAAGCAACACTCAGGAAAATTCTTCCTATTAGTTAATGTGTTGCTTTCTTTGGAAAGGGGATAGTGGAGAGATGAAAGGTGGTGAAAGATGAAGGGCTTCAAACATGGCAACACTGTAATTGCGCGAGTAGATAAGTCTTAGAACTGTTGTTGCTCGCCACCTGATGTAGAGTTGACGAATTTATTGAAGCTTTTTTGTTTCATAGCCCTGATTAATTATTTTACTTCGGTGGGGTTAAGTACTACGGGAACACCGAAGGTGGGCGCAGCGATACATATAAGTGATAGAAAACTCATACATATTATTATTCTAAATTGATGTTGTCGTCACCGGGAATCGAACCCGGGACCATCTGTGTAACAGTCCAACGCGCTAACCATTACACCACAAAGGCCATTTTTTTATTTTAATTGTTATGCAAAAAATAAGGATTTTTAAAATGAATAATAACATTTAACGTCCGGTTAATTTTTAAAATAAAAAATCACAGAAAAAATTACTTTAATAGAACCACAGGTCAATGCAAATCGGAACCATGAGAATACGATGTACATAGAGTAAATTCACAACACATCAAATCTAAATATATACTTTTTTTTATGTATATTACAAATGTGAATTCCAAATTAAAATCGAACTCGCGGATTTTGCGAAATTAGAAACATTATGTCAATGAATTTGGTCTGCAAAAAAATTTTAAATTTCTACTCGATCCATTTTTTAAAAATTAATTAACCTATTTTTAATTACAGGCAATTCATACTGTTGTTAGTGTGAGGTCGGAAGATTAAAATAGAGAAATTATTATAACTGTGACACATCTAATCTATTATGCATTGGGGTGCACATTACAAGAATAAAGTCAAATAAAAATCGAAGTCGCAGGTTTCGCGATTTTGGAAAATTTCATCCAAAAAACTATTTGTATATACCATTTCGCTATACATGATTTATTAACATACAATTTCATATGAATTTTTAGGGTTTCCGGTATAACACATTTGAATATAATATAAAAAACTATATATTTTGAACAAAAAAGAAATTAAAGAATTATTCTTCAAAATTAGTAAACATTTTATTTTTTTTTTAATGCGTTGAAGTATTTATTAAAAACCGACTAATTTTTATCGCTAACCGAACAGCAAACTCTAGTAGTAATGTTGGTTGTGTAACACAGTGCTATCGATACTACCATGGGAGGTGTTCTACCGAGATAAATGAACTTATCCCTAGGGCGCGAGATTTCATTTGCAGCACCGTTGTTGCTCATTTCACGGAAAATTCGTTTTTAGTCGAACTTGCCGTATGGGAAATAAACTTCCCGCAGAGTTCGTCTCTATAGATTACAATGTTGATTATTTCAAGTCTAACGTTCATAAACACTACTACCTCTTTCCACAACTAACCAAACAATCACACGATTAGTCTGCTTCGACCAGTGGACTCGGCACGAAGTAGCTCTTTTTTCGTTCTTGAGGTCAGAAGCAACGAATTTGATCTTCCACTGACATACCAATGGAATGCTTAACAAAATGGGGTCTCGCTAACATGGCTTCTCTTTTGCAGGCAATATTGAAGAAATAAAAATTATGACTGCGAGTATCTATTACAGTTGCGTGCAATAAAATAGCAATACCTAATGCTGAATATTGATTAAAAAGTACTGCTATTTTATTGCACGCACTGTATGTAGTGCTGGCAAATTCGATTACTTTTCAATGCTCGATACTAAACGATATTTTTAATTTTGATACTCGGTACTACTTTAATTTAAAATTCATTTAAATTTTTTATAAATTTTTTTTTTTAAATTTTCTAGTTTGCTGAGAATTCAAATTTTAAAAACATATTTTTGGACCATTTAACTGTTTATTAGATCCATAAAGCAAATTAAAGGTGGAGTAAAAAATTGTCTCATCTGAAAAGTGGTGATGTCGAATTTAGTGAAGAACACGACTGATGCTCTATTTGTTATTTACTCTATTTGTTATTTACTGTTACAGTGACAAACTTTGTCTTTATACTTCGCGAAAACTAATCAATATTTTTAAGAATTTGCTACTCTCTTCCTCTCTTTCATGCAACATATAACTAATATACCAAAAGATCACCCAAATGATAATCCTCTCATTTAATCTCACTTTCTATTTTAAGCCATATTATACTCTTAATTCATGTAAATTTGTTCAATCGGCTTATGATTTAAACAACAAATGAAGTAATGTTTATGTTACTAATCTAGTCCTGTTTAACAAACAATGATACAATATTTAGTATATCTAATGGCGTAGAATAACACACAAATGCCGTGCGCCCAAAATGTAATGTAACCTCAATTGTATTTTTCATCATTAACCGTCTTTGTCCTTTTGTTTCCTTTCGTTTATCTTCGTTGTCTCATTCCAAAGCAAAATATTGACCAACAACAAATTAAAAACGACATTTTTCAAAAAAAAAATCGTCCTTTTGAATCAGCATTAATCGCTGGATTTACCATTAAAAAATTTCCTCTTGTGGCGACAATAGACAGACACTTAAAGTAGACATACGTACGTACCATACATGCCCATGGCACAAAACTCAAAACCAACCGTATTTAAAATAATTAAGAAATTTTATTAAAATTAGCAAATTACCAGTTTAATTAAAATCATATGCTAAAATTCTCATATTTTAGTAGCCTTCTTTAGTTTTTGAGTAGATAAAGTTATACAAACGCTTATTTATAGAAAAACTTTAAAATTTGTCTTTAAATTTTTAATAATACACTCAGGGAAATAAGAAGGTAAAAATGACAGTTTAACTTCTGCTGTAAATATTTGTAGTTGTTTGAGTTTAAAAGTCAACCTTGCTAAATCCAAAGTATGTATTAGTTTTTCGAAGTGACACTAGAATATCTAACAACTTAAAGTGCACGGACGTATGAAGAAAATGAAATTGAAATCGTTAACACATATAAATATCTTCGTATGGACTTGTGTAACAATTTATCCTTCGATAAACATTTGGAAAATAAACTAACAATATCAAAAATGGCAATATCTTCTTTTTGGTGTCAGTTTATAAACTATCCCAAAATATATAACAAAAATAAGCTTAACATTTTAAGTGCTGTATCTCGGTCAATCATGTACTACGGAGCCTACATATGGGGTTACATGAAATACGATATAGTTGAAAAATTATTTAGAATTTCCATTAAAAAGATGTTACTTTTGAATAGCAACACTCCAAACTTAATGCTCTTTTTAGAAACGGGTTTAAATTCATTATAAAGGGTGTTTTTATACAGGTATAGAACTTTAAGTTTAGCCAATTTTTCGGCTATCAAGTGATTAATGTTTAGTCTGGTTTGGCATTTCAATATGAATAGACTGACGCCTGAACAACGCTTCCAAATTGTGCAAATTTATTTTGAAAATCATGGTTCTGTTCGACATACATATCGCACACGAATTTTGCGAATTTTGTTTAGCGATGAAGCTCATTTTTGGTTAAATGGATACGTCAATAAACAAAACTGCCGTATTTGGAGTGATGATAATCCTCAAGTGTATGTTGAGACACCGTTACATCCAGAAAAACTTACTGTTTGGTGAGTTTTATGGGCTGGTTGAATCATTGGTCCGCACTTCTTTAAAAACGATGCTGGTCAGAACGTTTCAGTCAGTGGTGACGGCTATAGAGCCATGATTACTGACTTTTTCGTTCATCAATTGAACAACCATGATGTGCAAGAGCTGTGGTTTCAAAAAGACGGCGCAACATGTCACACAGCTCATGCCACAATAGATTTATTGAAAGAAACGTTTGGTAACCGCATAGTTTCACGTTTCGTACCCGTGAATGGGCCTCCAAGATTGTGCGATTTTACTCCGCTGGACTATTTTTTGTGGGGATATGTGAAGTCGCTAGTCTACGCCCAAAACGATTGACCACTTGGAGGACAACATTCGCCGCGTTATTGCCAATATACGGTCACAAATGTTGGAAAAAGTCATCGAAAATTGGACCTCCAGATTAGACTACGTCCGAGCCAGCCGTCATATGCCAGAAGTCATATTTAAATTAAAATGCCAGAAGATTATCTTTCGAATAAAGTAAATTTCAAGTCAATTTAAAAAAGTATCTTTGTTTTATTCAATTTCAAAAAAACACCCTTTATAATATGTATATGTAGTTGTTTTTTATAAATGTTAGTTTATTACTAATAAATACTTCGATTTAACTTAAATTCTATTTCTATAAATTCTTATTCGGTTTATTACTTTATTAAGTTTAATAATTCAATTTCAGTAGTTTAAATCTGAATATTTATTTATTCTAAAACATTATCATACAATTGATTATGTAATTTTTAAAGTTAAATTTTGTTTAATAAAATGTAAACATTTTTTTAAACAAAAAAAATTCTAAAAATAAATTAAAAATTATTCAAAAAAAGAAACTCTGATTTTAAAAATGGGCTAATTTCTGCAAATAAGAAATTAGAAATTTTTTTTGGCATAGTCCCTACGCTTCAATAGAAAGAAAAAAGCTAATTTCTGTGCGAATTTGTCTTCCGTCGGGTTGAACACACTGTTCAAAACGAAGCCTTGTGTTCTGCGCCACACGCTGCAGTAAACTTGGTTCAATTGAGCTGATTTCTCGACGTATATTTTCCCTTAAAGCCACAAGAGATTGGGGATTGTCATTATAAACCCTCTCTTTGAGGTAGTCCCATAAAAAAAATCCATGGGATCCACTAGGTCAATCACGTATTCGCCGAATACCGAACTTTGAACAAATTTGTCGACGAGCAATTACGTAAGAATCATTACTCTTAAAAAATGTCTCCACAGCGAACGCGCGATGCTCACTCGACCACTGCGACATCGTGACTGACAAATCCACATAATCGAGAATTCCAACGGCGCCGCCCTCCCTCCGCACCGTTTATTACTTTTTGAAATAATCGTATTTAAAAATATAAATTTGCCACCAGACACCCTCTATAAATAAATCTGCTCACTAAATGAGAATTTCATGCAGGTTTAAAGTCCAACATACTAAAGGGTGTCCCAAGAAGAACGCAATTTTTAAATCTGGCAACATTCGAAGTGTCATTGTTTGACATTTGAACAATTGTTATTGTTTGCTAGTAGAAGGTACGAGGTTAGTAAAAATGGAGCGCTACACGAATGAACAACGCATTCTCATTGTGAAATTGTTTTACCAAAATGGTGAAAGTTTTGCGGCTACAGTTCGCAAATTGCGATCAATTTGGGGTTACAATAATGCTCCAAAAGAGTCAACTGTAAAGAGATTAATGGATAAATTTGCCGAAACTGGGTCTGTTAGTGATGTAAAGACAACAACGCGCCACGTGTCACTGTGTGGTGTGGTTTTTGGGCTGGAGGAATCATTGGATATTTTTTTTATGAAAATGAGGCAGGTCAAGCGCAAACAGTCAATGGTGTTCGGTATCGTGAAATGATAACCAGTTTTTTCTTGCCTAGAATTGAAGAAATGAATGTGGAGGGCATGTGGTTCCAACAAGACGGCGCCACATGTCATACAGCCAGAGAAACAATTCAATTGCTGCATCAGTCATTTCCCGGTCGTGTTATTTCGCATTTTGGAGATCAGAATTGGCCGCCTAGATCGTGCGATTTAACACCACTAGATTTTTTTCTTTGGGGTTTTTTGAAGTCGATGGTTTACGCGAATAAGCCGACGACGACTCAAGCCTTAAAAGAGGAAATTGGACGCTGCATTAATGAAATACCGCAGCATTCATGCAAAACGGTCATTGAAAATTTCATTAAAAGATCGCGTGCGTGCCAGCAAAGCCGCGGCGGACATCTGCACGATATATTGTTCCATACATAACCTCATTCTGTCTACTTTACGATATAATAAAGTTTCACGATTTTTTTTTTAAATATCTGTGTTTTATTTAAAATTTAAAAATTGCGCTCTTCTTGGGACACCCTTATAAGTATGTATTTGCATATCCAATCTTCAATTCAGGGAAAAAAGTTTCATAATATTACTAAAAATGTTTCATAAATCAGTTGTCATGAATTATTAATCATATTTATGAAGTTTTCATAAATACGGCAATGAATTATATAAAAAATTGAAGACTAATAATTTATAGATCTCCATCATTTCATAAGCGTTGCCAAATATATATTTGCAAAAATCAATTCAGGCGCTTTTTTCAAACTCTTTTTAAAATATTAAAAAAATTAAAGACTACACTTCTATATTCATATTTTGATTAAGAAAAATACAAGGTTTTATTTCTGTGTTAAAAATTCTATATATTATCAAAATCAAAATGTTTGCCAATTACATAAAATCGAAAATGTGCTGAAATTTATAACGTTTTCAATTAAAATATAATTGAGGCAAAAACAACTCTTTGAAGCATACACTCAGGGAAGTTCTGCTGTAAATATTTGTAGTTGTTTGTTTGAGTAGTAATACAGTAACTATATTTTTAAAAGCAGTCATTTGTCGAAGAAATGTCAGTTTTGACTACATTTCTAGTTCATTTAAAAAAAAATAAACTCATCAAATAACTGTACTTTAAATTTCCATTCATTTGATCAATTTTTTGGTTTCATGAAAAAAAAAAATAAAACAAATGAAAGTTAGTCAATTTTTGACTACATTTGCGGTTCATTTCCTTCAAAAACAAATGACAATATTAGTTGGTTTACATACATAGTATTCTAAGTGTATTCCTTTATATTTGCAAAGTTTTGTTTAATAATATGACTACAATAACAGTTTAAAAAAAAACTACTACTGTTTACTACCCAAATTACCTACATGTAGTTACTGCAAGAATATTCTGAGTGTACCTTATAATTTTATCAACTCAATATTTAATGCAGCGCTAACTTATTAAGGTAATTATTGAAAATTGTTATTTACAGTATCAATAATAAGTTTAATCAATTACATATTTTTCACTGCATAAAACGCGTTGTAAAATGCAAACCTCAAGAGAATTTTAGATTACACTGTGCAGCAAGAAATTATAGCCTTAACGAAACCAACTGGAAATAAAACAAGTCCATCAGTAAACCAAAAAAAAAAAAGGTTTTGAAAACTAAGATCGAATTTAATTTTAATTTTTTTGAAAACTAAGATCGAATTTAATAAATTTGGCTATTAAAAAATTAAATTAAAAATATTACACAGTGCTACAAAATTTATCAAAAACAAGAGTACCAACCATTGATATTACGGCCACGCTGATTTTATTTGCGTACCCAGTTTTATTGTTTTTTGGCCAGATTTTTCTCAAAACTGCATTAAAGTTTTGCATGTTTTAAAGAAGTTTTTTTTTACATAAAATTTTAAAAATAAGATATTTTCTCCTAATTTGTTAAATACTGATAAGACCTTCAACAACATTTGGGTACCAAATTTGTTAAATAAGTATGTAGCATTAACAAGTAAATCCATGGGTTTTCGCAATTTTTTTACTATATTTTACTATTTTCGCATATTTTATCATCCCATTTCTAAAAGGATCAAAGCATATTTGTGCATACCCGAGAAAAAACATTAATTTGCAATCATAAATATATAGCTTCATACAGCTTAATATAGATATATGTGATTGCGCATATGGTCATACAGTAGTGGTCATTAAATTAGCCCATTGAGCACACACCATTTTTATTAAAGATAATTCTCAATTTAAAATCTTCTACAATAAAAACAATTATATTCCCGAATAAAAATAAACTTATATGGAGCTTTATATAGTTTTATATAATTTAATATGATCCCAAAATTATAATAATTATAATAACCCGAGTAAAAAAATTATATATAACGATATATTTTTTAATATAAAAATATATGAACATATAAAAAAGCATATGTATCAATATGTATTTATATACATATAATAATATTTTCAAAATATTTTACCAAAAAAAATATGTATAAGCACATCCAATCATGTATAAAATAATACTATTCTGAATTTTATATGTTTGATAAATTTGATTAAAATTTTATATTAAATTGGATATAGCCCCATACATATTTATATAAAACACGAAATCGAACCGATTTAAAAAAATTAATATGATGCAACAAAGAAATGTATCAAATGTGATATAGCCTTATATCTAATTGAAATACAATTTGATCCGAGAAATGGTGGATCGTATTGTATATAAATGGATTATATTACATTGAGTTTGATATAATTTGATCGATTCAGTCGAGTGAAAATAAATTTGTTAATACATGGGCTATGGGATAATATCGTCCGATTATTAAGAGCCCAATTTAAATTTAAATTTTAACAAACAAAAATCTGTATGTCAAACTAACTTTTTTGGAATTAAAAAATTCAACTTGTGATATTTTTTCAATAGATATTTTCAATGAAAATTTTCAAGTTGATATGTGTTGAAATTTTGGCTATGGATTTCAAAACAAAAACGTCACTTTTTCACAACTTAAACAAAAGTTATATTTTTTTTACATGGCGCAATATATAATTTCGTTTAATACCATATATTAATTTAATTCTGCCAATTCAATTATATATTGCTCGTCAAATAAAGTATGGTATAACATATTGTAAGATACAATTAAATATGCCGTCTTACAACTTACCACTTACCACTTACTATGCTGGATGTCATACCTAACTATATTAAATTTTACGAAACTGGTTCACATTATATAGGATTGTATAATATTATATTTACTCGGGCGTATTATGTCATTACAAACATAATTATATATGAGCCAAAACTGTAAAAATTGTCTTACCCGAGTAAAAAAATTATATGGTGGCATATCTAATTAGATACGGTCCAATAACGAATCAGATATAATTTAATCCGAAAAATGCTAAATACAATTGTATCTAAGTGGATCAAATTGAATTTAATTTCTTCAAATTATATACAACTGAATCCGAATTTTGGCTAGATATTATTGTGCTAAATATGATCTTAATATTTAAAATTGAATACAATTAGGTCCAATTTGGTATAAATGATCCAATTTCTATTTTATTAAATATAATATGCAAATTGAAAAAAAAAATATTAATTAATTATAATTTTAAATAATTTAGCAGTCAAATTTTCATTTTGAAAGTGAGGAAAGTTCAAATAAAATTCTAAATTTTATACTATTAGTTTTTAATTAAAATTGGGATAACAAATTTGATTTGAAATAGATTTAAATTAATAAAGAGGAATGAAATAACGCATAAATGGTAATTTAAAAGTTTAAAGTCTTATCGAATTAATGTTTTTTCCGAAAAATTCAACTCACACTATGTGTTTCTATATCTTCTTTTTTCAGTTTCCCACAAAATCTTTAAAATTTAAAACTATTTTAAAAAATGAGAAATTTTTTAATTTGATTACTTAAAAAATTGTTTGCGATATATTTAATAAAAAAATTATGTGTTTTTTTGAGTTTAAAATTCTTCAAAATTAAAAAATTATGGAAAAATTGCAAAATTTTGGAAATTTCGTATTAAAAATAAAAAAATTATACGAAATTTTGTTTATAGAACTGCCAGAAATTGTTCGTATTAGCCGAGGGTTCGTATGCCAAAACGACGGGGCTTTGAATTATTTAAAATGAATGAAAATGTTTATTTTAAGTAAGAATACGCGAGAGATATTAACAAAATCGTTTTAAATAAATTAAAGTGGACTTTATATGAAGTTTAATTTTCTAACCAAAAATCAAAGAACTAAAGCAACACTCCACACAAGTTTTTTATAAAATAATTCACTAAGAAATATTCTAACAACATTAATTTCGAATAAAAATATAATCTAAAATTTTATATGGATCATACAATTTATATTTCTTGTGGCAGATCTAATTAAATATGTTAACATAAGTAAAATTATACATTTAGATATGGAGTCATATAAAATACTTATATATTTTTATATATTGTGCCATAAAAAGCAATATATAACTAGATATAGTTATAAAGGGTGATTTTTAAGAGCTTTCGGATTTGATTTAAAAAAAAAAAACACATACAATTTAGAGAAATGTATAAAATCTTTATTTGAGTCGATAGAATGATCTATATGATTCAATGTTCAAAGATGATTTCATGTAAATGTTGAACGCGGCTACGCCTCAAATGGTTCATACGTTGGGTACAATTTTGGCATACTCTCTCTCTCTCTCGGCAGGTATCTCACGAATAAATTCTTCAATATTGGCTTCCAGTGCGTCAACCATTGCGGGCTTGTCCCAATAGACATGAGCCTTAACATAGCCCCACAAAAAATAGTATTAAGGCGTCAAATCGCACAATCTAGGCGGCCAATTGACCGGCCCCAAACGTGACATAAAGTGTTCACATAACTCGTCTCTCAATTGGGCCATTGCTTCGTGTGCTGTGTGGCATGTGGCACCGTTTTGTTGAAATCACTTGTCACCCAAGTCCAGCTCTTACATTTTGGGCAAAAAAAAAAATTGTAATCATTGCACGCCATTCACATTCCTGTTTAACAGTTATCACACTCTTTAAAACAGTTATAAGTTTTAAAAAAAAATGTTTGTAATATTAAAAAAAATAGCAAAAATCATTTGTAATTATAGTTATGCAACGCAGTGTATTTTCATGGACTAGTTCTACTACTTGAAAATTCTTGGTCATAATTTGAAAACCAGTGAATGTGTCTTCTGAAAATCCTTTAACTTTGTCTATGCTAACTTTTAATAGAACGAAATAAACAAAAAAAAAAAAACGTAAAATGAGGTAATTTTTAGTGTCCGACCGAACAGTTCGGCCAGAAAATGCATTTGGTCTGTATTCGGTATTTTAAAGCATTATAGACAAATTTGGCGGATGGAAAAATGTTTATTGGACTGAGTAGATGTTATTTTGAGAGTCAAATTTGAAGAAAAGTCTGTAGTTAAGCAATGAATTCACTGTTCGGCCTCAGAAAGTTCGGCCAAATCGAAAATAGTTCGGCGGCCGAACTTTTAACTTTATAGCTAAACTTCGGCTTTTCTCTTAAATTTTATACACAAAATCGAATTAAATCGGCTTAACAAACATGTTTACAATACCAAAATTTGTCATCATTGCCTCTAGATATCAAAAAACCGACAAAATATAGTTTTTTGGCCGAACTGTACGGTCGGACACTAGTAATTTTTGACCCCACTTAGTATCGCCTAACACGAGATTTGGCTACTAAAAAAAACACGGGTCCCTTAATTTTTAAATCTCTACAAGACATCCGAGATACCATTAAGATCTGCCGGTCCGGGTCGGGATACCTCCCTTGTTAGTTGAGGCTGCATTTTTAATTATATTTTCAGAATCTGATCTTCAGTAACGTTTATTTTTATTACTTCTTAATTATTTTTCATTTCTTGTTTTATTTTTCTTTGGTGGCTTTTAGGTTTAGGATTTAGGGCCGTACGAAATTCGTTCTGGGGCCACATGCGGCCCGTGGAGCAGCACTTGCCCATGTCTGATATATATAATCAGATGTTATAATATATGTACATATTTTAAGATGAAACAAAGACTAAATAAATCGTGTATGAAATATGTATTTTTAATTCATAATTTTTGAGTTAAGTTACAACGTCAAAGGAAAATCAATTGTCATATTAATCTTTAGGATCACAATTTTTTAAATAGTTTTTCACGATTTATATAAAATGAAACTTCCTTCATTACATTCATTGTCTCATCGAATGGTATTTTATGCATTAAAATTTCTTCATCTAAGCCAGTATATTTCTGAGCAAAACGTTCTAACCAACCATATGTTTGATTTTCAGTTATCGGTGCGTAATACCTATTGCGGGCATCATATCGTAATCGATTTTCGATTTCATTTTCAAAATAAGTTAAACGTTTTAATTCTCCTGCAATTGCATCAATATTTTCATGTCGTGCATAAAATTTCTCAGTTAATGGTTTACACGTATAATTTGGACGAAATTTCCGTTCTTTTGGACAATAAGACATTTTAATATATTTTTTTATTATTCCATATAGCACATAAATAAAAATTTAAGTTTGTTTTACAGTTTCATCAAAATATTTCAAAAAATAAAATCCCAGCAAGCAATCAAGTCAAGGGCGATTCTGTGTTGGTGAAACGAATCATCAAATTTTTATAAATTTTCTTTTGAAAATGACGTTTTATTTCCCCAATACTGGAAAATAGTAGATATGGGTGAACAGTAAGGCGTTTCCTTTTTTTAGTACTTGTTTGAATTGAAAAATTGTACCAGTTTCAAAAGTTTGCATATGTTTCGAAATGTATGTGCTGAAAATTTGGGTCCGCTAAAAAAGTTAACCGGCTAGCGCAAGCGAATTGAAATTTTCAAAATTTTCGAGTGTAAATTTGGCTTATAATAGATAGATAGATAGATGTATTGAATTTATTGCTTAAATACGAACTTTTTTTTAAATTCTGCACTCAAAATCGCATTTAATCAGCCCAATAAACATTTTTTCATTCGCCAAATTTGTCCATACATAGGATGACAATTTTTTTCTGACATGTTGTCAGTACAAAATTTTTGCGATTAATTTTAAAAAAATTCAGCGAATTTACTTTTCCTATGTAAAAGTTCAGATTAAGTGGAAATTTACACACAAAATTATGAAATTACTAAAATGTGAGATGTTGGTTAGTTCGGTTAAAGATCATGAATATTTTTTCCATATTAACAGAAAAATTATAATTTTATTTGTGATAATTTACTTTAATTAATAGAAAAAACACTTGGAAAAAAGTTATTTGACACCAGCATGAATGGAGTTAACTTTCTAGCCCGCAACGGCCTTCATCAACATTATTAGTGTCTTAAAGTGTTAAATGGTAAACATCATCTATTTAACTCAACTAGTTACACAGAAAAAATTATGGGCCAAAAATATCTAATTAATCGATTGTTTGAATATCAATGTCAATTTAAACAATTTTTTTAATTGATTCAATTAAAAAATTTATTGAATTATCTAATATATCAATACAGTGTTGACAACATGTAAACAAAATTTTTAAAAATTTGGCAAACTATTTTTTTTTTTATTTTATTTAGATTAAATAATCAAACAAAGGTTTAATTATATCAATATATTATTTAATTTGTAAATAAAAAGAAAAAAATCGCAAATGATTAACTTTTAATAAGTTGAATAGTTTACCGATTTCAAATACACGCAAAATCGTAGTTATTTCACTAGAGTTTGCAACACTCTTTTTGTTGAGATATTCGTGTACGCACGAAAACTTAATTTAGTTTCGTGTTTTATCTGTGGTAATAAAAGTGCACATGTGGATTTAAATAAACCTTATCAAAAAAGGACAATTAAACTATTATTTTTGTAAATAATTAAATTTTCAATAAGTATAAGTGTCATTAAACTATCATTTTAAAGTTGTGTGTGATTTTTTAAGAAAGCAATTCAATTACAAGAAAAAATTCAAGACAAGACAAGCAAAACAAAAATTTTGTCTTTTCTTTTATTTGTTTTCTTATAATACATTTTTATATTAAAAAGCTTTAATTTTATTATAAATAAAATGTCAATTTAGTTTGCAAACCTACATTTCTTTTTTTATTTAATGGGGGGCATATAACAAAAATAAAAAAATACGAGTTTTCAATTAAAACTACCATTGTTTTCTTCTCAAGTTTCAATTAAAGTTTTAATCAATTTAACTAAACTTTTTACTTGAGGTTGTAAAGAAAAACAATAACTCTTTTAATTGATATTATTATTATTTTAATTGAAAGAGTTTTAATAAACTGTCTGCAATTTTTTTCAGTTAATACTATCATTTCAGTGGTAGGTGCAAAATCAATTAAAATATTAATTGATTCAATAAAATTTTTAAAAACGGGTTTTTAGTTTTTTCTGTGTAAGTTAAAAACGTAACGTGACTTAGTTTGTTGAGTAAGATGAAATTTACTGCGAACTTATTTTCTATAAATCTGTGTTTATTTCTGTTAACTATTACCACAGTTGCCAGTTCAACTAATTAAGTGAAAAAATTTAAGACTCAGCTAGTTTTTATGAATTAAATTATACATTGAGAGAATTATACAGCATGCGTGAACTTTTGCATTAAATTACCGTAGTTTCGCTAGAATTCGTCCATTAAAACTTTTCATCAGATAAATGCAGTTTTTCATATAATTTTATGAATATTTTTATTTTATTTATTTTCATTAAAAATATTTTCATAAAATTATAAAGCTTTTTCAGTTTGAAAGCTTTCTTCTCTTTGGAAAATTGTTAATTCTGAAAACCTTATTCTAAATGGATCCAAACATTAGTTTTTCAATGGAAAAAATAAAATTTTCTGAAAATGTTAAAAATCAGTAGAATCATTACAAATATTAAAAAATCAGTACGCAACTTTTTCATCAGTACACGTGACCAAATTAGTATGAATGGACAGCCTATCCATAATCCTTTACAGTATCCACTACCGACCAAATGCATTTTTTGGCCGAACTGTTCCGTCGGACACTATTAATTATCTTTCTCCAGTAAAAGCACTGGGATAAAAACGAAACAGTTGGTAAAAAAAAAAACATTTGGACAAGTTGTTGTTTCCGAACGGCTTAAGATTTCTTCATCAGTGTCTAAACGATGGATGTTATAGTTTGTACTATTTAAAGTAAAAAGATAGCTCAGTGCGCTAAAGCGCTCTGTCTAACGTGTAGTGCGAGGCATTAGAAATCTGTTTATCTATACCACGGTCAGTGATTGCACAGAAAAATTTCATATAGACGCAATCGAACAATTTTTATTTGCAACAAATATTACATTATTCAAAAAAATAGGGTCACTGACGAAGGTTCAATACCAGAAACTGCGCAGTCTGATTCAGAAAAATTGAAAATTTACAATGTAGTTATGATTTTTAGAAAATACACTCATTCTTCTCTACCACGCCTTTCGTAATAAGTTAGGGTTTGCTTAATATTGTTAATTTTGCATGGTTTATAATACCAACGGTTCCCAAATAGGGGTCCGCGAAGAGTTCCGACAAAATGTTTGTTTAAAACAAATTGAAAAAAAATTTAATAATATTTTAAAAAAATTTCACAAAACAAGATTACCGAACATTGATTCTCAATATTTCGACCACGCTGATTTAAATAACTTACACAGTTTTTTCACTTATGGTACCAGCAGATTTTTCGCAAATTTGCATTAAAGTTTTGCATGTTGCAACGCTGTTTTTTATACATAAAATTTTAAAAATCAAATATTTTATCTTAGTTTTTTTATGTTAAATACATAAAAGACCTTCATTAACATTCGGGTATCAAATTTAAGTAACAAATGTGCAGCATTAACAAGTAAATCTACGGGCTTTCACATTTTTAACTATATTTTCCTAATTTTTCCACAACTTATCATCCCATTTCGCAATCGATCAAAGCATTTTTGTGCATAATCAAAAAGACAAATTATTTCGTGTAAAAAAATAAAAATAAAAAAAATTTGGTTTACGGAAAAACGTAAAATATGTCTAAAATTTATATGACAGCTTAGCGAAAAAGGACGAAATATAAGTTCATCTTTTAGTATAATATATAAAAAGCTTAAAAAACTTTGTGTACGTAAATTTAGCCAAATATTTTTAAACTTTATTTTAAAACTCATACAAATATGTGAAGATTTTTGAAATTAAATTTTAAAATATTTTGTAAACATATAAGCTTGATGCACACGCTATCCACCACTACCCATCCATATCTAATATTTCCCAGTATTTTGTAATTTTCAACAGAGAATTTACCATTATTTGATAATTCGTAATCGTGTGAAATAGTAGATATGGATGAATATCTATGGGGAATGAGGAGTCAATTGTCCTAAAAGTTACTGGTTAAAGAAGGACTTATCACAGGACTGGTATAATTTAATACTGAAGTGGGTTAAGCAGTGTCAATTGTCCTAAAATTACCAATCATGTGACTTGTAAAGGGAGGACATACCACTTAACCAGAATGCTTATTAACAAGAAAAAGCCAGTTGGCCAAAATTTTACGCATTGGAAGCTGTTTAGTTTTTTTTTTTTTTCATAATTTAATTCTTTATTCATGACAATTTTTTTTACAATGTGTAGTGCCTCTGCTTCTTAAAGACATTGTTGAGGCGAGTTACGTTTATTTTATACGACATTGCCCTATTGCGACAGTCTTGTGGTATGCCCATCTTTGGTTAGTCCTGTGGCATGCCACTATGTGGTTTAAAGCAGGACAAATGACCCCCTCCTATGACAAGTCAATGTTAAAGTTGCCAGTTGTTTACATAGGGTAGGGTTTAGCAGAGGACCGGTCTCTGGCACGAAGGTACCGATCCTGTGGCACACGCAGAACCGGTCCCATTCTCCATAGGGAACTTAATAACAAATATTGTTTTTTTTTGGCTGAATTTTGGTACACATAATTTTCAAAGCTACTTACATATTATACTTATTTATGAACTCATATGTATCGAAATCTATATATTTATGAAATTAAATGAAAGAATTTTACAATATTTAAAAAGTTTATACACATTTTTAATATTTTGTGGACAAGAAAAAAACATTTAAAATATATTTTACTCCAATATTTTTGTATCTCGGAGCTCAGCTGAATAGGGCTTTACTGTGTTTTGTTTTTGCAGTGTTTTTTATTTTTAAAATAAGGGGCAATTCACACGTTATCCATCCATATCTGCAATTTGAAATTATTGGTGATACGAATTGTCATATTATTGTAAATTCTCTTTTGAAAATAACAAAATACGGAAATAGGGGCGGATAGCTTCAGAACACGAATTGTCAAATTATTGTAAATTCTATTTTGAAAATGACACAATACTGGGAATAAGTATATATGAGTGGGAAGAGGACGATATCGTGTGAATCAAGCTTAAAATCCAATTTTCGTTTAATTGGTTGCTTTGCCTTTTTTATATATGAAAAA
Source organism: Delia radicum (assembly GCA_021234595.1). Taxonomy (NCBI): domain Eukaryota; kingdom Metazoa; phylum Arthropoda; class Insecta; order Diptera; family Anthomyiidae; genus Delia; species Delia radicum. Next base: position 235,424,033 of record CM037851.1, read on the forward strand.
CAAATTCTTTTGGCCGTACGTATAATAATTATTATAATTGAAGTGTCTTAACGGGTCAAAAGTTAATAGAAACCGCTGGTTTAAACTTCAGAAATCATACTAATTTGCGACAAAAGCACTTTATTGAAATTGAAATTGTAATACAATTTTTTATTTTTTTTGTTTATTTCATAGATGGTAACCGATTCGATGCAGGTATCAGTAAACGCAATCCTGTTTTATTGTATTTCGGTAACGGTATTTCAGGGGTAACAATATTGCAGTTATTTCGGTAATGGGTTCTTAGCGATAACTGTATTTAAGTTATATCGGTATTGGTATTTTAGCGGTAACGGTATTTTAGTAATTTCGGTGTCGACATTTTATGGATAACAGGTTTTCAGTTATTTCGGTAACGTCATATTTATTACTTTGAAAAAACTTTTTAATTATTTATATTATTTTATAATTATTTATCATGTGACGATATAAAACGGGTAGGTAAAGTTAGAAATAGGACTTTAATTATTAAAAAAATAAAGGAATTGCTTTAGAAAGGTTGAGGTTAAGAAGAAGAATAAACGTTTTTCTTTAAAAATTATAAACACTATTAATTTTGATATCAGACTAGCCTTGTTTCTGCCTTTATATGGACACCGTTTAGCGATCACGGTATTGCAGGGATAACGATAGTCAGTTGAAAGAGATTTGAGTCGAAAACGGTACTTTAGCGGTATTGCCTGCCAACCATGGATTATTTAAATTGAATTATTTTTTATCTTTCATGATTTTAAGTTAATTTTACGGTATAATATAATATTTACGGTATTATTACATAGCATACATTCAGGCATTTGAAACAAAAATTACCATTTACACTCGAAAAAAAATCGTATAACAATGATACATTAGTACTGAAAATTTTAACCCTTTCTCTACCCATGTACACTAAAGTGTACATCTTTTTTAAAAAATATGATAATGTAGTAAAATTTCATAGTTTTGTTTAAATATGTTCATTAGGATTTTGTTAATTTAAAAAAAAAAAAAAAAACATCACATGCATAAACTGTTCATCATGGCAATAAAGTCGCGATATTTGTTAACGATGTCCTAATATAAATTAAATTATAACTAGAGTTTAACGGTCCAAAATGTATCAATAACAAGTTTAAAAAATAAAGAAAACTCAAAAAAAGTTAGTTGAACATTTTTTTAAATGTCTACTTAAAATATTTAACTAACTTTCAGCTATCTTTTTTGCTGACATTGCGTTTTCAGCTAAAAATCCTGTATGTCCTTGGACTAACAGAAAAGACTTTGTTAAAAGCTTAAGCCTCAATTTTACTTTGCATTTACTATCAACGGTTTCAAGTTAACATAAATATGTTTTTAAGATTTTTGAAAATTGTGTTTATTTCACAATATTTATTTTTTGAATAATAACGAAATTTTTACTTGAACACTTTCTCACATCCAACCCGTGCACTGCACACAAAAAAATTACTGGTTTTTAATTGGGTTTTTCATCGAAATAGATAAATTTCTTATTAAAAAGTTCTCATTTGGAGCATTTATGGCCAATTTAAAATACCCTGCCTGGAGGCGGACTTGCCGATTAAGGGTTAAGAGAAAAATTGTGCAATAATATTTTGTTAGCGTTTCCAGTGGGTTTCCATGCTACCCAGTGTCGCTCAATTTGCTCTCTTTTTATTTGTTTGTAAACTCGCACCGAGCAAATGAAAACATGTTGCAGAAATTTAAAAGTTTAAATGAAATTTTATCATGTTTTTTAATTATAATTTAATGAAATTTTTAATTATTTCAAATGTTAATGATAAAATCTGCAAGATAAAATAAAAATATATTATTTATTAATAGAAAATAAAAACATATAAGCAAATAAAAGTGAGTGTTTAAGCAACAAATTATATCAACATGTTGCAATCATTTTTTAGTGTAAAAAAAAATGTTTTCATTAGCTTGTCCGAGTTCGGTACTTTGTTGCTAACAGGCGTAGGAAGTATATTCTCTCTATTTGTTGATACTCTTTGGTGTTTCATAACTATAATTACATATAACGGTAAACAAAAAAGAATAGCAAATTTGCAATAAAATGCCGCGTGGTTCATATTTAAGTGATTTTGAAAAACGTCAAATTTCAGCCTATTTAAAAGTGGCTTAAGTTTTCGAGAAATTGTTAGAAAAATCAACCCTTCGCATGTGGTCGTCGAAAATTTTGCAAATAATCCGAGTTGTAATTTTCCGATTTAAAAAACTCAGCAGAAAGTTTAACGCTGAAATCTATAAATTAAAAACAAAATTGAAATTTTGCTCGTGAACATCCTTTTCGCAAAGCCAAATTGTGATTGTCTATTTTAAGCTGAGAAAAATTTTACCACAATGTTAACTAAAGCAAAAATCTTAATTTCAATTGGAATATTCGCACTATCATTTAAAAATGTAAAAGAAATCTTCGATTTATTTATGATCAATTACAAATGAGAATTTTCAATTGAAAATTTTCTCCATTACAAATGAAAATCATCACTTCATTTAAAATGTTCGGTTTAACATAGTTTTACAATTTTGCTATAATTTTTATTAAAAATAAAAATTATGTTTTTTTCGACCTTTAATTGTGCAATGAAAATGAAAATTATTCAAGTTCGAGGCCATACTCTATATTTCTCCATTAGGATATTGTCATAACAAATAATCTATAGAGTTTTTTGTTTTCAAATTTTATTGTTTGACCCTTTCAGGAATGTGTTGATAGATCTATTTCGGGAATTTTCTAAGTTCCCATCATCAGAACATGTTTTGAAAGCGGTAACAATCCCATGCCAAACATCAAACATTCATATAAACTAGTTTACTCACTACATGAGAACTAATATACATATGAGTTTGAAGTTAAAGATTATAACCATTGATCAAAAAATAAATTGAAAACTTCTTTGATGTGCAAGGTCCACAAGAAATAGATCTATCAACACATTCCTGAAAGGGTCAAATAATAAATTTGAAAACAAAAAACTCTATAGATTATTTGTTATGACAATATCCTAATGGAGAAATATAGAGTTTTACATAATTATTTTAAAAATATATAATTATTTTAAAAATACTATAATTATTTTAAAAATTGAAAGAAACCTTACGATAATTATATTTTAAATCATACTTAGACCGTTTTAAATTCTATTATATTAAATTAGATATAATCTTATAATATAACAAAAAATTTCATAAAATTTTATGAGGACAAAACTGTATGAAATCACTTCTACTAGTTGTATCTAAACAAATCTAATGTGATAAAATAAGATATAATTTGATACAATTTAATCGAGCCACATTTAATTAGATAAAACTATATAAAGCTTCATATCAGTTTTTTTTTTTAAATCGGGATATCAAACTCCAAAAAATGTAGTTTGACATAGAAATTTTTGATTGTGAAGCATATAAAATTTTAATTTAACTATACGTTAAATTCAATAATCGGATCATAATATCTTGCCCCCTGTATTCAATTTAACAATTTTATTTTCATTCGACTGAATCGTTTAAAATTACATCAAACTCAAATATATTCCATTTATATACAATACGATCCACCATTTTTCGGATCAAATTGGATGTCAATTAGATATAAGGCTATATCAAATTTGATACATTTCTTTGTTGCATCAGATTAATTTCTTTTTAACGGGTATTTTGAATATTTATTTTTTATTTTAGAATTATCTTCATTTGAAAAATGTAAGATTGCGTCATATATACATATTAGGGCGGGTCGATTTATTTTTCGACAATTTCCCTATGATTTCCGTATTCTATGGGTTATTCCATGAAAATTTGCCAAAGAACCATACCTCTATCGTTAAAATCGAGTCCCCTACTTTTTGTTGGTAGATTTTTTCCCAAATTGACGTTCGTATGAAATATTACCTACACGTTCACATCCATAACTCAAAAACTATCGATCGGTGAGCTCATTTTGATCAATTTACAAAAAAAAATCTCCAACATTGGTCCAACGGTTCAAAAGTTACGGGCATTTTTGTCCAAATTTTGAAGCATTTTTCCATTTTTTTCATGATTTTGTCCAAGAATATTACTTTCATGGCCATTTTTTTGGCTCAATTATTACTATATAATAAAAGTATACACGCCAATGTATTTCAATGTTAAGTATTATAGCTCTGCCGCATACGGTAGTACATTACTTTTTAAATTCATTACTTGGACACGATTTTTACCACCGAATTTACTTGGAGTTGTAAATACAGTAATTCAAGATAATCCATATTTTGCACACTCAGAAAATATCTTGCTATCTATGTTGTTTGATGATAGAATGGAAAAACGAAACATTGCTATAAAGAAGATTTTACATTACCGAAGAGATATTGTCGACCCAACGGAACTTAGAGTTTATAAAAAATCTCTTATAAACTTTAATTGTACGGAATATACAAATATGATTGATTTAAATGACGATACCATTTTATTCGAACCACCGTTTACGCAAAGTTATTCGTATGCACATTTGGAGGGATATTTAAATTACGAAGTGCCACCGTTCGATGATCCACAAATTCCTTTACACATTCAAGGAACGGAAAGACATGTCCAATTGCTGGCTGCCACTGCTAAACGAGTTGCAGGAAAGAATGTAGAAGGCGCCATGGCGACGACATTAGAAAGCCGTACGAAAACACCCAGACTTGAAAGCAAACAAGACTTCCAGAAAAAATAATGTTTTTTTTCACATTTTGTCTTTTACTACACTCAAATTGAATATTTTTTTTTTATAATAGGTTGATAGATACTTTATTATCTCTTAATTTGATTTTTTGTAGAAAAAAAAAATAAAAAGGGAAAAAAATCAAAAAGTTGGTTTTATGTGTTATTTTGTTTTAGCAATATCGCATGAATTAATCAACCGAATTCGATATATTTGGGCTTAAACTCTTCGTTTTGAATTGTAAATTGAATTAAATAATGGATTGAGCCAAAAAAATGGCCATGAAAGTAATATTCTTGGACAAAATCATCATGAAAAAAATGGAAAAATGGTCCAAAATTTGGACAAAAATGGCCGTAACTTTTGAACCATTGGACCAATGTTGGAGATTTTTTTTGTAAATTGATCAAAATGAGCTCACCTTTCCAACGCGCCTACTGGCGATTAAACCCGATCGATAGTTTTTGAGTTATGGATGTGAACGTGTAGGTAATATTTCATACGAACGTCAATTTGGGAAAAAATCTACCAACAAAAAGTAGGGGACTCGATTTTAACGATAGAGGTATGGTTCTTTGGCAAATTTTCATGGAATAATCCATAGAATACGGAAATCATAGGGAAATTGGTGAATTTTTTCACTCCCTACAAATCGACCCGCCCTAATACATATACACATGGTGGACCAACTTCGACTGACTGATTTGAAATGCTTATAACTTTTTTATTTTAACAGTTTTTAATTTTATTTTTTTTTGCAGGTAATAAACAATGCAAGAACATGTAAACATTTTTGAATTTTGATTAATTTCGCTTGCTAGAGAAAATGCCAACTTTTTGTACAATCTCATTATGAGCCATAAAACACAGAACTGCCGAATTTGGGGTACCCAAAATCCTAGATCAGTGCATCGGCGACAACTACACCTTCTCAGATGCACTGTTTGGTGTGGAACTATGGCTGATAGAGTTATCGGTCCATATTTTTTCGAAAATTAAGCTAGGGAACCAGAAGCCGTTTGAACCATGTTTGAAAAATTCTGCGTCCCGTAGTTCTCAATAATCCTGACATATCAATAATCCTGACAGCAAGAAGGAGCTGCAGCTCATACCACGAGAGACACAATAGCGATTCAACGAGAAATTTTTGATGACCAAATAATATCAAAAAATTGCTGATTTTGCGAAGCCTCCTCATTCTTGAAGGGCCTGGGCCGTCAACAAACCACAAAACATTCAGCAACTTAAGCAGAATATTCGCACAGAAATGGCAGAATTGGAGCCTGAAACGTTGGGCAACGTAATGCAAAACGGTTTGAAAAGAGCCATTAAATGCCAACAGGAAAATGGACGCCATTTAATTGATGTCATTTGTTATACTTATTTAAAAAAAAAATTATATTTTATATTTTTTTATACTTTAATTAGTCAGTCGAATTTGGCCCACCTTGTACATACATGTACATACATAATTGGGCATTTTTTGCTCCAGTAAAATTTTTTGTTGATTTCAACAGTTCATTTGCATTGAACTCCACACACAACATAAATACCCATTTCAATCACGAAAACCACCGATTTAATAACTTTTATTGCTGAAATTTCGCCAACAACGAAAATGGCTAATTCAATTAGAAATTGAATAATAACTCTTTTGATTAAAAAGTGATCAATATCGTATGCCTTTCCAAAAACCAAAAAAAAAAATATTGTTGCCATACCAAATATTTTTTATAGCTGCTTGAATTTTATAACATTATATTTAAACCGGCATTAAATTCTCATTTAGTTAGCAGATTTATTTATACTTATGTGAACAAATTCACACAGAAATTCTATTGTAGCGTAAGGACTATGGCGAATTTCTTTGCAGAAATTAGTGTTTTGGTTGAAATCAGAGTATTTTTTTTTTATTGAAATAATTTTTAATTTATATTTTGCATTTTCTTTCTGTTTAAAAAAAAAATAAAATTTTTATTAAATAAAATTAAACTTTAAAAATTACATTATTTAAATTATCAATTTTATGTTAATGTTTTAGAATAAATAAATATTCAGATTAAAACAACTGAAACTAACTTAATAAAGTAATAAACCTAATAAGAATTAGTTTATAATTTAATTGATATGACTTTAAAATACTCGTATTTATTACTAATACCAATAAACATAAACATTTATAAAAAGCATCTACATAAATATTACAAGAAACAACAACAATGTGTTGATGTTTGATGAATTTACTATTTTTTTTTTTTGCAAAAAATCAGCTCTTTGATTTTCAACAAAACACTTTTGCAGATATTAGCAAAATTTTGCTGACTCAACTAACTTTTTTGCTAACTTCACGGACTTTTTCCTTTGAGTTCAGATGATTAAAAAATGTGAGCAATAATCGTAAATCATCAAAAGTATAGTGGGTGATCAAAATACTGCCCTAGTTTAAACGTTTAAATGCATTTGAAACAATGTGGTATTTGAAACAATAAAGATTTTAAGATGTCTATGTAGCGAATTCCAGACTCTAGTTATTCTCACATTAAAGGATCTCCCAACTTACACTCAAAAAAAGTTAATAAAGTCAGCAAACATTTAGTCAGGAGGGTGCCTGCAAAAAAATGCTAAAGTCAACAAAATTAGTAGATTCAGCAAAAGTTTAGCTAACACTTAGTTGATTAAAAATTAAAAAGTCCTTGCTAAAAGTTAATAAATTTTTGCTGAATATTAGTAGACTAAAAAACTCAACAAATTTGTAGAAAAATTATAATTTAGTTAATTTATTTGCTAAAAAATATTAATTTTTTTGTGATTCTTTTAAAAATAATTTACAATACGTTACAAAATATAAAAATGTTTATACTCCCACATTGACGACATGAATGAAAATATATAGAAATAATTATATATACATACTTAACATAAACAAAATTATCTTTCACTTACTTACATCAACAGTTGTCTAAATGATGGCAACTTTGAAAGGAAGACAAATGCAGTAATTGTAGATAGGAAATAAAAAAATAGCAAAATGTGACATATGTGACTATTTTTGTTTGGTATTGAAAATTTTACAAATTTTCCAATTATTTATATATAAAAAAATTTCACAGGTAAATGATTGTGAAATGTAATTGATTTCGCCCAAGTTTGTTGAATTCCAACTTTTTTTTTTTGAGGCACCTTAGTGTTTATATGCATTTATTTTCAAGGGAGATCTGGAGAAGAAATAAATGTATGTACGTATAAGCTTCCATACTTCTCATTGTCACCCAAGCTGCTCTCTATTTATTTGTACGTAAACTCGCACAGAGCAAATGAAAACATGTAGAAATTTAAAAGTTTAAATTACTTTTTATCATATTTTTAAATAATAATCTACCCCCTGTTTTTATAAATCGAGTGTATTTTGTTATTGTAACAAAAACAAAATACACGTATTCCTCTGGAGGAATTATTCCGTTCACCTTATAAAAACATTGGATTAATAAAATTTTTAATTATTTGAAATACAGTCGAACTTCCCTATAATGAATCTGCATGGGACCAGAAAATCACTTCATTATATAGAAACTTCATTATACAGAAATTATATTTTTTTAAATTTTTCTTTAAAATAATCAGGTATTTTAGTTTGGGTTACAGTTTTCCATTTCTCATCCTCAATAAAACCTTCTAATACATTTAGAGATTTAAATACATTGCTCGGCACGTTACACTTCATCTCCACAAAGGTTCGAAGTACGTCAATTGATGAAGAAACTCGTTCCAATGTAGGTAACGTCTTATTGACATCTGCCAATTCTTCATCGGCAAGTTCTTATTCATCGTTATTTGAATCTGTAGAAGTAAAAGTAATGTACATAACATACCTTTCGGAAACAGTTCGCAATTGTTTCTGGTTTTACATAGACATTCCAAACTGTGCTTAAGTTTCGAATGGCTTGAAGCAAATCTATGACCATAACAGGTTTGTTCTCCTTCATTTGTGTCAATATGTCTGTCAAAATTCGTTTTCTGTAAAGTTGTTTTATGTTGTAGATAATGCCTTGGTCCATGGGTTGAAGTAACGAAGTCATGTTGGGAGGAAAATAGGCAAGATCAATATTTTGCAATTTATCCTTTACCTGCTTAGGATGCGCAGTGCAGTTATCCACAAGAAGTAAAATCTTTCTTTTTTGAGAAGCGAATTTTTTCTCAAGTTGCAAAAGCCATTTCGTAAAAATGTCGCCTGTCATCCACGCTTTTTTGTTGAACTCATAATGCACATCGAGAGATTCTACTCCTTTAAAGCACCTAGGATTTTTGGCTTTTCCTATAACAAGCAGTTTAAGCTTCTCCGATCCAGTCATATTGCTACTAGGACAGTTCTTCTATATTTGCTCTGTTTTCCACCAAAGCATTTCTCATTTTTGAATGTTAGTGTTTTATTTGGTAAACATTTGTAAAACAAACCTGTCTCATCGGCATTAAAGATGTCATTTGGATTATATTTTTGTATCAATCTCGGTAAAACGTTCATTATCCATTCATCACGATCTCTTATGCTGACATCAGCGCTTTCTCCACATAAGGTTTTTGCAACAATACCATGACGTTTTTTAAATTTGTCCAACCATCCTGTACTTGCTTCAAAATCTTCGTGTCCCAATGAATCAGCGAACTCTTTGGCTTTTTGCTTCATTAATGGTCCAGATATAGGAAGATTCCTGCCACGTGCCGCGTTTATCCATTTGAGCATTGCTTCATCAATATCCTCAAAAAGGCAGGTTCGAAGCCTTTTGCGTTTAGTGCTTAATTGCTCGTCTTCTACATTTTTTAGAATTACTTCCTTGCTTTTTTTTTTAACATGTGATAAAGTGCTGGGAAGAATTCCAAACTGCTTAGCAATATCTTTTTTTTTTGTTACTCCTTCTTCAGCTTTATTAATTATTAATAACTTTTTTTCAAGATAAATGCTACTTCGTTGCGTCATTTTCGTTCACTGAACACGTTTAACTGCTGTCAAAATTGTTATTGATGGAACTTTTTTTTTTTGTTTGATCTAATTTTTATATTTTGGGAATTTCCCTCATTATATTTTTCTTTCTTCTCAGTACAGTGTTGCGTAACAGAATTTTTTTTTTTAAATAATTCATTATATGGAGACAAAAACGCATGTGACTCAAATTTACATCAGCAAAATTTGTTCATTGTAAAGAAAAATTCACTGTAGGGAAATTCATTATAAGGAGATCGAAAAACACTAAATTGAAACGAAAAAGCTGTGTTTTTAAAATTAGTTCATTATAGGGAAAGCTTCATTATATAGAAGTTCACTATAGAGAAGTTCGACTGTATTAATGATGAAATCAGCAAGATAAAATTAAAATATATTAATTTTTAATAGAAAATAACAAAATATAAGCAACAATTATTTATCAACATGTTGCAATCATTTTTTAATGTAAAAAACAATGTTTTCATTTGCTTGTCTGAGTTCGGTATTTTGTTGCTGAGAGGCGTGGGAAGTATAGTCTCTCTATTTGTTTATACTCTTTGGTACGTATAAGCACAGCGACTGCAGTCACAACAAAACTAAAAGTATCCGCTGGATAACAATTTAGTTTAATTTTAGCTTTGGTGTTGAGCACACGTATTAAAGAAACTTGTAAAGAATCATCTTAAATTAAATAATTTTTTTGTTTTCATTTTTCAAAAAAGTTTTCAAAATAAATAAAATGTCTTGTGATAAAGTTTTAACATTTAATAATGGCATTAAAATGCCGGCTTTAGGTATTGGAACCTGGCAAGTAAGTAAATATGTACATTCTTCTTTTTTGGATGATAATGAAAATGATGACCCATTTATTAATTGCTGACTTAAAGTTAACCTCAGCTTGAAAACTTAATATACGTACATTTTACGTTAAAGTTTGTGATTTTTCTTATCTTACAAACCTGTTTTATTTGTTTGTGGTTTTTCTTTTGAAATTATCTTAAAATAACTGTCATTTGTGAGAAAGGGTAAATAAGTTGTAAGATTTCAGATAGACTTTCTCTAAGCAAACAATACAAGTCTTTGTATACAGACTAGCCAGATTTGGGGTTTGTACCCAAATTTGAACATTTTTTTGTTATTCTTGGGTACAGAAATTTTCAATTATGGATAATGGGTTTTCTGGTGGATTTCAAAAATATTTAGGCGATTTTTTTGGGGATATTACAAATTGTTGGTTAATATTTTAATTGAATATAGATTTACAAAAAGGATTTGTAGATATAAAATTAAAAGTTTTCTTAAAATATTTTAAAGGAAATCCCTATTAAAGTTGCTTAAAAAAGACGATACTTTAGACGAATAACTTTCAGGTTTAAATTAATCAAAAATGAGCTAAAAACATATTTTAAAAAGCCTAAATTTTTTATGAAGATAAGATTGTTCATCTATATTTCTTTATTAAAATATTAGAAAAATCTATGCGCTTACAGAATGTTCAAATCTATTTAATTTTCTGAGTAATTTTTTAGAAAAGCAATTTTTTTGAAAAATTCCTTCCAACATGAAGGCTTTTTTTAATAATCATATTAATTGTAGGGAAATCTGAGTATAATCTGAAGATTTTAAGAAGAAGTACCCAGGAAAAATTACACATTCCAAAAAGAAGGCGATGCCCACACTTGCTTACATATCTCATTGCCAAATTTAGTAACTGCAATACCAAACTCATTCCAACGATAGCGTCAAAAAAGCAAGTAGTATTGTAATCAATTCTATAAATTTAAACCAGAAAGCATGAACTCAATAACAAAGTAATTATTTACTTAATAGAAAATAACAATGTTATTAACTTATATGTATAACTTTTTGAACTCAAGAAGTAATCATATACTTTTTCTTAATAAAAGGACATTATTGGAAGTAGTTCCTAATTTTGAAAAAAGAAGTTATACAATTTTAAAGAATTTATCTTATATACTTTTTCAAACAAATTTTTATTTGCATTAAAATAATACTAAAAACAGAAATTGCATGTTGCCTAAATTTTGTTAAACTGTGGTTAGGTATAAATTAGGGAAGCGCACGTGAGCAGAAAATTGTGAGTGGAAGTTGAAATTACTGACGTTATCGTGAGTGAGTGTAAAAAAACTTTCGAGGGTGCTTGTGCGTGAGACATATTTTTGTTTTTCAATTTTGAAGTGTTCTTTTTTTTTGAAAAATTTATATTTTCGTGGTTTATAGCTCCAAAATTATGACAAACCCATGTTATCATAACAATTCGATGTTTCACTTTTTATGATTTTATTTCCGTATGAGTTTTGTTCGTTATATTTGAGTGACCTAGGACAATCACGTGTGAGTAAAAGTTGAATTTACTTATGGAACTACTTCTTTAAATGTAAGTACTTCTTATTTTTTCTAGGGAACTATTTATTTGTTTTTTTTTTTTTTTGTGTAAGTACTTCGTAGTTTTACAATGGAACTATTTCTTTATTGAAAAATGTATGTAGTTCTTAAAAATATAAAGTAAATGGTTCTTCGGTAAAAAAAATAATCAATTCTAAAGAATCAATTATTTTAGTCTCACGCCCTGTTAAAAGAATCGAGTAGGTTATCTAGTAAGGAATGCGTTCTGCCCAAAATGCTTGATTACAAACCCGCTTACCTTTTTGGAAATTTTTTGCTGGGTATGAAACTAAGTTTTTATTAATCTCAAATTTTTTTAAATGAAAAACGTTTGAAATTAAAACTCCTTTACATTTAATTCGGTTTTTATTAGAAGTAATAAAGTTAAAGTTAACGAAAAATAGTTCTGGGTATCAATTATGTATATTTTTTAACACACACGACAATGAAATGACACCTTAATCAATCTTGTTTTAACAGTGTTAATGTAAAAATGTTTGTTGCAACGGTTTCAAACAAAACTATTATTTCCTAAATTATTTCCTACCCTGAAACGATAATGATCTAGGTGTCATTTCATTGTCGTGTGTCGTAAACAAGATACATAATTGATACCCTGAAATTGAAGTTTTATTAACTTCTCTACTGCGTAAGACGTATTATATATACGTTTCATAAAAACTCTATTCCGTTGCGTAAGACGTATATATACGTCCACTCTGGACTTTTTTTAATTTCGACGCAACAGGCGAATGTTTTTTTATTTCGATTACGCAGTTAAGTAGTTAATTAAACGCCAATTTTACCAGTGAAGTAAATTTGGGCTTAATTAACAAAGAAAATGAGCTCTGACTTGACTAAAAATTCACATTGTTGAATTTGGGGACATTTTTTTTAATAATATCCATAAAAAGTGTCTCACAAGCAGTGTTGCCACTTTTTGAATAATTATTTAAAAACAGGACTGTTTACTAGGGTGGCTCGAAGAAAAAAGTTGAGTCAGTCAACCACTTGGATTAAAGATAAGTTAAAGCGGATTATAGAAATATATATATATATTTTTTTTACCACGCCCCTACATACCGCCCTTTTTATTTTTTGTGAACTGCGTCGCCATTTGAAGTCCGATCGTAACATGGATCTTTTGTGATTTTTTACTCAGACCTCAAATTCTAATATCCAACTATTTTTAACCAAAAATCAAGTTTTTTAAATTCCATGAAACTGTTGCATTGAAAGTACTTGTTTTTATTCATACACGAGAAAGTTATAGATTTTGAAAAAAATCAAGATATACTATGTAACTGTAGACCAAACTAGACAACATTATCCAGATCCGCTTTTTATATTATTTTCATTGAATTTTATTTACTTGGGGCATTTACATTCAGAATTCAATTCAATTCCACACTTGCACTTTGAAATTAGAAATAACATATTCCAATTGTTCTCATCATATTTACACGGTTTTTTAATAATTTCATAATGTGAGTCCAAAAGACGAACCAACAATTTTCTATTTGTGGTTTTACTAACTATTTAAATAGATGTTTTTTCCCACAACTCACAAAGCACTTTTATTATAACTTGTATGTACATATCTCGATAAACTTTCGTTTTTGTAAATAAAGGGTCCGCCATCTAACGTTTTTTTTTTTCAACTAGTGCTTATTTCGTGAATGGTAACACTTAGCTCATGTTTGATTTGACAGATAATTAGTTTTATCCTTCCGCTGAACGAATATGGTCCGTATGTTCGTTATCTTGTGAAAAAAGTGAAAGAAACTGGCATCCTCATCGATAAACCAAAGCGTGAAAAGCCAAAAACAGTGCGTACACCCGAGAATATTGCTGCTGTGGCAGAAAGTGTGCGTGAAGCGCCATCAACATCAATTCACCGTCGTTCTCAACAATTGAACATTTCGGAGACATCATTGAGACGAATTTTGCATAAAGACCTTGGTATGACGCCATACAAAGTCCAATTGGTTCAGGAGTTCAAAAAAAAAAAAGTTATTTGGCTGCCCCTTTATTAGATGCATCATTTCTTTTTCAAAATACATTTTGTTTCATTTTAAAAATGTTTTTGTTCAGCAGCACGAGTTGTAAAATATTTTTGAACGATACTATTAACAAACGTTTGTATCGTAACAGAAAATATTTCGAACTGCATTACTTACACAGAAAAAATTATGGGCCAAAAATATTTAATTAATCGATTTTTTGAATATCAATAGCAATTTAAACAATTTTTTTAATTGATTCAATTAAAAAAATTATTGAATTTTCTAATATATACATACAGTGTTGTCAATATGTAAACAAAATTTTTAAAAATTTGACAAACTAATTTTTTTTATTTTATTTAGATTAAATACTCAAACAAAGGTTTAATTATATCAATATATTATTTAATTTGTAAATAAAAAGAAAAAAAATCGCAAATGATTAACTTTTAATAAGTTGAATAGTTTACCGATTTCAAATACACGCAAAATCGTAGTTATTTCACTAGAGTTTGCAACACTCTTTTTGTTGAGATATTCGTGTACGCACGAAAACTTAATTTAGTTTCGTGTTTTATCTGTGGTAATAAAAGTGCACATGTGGATTTAAATAAACCTTATCGAAAAAGGACAATTAAACTATTATTTTTGTAAATAATTAAATTTTTAATAAGTATAAGTGTCATTAAACTATCATTTTAAAGTTGTGTGTGATTTTTTTAAGAAAGCAATTCAATTACAAGAAAAAGTTCAAGACAAGACAAGCAAAACAAAAATTTTGTCTTTACTTTTATTTGTTTTCTTATAATACATTTTTATATTAAAAAGTTTTAATTTTATTTTAAATAATATGTCAATTTAATTTACAAACCCACATTTCTTTTTTTATTTAATGTTTTCTTCTCAAGTTTCAATTAAAGTTTTAATCAATTTAACTAAACTTTTTAATTGGGGTTGTATAGAAAAACAATAACTCTTTTAATTGATATTATTATTATTTTAATTGAAAGAGTTTTAATAAACTGTATGCAAATTTTTTTAGTTAATACTATCATTTCAGTGGTAGGTGCAAAATCAATTAAAATATTAATTGATTCAATAAAATTTTTAATTGAAACCCGTTTTTAGTTTTTTCTGTGTATATTTAAAAAATATTAAATCGCGAGACTTAAAATAATATTAAAACTTGATATAAATTATTTAAAATTAAAAAAAAATTTTTTGTTGTTTTTGTAAATGTTAAGAAGTCGAATTTGACCCATAATTATATTTTGATTTTTTGTTTGTGGAAAAAAAATAAGTACTTTCAAAGCAAAAGTTTCCTAGAATTAAAAAAAATTTTTTTTTGGTTAAAAATAATTGGACATTGAGGAAAGCAGATATCGAAAATCTCAACTAGAAGTTGACGTCAGAGAGACATGAATGTAGCTATAGTCAATCCATGAACAACGATATGCATTATGTTACGATCGGACTTCAAATGCCGACGCAGCGCACAAAAAACAAAACGGGCTGTATGTAGGGGCGTGGTAAAAAAAAATATATTTATTATCCTAGGGGGTGACTGACTCAACTTTTTTTTCTTGTATGTGGACCGACCCACCCTACTGCTTACACATTCGTTGCATCATTATTGAATAATTACATTTTTGTGTAATTTCATTTTTTACACAATTTTTTGAAATTTTGGGCTAATAATTTTTTATTTGAACATTAAAAATGTTAAAAAGTGCGGAATGTTCACGAATACATGAAATATGAGTACCTGAGCCTAACAAAAATTAATTAATGTTTAGATAAATTGAGTTTTTTGTGAAACATTTGCTTAAAATTTCCAGTTTCTGGTAAATAATTTAGATTAGATCAACATTAAACTCACTTAAGAAGAAATCAAAGACTTTGCTTTGTGTTTTATTTGAATTTTAAATTCCATACGTTGGCTTTGTTTTACAATACTTTTTTGCTTTAAGTTAGTGTTTCCAATGATTCGACCTAGGTGGATAACCGGTTAATTCATTATTCGAAAAATCGCTAAAACTGAACCACTTATTCGAGTCGGTTAACCGATTAATCGTTTAATGCAAAATTAATATATTTCTTTTGTTTACAAAATCAAACAAAAAAAAATCGCATGGAATTCTAACCACTACGAACAAAGTTATTCACTTTTTCCGGAAACCCTCCCATTAAGGCTTTTATGGTAGTTTCTGTCACCTTTCCATCTACGTTTGAAATCTTGAATGTTTTGGTAGAGCTTTTTTGTGCCCTTTAATTCTCTTTTAACAAGAGCCCAATATCTCTCCACTGGCCTGAGCTCCGGGCAGTTTGGTGGATTTGCCTCTCTTGGTACAAAAACCACATTATTATCATTATATTTCGCTGTTTATAGAGCCAGATGTCACAAATGACTGGCTTCTTTGGCCGCAGCTACATATGGCTTGCCATAGGAATTTTTTAGGGTATTTCGTTTGCTTTTTCGGCATAAATTTTTCTGCAACATTTCCTCGAACATCGGAAACATAAAATTCTTGACCAGGGAGCTGCGAAAAATCAGCCAGGACATAAGTTTCGTCGTCCATTACACAACAGTTGTATTTTTGTATATAATTTGATTTAAATTTTCGAGCTCTGGTTTAGGCCTACAAATTTTTAAAAGCTTTTCTATTGGGAACTTTTTGAACTTTGTAGGACTTGCCTTACGTTTTACAAAAAAGTCCGAGCATTGGGCTAACCGAGCTGTTTTTCTGCCGGATGTGTTAGGAGCTCTCTTAAGGATGCTTTTAACTTTATATGCCTTTTTAATGTTACGATAACTAGTCGTTGTTCCTGTTCCCGGCTTCCTTTCAATTGTTAGGTGTTCCAGATACCTTTTTACCACTTTTGAAACTGTTTGGCGGCATACATTAGTTTGTTTGGCAATATTTTTGTAGGTCCATGTTTGGTTTTATTGAAAATATTTAATTATTTTTGAAAGCACTTTTCTTTCATCGTTCATTGTGTAAAAAATTGAAAATTAAAACTAATGAACTAAATTAATTTATTAACTGACATATTTTTAAAATGTTAACTGCCAAATATGAGAAGCTTTAAACCAAAGTTATAGTCAAAAATGTGTGTTAACATTTTTATGATCACACTCCTTATACTAAAGTTTAAAATTGACTATAAAACGCATATAGGGCATTGCCTTTCGAATTTGTTTCGGTACTTCAGCCATTGAACTCTAAATTCCTTTTGTATTCTGGTTGTTAGCCCTTTGTTGCTTTTTTTATGAGATAATCAACATTTTTTGCTACACTCAGGGAACTTCCGCTTTAAAAATGTGTAATTGTTTGAGTTGTAATACAGTTTTTTTATTTTTAATGTAAATTTCAGTCATTTGTAGAACAAATTTATTTTTTTACTAGCCTTGTATTTCATTTAAAAAAAACAAACAACATCAAATGACTGTTTCATGATTTTACATTCATTTTTTACGGTCGTTTTTTGTTATTTAAAAAACAAAAATTTAATGTCTATTTTTTTTTTTTTATTTTATTAATTAATAATCATATAATTTCAAATTATATACTATTACCCTAACCGAGCACTAGCTACTATGGCCTTCTGCGCGTTGGAGCGAAAACAGACCAGTGCCTCTGGTGGGATCCGAACCCACTACCCCCGCACTGATAAGCCAGCACGCTACCAACTAGCCTACCGGGGCGCACATAATGTCTATTTATTTTTTACTAACAATTGTTAGTAATTTTTTGAACAGTAGAAACAAATGACAAATGTTAGTGGAATTTAATTAAATGTTAGACGTCTTTTCTTCAAGTGAAATTTCATTTGTTTTTGACTACAATTGCTGTCGTCTTTACCAACATTATATCTTTTCTGCAGGTATCTGTTTCTGTATAATTTTCTCTTTGAGTTTGCCAAAACAGTTTTCATGGGTCTAAGTTTTGCAACGTTTAATGGGTTTCTTTCTTTCGGCACATATTGCATTTTCGACGATTTAAATTGTTTATACAATTGCATTTATTGCTACTCCGCTCCCACGGAACGATTTTAAGCTACTACCCACGGTTTCAGCGTCAAGTTTTTAATCTTGCAACCGACATTTCATGCCCAAACCATGTTTTCTTTCTACACTTTTTTTTTTTTTTTATTAATTAATAATCATACACTCAAAAAAATAAGTTAGTAGAAAAGTTAGTAAAACGTCTTGTAAATCAGGAATACTATTTTTTAGCAAATATTTTTGCTAAAACCGTGTTTTCAGCTAAAATTTTTGTTATACTTATTCAGCACTTAACTGTTTTATACTAATGCTTTACTAATATACTAATGTTTTACTAATTAATTTTGCTAAAAAAAATTGTGCTGATAAGCAGATGTCGCGGCATGTCAAGATGTAGTAGAGAAGAGGAAAATGATACTAAAAAGGACAACTCTAATAAGACAATTAAAAAAAACAACCATAAAAAAACATATACAGACATGTAGACAGAGTAAAGCGAAAGACAAAGACACACATCTTAGGTAGATTTGTATGCTTCCTTTTTCTTATTGCAAAAAAAAGGGTTGTTTTTTTTCGTTTCGTTTGTTTTTGTTTATTTTTTCGTTTCGTTTCTAGAATTATCTTCGGCAGTTTCGTCATTGCAAAGATAGCATCATTAAGACAACCATTGATGTAAGTAGTTGAAAGAAAATTTTTGATATGTTATATATACTTATTTCTATATATTTTCAGATATTAAATTAATTCATGTCGTCAATGTGGGAATATGAAAATTTTTATATTTCGTAATTATTGTAAATTATTTTTAAAAGAATCACAAAAATATGTTTTATGATTTTCAGCAAATATTTTAACTAAATTACAATTTTTTTACAATTTTTTTGCGTTTTTTTCAGTCTACTAAAATTCAGCAAAAAGTTTATTAATTTTTACCAACGCTTTTTTATTTGTAATCTACTAAGTGTTAGCAAAACTTTTGCTGAATCTACAAATTTTGTTGCTAAAAATCAGCTCGCTGATTTTCAGCAAAAGATTTTGCTGACATTAGCAATTTTTTTGCTAGCATCCTCCTGACTAAAATTTTGCTGACTCAGCAAAATTTTTTGCTGACTTTACAAACTTGTTTTTTTGAGTGTATAATTACAAATTATATACTATTACCCTAACCGAGCACTAGCTACTATGGCCTTCGGCGCGTTGTAGCGAAAACAGACCAAAGCCTCTGGTGGGAATCGAACCCACGACCCCCGCACTATACTTTAATTATTCTTGATTCTTGATTATTTTTATTGTCTTGTAGGTAAAAGTTTTATTTAAATCCCTTAAAATTATTAAAAATTAAAATGTGTTTATAATGTATTTTCTTTACAAAATTTACAAATCAGTTTCCGTCGATCCTATTTGTTGACTGACATTTTTAATACTAATTGATCAATAATGAATTTTTTAATAATCAACTGGATATTTTTATTATATTTTATAAAAAAAAATTGTTGTACACCACCCTGTTTATTTTGTACCTCATTTAAACAATTCCGTATTTTTTTGCCCAAATCATTCAAAGCATCCTGAGATTTTTAAAGAAATATGTTTTATATCCTTGGGGTTATATTTTGAAGGAATTTAAGGATGTTTTTAGTGGAAGTAAATTCTTAGAGTTACTGAGTTTTTCTATTATAAGCTCTTAGAATATATTTTTTGTTACCATTTTCAAAATATGTGAATTTAAGAGAACAACTTATTTTTCGTTATAACCCGTTCTAGTGTCGGTTTTACGCACATGACTTTTCTTTGAATTTGGTCAAAAAGCAATCGATTCAATTGCTCCAAAGTAGAAAGTAGGTACTCCTAGAACCATTTCTGAAACTAACTAAAACTAATTATATTAAGTTATAACCAGAGAAGGCAAATGTCTTTTTTCGCTTTTTCTTTGCCTTTTTTATTCTTACACATATTTGCCACATTTGACCTTAAAAGTATAATTTTTTTAAGATTATTGTGCTTTAAATGTGCCATTTTTTTAATTATATAAATGTAAAAATGCAAATGATTGCCATATTATGAAAATGACAGTTAAAATGACAGTTAAAAACTTCAGAATGCGGCAAACTAACTAAAAATATAGTTTTTTAACTTTTAAAAAAAGAAACTTCTTAGTTATTGGAGATACAAAGAAATTTTATGTTTTTTTTTTATATGGAAACTATGAGTTTTATGACAAATATAAACTAAACAAGAATTATTCAACGAAATTTTTATTTTTAAATTACTTAAGAAAAATAACTCTTTACTGCCATAAAGAATCAAGCAACTTCTTACTTACCTACTTATGTTAATAACTGTCTAATCGTTGTTTTGTAATATTTCATAGAAAAACAACTGTCGTTTAGTAACTGTCAAGCTTTTTTTAATACGGGTTCGAGTTCCATGATATGATTACAAACCGATTGTAAAAAATATTCTTGTGAGATATAACAGAAAGAGGCATATAATTTTCAATAATTTGAATTTTTTAAACAGAACATATTTAAAAATTGCCTTTCCTATCTTTATCTATCGCTTTCTCTCGATTTTAAAAGAATTTAGTGATATTGTAGATAGTGTTCTTCTTTTTCTTGTCATTTTTTTACCCAAACTTAAGAAAACTATGAAGTGTTGTTGCAAAATATAGGAAAAAAATCCACATAAAAAATGTAACCGGTTAGTCGGCCTGTTTTAACCGATTATTCGTGTCGAATAATTATTTAAGTTATAAATATATATAATATAATAATTATAGATTTATATATAAACTTATATGTGACATAAGATATAATACCGATGATATATAGCTCAATATTAGAAATTTTCGTAAAAAAAGGTATGAGATGTAAATATATATCGTTACATATATCAAGCTATAAATGACTATTAGGGTGTTCCTTATTTTTCAACTTGCGATTTTTGGGGCTGCCCCCCCCCCCTTAAAATATTTGTTTGGGTACAAAAACTCACCATGCAAAAAATTAGAGTTCTAGCATAACGGGAAGATGTCCCGCATCGCCCTTGAAAATCGGGCCCCTTGGAAAAATGGGCATAATTTAAAAAAAATTACAAATTTTTTTTTTTCTTCAAAATTAAAAAAATATAAAATAATTTTTGAGTTGGGTTTAATCATAACTACTCAGATAAAAAATATTACTTTTCCAGAAAATCGCTAACTTACCCTAACTTTGTGTCAAAAAAATTAATAAATATTTTGAGTGTACCTCAAAGTGACTTTTTTGCATTTTTGAAAATTTTATTCAACAAAAATTAAAAACCTAGTGTTTGCTGTCAAGTATTTTATTAAACACATCTCAAGTATTAAATAAGCCAAGTATTACGGATATCCGTTGGCAAAAATTTTTGTTAGAGCATTTTGATTCTAGCGGATTTCAACGTTTTTTTTTTAAATTTGTATAGACTTTTTTTTTAACAAGATTTTTGTAATATTTCAACAATGTTATTATGTATGCTATTTTATATAATTGTAATAACTTTATTATAAAGTTTAATTTTTCGTCTTCATAGTTAACCTGTGTTTTCATGGGGTCACAATTGACCCTCGTATTTTAAAGAGTCAAAAATCACAAAGATGACAAAATAAATTTTTGTTTATGTTTCTAATTGTAATTTGTTTACATTTTAAAATTAATTAAAATTAATTATTTAGTATAAATTCAGATAATTGTATTCATATTAAAATTGATTTTTTTGTACATATTCAGGAGTATTTTCGAAAAACGTATTTTTAATTTAATAGCGTAAATTTTTTTCCCCCCAAATTATTATTGTGGAAAATTTTTAACTTCTAATTTTTACTAAATTGACCTACTCGAAGACTAGAAACGGTTAACGAAATTTTTTTAGAATAAATATAAATTGAATTATTCCTTTTTTTATTTTTTTATAAATTTTGACACAAAGCTGCATTTTTCTTACGTGGGTCATATTTGACCCCAGTTTAACATGGGTTAACTATCAACAGAAAAAATAGTATTTTATAATAAAGTTATTACAATCGTATAAAAGAGCATATACAATAATATTGATGAAATATTATTAAAACCTTGTTTTAAAGTAAAAATGTATTAAAATAAAAAAAAAACTTGAAATCCCCTAGAATCAAAATGCTCTAAAAAAAAAAATTTGCCAACGGATATCCACAGTACTTGGCTTATTTAATACTTGAGATATGTTTAATAAAATATTTGACAGCAAACACTAGGTTTTTTATTTTTGTTGAATAAAATTTTCATAAATGCTAAAAAGTCACTTTGAGGTACACCCAAAATATTTGTTAATTCTTTTGACACAAAGTTAGGGTAAGTTAGCGATTTTCTGGGAAAGTAATATTTTTTATCTGAGTAGTTATGATTAAACCCAACACAAAAAATATTTTATATTTTTTTAATTTTGAAGAAAAAAAAATTGTAATTTTTTTTTAAATTATGCCAATTTTTCCAAGGGGCCCGATTTTCAAGGGCGATGCGGGACATCTTCCAGTTATGCTAGAACTCTAATTTTTTTGCGTGGCGTGTTTTGACACCCTAACAAATATTTTAAGTGGGGGGTACAGTCAAAATCTCATTTTTATTTTTCGCCCATACAACGAAAGACACCCTAATGACTATATATAAACTTTTTTCGTCGGCTATTTTGTTTACCTTTTTTCTAATTGGGGATTTGTGTGGGATATTTTTAATTTGTTTGGGGATAACGAAAAAAAGTACCTGAAAAGCCTGCTTGTATATTTGCTTTATTTAATTATTTTATGTGTTTATTAAATAAAAAACTTTATTGTTCGTTTTATGCAATTTTAATAACCGGTTTAATGTCATATATTTTTTTTTTTTTCATTTAGCTGCATATCGATTTATTATTTAAATACTATTGAATATACTACACCATGTTCAATTGTATTTCAGAAGGTATCAATTGTATTTCTGAAACTATCAATTGTATTTCATATTATCAATTTAGTTTCAAAATTTATCAATTGAATTTCAGAAGCTATGAATTGTATTTCATTTTTATCAATTGCCTTTCAGAAATTATTAATTGTATTTCAGAAGTTGTCAATTGTTTTTCAGATATTTTCAATTGTATTTCAGATATTATCAATTGTATTCCGAAATGATCAGTTATATTTCAGAAATTATTAATTGTATTTCTGAAATTGCCGATTGTATTTCAGAAATTATCATTTGTGTTTCAGAAATAATCATCTGTATTTCAGCAACTATTAAAGGTTTTTCATTATTATTTCTGAAATACAATTTACAATCTCTGAAATACAAATAATAATTTCTGAAATTCAACCAGTGTAACAACTTTATGTATAACAATGCATTCTTTAATATAAAAATATATGATCATATAAAATAGCATATGCATCAATATGGACCCAGACATAAAAATACAATCGGCACAGTGTTGGCAAAGCGTCGGCTACGGTCGGTAATGCGTTGTCAGAACGTGGAATTAACAATATTGACAGTATTGTCCTGTTATCCGATTGATAACAGTGTCCAACCGTTGGCTTGAGCAAAACTTGCTTGGGTTTCTCTAACTAAATTTCTATGCGAACGATGACTTGAAGTACAAGTCGAATGAAAACGTAACAGTTTTCATACAAAATTTGGTTTCTCTATTTCGAACGAGTTGTCAACAGTGCGAACGTAAATGTCAAAACCAGTCACTTGCTTTTTTGATTTCGAGTAACAAAATATTTTCAAAAAAATATATCATTCATTCCATGAGAAAACGCAAAAAATCTGAACATGGGTCCTCTGATTTTGTTTACATGAATACTCTATGGTCCCATTTGTACATTTCCATTTTCAGATCTCCAAATTTTTAAAAACTCGTATTTTTATGCACGTTTTTAGTTTTCATAAATATCAAAAAAATGCTAAAAGTACTTCATTTTGAAGTGTCATAACTTTTTAATGGTATATCGCATGTTATTAATTTTAACGAAGATGGAAGATGCACTTGTCTACTTTATAACTTTATTTTTTTAAACAAAATGATTGTTCAAAAAGTGCATACATAATGCAAATGCAGTTTTCTAATGCATTTTTTAAAACTTTCTCCCAATACGATTTTCAAAAAAAAAAAAAATACAGTTAACTAAAATATGGAATATTAGTTAAATATACAAATACTGATTTTTATTTGACAAACATGTCTTTGATTTGTAATGATTATTTAAAAAAAAAAATATTTTTTTTATTCTATAAAATGGAAATATTTTTATACATTCTTGTATCTCATATTTTTTGTGATAAATTTAAAATACGAACTCATTTAGTAACTTGTTTGAAGACTTATATTTATAAAAATATTCATTTATTTAAAAAAATATTGAAAGAACAAAAATCAGAAAAACGATTCAAATAAAACTTGTAATTTATTCTTTAATCTTACTAGTATACTTATTGGCACTTAAAAAAATATGAGTAACGAATCTTTTAAATAGTAATTGGGAATATAAGTTTTGACTAGGTTGCTGTACGTAAAATAATCTAAGTACGTTAAATTTTTATTTTTGAATCCAAAATAACTTTTTTGACATCATATCAAAAATTTAACTAGGTGAAAAAATATTGTAAAAAAACGATAGAAAAATGAATAAAAATATTTCCATATTTTAGAATAAAAGAATAAACTTTGTTTAAAAAATCATTACAAATAGAATACATGTTTGTCCCATAAAAATCAGTATTTGTATATTTAGGTAAGATTCCATATTTTAGTAAACTGTATTTTTTTTTTTTGAAAATCGTAGAGGGAGAAAGTTTTGAAAAATACATTAGAAAACTGCATTTGCATTTCGTACACTCAGGGAACTTCTGCATTAAAAATGTGTAGTTGTTTGGGTTGTAATACAGTTTCTTTATTTTTAATGTAAATGTAAGTCATTTGTAGAACAAATAAAATTTTTAACTAACCTTGTAGTTCATTAAAAAAAAAAACCACATCAAATGACTGTTTTATGATTTTACATTCATTTTTTACAGTTGTTTTTTGTTATTTAAAAAAATAAAAAAAAAAATTTTGGTTTATTTTTTACTACCATGTGGTTCATTTTTACTACAATTGTTAGTCATTTTTTGAACATTAAAAAACAAATGACAATGTTAGTTGAATTTAATGAAATGTAAGTCGTCCTTTCTTTAAATGAAATTTCATTTGTTTTTGACTGCAATTGCTGTCGTCTTTACCAACATAATTTCCTAAGTGTATGCACTTTTTTAACAATAATTTTGTTTAAAATCCTCCAGTTATAAAGTAGACAAGTGCATATTCCCAATATCGTTTAAATTAATAACATACGATATACAATTAAAAAGTTATGGCACTTCAAAGTGAAGCACTTTTAGCATTTTTATCAAATTTATGAAAATTAAAAACGTGCATAAAATCGAGAGTTTTTATAAAATTTCGAGATCTGAAAAAGGCTATGTGCAAGTGGGACTACAGAGTATTCATGTACAAAATATAAAAAAATCGGAGAACCTAAAAAAAATCCTCATTTTTCAATGTTCTTTGCTGGAATGAATGATATAATAAAAAATTATAAATATTTAAAAAAAAGAATGTATAACAAAAGGTAAGAATAAAATAACACGAATATTTGTAGTTTTTTAAGAACTTTAAATTTCAGCTTAATGAAATCCACAATGGAACAGCTGAAAACGCTGGTGTACTTTTTTGATTTTCTTATTTTGATTTATTATGTTTGAAATATAATAAAATATAAAAAAAACTTTTGATTGATTGTAGTATTGGTAAAAATAATATTGGTAGAATTTTGCGGCTGGTACTTGTAAAACATATGCTTTTCAAACAAAATAGGGTTTTCCTGGTACAATACTACTCGTATATTACAATATTGTACCTTTGGTAATTTTAAACACGTACTATTTTTAACAAGTACTATTTTTTTGGTAAGGTTGGCAATTTCTACCTGGGTATTTATATATCAAACAATTTTCAAAATGTTTTACTGGATCACATTATATAGTATTGCATAATTTTATTTTAACACGGTCGTATTATGTCATTACAAACATAATTATATATAATCCACAACTGTAAAAATTGTCCAACCGACTGTAAAAATTATCCAACCGAGTAATGATATGGTGGCATATCTAATTAGATAGGGTCCAATAAGTAAGCAGATATAATTTAATACGAAAAATGCTAAATACAATTGTATCTATGTGGATCAAATTGGATTTGATTTCTTCAAATTATATACAATTGAATTCGAATTTTGACCAGATATTATTGTGCTAAATATGATCTTAATATTTAAAATTGAATACAATTAGTTCCAATTTGGTATAAATTATCCAATTTCTACTTTTATTAAATATAATATGCAAATTAAAAAAAATATATTAATTAATTATAATTTTAAATAATTTTGCACAAAACATTATGAAAGTTAAATTTTAATTTTGGAAGTGAGGAAAGTTCAAATAAAATTGTAAATTACTATTTCTTTTTAATTAAAATTGGGATAACAAATTTGATTTACAATAGATTTAAATTAATAAAGAGGAATGAAATAATGCATGAATGGTAATTTAAAAGTTTAAAGCCTTATCGAATTAATGTTTTTTCCGAAAAATTCAACTCACACTATGTGTTTCTATATCTTCTTTTTTCAGTTTCCCACAAAATCTTTAAAATTTAAAACTATTTTAAAAAATGTGAAATTTTTTCATTTGATTACTTAAAAAATTGTTTGCAATACATTTAATAAAATGTGTTATGTGTTTTAGGTTTAAAATTCTTCAACTTTTAAAAAATTATGGGAAAATTTGCAAAATTTTGGAAAGTTCGTATTGAAAATGTAACATTATATGAAATTTTGTTTATAGGAATTTTGTTTATAGGTTCGTAAGCCAAAACGTCGGGACTTTCAATTTTTTAAATTAACGAAAAAGTTTATTTTAAGTAAGAATAAAATCAGTTTAAATAAATTAAAGTGTACTTTATAAAAATTTTCTTTTTCTAACCAAAAACCAAAGAAATAACGCAACACTCCACACAAGTTTTTTATAAAATAATTCACTAAGAAATGTTCTAACAATATTTCCCAAATAAAAATTGAATTGAAACTAAGCATTTTTCTGTTCCCGCAATCCCGGGAATTTGCTTCGGGAATACCGGGATTTTATGAATACAAATTCCAACAAATAAGTTCAATATTCAATATTTTTAATGCAGCAATAAACATTTTAAACAAAGAATGACAGTGAATTGATGTTGATGGCGCTTCACGCACACTTTCTGCCACAGCAGCAATATTCTCGGGTGTACGCACTGTTTATGGCTTTTCACGCTTTGGTTTAGCGATGAGGATGCCAGTTTCTTTCACTTTTTTCACAAGATAACGAACATACGGACCATATTCGTTCAGCGGAACGAAGTGTTACCATTCACGAAATAAGCACTAGTTGAAAAAAAAACGTTAGATGGCGGACCCTTTATTTACAAAAACGAAAGTTTATCGAGATACATAAAAGTTATAATAAAAGTGCTTTGTGAGTTGTGGGAAAAAATATCTATTTAAATAGTTAGTAAAACCACAATTAGAAAATTGTTGGTTAGTCTTTTGGACTCACATTATGAAATTATTAAAAAACCGTGTAAATATGATGAGAACAATTGGAATATGTTATTTCTAATTTCAAAGTGCAAGTGTGGAATTGAATTTAATTCTGAATGTAGATGCCCCAAGTAAATAAAATTCAATGAAAATAACACAAAAAGCGGATCTGGATAATGTTGTCTAGTTTGCTCTACAGTTACATATTATATCTTGATTTTTTTCAACATCTATAACTTTATGAATAAAAACAAGTACTTTCAATGCAACAGTTTCATAGAATTTAAAAAACTTGATTTTTGGTTAAAAATAGTTGGACATTAGGGGGTAGAAAACCAGATATCAGAAATCTCAACTAGAATTTGACGTCGGAGTAAAAAATCACAAAAGAGAGAAATGTAGCTCTTGTCAATCCATGTTACGATCGGACTTCAAATGGCGACGCAGTGCACAAAAAATAAAAAGGGCGGTAATTAGGGGCGTGGTAAAAAAAAAATACACATATATATTTCTAGAATTGTCTTTAACTTATCTTTAATCCAAGGGGTTGACTGACTCAACTTTTTTCTTCGACCCACCCTAGTAAACAGTCCCGTTTTTGAATAATTATTCAAAAAGTGGCCACACTGCTTGTGAGACACTTTTTATGGATATTATTGAAAAAAATGTCCCCAAATTCAACAATGTGAATTTTTAGTCAAGTCAGAGCTCATATTCTTTGCTAAATAAGCCCAAATTTACTTCACTGGTAAAATTGGCGTTTAATTAACTACTTAACTGCGTAATCGAAATAAAAAACATTCGCCTGTTGCGTCGAAATTAAAAAAAAATCCAGAGTGGACGTGTATATACGTCTTAGAGTTTTTATAAAACGTATACAGTAGTGGTCAAAACATTTGGAACTGAGATCGCATTTGTTGTTTTCATTGATTTATTTTCTGATTGCATGATTTCCAAATTAAAATATATAAATAAAATTTAAGTTTTTTACAAATTTAAAGCATACATTTTGTATTTGAAAAACATTTTGTGCGGAAAATATCTCATCATATATAATTTTATATAAACTTTTTAACTCGGAAACTGATGATTTCTAAATTACAATTGACAATTTTTAAAATACAATTGATAATTTTTGAAATACAATTGACAATTTCGGAAATACACTTAATAATTTCTTAAATACAAGTGATAACACACATTCACTAAATTAGATAAAGTCGACTTGGTTTGAACCGCGATATATATTTTTAACAGATTTTGTCTCGCTGGTTCCAAATCTGTTTTCCAAATTTTTTCATCACGTCACAATTTTCAGAAACAATGCTAAGAAACGAGGGCTTTTATGCGCGTTTCTGTCGAGGGATTCCCGGGAAACTAAGCATTTTTCTGTTCCCGCAATCCCGGGAATTTGCTTCGGGAATCCCGGGATTTTAACAATACAAATTCCAACAAATAAGTTCAATATTCAATATTTTTAATGCAGCAATAAACATTTTAAACAAATTTTTAAAGTAAAAAAATATGTCAACAATAATTTAAAAATCCAAAAAGTTTTGACATTCGCCCATGTCCCTACTTTAGAACTTTTTGCAATTAGAACGAATTTGTGAAATCACACGAAATTGAAATTTGGTGTTCTCAAATCCTAAAAGCTTTCGAAAACTCGAATTTTTTTCGAAATTATTATCGAAGTGCCAAAAACATATGGTTTTATGGGAACTAAAAAAACATATGGAAAGTAAAATGCTTTTAAGAAATGCTTCTAACATTGTTGTCAATTTGTTTGAGTGTTTTCTAGAATATCAAAACAAAAAAATGTTTTTTTAAAACAGTTTTTTAGAGTATAAACAATACAGCCAAAAATACAATAAAATCAGAAATAAGTAAAAAAAGTTCTAATTTTTTAAGCACCATTTTTGACCCTAAATTGTAATTTATTAGAAAAAAGGGCATTCGTTTTACTTTCGACCAGGCTTTTTTACACGAATTAAAACGAATAAAAAATATGGAAAAACGTTCTGATTTAATCGCAAGAACACCGAAAAATTCTAAAATTTTCACTTTCGCACTGATTTAAAAGCCGTAACAGGGGTGATTATGAAAATTTGTCCAAAACACTTTCAATTACCAAATATTGACCAAATGCTGTTTTTCCCGAACTCTTTGGCCGGACTCTATTGATTTTAAAATTTGTGTAGTTTTTATAGTTTTTGTGATTTTTTTTATTATTTTAAGCTTTTATACTGATTTTTTTTTAATCAGATTTTTAGAATCAAAATTTTAGTAAGGCTTAATTAACTTAAAACTTTAATTTAATTTTGTTTCATACTTTATTTTGAGTGTACAATTGGCAAATATGAAATACAATTGACAACTTCTGAAATACAATTGGAAATGGTGTAGTAATTGTTGTTCGCACCTAAACAAAGATTAATTACATATTCAAAAGATAACAATACACCTTAAAGAATATTGAATTAAAATATACAATTAAAGAGTTGTTTAAATAAAAAGTAGTTTTTGAACAAATGTTTAGTTGAATGTTTTATGATTTCAATGAAAAAGTTCTAAAATTCATTATTACTATTATAAAGACAATTCTATCTATGAAGTTTTCATAAATATGATGAAACTTTTAATTAATATTTATGAAAAATTCTTCATAACTTCATCACTTCATAGAAAAATGCCATCAATAGGGCAAGGAATTTCATGCAACTAAAGAAGAAAAATAGGCGCTTAAAAATAAGCACTTAAAATATGCATTTAAATCGAAATATGCACAAAAAACAAATAAAATGCACTAAAAATCACAAAAAAAGTATGCACATAGAATTTTCGGATTTTCAAAAATCGATTTATTACTCGAGGTTGTTGGTTTAAAAATGAAATCCAATATAAATGTCTAACAAATACCAACTAACACACATGTTCAACTAATATCAAAGTTAAATTTTTATAGTAAACTAGCTGTTTGTACCCGGTCTTGCCCGGAACTCAAATACTTTTGAAATATATTGAAAACAAAGACTTAAAATATATACCTTTAGTGCGCCCCGGTAGGCTAGTTGGTAGCGTGCTGGCTTATCTGTGCGGGGGTCGTGGGTTCGATTCCCACCAGAGGCACTGGTATGTTTTCGCTACAACGCGCCGAAGGTCATAGTAGCTAGTGCTCGGTTAGGGAAATAGTATATAATTTGTAATTATATGATTATTAATTAATAAAATAAAAAAATAAATATACCGATTTTTCTCCAATTCGTTATCTTTATTATTATGACAGCCCAGGAGCTCCTGCGACCGCTGCCGACACCACATCACTCATTGTTTTTATGATACTGTGAAAATTCTTAAAGCATAATTTTAAAGTTCTACTAAAGTACATGAATGTTTATAACTTTGTAATGATTATGAGAATTTTCTTTCAAATTTGTGCAAAATTTGTATAAAAAGTAAAAAAATAACTGAATGTTTGTATATATAGTTAATCTAAAATTAATTCAATTACATAAAAAAATATAAAGTGATCTTTTGTAGGGCCATCTTTTTAAAATTTGTGCAGAATCTGGTAAAAATAAAAATTTGTTTATGGAACATCCAACTGGAAATTTTTTAAATTGTCACACTTTGAAAAATAACATTTGATATCGGAAATCCACAGTTGGCCTTTAAATGGTAGCGGTAGGAGATTAGTATTTGGTGACCTCGTCCTAGGTGTACAAACTATGAGTGCCAAATTGGAACAAAATCCGTAAGAAAATAAAAATTGGTTTAGCAAACAACGAATGTGGGCTGTACAAATGTCACATGTTTTTGGAAAAGTGGGGTAATCAATTAGAAATTGTATGGAAACCTGGCCCGTGGTAAAGCGATTTTGTATACAAAGTTTTGGCGATATCAATTGAGGTATAAGGAACATGTGTACAAAGTTCGAACGAAATCCCTTGAAAAATGAAAATGTTACTATTAAATAACAAATTCATATTTTTTTTATAAGTGGGAGTAAAAGTGGGCGTGGTCGTTAAATAGCATAACAGCAACCTTCCCTGTAGTAATAGGATCAAGTATACAAAATTTCAGAGAAATCCGTTGAATCCGATGAAAACTATACTACGATTTAAGTTGAGGTCCGAGGATTATTCATGCCAAATTTGAGGAAAATCCGTTGAGAAATTTGTATCGAGAACAAACAAACAGAAAATGAGTTTTATATATATATACTAGCTGACCCGGCAAACGTTGCTTTGCCTTCAAATTTTAATTGTAATTAATTCTTTAAATCAAGAAAATTTTTTTACGCAAATATATAATTAAAAAAATAAATTCACATTAGTAAATCATTTTAAAATTTGTAATTTCATGGGAAGCCCAACGCCTCTTTATCCTTCTATCGCCTTTATTCTAGGACTATGAGAAACGCTAAAACAATTTTTGAACAACATTATTAAATAACATTGCAAAAAGTCTTGAATGTGATAATTTATTTTAATGCTTATTTGTTTTTTGCTTTTGGTACCACGCCCATTTATCCCATTCCGCCCATTTTCAGTTCGACTACTTATATTTGTAATTGATGGACTCGTACAAAATTTGAAGGCTATATAGCTAATATAGAACCCTAGATATTTAATATTAATATTAATTTTGAATATGAGCTAAATAATCACTTTGTATGGGAGCTGCCACGCCCACTGGTATGATCCCTCCCAATTTTCCCATGACTATTCATAATATAATCATTGTGCACAAATTTCTAAGACTCTGGCTATTATAGAACTGTAGATATATGATATTAAATATTTACTTTGTATGGGAGCTGACACGCCCACTGGTATGATCCCGCCCATTTTTCCCATGACTATTCACATTAACAAATAATCAACGTGCACAAATTTCTAAGACTATGGCTATTATATTACTGTAGATATATGATATTAAATATTTACTTTGTATGGGAGCTGACACGCCCACTGGTCCGATCACGCCCATTTTTCCCATGACTATTCACATTAACAAATAATCAACGTGCACAAATTTCTAAGACTCTGGCTATTATAGAACTGTAGATATATGATATTAAATATTTACTTTGTATGGGAGCTGACACGCCCACTGGTCCGATCACGCCGATTTTTAGATGTTGGCCGATTCTCAGACCTACTCAATATGCTCACAAAATTTCATGAGAATCGGTCAAGCCGTTTCGGAGGAGTACGGGAACGAACATTGTGACACGAGAATTTTATATATAAGAAGATATATAGATGTGAATGAGAAAAAATTATGGTAACCCGGTAAAAAATAGTTGATTATGTGAACGGGGCTTAACTGATTTTAACATAACAAATAGCGCAATAATTGCTATACAGTTTTTGCGTTTTTTATTTTGTCTTCTAAAATTTAGCTACTTTTTCACTTTTCTAGCTAAACGAAAACTTACTATTTCTAGCGGTTTTTTGGGTCTTAAACAAGTTGGCAAGTGTTTTCAGTCCAAAAATAAATGTTGTTTGCTTATTTCTTTGCATGTGTTCTTCTTCTTGAAAAAATTCTTGATCCTTTACCTGTTGTTACATGCAAAATTCTTGTGAAATTTAATCTTCAGCCGATTATCAGCCGCCACAGTCATTTTGTTCCTCCTAGCAGACGCTGACCATATTTTGGCGGTTACGGGCGATTAAGCCCAAGCCGACGATTGTTTTTGCATCGACCCGTCGCCATCGACGTTTTGCATTCTCTGGTGTAGGGCCTCTTTAGGGAACTTTCCCGTACATTTTAGAATTTTTTAAGTCAGTTTGGCAGTTATTGTGACACATTTGTTTTTCAATTAAGATATAAATAAATCACCCAATATTCTATTTTCTAATTATTTTTTCTTATTATTTTTTCTTACTAGGCTCCAGATGATGAAATTGAAATGGCCTTAAATTTAGCTCTAGAAGCTGGTTATCGACATATCGATACGGCACCTGTGTATATGAATGAAAAGGCCATAGGAAAGGTATTGAAAGAATGGTTGGATTCTGGACGTATTAAACGTGAAGAATTATTTGTTACAACAAAATTACCACCACCAGGTAATAACATATTGAACTAATCTCAAAAAAAAAACCAAAGTTTAGTGTTATAAATGTTAATGGTTAACGTTCTAACTCTGGTTAAATTTTAGATAAGTTACCCGCCCTTAATTTATATGAAATACAACGCTATAATAAATACATTTAATATATATTACAGCTAATAAACCAGAATGTGTTGAACCCACTTTGCGCAATTCTTTAGCTGATTTACAATTGGATTATATTGATCTATATTTGGTGCATTTACCCTTTGGAATACTTTTGGAAAATGGTGAATTTAAGCGCGATGCTGATGGTTTAATTGAAATCGATCCTAGTACAGATCATAACGCAGTATGGAAGGTGGTTAAAAAACTTAAACTATTGTAAAATTTAAATTTTCTAATACTAACTAGTTTTAAATTCTATTGTAGAAAATGGAAAATCTTTTGGACCTTGGTCTAGCAAAATCAATTGGTTTATCTAATTTCAATAAAAAACAAATTGAAGGGGTTTTGAAGAATTGTAATATTAGACCAGCTAATTTACAGGTATGTTTGTTACAAATAAAAAAAAACGATTGAAAATTTTGTTTTAAAATTTAATTTGTTTCCAGATTGAACATCATATTTATTTACAACAACCCGATTTGGTTAATTTCTGTAAACAAGAAAATATCATTGTTACAGCCTATTCTCCTTTGGGCT
Organism: Delia radicum; assembly: GCA_021234595.1. Classification (NCBI taxonomy): domain Eukaryota; kingdom Metazoa; phylum Arthropoda; class Insecta; order Diptera; family Anthomyiidae; genus Delia; species Delia radicum. Next base: position 235,458,582 of record CM037851.1, read on the forward strand.
CTAAGGGTATTGCCACTTTAAATAAAATGGCTGGCATTGAACGTGAATTACCCGATTTAATGGATGTACCAGTAATTAAAGATATAGCTAAAGCTCATGGCAAGACACCAGCTCAAATTCTATTACGCTGGATTATCCAATCTGGTATATCGGCCATACCAAAAAGTACCAATCCAGAGCGTTTAAAGCAAAATTTGGATATCTTTGATTTCAAATTATCAGATGAAGAAATGGAACAAATTAAATCATTAGATGCCAATATACGCGTATGCGATTTTAAATTTTTCCCTGGGTAAGCTAAAAATTTAAGTTTTCTTAAAATTAAATTTATTCAAAAATACAATTTACTTTTTTATTGCAGAGTTGAGAAACATCCTGAATTTCCTTTCTAAAGAAGAACATATTTATTACACAGATAGTATATATTTTACGCTTTTATAACATATTTAAAAAATGCACGCTTTTTTACATTTTCATGTTTCAATTTATCACCCCTTAGTAGAATTTATTTATTTCTCTTATTAAAAAGTTTTAAATAAAAAAAGTTTATCTTTTATTAATAATGCAGGCCGACAAAATCTAAAGAAAGTCATGACTAGGGCACAAAAAAAAAATGTCTCAAAACAGTTTTAAGCGCTTAAAAAAGCTCTAAAAACAGTAAAATAAGCGTTGTAATGATTAGCGTGTTGGGCTGTTACTCAGATGGTCCCGGGTTCGATTCCCGGTGACGACAAAATCAATTTAAAAAAATTAAAATGTATGAGTTTTCTATCCCTCATATGTATCGAAGCGCCCACCTTCGGTGTTCCCATAGCACTTAATCCCACCAAAGTAAAATAATGAATCAGGGCTATAAACCAAAAAAAGCTTTTATAAATTCGCCAACTCTCAATCAGGTAGCGAGCAACAACTGTTCTAATACTTGAAGCCCTTCATCTTTCCCCCACCTTTCATCTCTCCGCTATCCCCTTTCCAAAAAAATTAACACATTAATAAATAGGAAGAATTTGAATTCTTAAAAACAAAATGATAAATAAACCGTTAAATTTCATAATTTTTTAATAAAATTGTTACTATAAATAAAATATCTATATAATTTGTTCCTTGGAACTTCGTCAGTCAAACGAAGTTTTTATAGAAAAGTAGTTGTTCTTAAGCTTAAAAATTTAAATTGATGTAACAAAATATCTTGATAAACTTATTTGTTGTCTCCTCTATCAAATGTATCATTAAATTTTCAGCCAGGGTTCGTAATTTCCTGCTCATCGCACGCACATACACATGTGCGACATTTGATGTGCAAGTCAAAGCTGCACTCGCACATGTGCGAATTTATCTTCTAATTTTGCACTTGCACATGTGCAAGTGTAAGTAAGTGCAGGTGCTTTGCACTTCATGGAAAAAAATTAAAATGGAAATCAAAATCGTCAAACTCGAAAGAAAATCGCCAACATCAGAAAATATCGCTAAAATTGTAACTGAAAATTTTCTAATATTAGGCCAGCAGCTAATTTTAGCAATACGTGACTGTAACTTTTTAGTAAAGTAAAATTATTAAAAAAATCAATAAAAGTTACTAAAATTGAGTAAAATTTTAGTAAACTCTAAATATTAGTAAACTCTAAATATTAGTGAAATTAATTTAATATACAAATTATTAAAAATTGCTAATAACTAGTGTCCGACCGAACAGTTCGGCCAAAAACCTATATTTGGTAAGTTTTTTTGTATTTAAAGGCAATAAGGATCAATTTTGTTATTGGAAACATGTTTTTTGAGCCGATTTAATTCGATTTTGAATATAAAATTTAAGGAAAAAGCCGAAGTTAAGCCATAAAGTTAAAAGTTCGGCCGCCGAACTATTTTTGATTTGGCCGAACTTTCGAAAGCCGAACAGTGAATTCATTGCTTAACTATGAACATTTTTTAAAATTTGACACTCAAAATCGTATTTAATCAGCCCAATAAACATTTTTCCATTCGTCAAATTTGTTCATAAAACTTTCAAATACCGAATACCGACCAAATGCATATTATGGCCAAACTCTTCGGTCGGGCACTACTAATAACACTGTGATAGTCGAAAAATGAACTTCGATGAATACTTTTTGCACTCAGGGGAGTCCCCTGAGTGCGAAAGTACATTTGGAAGTGTCAGATTGGCTGTAGTTTTTGAGAAATCGGTATATATCCATTTTTCATGGATATAGTCTGCGCTATTTAAAAAAAGTAACGATTTTTGACCATTTTTAGCCATTTTTCAGGTTTTTAGGTCAGTTGTCTAAAAATGGTCAAAAATCGTTACTTTTAATCGACATTAATGGTTTAAATTACGTGAAAGCTGTTGCAAAATAAAAATGGTAATAAAACAGCTGAAATCAACCAAATATTAGTACTTTTTAATCACTAATAAATAAATAAAATAAATAAAACTAAATATTAGTAATTTTGTTATCAATAATAAATAAATAAAACTAATTAACCTGTAGGCTAGTTGGTAGCGTGCTGGCTTATCAGTGCGGGGTCGTGGGTTCGATTCCCACCAGAGGCACTGGTGGGAATCGAACTTCGGCTACAACGCGCCGAAGGCCATTGTAGCTAGTGCTCGGTTAGGGTAATAGAATATAATTTGTAATTATATGATTATTAAAATAAATAAAACCTTGAATAAAATTATTTTCACAAAGTTTATTAAACACTTTTACGAAATTATGATTATGTATGAAACATTTGTCTTTAATTTTTATGTGAAAACTTCAAAAATATGATGAATAATTGATGGCAAACGATTTATAAAACACATTTAAAAAAAAAGAATAGTATAATTTTTTTTCCTAATTTTAGCTAATCAGGATCAAACAAAACTTAGTAAAAACAAATTAGTTAAATTGGCAACCAAAATTAGTAAAAAAAATATTAATATATGAAATAAGAATGGCCAAAAATGTTACTCAAATTAACTGTTTACTAAAAATTAGTATAATACTAGTAAAGTGAGATTGAAAACTGATTTACTAATTTTTTTACTTACTTTTATTTTTTGAGTGTAATGCAGAGAATAAGCTGATGTCATTGCTGGTAGTGAGTATAACATGTCATTACCGTTTCTACACTGGGACGCGACATATCATTGTTAAGGAAATTTTATTTTATCTTTAATTTAAGACCTCAGTGGTTGACGTAGCATCAATATTTTTTATTATATGCTTAATTTTGTAAAGTAATTTTTGTACCTTTTCCCGATTTTTTCAATATTTAAGTAGACGTATTTCGCGAACCAAAAGGTGTAGTGAGCCAAAAATCGGTGACAACCTTAGTATAAAAGACAATATTTTTGACAAATTTGAACAAAGTTGGCAAGTAGGTAAAGATAAAGCAAAAAGATTTCCCTTTAAAGGAGCTTAAGATCGTTTAATTATAAATTATAATTATTTATTTCCTATATTTCGTCTCCACATTGGGCGACTTCTTTATTATTATTATGATGTTGAATAATACAGTAAAACCCGGTTAAGACGAACTCCGAGGGACCAACAAAATTAGTTCGTCTTAAGCAAGGTTCGTATTAAGCGGGTTTTTTTTAACGATAAAAAATATGTATTTATTAAAGCAAAAACAAGATTATTCAGATTTTTACATAAATAAAGGATAAAATTAGCATTTCATGTATTCACAATTAAAATTCTTAATTTAAAAAAAAAAAACTCTGTTATTTTTTTCTGAACTAACGATTTCATTCGTTATAAGTTTTTCTATTACCAAATTATGATTGTCAGCTTCTTCGGCACACGATTTTGTTGGAATATATTTTTTTATGTTTATTAAGCTATTGTGTACCGTTTGTATATTAGGTACTTCCTTCTCTATTTCGACTTCTTCATCACTTGACGAATTTTCAACATCGGGAGGATTAACAACTTCCAATATTTCTTCATCTGATAATGTATGTGACGTCAAAACATTAGCATCTATATCTAGAAAGTCATCCACGGATATGGAATTCACATTAGGTCTATCCCATTAAACGGATAAAGAGTGTACTAAACATGGTAATTTGTATGAAAACGAGTTTTTGGGACTGCTTAAAACAGTTCGTAATAACCGAGTTCGTATTAAAAGATGTATTTTATATGAAAATCGTTGCCAAAACGTCGGGACTTTTTAATTAGTTCGTATTAACCGAGGATTCGTCTTAACCGAGTTCGTCTTAACCGAGTTCGTCTTAAGCGAGATTTACTGTATATGTATTTAAATTTCTAGTTAAGATTTTATTTATTTATATTTATTTTTATTTAATTTTGTTTTCTGGGATATTTTTATTTCTTCATATTGACAGAAAATATTTTTGATTTCCGGCCTTTTTTTGAAAAATTTGTTATATATAAGTTTTTAATTCTTAAAACAAAATTTTATCAATCAAATTATAATAATAATTTCCCAGAAGAAGTCACCCAATGTGAAGACGAAATATAGGAAATAAATAATTATAATTTATAAATAAAAGATCTGAAGCTCGTTTAAAGTAAAATCATTGAATAAAAGAAGATCAAAGAAAACTTAATAATTTTAGTAAAAGTTTATAAAAACAAATTTCTTTCAAAAATACGAAACAAATTAAAAAAAAAAAAAAAAACATTAATGTGAACTGAAATAGATCATAGTTTTGAGTTAAGGCCTCATTAGTTGTTACTTTCTGTTGCCGTTCTGTGTCGTTCTGTTCTGTAGGTAATTTTTTGTAATTACTTTTTCTGTCAAAGGAATCAGCTGTTTAAAAAGTAAAATAAACTCCAACCAAAAACATTCAAATCAGGGATGATAAATGCGATTTTAAAATAGTACCAACCTGCATATAAAATAGTACTTTTTCGGCATCACAAGTATAAAAAAAAATTTAAATATAAATTAACAAACAAATCTTTGTACCCTCCAAAATAAACAATTACAAATGAAACAACAAAAATATATTAAAAAAAAATATATGTTAAGAGGTGAAAACAAAATTTTGAGGGGAAAAACTTTTTTGGATGTAAAAAAATAGTGTCGTGAAAAACAGTTTTGAGGTAACAAAACTATTTTTGAGGTGAAAAAAAAAAATTTTTGTGTAGAAAAAAGAATTTGCGGTGAATTTTAAATATTATTCACCTCTTAGCGTCTGGTGGAAAAATATGACGTTATATTTTATACACCAGACACTATAATGAATTCTAATAATATACAGTGCATTATACACCAATTTGTATGGAAAATTTAGAGGTACTTTCACTCATTACTTTTGAACCGATTTTGCTCATTTTCAATACCAAACTTTTCGGAAAAATGTAAATAAAGCTATGTAAAAACGAGCAGTGCGTACTAAGAAAATTAGCCGATATTGATTTAAAAAATTTAAAAAATTTTGATATTTTTTCTTTAATTCACCAAATTTTTAATATTTTTTGAATGTGCTATTAATATCTTGCTGTATTGAATTACGTTTCTCACAGTTTTTTTGCGAATTCAATCCTTGTGATTGGTAGCAAACAAATTTGTTCGTGAACTCATTCGATTTTAAAAACACGCAGCTAATAGTCAATTTGACATTTTTATAAGATTTTTATTATTTACTTTTTTGAAAATCAAAATTAGTTAATAATAATTATAACCCTTAGTGATTGAATTCAATAATTGGTTTAATCGATTAATTAAACTCAACTATAATCATCTGTAATCAGTCGCACTCAGTGAAATCATGTGATTGAATTCACAGCGTTTGGTTCGAAATTAATGCATTGTTCATATGGGACTGCAAATCGAATTAATAATTATTGAATTTTAAAGGGACCAAGAAATTCATACATAGAAAAATTTGTAAATTGTACTAAATGAGTCATAGGAGTATCATGGTACATCTGAGGTTCAAATAGTGCCATAAAAAGTACTATAGTACCAACTTTATCATCCCTGATTTCACAACAAACATACGCACTTTAGGCTGTCACTTAACGTTGAATTCTATTTTCAATAGATTTGTCCGCAACAGAACAGAACGAAAAAGTGAAAACTAATCACACATACAGACTTTCATTTGAACAGAAACAAAACAGCTGATTCGTAACGGAACAGAACGTACAAACTAATTCTGCCTTAACTCGTTTAACTCGATTAACCGACCGAAATTGTTCAAGTTATTCGTTATTCGTTACTCGAAATTGGCCATTTTTAGTTACTCGAACAATTGTCTGACTAAAATTCATTCGTTAAACTAGTAACGGTTAACCGATTAAATACCAAACTAGCTACCATCTAAAATGTTAAATATAAAATAAAAGTCTATTTTAAATTTGTGTAGTATGGATAAATAATTTTATTTAATTAGCGATTAAACAAAAGAAATTTTCAAAAAAAAATTATATAAAAATATGTTTGAGTTACTTAAAAAAATAAAAATAAAAAGTCAGTCCAAAAAAGCATCAACTAAAAAACATAAATTGTTCCCCTTAAGAAGGTGGCAAAAATGTAGTTGTAATTATTTTAAATTCGACCGCTTTATGTCCGGATATTGGCGACTCTTTATTTTCGTTATTTTGCGAGACATCTTTTAAATTAAGTACATCAGATTCAGTTTCATTTAGAGTAGCAGCATCAGTAACATCTCTAACAGAGCTCTCAAGATGTTCAATATTTTCCATTATAGTCGATTTAATTTCATTCATCTTATTTTCGGTACTTCCGTTTTGTGAATTCGTTGTTGTAAGTTTAATACCATCACCAATTCTAAAATTTTTATCATTTTCCTTAGTGATTTCAATTCCAGAATCATTTAATTTACTAATACCAATTTCCATATTATTTACACTTTTTGGATTAGTTTCATTTTGCTTAACATTCAATATTCCACCACCAATTTTTAAATTTTCATTTTGTAATTCAGTAAGTTTTTGCATATTTTTTAGTATAATATCTTGTTTTTTAAGTTTTTTATTTTGTTTTAAATTTTTATCATTTGAAATGTTATCAGAATTTTGCATTTCTACAATTGCATCGGCCACCGCTTGTTTACTAATTTAAAAGAGAAATAGTTTAATTAGAAATAAAATTTTGAAAATTAAAAAAAAAAAAAAAAAAATGTTAGTAGTTACATATGTACAAGTAAAACAATATCATTGGGTTAGGGAAATAGTTTTTTCGTAATTGATATCAAAAATTTTGTTAGTTACTTGGAAGCAGAAAAAAATAGATTATTTAGGGCAAGTAACGTTTCTAAAAATAACCAGAGTTTAACTTTAACCACAGATATTTCCATACAAATTTGGCATTAATAACTATGGTTAAGCACTAAACTTTGGTTATGTTGAGATAAGTTAGCAGGTCATAGGGATGTTTTTAAGCTCTGTATGTTTAACTCTTTACGGCATGAAACTCGGGATTTAAAAAAAAGCTATATATTTTAGTAGAAAATGCCAAACAAAAATTTTACATATTTCAGCCTGTTTCAAATATGATCATTGTTAAGGATTTTATTGAAGGATAACGAATCGTTATATATATATTAATATGATGTATCGCATTAATAGCTATAGAATATATATATAGAATATCAACGGACGATATCTCCAAGATAAAACTTTCAGATGACATAAAAAGTTTTGTTAATACATCTTAATTTGCAATGTTATAACGTCCCGAATATAGTGAAAACAGGGTTTATTAAAACTTTAGCTTCAGATATATTTTAAAAACTTGATGCGATGGAGAAATTCAAAGGTTAGATTCGGATTCAGCGCACATCAATCCTTTCGAAAAGTATATTCTAGCCTAGCATAACTTTTTGGCCTGTATTATTTTTAATACATTAAACAAAGTGTAGCGGTACATTTTTACATTTGCTGAAAGTTGATCCTTCATTTGCATCATTTTTTTCGACTCAACAAGCGACGGTTTTTTTTAAACTTGACAGTTAAGTAAATCGAAGGAACCAAATCGAGGGTATTCCCAAATTGATTAATCGAATGATCAATTTAGTTCCTAAATTGTAAATCGAATGAATTCTATGATTGATAAAATTGAGTTAGATAAATTTATTGAATTAGATTTTACTAAATTCGAGCGATTGAAACAACCCAGGTAAAAATTGCCGCTGGTACAAAAAAAAAGCACTGGCAGAGTGTTTGTTAATAGTAATGCAAAGAAAAAAGCTTTGGGCAAGCACTTATTTGAAAGTTAGGTTGTAATGTAAATTTGGCTTTACATTTCTTCTCTTAGTAAGACATTCGGGATGAATTTGATTTAATTGTATTAAGCTACAATATATTTTAAGGAATCATATTACTTAAAACTCGAAATTTGTATTCGAATTTGAACAATTGTCTAATCTTGACTTCATATTTAGAAAAAAAAATACTTCGAATAAAATTTTTACGAAAAACGTTATTTTCACTACTACAATTCCCAATTTAAAGTAAAAAATACAAATTTCAGTTTAATTTTTCTTGATTTTTTAAAAAAAAAAAAACTGTTCAATACATTTCATATTTATAAATTTTAAGAAAATTTTTCAAATAGCAAAAGTAAGTCCCGGTTCACACACGGCAATTTTACTTGCGCAATTTTTCTTCAATTCTCCTTTGAACTTGCTTTTGTGTTCACACAGGAAAAGTTTGTTTCATCAATTTTCGTATATCAACATGCAGTGTTGAAAATTGCGGATGACAAAACAAAACGGAATTGGAGTACGGGCAAGTCTGTACCCCCTTCCATTCTCTTTTCCTCCCTCTTCTATAACCTCAAGAATTGCGCAAGTAAAATTGCCGTGTGTGAACCGGGACTAAAATCTTCAAATTTTATCAATTTCAATTCGAAATCATTTAATATTACTATATATCTAAAGTGTGAATTAAATTTTTTTTTCCATTTTATTTCATAATTTAATTTATTATTAAAATACAAAAATAAAAATATTGGGTTTCACTAAAAATTAGGGCAAGGAATTTCATTCAAATGCATTTTGTCAAAATCGATTTTGACCAAATGCTTTTCAGAATCAATGAATTTGCAACAAAATAGAATCGATTTGTTGTTGCATATTTTTGCATGTGTTGTTATAAATGCATATTTATGCATATTTTGCTATAAATGTATATTTATATGGCATATTTTGTCTTTTTTGTTGCACTTAACCCATATTTTCAATTTAATTGAATATTTTTGCATATTTTGTAAAAATTAAAATAAAGTTTTAATTTAAAATAAACAAAAGAAAACATTTGTAACCCTGATTATAGAATTTAGTTCTCATTTGCTAGACATTTATATTAGATTTCATTTTTAAACCAACATTCTCCAGTAACAAATCAATTTTTAAAAATCCAAAAGTTGTACGTGCATATTTTATTGATTTTTAGTGTATATTTTTGGAGTTTTAGTGCATATTATTTGGTTTTTGTGCATATTTCGATTTATATGCATATTTTTTGCACATTCTTTACTGCATACTTTAAGCGCCTTTTATTTTACCATTGTTACTAATGCTTTGCCAACGTTTCAAAAACCGAACGGCCAAGGTTGGCCCATCACTTTAACTTTTGAAAATCGGACGTTCTGCCAACGCTTTTACCACAATATACAGTCCTTTGCCAACGCTTTACCGTTTGTATTTTTCTACCTGGGGAATTACTAACATCGAGTTGTCACACGCAAAATTCCCATAAAGGAAATTTGTGCGCTCGATGTTAGTCACTCGCTTAAACTAATGAACACAGCTGCAAATGCAATAAAAAAACCTTTTTATTTAAAAGAAAATTATATTCGATTTTAAGGGAATTCATTCATAAGATGATTCTCGAAACTCTGATAAGCAGGTTCCTTATAAACCTAAAAAACTTTGTATGTTGTGTATGATGAAAATCGATAGATGTTGATCGATTTGCTTAAAGATCAAAATTTAAATAGTGAATAAGAAAGGCGGCAAGTAGTTTTAAAATTATTTTAAATTCCTTCAATTAAATCATCAACATCGGAACACCTTTTTATACTCGTAGTAAAAAAAATTTACGAAATATTAAATTTTCAACAACGATCGATAAAAAATCGGTCGTATTAACGAAAAAATTATTTCCCATTTCCTAATAATTAATTTTAATGAAAAAGCGTCATTTAAAGATCAGCGTTTTATTATTTTCTATAGTTCGAATACAAGTTAAACATAATTAAATTCTTTATTATTATTTTAACAAAATGTTTTTATAAACATTATAAAAAAAAACATATTAACTTAAATTTATACTTTTGATTTAATGACTGACGTCTTTTAAATATTAAAGTATTCGAGGTAGTGTTCAAAGAAATATATATAGTGCACATTAATTTAAGCTATTGTTTTAAATACAATATTGAATAAGAAATATTTTATTTAATATTTTTTTCATTTCTGTTTTGTAATAAATGATCGTCATGTTTAAGCTTGTTTCACGCGCTATGCACCTCTATCCAGCCATAACTACTATTTCCCAGTATTAATGATACGAAATGTCATTCGTATCACCAATACCGGGATATAATAAATATGGATGGACAGAGATGGGTGGCGTGTGCATTATCCCTTAAATTACATATTTTTGGTTTTATATATCTGTGGTCACAAGTCATAACAGCCTAAGTCTGTTTTTCAAATTTTTCAGGAGAGCAGTTTAAAGTTTCAAATCCTCACTGAAAATAAGGAGTCGGTTTTTTTTTTTTTTTTGTTTAACTTTCTTACAGATTCTAGGGAAACGTAGTCTGTTAATTATTTCCTTAAAAAAAAAAAGAGTTGTTTATATATGTAGTCAAAAGATATAACAAAAAAACACTTACACCCATATTCATAAGTTAAAGTTAGCAGTTACTTATACATCGCAACCAACGAGCTGCTTACTGGAATCCATTTTTTGCTTATAAGCTTGTTAGCATAGAGGTTATTCATAACACATTTTAATCTGTCAACTTAAATTTAAAAAATCAACCCTAAATTTCTATGATGCCACAGTGTAGTTCTATAGGTGGCCCCTTTTTTTGCAAAACAACTCTGATTTTTGACGTTTGCAATTGTGTTTTTCCCACAAAAAAAAATGTGCTTAAAATAATGGAAAAAAAACATCTTAAAACTGGTAAAAGCGGAAAAATCTGTTAAGTACTTATAAAAAGATAAGTTAACTGGGAACAAGATGAAAAGGTAATATAAGATATTTATTTTTCATCATTATTTTACATTTATGTTATTTTTAACATGTATTTACAGGATTTGTTAAATAGACTAGTTATGCCAGCTGCAGTTGGCATTTTAATATATTCGGCTCATTGAAATTCACCGTTCGTTGTTGCGGACCCAACACCTTGACGTTTATAGAACTTGAAGATACGGTGGAATCTGTAAACCGTTATTTTTTTCTTTCAGGTCATTTTTGACCAAATCAATTAATTTTTTACAAAATTCATTGTCAGTATAAACAAAACGCACGATTACGGGCTCTATTTAATAAAAAGTCTAATGATTCTAAATTATATATCGTTCAAATAATTTAGATATTAAAAAATAATTATAAAAAATAAAAATGTATATTTATTTTTTATAATTTCGCAGTCACTTTGACAGAAAACAGCTCCTTTCTAAACTCTTAACAACAGTTTAGAAGCTTGTTAAGATAAACTTAACGAGAGTATGACAAGTGTATTATGAATAGCATACATGTTAACTCCTTGCTAACTTTAACTTATGAATATGGGTGTTAGGCTCTTATGACTTGTTAAATAAAAAATGTCAAAAAGTTAAAGTTGAGTTAGGCTATTATTCCACATGAAATAAAAACTTAACTCAATTTATGTTTATGAAAAATCGCTATTGTAATACGAGAGCTTAATTAAAGTTAGGAAAAAAATATTTTCTTTATTTTGCGGAATAACGACATAAGTTGATTTAGGCAATAATGAAAAAATAATGTTTCTACTTATTGTCATCTTAAATTGAGTTAGGCGGCTAAGCAAAACTAAAAAATAAGAATAAAAAACACTTAACTTGAACAATTATAAGTTAGGGGCTGTTATGCCTAAACAATCATTTAGAAAAATAACTTAGCCTTCGCACTCCTAAAGCTTTTTACATACGTAGTGTACCGAAACCCACCCGGCTGGGTTCATCATATCTTACACATATTTCAAATAAAAAAAAATGCATTTATTCCAACATTTCATAATGGATTAATGACGAAGAGAAAATGAGAAAAACGAATAACTACAAAAAACTATAACAAGTACCGTTAACCCATTACTGCCTATTTAGTATTTAAATACCCAAAAAAGAGCCATCTTAAAAATATATAGCTAAGTCCAGGGAAGAGGTGCAACAAATTGATTTTCACAGACAGGTAGAGAAAGAATACAGCTACTTATGGAGTTAGCGGTTCAAAAGCCTGCAAATTTACATAGTCGGAAAAATTGCACGGAAATGCCTCTGAAAAATTGGGGAAGTAAAATGTCGGAAAACTTTCCTGTTAGCTAAAAGTCTTATTAGTTCTTTATCGTACAAATACGCATTTTACAGATTAATGAAATACTCTTGCTTGAAATATCGATTATTTTCAAGTAGAAATGGAGAGTTTTACGGTTAAGATCATTAAATAAATGTTTTATTGAAGAAAACATGGACGATTTATTGTATATCAGTGGTTAATTTATAAGTCGCAAGTATGGGAAAAAATATGTACCAAATACCTTCTAAGATATTAAACATTGAATGAGTGACATTTCATCGATATTGGACAATGGAATCGGGGTCAGTCATTAATGGGTTAACAATACATACCCGTGAAGCATTAGCAGAAATGTGCATATGTATTAGAGAAATCAATCATTTCTTGTTCAAACAAAGTGCGAACATTGTTATATGGGCCAATTTATTTCGCGCTATATTTTGGATAAATTTGTCAAAATGTTATTGTATTTCGAATAGTAAAGCAACATTTTTAAAAAATAATAAAGCTTTCTGTACTATATAAAGGCAATTCTTATACTACACAGAATCAATTTTCAATTAAAATGTCTGTTGATTCAATTAAAATTTTAATTGAATTCGGTCCTATTAAAGATCTTGTAGTATTAAATTTGTAACTATTTAATTGATTTTTTTTAATGAAGGTTTTAATCATATCTATTAAAAATTTAATTGAATATTGTTTTTAATTTCAAACAAACTTTTAGTAGATAGAATTAAAACTTTAATTGCAAACTGCAAAAAATCTAAAAAACATTTAGGAAAAATTAGCTAAAGTTAAAAAAAAATCGCAAAAATTGGCCAAAATTAAAAAAAAAAACGCTAAAACTTTAAAAAATGATCAAATGTTAAAAAAAATCAAAGTTGGAAAAAAAATTGTTAATAATAGGAAATAATTTTTAATTTATAACGAGCTTTCAACCTCCGTATATTTACAAAAATAAAGCAAATCAAACATATTAGCTAGGTTGATACTAGTATTTCGATCTGGCTAAAGATCTCATCAGAACCCGAAGTTTTAGAAAAGCTAGAGCCTATATAATAGGCAGAACTTTAACAAAAAACCTATTAATAATCAATGTTGCTCCATTCTTGTCTTCTTAGTAATCAACCACGTGGTTAGGTCTTTTCCTAACAAGCATCATGACGTTACTAAATTTTGAAGACCAAAAATGTTCTATTTATATAAAAAATTTTTAGTGTGTACTCTGGCTCAAGTAATATTTTTTACAGTTATATTAGTTTTTTGTTTTTATATACATCGAGATTATTTTTATGTTATTTTTAATTTATAACGAGCTTTCAACCTCCGTATATTTACAAAAATAAAGCAAATCAAACATATTAGCTAGGTTGATACTAGTATTTCGATCTGGCTAAAGATCTCATCAGAACCCGAAGTTTTAGAAAAGCTAGAGCCTATATAATAGGCAGAACTTTAACAAAAAACCTATTAATAATCAATGTTGCTCCATTCTTGTCTTCTTAGTAATCAACCACGTGGTTAGGTCTTTTCCTAACAAGCATCATGACGTTACTAAATTTTGAAGACCAAAAATGTTCTATTTATATAAAAAATTTTTAGTGTGTACTCTGGCTCAAGTAATATTTTTTACAGTTATATTAGTTTTTTGTTTTTATATACATCGAGATTATTTTTATGTTATTTTTAATTTATAACGAGCTTTCAACCTCCGTATATTTACAAAAATAAAGCAAATCAAACATATTAGCTAGGTTGATACTAGTATTTCGATCTGGCTAAAGATCTCATCAGAACCCGAAGTTTTAGAAAAGCTAGAGCCTATATAATAGGCAGAACTTTAACAAAAAACCTATTAATAATCAATGTTGCTCCATTCTTGTCTTCTTAGTAATCAACCACGTGGTTAGGTCTTTTCCTAACAAGCATCATGACGTTACTAAATTTTGAAGACCAAAAATGTTCTATTTATATAAAAAATTTTTAGTGTGTACTCTGGCTCAAGTAATATTTTTTACAGTTATATTAGTTTTTTGTTTTTATATACATCGAGATTATTTTTATGTTATTTTTAATTTATAACGAGCTTTCAACCTCCGTATATTTACAAAAATAAAGCAAATCAAACATATTAGCTAGGTTGATACTAGTATTTCGATCTGGCTAAAGATCTCATCAGAACCCGAAGTTTTAGAAAAGCTAGAGCCTATATAATAGGCAGAACTTTAACAAAAAACCTATTAATAATCAATGTTGCTCCATTCTTGTCTTCTTAGTAATCAACCACGTGGTTAGGTCTTTTCCTAACAAGCATCATGACGTTACTAAATTTTGAAGACCAAAAATGTTCTATTTATATAAAAAATTTTTAGTGTGTACTCTGGCTCAAGTAATATTTTTTACAGTTATATTAGTTTTTTGTTTTTATATACATCGAGATTATTTTTATGTTATTTTTAATTTATAACGAGCTTTCAACCTCCGTATATTTACAAAAATAAAGCAAATCAAACATATTAGCTAGGTTGATACTAGTATTTCGATCTGGCTAAAGATCTCATCAGAACCCGAAGTTTTAGAAAAGCTAGAGCCTATATAATAGGCAGAACTTTAACAAAAAACCTATTAATAATCAATGTTGCTCCATTCTTGTCTTCTTAGTAATCAACCACGTGGTTAGGTCTTTTCCTAACAAGCATCATGACGTTACTAAATTTTGAAGACCAAAAATGTTCTATTTATATAAAAAATTTTTAGTGTGTACTCTGGCTCAAGTAATATTTTTTACAGTTATATTAGTTTTTTGTTTTTATATACATCGAGATTATTTTTATGTTATTTTTAATTTATAACGAGCTTTCAACCTCCGTATATTTACAAAAATAAAGCAAATCAAACATATTAGCTAGGTTGATACTAGTATTTCGATCTGGCTAAAGATCTCATCAGAACCCGAAGTTTTAGAAAAGCTAGAGCCTATATAATAGGCAGAACTTTAACAAAAAACCTATTAATAATCAATGTTGCTCCATTCTTGTCTTCTTAGTAATCAACCACGTGGTTAGGTCTTTTCCTAACAAGCATCATGACGTTACTAAATTTTGAAGACCAAAAATGTTCTATTTATATAAAAAATTTTTAGTGTGTACTCTGGCTCAAGTAATATTTTTTACAGTTATATTAGTTTTTTGTTTTTATATACATCGAGATTATTTTTATGTTATTTTTAATTTATAACGAGCTTTCAACCTCCGTATATTTACAAAAATAAAGCAAATCAAACATATTAGCTAGGTTGATACTAGTATTTCGATCTGGCTAAAGATCTCATCAGAACCCGAAGTTTTAGAAAAGCTAGAGCCTATATAATAGGCAGAACTTTAACAAAAAACCTATTAATAATCAATGTTGCTCCATTCTTGTCTTCTTAGTAATCAACCACGTGGTTAGGTCTTTTCCTAACAAGCATCATGACGTTACTAAATTTTGAAGACCAAAAATGTTCTATTTATATAAAAAATTTTTAGTGTGTACTCTGGCTCAAGTAATATTTTTTACAGTTATATTAGTTTTTTGTTTTTATATACATCGAGATTATTTTTATGTTATTTTTAATTTATAACGAGCTTTCAACCTCCGTATATTTACAAAAATAAAGCAAATCAAACATATTAGCTAGGTTGATACTAGTATTTCGATCTGGCTAAAGATCTCATCAGAACCCGAAGTTTTAGAAAAGCTAGAGCCTATATAATAGGCAGAACTTTAACAAAAAACCTATTAATGACAAGAATGGAGCAACATTGATTATTAATAGGTTTTTTGTTAAAGTTCTGCCTATTATATAGGCTCTAGCTTTTCTAAAACTTCGGGTTCTGATGAGATCTTTAGCCAGATCGAAATACTAGTATCAACCTAGCTAATATGTTTGATTTGCTTTATTTTTGTAAATATACGGAGGTTGAAAGCTCGTTATAAATTAAAAATAACATAAAAATAATCTCGATGTATATAAAAACAAAAAACTAATATAACTGTAAAAAATATTACTTGAGCCAGAGTACACACTAAAAATTTTTTATATAAATAGAACATTTTTGGTCTTCAAAATTTAGTAACGTCATGATGCTTGTTAGGAAAAGACCTAACCACGTGGTTGATTACTAAGAAGACAAGAATGGAGCAACATTGATTATTAATAGGTTTTTTGTTAAAGTTCTGCCTATTATATAGGCTCTAGCTTTTCTAAAACTTCGGGTTCTGATGAGATCTTTAGCCAGATCGAAATACTAGTATCAACCTAGCTAATATGTTTGATTTGCTTTATTTTTGTAAATATACGGAGGTTGAAAGCTCGTTATAGGAAATAATGTTTATTCAAAATTAAAAAACGCTCAAATTGGAAAAAAAAAAATCGCCCAAATTGAAAAGCTCGTTAATATTACAAAAAATCGCCAAAATTTAAAAAATATCTATAATTGAAAAAATCACTTAAATACAATTTAAAACGTCTATAGCGAACTTCTAATTTAATAATTTTTTTTTCTTTAATTTTAATGATTTTTTTAAATGTTGCCTTTTTTATTCTTTGTTGTTTTATGGGTTATAAACACAGGACTTTTTGTGTGCACCAAATTTATTTTCAATTTAATACTTATTACTAAACTTTTAGTTGGAAATGGGTTTGAAATCAAACAAAAGATTGAGATTCTTTTGACAATAATTTTCTCAGTGTAAATAGTGATAAAAAAACAATATTCTGAAACAAGGGGTGGGTTTCGGGAGACGAAGTAGAAAAATTGAAAAAACTAAAAAAAAATTAGAAAGAATATTCGAATTTTTAATAATTTAACAGTTTCTGATAAAAATAAAAAACTTAGTCACTGAGTTGAAAGAATTTTTTTTTTTGACCAAAAACCCATTGAAGGTCTGCAAACCCCACCCAGGTGGGTTTCAGGAGTGCGAACGGTAAGGTATTAGGTTTTTGAGGGTAAATTGCCGTCGTAGAAAAGGAAACATGAAATATTGACAGCAAATAGATTTAGACACTCTGAACAAGATGGTAGTAAAAACTCAATTTTGTCCTAACTCGAGTTAGGCCGTTAGATTTATGACCACTGATATATTTTTATAATACAACTTAAAATTCATTCGTTGTAGTTTAATAGTTGATTAGTAGAAGTAATATAAAAAAAGCTTGGCTTTAGTAGATAAATAATTTGGAATTTTGGAAAATAAAAAAAATTTAAATAATTAAAAAAAAAAATTAATAATCATAACCGGAATGTAGACGTGCACTGAAAAATATAGGAAAAAACAATGCGAACATATTGAAAATAATACCAAAATAAACTCAAAATTAAATCAAATGAAAATTTTGTAAATGAAAAATTTGCGAAAAAAAATAATGAATAGAAAATTAGTGAACTATTTTGAACAGGTAGTTAGCAAAAGAAAATGGTGTTAGAATGATTTTATCATTTGTTAAAATTACTTATGCTAATTTTAATAAAAAATATATGTATATTTATGTATATTAAGTTTAGTTTTTTTGTTCATGGAATTTTAAGATGCCAACATCTTTAATGGAAGCAAACTCACGTTGCACGCGTATCTTCATCAGAGCTACGTCTGTAAAAATTTAATGATAAATATGATTTTGTTCTGAATTTAATAGCATCGACTAAGTGTTTAATATTTAAATGTTTTATGATTATAATAATGAAATAAGCTTATTTAATAATAGGTGTTCTAATCTTTTTCCAGTTTTTAATTTGAAATTTGCATTTTATTACAGAACTCTATGTTTATCTTAAGATATTATTGTTATTAGTCGAGGAATTTAGATTTTGGATAAAAATTGTTAGACCGTGTATTTTTTTAAAGGTGCTAAAACAGGAGTAAAAATTAGAGATGTCACGAATATTCGGTAGTATATATGCGGTAGTATATAGGCGAATATATGTTTTTACTATTAGGGCGATACCGAATCGGTTAAAACAAAATAGCTCAAAACCTGTATTTGTATTTAAGATATTGAGAAAATCAAGTTTTTAATATAAATTTTTTTTTAAAATGCCAAAAACGGATGTTTGTATGGTTTGAGATGAAATTAAAAAAAATTATTATTATGTTAAATTTTGTGAAAGGCGTGGTAGAGAAGAATGAGTATATTTTCTAAAAATCATAACTACATTGTAAATTTTCAATTTTCTGAATCAGACTGCGCAGTTTCTGGTATTGAACATGCACTCGCACTACAGGTCGAGCTTTGTTGTGATTAAAACTAGTTTTATTCTATACACGGTGTTTTTGTTCTTGCATACATAATCTCAGAATTACAACTCCAACAACACAACAGTTCTATTTTTAGAAACTTACCTCACTCTAATGTCCACTGTTTTCCCATATGTTGTAAGTGATGCCACATCTATGATATATTCTTTGTATATTCGATAGATGGCGCTTACGTAGTTAGGGAAGAATTGCCAGAGAGTATAGTGTACTTTTTATATATAATTTACATGAATATATCCGGTATTCGATTAAAACCGAATATTTGGTAAAGTGCAGAATACAATATTCGTGACATCTCTAGAAAAATTAATTCATTTTTTAATGAAACAATTTTTTAAATTTACAAAATTTAGACTGGTGTCGGCAATGTCTCTGAAGAGGATCGTGTGGCTGACCGCATTAAATGTCTTCGATAGTTCAAGAGCCATTAGAACCATCCTTTCGCAAGGGCGACTCGGTTTAGACCGTGGCTTATCTTTTTGCTTGTTTTACCTTGAACCAACACTCAGGGGATGCCTTCTACTAATTGTATGATATCAGGAAAATAGGTTATAGCTTGCAGGGAAGATGTCAGCAGGAAGACGATTCTACATTCGGCTAGTCCGACTGAAAAACAAATTTTTTTCTGTAGTGCGTTGTGCGACTTGCTGGACAAGAGAACAAACGAAAGAGATCTACTCGATACGCGGTTCCTCGGTATGACCTCACTTATCTCAGTAGAACACGTCCCATGGTAATATCTATAGAGCAGAGTTGCACGACCCAGATTCCGACGATACTCCAACGAGTCTATAGAGTTTGACACCCTACTGTCGTTGATAAGCATCGACGTACTCCGTTGCGCACGATCCAGAAGCCCAAAACAGACTTTGAAGCTCCTACCGATATATGAGTGTTGTACTCCATGTTCGGTCGAATGGAGTGAGGTGTTTCTAGATCCCAGACACTTGAATGCTTCTTTCGACACTTGAATGATGTGTTTGTAAATGTGATGGACATCAAACCGAATTCTCATGGCCACCACATCAATAGTAACCGAATCCTTTATAACGATGCCAATTAGTCAATATACAACATTGGGATTAAAATCGATCCTGCTTGTCGAAGGTAATTATTGAGTGTGTCATTCATAATCTTCCATTTTCTCCCAACTTTCTTAAGTCATGGCCTACGATCGAAAGAAAATTAATGACAAATGTTGCTGTCATCTCAAATCAAAAGCATTTATAATATCCAACCATTTTGTTTTTACAAAACATGGGAATAGTCTTCGCGATTGGTGATAAAAGACAGATAGGCCTGTAAGATACTCCCTAACGGGATCACCCTGCCCACTTTCCAGAATCCGGCACAATCAGGATGGATAACGACAAACTGAGAATCTTTGTCAGGTACTCGACTTTGGGCACATCCAGCTATATGAGCATCAGCCTTCAGTCGGGTCCAATTCCGTTAGATGGCTTGGCACTTTTAATAGCTTCTGCAACCTGTATTAACGCAAAAGCCTGTGGTTTCTCAATAACTCGGAGTTGGTGAAGTTTCCATATTGTCTCTCTCGTCGTGCTCTATGAACTGCCACCTGAAAAAGTTCGAGCACTCCTAAGAGTTATATACTGTTCTGTCGTCCAATGTTATCGGGACACCGTCACCTTTCTTTTACGGATTCAAGAGAGATTTTGCCCTATACCATAGCTGACTGGTTCCATAAGTAAATGTGCTGACCTTTCGGTTAAGTTGGCTGATACTCGCTAGGGTTACTCATCTGCCAATACTGCTGCCTCTGCTGGGAAGTTAGGCCTAACGATCGGCAACCTCCCAGATGGTATGAATCGAGTAGCCGCTGCCTTGACAACTACTTTCTTTCCGCCAAGCTCAAACTGGTTGAGGTGCGTTGCTCATTAAATATGCGGCTGGTTAACTCTCTAAAGGCCAACCAGTTAGTTTGCTCTTGTTGATGTAAGTACGTATGGTGAGGTGATGTGAGGCCAATAACATAATCGGTAGCAAAGAGGCTTTATTTATCAGATATTCGTTACAAATAGTGATGTCTGACGGGATAGTGGTTCCCCCACAAGGAACATGATTTATATAAAGGTGGGTGCGTCTTTAAAAACATTCCTCTGATAGCCAATTTGTCCATATT
Source organism: Delia radicum (assembly GCA_021234595.1). Classification (NCBI taxonomy): domain Eukaryota; kingdom Metazoa; phylum Arthropoda; class Insecta; order Diptera; family Anthomyiidae; genus Delia; species Delia radicum. The sequence goes on from CM037851.1 coordinate 235,479,504, forward strand.
AAATATGTATATTTAAAATTTATGAAAAATAAATTTAAAAACCAAAAAAAAATTGAATTAATTTTTTCCGCGCCCCTAAACATGAGATTGTGCACCTAAAAAAATACGTGTCTACTAATTTGTTGTCCTCTTCAAGTGATTCCTCTACAATACAGGGGCAATTATAGACAAAGATTTAACTATCGGAGAGTATAGTTTTTTTTAAATTAAGTCGATGTCAACAGTATTTACTGTTAATATAGAAAGGAAATGGGTTGGAGTTTTAGATTATAGTATTTATGACCGATTACTTGATGTCCAGTTAAAATTTAACAAACAGTTAAGTTGAAAATGTATATGGGGAACAACAACAAATGTGTCAGTTAAGGTCCCAATTAGTAGCTAACGGAACATTCAGTAATCGGGCCTTAGATGGTGTTTTTACAAGACGTTCGCCGCTACACGAATGATTGACAACATGTATTTTGTTTTTGTATTGCATGTATTTTGTTATTGTTTTTTCGTTCGTGTGAAACAAACCGTCATCTAGAAACATTGTCTAAGATTGGAAATGTGTACTTTAGTCCATTTCCAATCAGTCTTATTAGATTTTTAATTGTTTAGACAACTTATTTAAAATGCAATTTTAAATTAAAACAATTACTTTAGTTTGGCTTTTTTTTTCGTTGCAAATGAAATTAAAAATGAAATGTAGTACTAAAGAAAATAGCGTGAATATATTCATTAAAATTAAAAATTTTTGTTTTAAATTTCTAACAATACATACCTTGCATCTTCATTCGTACGCATTGCTAAAGCAGCAACTTCAAAAATACCAATAAAGAAACATAGCATCAATGGTCCAAATATAGCTCCCTGCCAACCAATCCAATACATGCCGCCAGCAATTGCCAAACCCGTTAAATATGGATGACCACCGCTGTAAATTTAATTTATTTGAAATAACTTTATACAAAAATAATGTAGGTAAACCATAACTTACCCCTTCATTTCCGCATATATGGCTGCCTCAAAGTATGGTGGCACAAAGAACTGTAAGACAAATAATACAATACCAGCATATAGACGATCTTGTGCCAACCAAAGTTCTAACAAAGCTGGTAAAGCACACCAATAACTACCCAAAAAGGGAGCAGCCGATAAAATAGCCGCTAAGGCAGAGGGTAGAAATACAATACGAGCTCCAAAAATCGTATGAACCAACCAGGTAAATAAGCCAGTAAAAATAGAACTTTTAAACATGGAAATCAAAACTCCAGAAATGGAATTTTCTAAGGCTTCGGCAATTTTGGAACCTGATGTTGAGACACCTAAATATCTGGTAACTTGTAAAGGAGCATATTTAGTTTGGCTACTGGAGAGTAAATAAAATAGCGCCGTAAAGAAAACAATCTAAGAAAATATAAATGAAGGAAGTTAGAATGATAAAAGTTTTTTTTTTAAATATAATGCACAGTGGGATATCTCACAAAATTTTTTGAAATAATACTGCCATTTCTTACTTAGTAGTATGATTGCAATGAAATTTGAATGAACAATCATAAGTGACATAATATTGAGCTTAAGTTTTGATTTTGAACCTTCCAGAACACCCGGTGGCGATAATATGATCACCCAAAATAGGAAACTTTTTGCATATAAAATTATGAGTGCTCGCCATTTTTTTTTTTTTTTGTTTTTAAAAAAATTAACATATTTGTAATCTGCTAACAAAAAATATGCGTACATGTGTATAGTTCCCGAGATATTCCCATTTGAAAATGAGAAATTAAAAAAATTTGGTCCGACTCAAATCCAATTTTTTGCAAACAGCGGGACGAAATCGGCTCTAAGTTCTTTTTTAAAATATTGATTATTTAACTAAATAAAATCTTGATTAAATAATAAAAAAAATTAATTCAATATCTTGTTCCACTCAAAAACTACATTCGTTTAAAGTAGAAATTAAAAAATATATAAAGGGTGTTTTTTATACAGGTATATAACTTTAAGTAGGCAACACTTTTTTAACTGGTGGTTATTTCGTCAGCTGTCAAGTGATTTATGTTTAGTTTGGGTTGGCATTTCAACATGAATAGACTGACGCCTGAACAACGCTTCCAAATTGAGCAAATTTATTTTGAAAATCTTGGTTCTGTTTGAAGTACGTATCGCGCACTACGTCCATTTTACGGTCAAAATAATCGTCCATCAGAACAATTAATAAGATTAACTATGGAACGTTTTCGACCACGTTTACTCTAAATGATAATATGCATCCACAGAGACGTAGTACATTGCGTACAGAAGAAGTCATTGCTGCTGTAGAGCGTAGCGTAGAGGAAGACCCCAATCAGTCTATCCGTCAATGATTACTGACTTTTTAGTTCATCAATTGAACAACCATGATGTGCAGGAGCTGTGGTTTCAACAAGACGGCGCAACATGTCACACAGCTAGTACCACAATTGACAGCCAGCCGTGGCGGTCATATGCCAGAAGTCATATTTAAATTATAATGCCAGAAGATTGTCTTTTGAATAAAGTAAATTTATTGCCAATTTAAAAAGTTCATCTTTGTTTTATTCCATTTCAAAGTTATATACTTCTATAAAAAAAAACACCCTTTATATTAAATTTTTACGATTTTTTTCCAAAAATCACAAATTTTTTCCTCCAGATAAATATTTTCTTTCTCAGCATATAAAGTGTGCATAGTGTTCTGAAAGGTATTTTTATACAAAAGCGAGTTGTGTTAAAACAAATTTTGATTTCTATTTACTTGTCCCCCTAGCCGCCTCTAAAATTGCCACATTTTTAAGGCAAATATCAAATTTTACAAACTGTTAAAAATTGTGCACGCCTCCAATTAGGTAGCGGAAGTGGTTGTAGATACTCCAACTTATACCTAATTTATTGGGTAAGTCTCTTCGCAATGCCCGCTTTAAATGTAGACATAGCAGCATAAAATATAAAAATCCCATTTTTGGAATTTTTTTTTTGGGAATATACTTCTTATGCAAATATTTCTTATTATGAGTGTTTGTATTCACTTTTAACCTGTCTTCAATGATGCAAGATTTGAAAGCTGTGATGGGTGGTTAAAGTTAAGATATATGAATTTATTTACTCGATATAAAGACTACTAAGTTGTAGAAAAAATTACACGCAATCGCCCTGTATAATATTTAAGTATTGCTGAAATAAAGTCATTAAAGTGGAGTTAACCCGTTTTACTTAATACCCATTAGCAATCAATTATACAGATCCAGCTCTGCATACTTAGACACATTTTTTTTTTACCAGCAGCCACAATGTAACATACTATTAACACGTAGAGGATTAGAGAGAAATCTCAAAGTAGTTTTTTTTTGTATCTGCAATAAAACGTCATCAATTTGGAATTTTGTTTTGCACGGTATTTGTTTGTTAAAACTTTTTATGGCCCAACTGTAACATCAATTTAGAATGTGCGTATTAATCATTGTTTAAAATCCTCAGTGAACGGTACAGTTAATATTAAAAATTAAATTTAAAATAAGAAGTGTCTATTAAATAATATAGCCCTTGTGACATTGAACATTTTAAATTATAAATTGTACAATTACAATTTTATTTGCTGTAAAAAAAAAAAATCCAATATTTAAATAAATTTAAATTTTTTTGTGTGGATCCGGAGTGAAAATTTATTAAAAGGCTGGCTACCCATAATTAGGTCTACCCATTTGGGGAATGGTTGCCTACCTGTTATTTTACCAAAAAGGTCATACTTTATCCAGTTTGCTGGGAGTTTTACATAAGCGGAGGATGCTAAAATAAGCCTGAGGATTAAATTAAATTTATTATATACTTTGATATAGTTAGATCCTTAGGGATCTAAGCCCCTAAATATTTAAAACGTATGGGTAAGTCTCTTGAATACCGACTATTTTGAGTGCTTTATTAATTTGGCTCCTTCTTCTTTTATTTAATACCCCAGTCTCGGACTTTTAATATATGAAATACGAGCGGTCGAAAATTTCGTCTTCATATTGTTCTACCATACTTGGGGATATATGCTCAATTGAACTTAAATTTTATGCTCGAATACTTTTGGAAAACACTATTAACAATTGGAATTACCTACCTTCCGGGAAAAGTACTCCTAATACGGTCACCTTAAAGTTATTGGCGACTAATGATGAAAAGCTATCGTTAAATACTTAAGTATAACCCGTATAACCTAGTTAACGTTTTTTATATACCTAACCTCATATTAACTCCAGTTCTAAGCTTCGCTTATTAATATCCAATCTAACAATTTTGTCCTAATGGTATTAAACGGAATATTGTTTACCCTATGGTAAATAATATCGAAACAGTACTGCGAGCAAATAATATTTATTATTGGTATTAGTATATATCATATTATTACCCTTGAACCAGTGCTAAGATTTTTATTAAGTCGAAACAAAATTATTTTTTTTATACTAAACAGTATTAACCGGCTTACATCTAAATTTTGTGCACGGCAGCTGTTGCTAGATTTAATGTTATAGAAGAAAATTTACGCAAATACCCCCTCATATTTAAGATGTTTAATAACCTCACTAAAGGTACCTCTTTTTACCTTAAAACTGCCTTTGTTATATAGAGCACTGATTTGGTGTACACTTAGCACTATAGCATTTATCCAAACAATATTAATTGTCTACCATTATAAATTTTTTTTTTGTTATTTTTTTTTATTAATTATACCTTAATACCCTAATGCATGATTACGTTGAAAAAAAAAAAAAAAACAAAAAAAAAAAAAAACCAATGAGTTTATACAATTATTTTTGGGTATATTGAGTTGAATTTTAGCCCAGTGTAGTTGTTCAATTTTATCATGCATTAGGCCTTTATTATTTAATTTATAACCACACTTAAAGTATCTAACTATATTTTATATGAATTTACACTAACAACTATGAAATTATTTTCTACTACCGCTAATACCACTAAAATGCAAAACTAAATTCTTTAAATGCCGAAAACCCTAACAATACATTAACCAAATTCTCTTAAATAGTACAACACACAATCAACTTTACATCCAAAGACTCAACAGCAAGGATGGCAAAATTGGTACAATTGTACTTTTTTCGGTACAATTTGAAATTCAAAAGTACAATGGTACACCAATGACATATATAGTACAAATTAAATTTCCCTAGTTTTAGTTTCTAAACAGCTTAATAAAACAAGGTATTTCCGACTCTCAAATTTTATAAAACATCAATATCAAGAGAAAGAAAGAAAAATGTTAAGAACATTAAAAACTTTTGTAAGGACAATTTGTTAGATGAGGGCACAGACTGCAGTGTGTCCAAAAATTTAGCTGTAATAATAAGAATTTTTGACAATAAATGTAGTGATCGTTTTCTAGGAATAATCAAAATTGAGGATTGTATTTGATGCTACAATTAAAATGTTAAATGGAAATGACATTCCTATAAAACAGATAGTTGGTATAACCACCAATAATTGTGGGGTCTGTAAATGGTGTACAAACAAAATTTAAGGCCATTATTAAAAATTTATATACTAATGGCTAGATTTTGCCACATTTTAAATTTTGTGTCTTTGGATGCATCGAAATATGCTATATCATATGAAATTGAAAAATTTATGAGAGAAATCAAACACCATTTTTGTAACAGCTCCAGTCGACGTGAAGAGTTCATCAGTACTTTGGTACTGATGTCCATATAATTTTGAAGTATTCTTGTACGAGATAGTTATCGCGTCAAGAAGTAATAGAGCGAATTTTGGAACAATGGGAACCATAACACTATTATTTTACGTTAAATGATATTGAATCAGATTTTAAAAACTTTAAACTGCAGTTTATCATATCAATATTTTCAAACCCCAATTTTAAAATGACCTTTTTATTTTTAAAACATATTTTAAAAATTATTAATTCCATAAATTTTATGTACTTTTTATTTGTTATGTTATATTAATAGTACAAATGAAATGTATGTATTTTTTATGTTTTTAATAAATGTAAATAAAATAAATATTCAAAAAATGTGTTTTGGTACAATTATGTTCAAAAAAGTACAAATTTTAATGCAGGTTGGTACAATTTAAAAACTTCATTTGCCATCCCTGCTCAACAGGCCTGCTGATATCGGAGGAAGAGATTTCATGTAAGTGAAGAGAAATATTGTAATCATAATTCCTTTTGACTATTAATTTTGAGGTTAAACTAAAGAGAATGTCATTGATAATTAAACCCGTATTTGACTAAATTTTTTTTCTTGTTTAATATTTAAACATAATTTCTCTTAAATGTTACATTCTTTTGGGATTCTCTGTTGTACATTTTTTTTTATCGGTCATTGTGGATAGTTAGTAGGAATGTTTAAATACAAAACACTACTATAAAGATTCTTAAATTTTTTTTTTGCATTTTTGTTTTGCTAGCTAAATTTTTTTGTTTGTTTTATATATTTTACTTACATATTATTGAATATGGGACGTAACCCTAAGAATAAGTAACCGTAGTTAAGGTCTTAAAATACCATCATCTTTAAATAAAATAGAAAATATTTTATAAGTTAATATAATGAAATGTGAAGCAATAAATAATGGAATTTAAAATGGAACATTAAAGAACTTTCACTGGTTGACAAAATGTAGGTAAAAGTAGGTTAATAGGATACTTAGTGGGCTGATACCGATTTTAATAGGTCTGCAGCAGGACGGGTGGGAAATTAGACCTCGGGGAATACTAAGACCTGTTCCCCCACATAATAGCAATTTTAATATCCATTACTCAAAATTCCTTTTTATTCTGTTTTATTATTATTTTTTTTAAATTAAATTGTTTAGACCTTCTACCTGTTTATACTTTTGTTTATTTCTCATTTAAATTCTTCACTTTTCTTTTATTTTGCACACTACTTACAACTTACTTCTGGTAACGTCAATCCCTTGCTGGTTCCCACACTCCTACGCCCATTGTCCCTGAGCTAAGTCCGTAGCAAAGCTAGGTGTGCAAACGTGGTAACCGCGGGTGGTTCGGTGAGTCGTTACAGAAATAATGGCGCCCAACGTGGGGCTATCCGAATGTACAGTTTAATTACACCTTTAACTGATATCAAATTTATGGGATACTCCACAAAGAATAAACTTATAATTTTTTTAATTTTTGTATTTGCTAATTAACGTATCACATCTTCTATTACTATACAACTTATAGGAGTAGTTTTTGTATGTCCTGGAAAAGCAGTATTCTGATAGTTTGTCTGGTACTGACCGTATATACGAGGATAACTCATATTCTTTCTTTTGATGAATCACTTCTATGCTTGTATTTTACATGTGATATTGGACTTTTGTTTAAACTTGTTGATAGTGTTTACAAACCATATCGTATGTGATATTCAACTTAGTCGTTCTTTAATTTTTTTATTTTTTTTGGGAATTTTAAATTTTTAGATTTAGGAATTTAAACTCGGGAATATTAAGAATTAAATTAAATTCAATATTTTTTTTTTTTTGTTTAATAATATTAAAGTCTCATTTAGATTTAACTAATGGATATAAATTTTGCGATGTATAATTTTTACTGTTAGTAATAAACCTATCGGTAACCTACAAAGTAGTCAACCATAATTATAAATTAAATTTTTTTAATAAAATTTTTGTAATTGCTTTCACCTTTTATTTTGTTTTAGTTAATCAATTTCATAAATTTTTTTTTTGCGTTCCAAATAACAAATATTAGGGATTTGCGATACCATTCGTTGAAATTTGGAGTTATATAAACTCACATATTTTTTTTTTTTTAATTTTTTTGTTACCATGCCTGTTGAGCGTAGTCCTGAAATAGCTGGTGCTGTGGGCGGGACGGATTTGGACATTAGAATTTGTACCATCTGTAATGATGACGTGGGTACTTGTGACAATGTCAATACGACCTGTGGTCATATTTTCCATTTGTCTTGCCTTCGCAAATGGCTGGAAAGTAGTCAAACGTGTCCAGTATGTAGGCAGACTTGTACTGCGGATTCTATATCGCAGAATCGAAATTTTTCAGAAGAAATTTCATTAGGAATGGCAAGCGGCACGATTCTGAGAGATCGTCCGAATACTAGGCTATTTGCCCGGCAAAAGCAACATGGGTTAACACTTCCGAGTGCACCTATAACCATATCATCACCGGGAAATCGATCGCGGAATACGCGGGATACGAGCGGTGGTTTTAATCCGATTTCGGAATTACGTGTTCAGAATGTAATATCTGAAACTTTGAACAATTTTAGAACGGAAATTACTAATGCTATTACATCAGAATTGCAGAGCGTCATGGGTAATTTGAATTTGGGGCAAACCCGTGGTACAGCTGACCCTGTGTAGCGGATATGACAGTCGCATATACCGTCATATTCATAAATGGCATAATCTCATATAACATTGTTTTGAATGAATGTACAAACCATCAAGCGGTGATCATGTTTCCTTGTTCTAACTGATATACAGACATTGAACTTAACTAATAGTGAAGCATTCTATTGTATTGTATGGTATTTTATGTTACGTTATTATATTGACCTAATTATTATATTATGCTAAGTAGACAATAATTTTACTTTAATTTTACTATATAAACCTGTAACTTTCACTTGAATAAAACATATTGAAATCTATAACCAAATTGAACTCGCCTATTTCCTTAAATGTTAAATGGCGAATATCTATCGCTTATAACTAATTTATTAGCTACATGGCGACCGTGACAGTGTTCACATCAGAACAGTCACGTAATAATAACCAGGGTCCGAAACCGTTATCTATCGAGGAGTACCGGAGACGGACTCAAGGAAGACCAAAAGAGGACACCCCAAAAATTCCAGCCACCAACAAGCCAAAGAGAAGAGGAGGATATCTTGTGGGGAAAAGAAGAAAAATAGCCCAGCTGAAGAGACTAATCAGAAGCAACCCACCACCTTCATGGGACGTATCCACCAGGTTATGGAACAAAATAGAAGAACTGGAGAAGGAGATAAAAATATATAAATTTTCCAAAAACTTAATGAAAACCTTATAATAGAGGTAAAATATAAAGTAATTTTAACAGAGTGCTAACCTGGTTATGCACCGGTAGGGACGGAGGCGATTTCGCCCGTGTCCGACACAATTTTTTTTTCTTTTCTTCTTGTGTAATGGCAACGGTCATGATGATAATTATACTAAATAAATGAATAGTAAATACAAGTAACAATTATGTTAAGTTAATAAAAATTACTACAAATAAAAATTAAAAATAAAAACTATTTAAAATTTAAAAATTTTCAAAAAAAATAAAAAATATTTTATATTAAATAAATGAAAATTAATAAAAATTATTTAAGAGTTAAAAAAAAAATACTCAAAATTTTCTTTAATTGGTGCACCTGTCTTGAATTAAAAACATAAATTCAAATCAGTTTTTTTATACATTTTCGCTCTTAAAAATCATTTTGCATTAAAACTCATAAATTAAAATTGAAATGGGTAATCAAGAGGCAAAGCTAACAAACCCTAAGGCTAATGTTGTAAATGAAGTAATTGTTGAACAAAAAGATAATGGTTGGGAACAAATAAAAATTTACTTGCTTATTATCACTGTTATATTAGGGATAGAATTAGTTTTGAAATTATATAAAATGCATAATAAGAGAATAAAAAAGAGATATATTGGTCAAATTAACGAAGTAGAGAGAATATAATGGACACTTGGTCCGAAGTTTTGAATAAATTAAAGTCATATGAAGGGCAGATTAGAAGATCATATAAGTGTTTGAATAAGAATAGAGGAATTAGAAATGAAACTATAGAGAAACATAAGAAAGTCTTATTAGATAATTTTGAATCATTACGAAAATTTTTAATTGGGTATGAGAATAAATTAAAATCAGATCACAATAAAGAAGCAATTGCTATCTACAATAATTGTAGGGATAGAATTCTGAAAGTTTCCGCAAAACATAGCTTGCATGTGAAAATTTCACACTCACTCACAGAGGGCGCAAAATACGAATGCAGTTCAGAGAGCGAAGATTTGTCCGAAGACGATACTGAAATTAATAAGGAATTGGAATCTGTTGAAAACGAGAACAGCGCAGATATGCCGCAAACTAGTATAGAGTTTTTGCAAACCGTCACCAGGATCTTACCTGATTTCGACGGGAAACACGAAAACTTACAAAGTTTTATAGATGCCTTGAGCATTTTAGAAACTATAAAGGAAACCCATGAAACATTGGCGGTAAATGTAATAAAAACCAAACTAAAAGGTACAGCCAGGAATTTAATTTCTTCAGAAACAACTATACAACAAATTATAAGTAAGTTAAGAAGCACTGTGAAGGGAGAAACAGTCGGTGTTCTCTCGGCAAAACTGATGAATATAAAACAACAAAATAAAAACACAACGGCTTACGTCAAGGAAATAGAAGAGCTTACAAAAGCATTGGAAAGTGCATACATATCAGACGGTTTAACACTTGAAACAGCTGGCAAATATGCAACCCAAGTTGCTGTAAAATCTATGGCGAAAAACACTCAAAATGAGCAAGTCAAAATTATCATGCGTGCGGGACAGTTCCAGACAATGGACGAGCTTATTATGAAATATGTAGATACTTGCACGGAAACAAAAGATTCTTCGGTAATGCACTTCAGAAATCGGAGAGGACGTTCTTTTAGAGGACGTGGTCATAACAATAACCGTTGGCGTAATAATAATCAAAATAGTAACGGCAATAACACTAGTAATCGGAACTACAATGCTAATCGGGGCAGAGGCCACCGAAATTTTAATAATAACAACCGTGGTTATAATAATAATAATCACTACCGTACGAGTAATGTACGAGCTATAACTCAACAAGAACATGAAACGGAAACGGAAAACTAATTCACACCCTTGAGAATACAAAGTATGACAAAAAACGATTCAACCGTATTTTACATTTAAATTTGAATTTAAGCATTTTTGTAAAAGTCTATGATGGTGAGAACAACCAATTAACTTTGCTGGTTGATACTGGAGCAGATATATCGTTACTAAAACAGAATGGCATTAAATATGAGGGGGTAAATGAATATAATACAACAACAATTAGTGGAATAGGTGAAGGAACAATACAGTCACTGGGTACAACACATTTGAAACTTCGTATTAAAAATTACTTTGTTCCCCATGAGTTCCACATAGTACCCGAAAATTTTCCTATTCCATGCGACGGAATACTCGGTATAGACTTCATCAAACACTACAACTGTATCTTGGATTTCGGTGAAACGCAAGATTGGTTTATATTAAGACCCGGAAATGTTCGGGACGGAATTCACATCCCAATCTTACACTACAGTTCGGATGATACTATCTTGTTACCAGCTCGTTCTGAAGTTATTAGACAAATAAAGATAAACACACCTTATGAAGAAGTACTTGTTGTTAATCAAGAACCACAACCAGGAGTAATAATAGGTAATACAATAGTAAACAGTAAAAGAGCTTTCATCAGGGTTATTAACACTAATACAGTAACAGTATCACTTAAATGTATTGATATCGTATCGGAAAATCTCGACAATTATACAATATCAGCTACACAGAAGTGTAGTGGATCCAGAAAAGTTGAAATTATGCACAAATTGTCAAAAAGCTTTCCTGAACCATTTAAGGAACAAATGGAAAAATTATGTACAGACTACATTGATATTTTCGGATTAGATACGGAACCCATCACTGCGAACAATTTCTATACACAAAAACTTAAACTCAAAGACAAGGAACCCGTTTATATTAAAAACTACAGGATACCCCATACACACAAGATCGAAGTAGATGCACAGGTTAAAAATTTAGTAGAAGACGGCATCGTTGAACCTTCCACATCAGAGTACAATAGTCCACTACTCCTAGTACCAAAGAAATCACTACCTAATTCAGATAAGAAGAGATGGCGTTTGGTAGTAGAATATCGTCAAATAAACAAAAAACTAGTCGCTGATAAATTTCCACTACCAAGAATAGAAGATATTTTAGATCAATTAGGAAGAGCAAAATACTTTTCGTGCCTAGATTTAATGTCGGGTTTCCACCAAATTGAACTCGACGAAAAGTCAAGAGACATTACATCCTTTTCTACAAGCAACGGCTCATATCGGTTTAAAAGGCTCCCCTACGGATTAAAAATAGCTCCAAACTCTTTTCAGCGGATGATGACTATAGCATTTTCAGGGTTAAACCCCTCACAAGCATTTTTGTATATGGATGATCTAGTGGTAATAGGTCGATCGGAGAGACAAATGATAAATAACTTGAAAAGCGTTTTTGATCTATGCAGAAAATATAATCTAAAGTTGCATCCTGAAAAATGTTCATTCTTTAGACATGAAGTAACTTTTCTTGGGCATAAATGTACAGATAAGGGCATTCTGCCGGATGATGGAAAATACGAAGCAATTAGGAAATATCCAGTTCCAACTGACGCAAATAGTGCAAGACGATTTATTGCGTTTTGTAATTACTACCGAAGGTTTATTAAGAACTTCTCTCTTCATTCACGCCACATTACGCGTCTGTGCAAGAAAAACGTACCATTCGAGTGGACAGAAGAATGTAATAACGCATTTCTTTACTTAAAGAAAGCATTAATGCTACCAACCCTTCTACAATATCCAAACTTTGATAAGGAATTTTGTATAACAACTGACGCCAGTAAGCACGCTTGCGGAGCGGTATTAAGTCAGGAGTACAATGGCAAACATCTACCTATAGCATATGCCTCGAAAACATTCACACAAGGAGAGAGCAACAAATCAACAATCGAGCAAGAGCTCATAGCTATCCATTGGGCCATACTACATTTCAGACCATATATCTACGGAACACGTTTTCTTGTAAAGACCGATCATAGACCTTTGTCATACCTATTCTCGATGAAAAATCCAAGTTCAAAATTAACAAGAATGCGTTTGGACTTGGAAGAGTATGATTTTACAGTTGAGTATCTCAAGGGTAAAGAAAATTACGTTGCTGATGCTTTATCAAGAATAAGCATTGAAGAATTTAAAGAATTACACAAAAATGTATTAGTAATAAATAAAGTGACCACAAGGTCCGACACCAGAAAGAACGAAAAAGTAACTAAACAAAAGCATCATGAAAATATAAAAGAAAAGCCCAATATATATGAAGTCATACAATATGATGACGTTAAAAAGCTAGTAAAGTTAATATTAACTCCAGGAAGATGCTTATTGAAGCATGGAAAATTAATATTGAAGCGAATAAATGTTGAAGATCTGTGTACTAATGGGAAATTGGACCTAGGAGGATTTTTCCTAAGGCTTGAAAAAGAAGCCGGTAAGCTGAATCTTGAAAAATTAAAAATGGCACCCGATGAAGAAATTTTTAAATTTGTATCTATAAATGAATTCAAAAGAAAGGGCAATGATTATTTGAAAAAATTAACAGTAGCGCTACTGCCAAAGGTGACCATAATTGATGCTAAAGATGATAATAAAATAAAAGAGATATTAACTACATATCATGATAATCCAGCGGAAGGCGGCCACTGCGGGATATCAAGAACATTAGCAAAAATTAGAAGACATTACAAGTGGAGAGGTATGCCTTCACACGTGAAAAAATATATCAAAACATGCCTAAAATGTCAAAAAGCTAAGATAACAACACATACTAAGACACCAATGATACTGACAGAAACCCCAGCAACTGCATTCGACATCGTATTAGTGGATACCATTGGTCCATTACCAAAGACGGAAAATGGTAATGAGTATATTGTCACATTAATATGTGACCTAACTAAATATTTAGTGGCCATACCAATATCGAACAAGAGTGCAAGCACAGTTGCAAAGGCTATATTTGAGTATTTTATACTATGCTACGGTCCAATGAAGACGTTCATATCGGATATGGGAACAGAGTATAAGAACTCAATAATAACGGATTTGTGTAAATATATGAAAATCAAGAATATTACCTCTACTGCATATCACCATCAGACTCTAGGTACTGTGGAACGCAGTCACCGAACTTTCAACGAATATATACGTTCATATATATCGATTAAACGAGACGATTGGGACGAATGGCTTAGATACTTTACATATTGTTTTAACACCACCCCATCGGCAGTTCACGGTTACTGTCCATACGAGCTAATTTTTGGACGGATACCTCATGGTTTTCATTATTTTAATAGTATAGATAGAATAGATCCTATTTATAATATAGATGATTATAGTAAAGAAGTGAAGTATAGGTTAGAAATTGCATACAAGAGAGCAAGATTACTACTAGATAAGGCTAAGGTTAAGCAGAAACAATTTTATGATATAAATTCAGAACAGTTAGATTTAAATTTAGGAGATTTGGTTTTATTAAGAAATGAGGTAGGACATAAGTTAGACAATAGATATGAGGGCCCGTATAAGATTATAGAAATAGGTGATAACGATAACATATTATTAGAAACTAAGGGAAATAAGAAGCAGAAGGTTCACAGGAATAGAATTAAACTTTTTAATTGAAACAAGTAATTTTTTTTATCTTTTCACAAAATCATTATTTCTCAACATAATACACAAAAAAAAAAGATGAGTTAAAAACATATATCATTAAACAACGATAAGTTTGGTGCACCAATATATAAAAAGTAAAATAATAAAAATAACCAATATATAAAAAGTAAAATAATAAAAATAACCAATATATTAAAAAAAAAAAAATAATAATAATAAAAAAAAAAAAAAATATTGAAAAAAAAATAATATTTTCAAGATGATATGTAATCTGTCATTGAATTTAGACCAAGGTAACAATGAGTAAAGAATATTCATATGCTTAATAGCGTATGAACATTCTTCCAGAAAATGGAGGTGTAGCGGATATGACAGTCGCATATACCGTCATATTCATAAATGGCATAATCTCATATAACATTGTTTTGAATGAATGTACAAACCATCAAGCGGTGATCATGTTTCCTTGTTCTAACTGATATACAGACATTGAACTTAACTAATAGTGAAGCATTCTATTGTATTGTATGGTATTTTATGTTACGTTATTATATTGACCTAATTATTATATTATGCTAAGTAGACAATAATTTTACTTTAATTTTACTATATAAACCTGTAACTTTCACTTGAATAAAACATATTGAAATCTATAACCAAATTGAACTCGCCTATTTCCTTAAATGTTAAATGGCGAATATCTATCGCTTATAACTAATTTATTAGCTACACCTGCTACCCTAAGTTGGCCTGAAGAGAATCCCTTTGATAATGATCGTCCTGGCCGGCAACCTTCTTTGAACATGCCAAGTGGTATAAATCACGGGTTAGGGGGAACTGAGCGCCGTAACAGAGAGAGTAATCAACTACCTGCTAATCTAGGCGATAACAATACACTACTCAGGGAGAAAATTTCTAATGTAATTCACAGATGGCATTTAAAATTCACGGGGTCTCATGACGATATTACAGTAGATGAATTTATATACCGTATAAACACTCTCACTTCAGTACATTTAAATGGAAATTTTGAGGTACTTTGCGAACATGCCCATTCCTTATTTGAGGGCAAAGCGAAAAAATGGTTCTGGCGTTATATTAGGCAAACTGACAATTTAGTCTGGTTTGACCTTTGTGATGCCCTCAGAGTACAATATAAGGATACGACTACCGACTACGATATCAAAGACGACATGAGAAGAAGGCGACAAAAGCCGACAGAAACGTTTGACGAATACTTGGATTCTATGATGTCAATTAGTGATAAGCTTCGAGTTCCCATTAGTGAACAAGAGTTAGTTGAGATCGTTATTCGTAATTTAAAAGCAGAACTTCGCCACGAATTGCTACACCTTGAAATTACTAATATCCATGCTCTTAGAAGAGAGGTGAGAAAGCATGAAAAGTTTTTCTATGATCTCAGAACTAATACTTCTCGAGGGACTAACTTTAATAGGCGACAAATATCCGAATTAGTACAGGAGGAACCCGTAGATTTTGTGGATGAGCCATCAACGCTGGGAATCGAAGAAGTGAATGCTTTGGACTCGACCTTACAAAAGTGTTGGAATTGTGACGTTGTGGGACATAGATATCAGGATTGCCTAGCTCCTAGGAGAATATTCTGCTATGGGTGTGGGGCAATCGATACATATCGTCCTTCTTGTCCAAAATGTTCTGCCAGATCGGAAAACTTAGTACCGGATGTTCGCCGGAGGTTGGGCGGACATCCTCGAAATCGTCTGGAGAATTAACTGTCTTACCTATATATACCATACTACAAAATGATGGGACTAAAAGACCACATAACACAATACCTGATATTGATACTAAAACTAAAAATACAACATCAAAATCTTTTACCCCGTATCATATTCGACTAGCTAGATATAACCGAATACGATCCCGAATATTTTCTAACGGAACAGAATCAAAACTTCAATCTCGATCGGCCTTGCGAATGAAAACTTATTGGCGTAGGAAAAGGAATCTAAAGAATTATGTTATAGCATCGATTTTCCAAAACGAAAATGATACTCGACCGTATATTAACCTTAATGTTTTTAATAAATTGATAATGTCGCTTTTGGATAGTGGGGCAAATAAGTCCTGTATAGGTGGCGAATTGGCTCAAGAGGTTTTTTCTAAATCTTCTTTAGGTGTGATGAAATATCGAGGGAATGTGAAGACCGCAGACGGACATAGACAACAGGTCGTGGGGTCGATTAATTTGGCAATAACTTATAACGGACAGACAAAGGATTTGGAATTTTTAATAGTACCTAGTTTAAAGCAGAACATCATATGCGGGATGGATTTCTGAAATGCATTCGGTTTTAAAATAATAACGAGATGTGTGCCGGAAATAGCTACTGTGACCGATGACCCTTCAGTTATTGTATTAAGTCCATCGGAAAGACGCAAGCTGGATGCTGCTATAGTTGCTTTTCCATCCTTTGAGACCGAGGGTCTGGGCAGGACAACTTTGGTGGAACATGTGATTGACACCGGGAGTTCCGCTCCTATTAAACAACGTTATTACCCGATTTCACCTGCTAGGGAGAAAGTGCTGTGCCAGGAAATAGATCGTATGCTGAATCTGGGGGTAATAGAGGAGGCGGATAATTCCGCTTGGTCATCACCTGGAGTACTCTTGATTAAACCCGGTAAGGTTAGGTTTTGTCTCGACTCGCGAAAACTGAACGCAGTCACTGTAAAAGATGCCTACCCAATGCCAAGCCTAGATGGGTTGGTATCGCGGCTTTCCCCAGTGAATGTGATATCCAAAATAGATCTGAAAGATGCCTTTTGGCAGGTTAATTTGTCTAAGGAGTCACGCCCAAAAACGGCATTCACTGTCCCCAACCGACCATTGTATCAATTCGTACGCATGCCATTTGGACTATGTAATGCTCCACAAACAATGTGTCGGTTGATGGACAGAGTGATTCCATATGACTTAAAGGCCCATGTTTTTGTATACTTAGACGATCTTCTTGTGGTATCGCAGTCACTGGAGGAACACGTCGTACATCTTTTGCAGGTAGCCTCGCGTCTTAGACAAGCGGGTCTGACTATCAACGTAAACAAGAGCCAATTTGGCTTAAGCCAGGTGAAATACTTGGGGTATGTCGTGGGCAATGGAACCTTAATGGTTGACCCGGATAAGGTTCGTGCCATCATAGACTACCCTGTACCCAAAACTGTCAAGCAGCTTAGACAATTCCTCGGACTAACAGGATGGTACAGGAGGTTTGTTAGTGATTACGCCTCGATCACGTATCACCTTACGGAGCTCCTATCGAGGAAAGGAACGTTCCTGTGGAATGAAGATGCCCAAAAGGCCTTCAATGCGCTCAAAGATTGTTTGACGTCTGCCCCTTTACTGGCGCACCCTAACTACCAAAAACCTTTTATTGTACAGTGCGACGCCAGCCAGAACGGAGTAGGTGGTCTATTGGCCCAGTGTGATGAGAATGGAGACGAAAGGCCTATAGCCTTTATGTCTCACAAACTCAACAAGGCTCAGAGAAACTACTCCGTTACTGAGCTGGAATGTTTAGCAGTTGTATTGGCCATAAAGAAATTTCGCGCTTACATAGAGGGACATGAGTTTAGGGTGGTTACGGATCACGCCAGTCTAAAGTGGCTGATGAATCAACGTGATTTGAGTGGGCGGTTGGCCAGATGGGCGTTGAAATTACAAGGGTTCAATTTTACTATAGAGCACCGTAAGGGTACTGATAATGTGGTAGCGGATGCATTGTCGCGGACGTTTGAGGGGGAGGAAATAGCGGGTTTGGATACGGAGACCTTGCCGGTGATTGATTTGGACTCGGAGGATTTTAATTCGGAAGAGTATAAGGATATGAGAACGAAATTGGGGGGCTCGGATTTTCCGGATTTTAAAGTAGTGGATGAATATATTTATTACAGGGCGAATTTTGACAGGGGTGATACGGACAGTTCGATGGATTGGAAACTTTTGGTACCCGAAGGGTTGCGATTAAAAGTTCTATATGCCGCGCATAATCCCCCGAATTCGGCACATGGCGGTATATTTAAAACCTTGGACCGAATTCGGCGATATCTTTACTGGCCAGGTATGGTGGCGGATGTTAAACGTTATATTGCAGAGTGTGAGCTTTGCAAAACGTCTAAAGTACCAAATTATACCCTAAGACCACCGATGGGAAAAGCTACCGAAACATGTCGTCCTTTTGAGAGGCTTTATGTGGACTTAATAGGCCCGTTCCCTAGAAGTCGCAGTGGGAATATCGGGATATTTATTGCCTTGGATCATTTCAGCAAATTCAGCTTCTTGAAGCCCTTAAAGAAATTCACCTCTAAACATATTATTGATTATCTTAAAGAAAATATATTCAACTGTTTCGGTGTGCCCGAGATTCTGGTTTCCGACAACGGTAGCCAATTTAAAAGTCGGGAATTTATGGATTTTTTGAGCAAGTATGGCGTTCGTCAGGTTTTCACCGCGGTTCACTCGCCACAAGCGAATGCGAGCGAACGAGTGAATCGGTCGGTGAATGAGGCTTTAAGGTCCTATATACGCGGGGATCAAAGGAACTGGGATATTTATCTAAGCGATATTAATGGCTCACTAAGAAATAGTATACATCAGAGTATTTGCGAATCACCCTACAAGGTTTTATTTGGTCAATCAATGGTTACGCATGCGAGGGACTACCAGGTACTAAGAAATTTGAATCTGTTAGCTGAAAGTGTAAGTTTGTCTAGAGAGGACAACTTTGCATTCATTCGGGAAAGGATTAAGGAAAAGGTAAAAATTTCTTATGAGAGAAACGCGAACACCTACAACCTAAGATCGAGATTACGGAATTTTAAGGTAGGGCAAATTGTCACCCGTCGTAACTATGCGCAGAGTAACTTGATACAGAACTTTAATGCCAAGCTGGCCCCCACTGGAGTAAGAGCTAAAGTTATAGAGCGTTTGGGAAATGCCTATTATATTCTACAGGATCTTCAGTGAAACTACCGTGCTACATACCACGCAAAGGATATATGGTAGGGCTAGTTATACTTGGCACCCTTACTCAGATTCAATCCGACAGCAGGCTTTGGATTTAACCTGCTTTGTGATGGGTGGTTAAAGTTAAGATATATGAATTTATTTACTCGATATAAAGACTACTAAGTTGTAGAAAAAATTACACGCAATCGCCCTGTATAATATTTAAGTATTGCTGAAATAAAGTCATTAAAGTGGAGTTAACCCGTTTTACTTAATACCCATTAGCAATCAATTATACAGATCCAGCTCTGCATACTTAGACACATTTTTTTTTTACCAGCAGCCACAATGTAACATACTATTAACACGTAGAGGATTAGAGAGAAATCTCAAAGTAGTTTTTTTTTGTATCTGCAATAAAACGTCATCAATTTGGAATTTTGTTTTGCACGGTATTTGTTTGTTAAAACTTTTTATGGCCCAACTGTAACATCAATTTAGAATGTGCGTATTAATCATTGTTTAAAATCCTCAGTGAACGGTACAGTTAATATTAAAAATTAAATTTAAAATAAGAAGTGTCTATTAAATAATATAGCCCTTGTGACATTGAACATTTTAAATTATAAATTGTACAATTACAATTTTATTTGCTGTAAAAAAAAAAAAATCCAATATTTAAATAAATTTAAATTTTTTTGTGTGGATCCGGAGTGAAAATTTATTAAAAGGCTGGCTACCCATAATTAGGTCTACCCATTTGGGGAATGGTTGCCTACCTGTTATTTTACCAAAAAGGTCATACTTTATCCAGTTTGCTGGGAGTTTTACATAAGCGGAGGATGCTAAAATAAGCCTGAGGATTAAATTAAATTTATTATATACTTTGATATAGTTAGATCCTTAGGGATCTAAGCCCCTAAATATTTAAAACGTATGGGTAAGTCTCTTGAATACCGACTATTTTGAGTGCTTTATTAATTTGGCTCCTTCTTCTTTTATTTAATACCCCAGTCTCGGACTTTTAATATATGAAATACGAGCGGTCGAAAATTTCGTCTTCATATTGTTCTACCATACTTGGGGATATATGCTCAATTGAACTTAAATTTTATGCTCGAATACTTTTGGAAAACACTATTAACAATTGGAATTACCTACCTTCCGGGAAAAGTACTCCTAATACGGTCACCTTAAAGTTATTGGCGACTAATGATGAAAAGCTATCGTTAAATACTTAAGTATAACCCGTATAACCTAGTTAACGTTTTTTATATACCTAACCTCATATTAACTCCAGTTCTAAGCTTCGCTTATTAATATCCAATCTAACAATTTTGTCCTAATGGTATTAAACGGAATATTGTTTACCCTATGGTAAATAATATCGAAACAGTACTGCGAGCAAATAATATTTATTATTGGTATTAGTATATATCATATTATTACCCTTGAACCAGTGCTAAGATTTTTATTAAGTCGAAACAAAATTATTTTTTTTATACTAAACAGTATTAACCGGCTTACATCTAAATTTTGTGCACGGCAGCTGTTGCTAGATTTAATGTTATAGAAGAAAATTTACGCAAATACCCCCTCATATTTAAGATGTTTAATAACCTCACTAAAGGTACCTCTTTTTACCTTAAAACTGCCTTTGTTATATAGAGCACTGATTTGGTGTACACTTAGCACTATAGCATTTATCCAAACAATATTAATTGTCTACCATTATAAATTTTTTTTTTGTTATTTTTTTTTATTAATTATACCTTAATACCCTAATGCATGATTACGTTGAAAAAAAAAAAAAAAACAAAAAAAAAAAAAACCAATGAGTTTATACAATTATTTTTGGGTATATTGAGTTGAATTTTAGCCCAGTGTAGTTGTTCAATTTTATCATGCATTAGGCCTTTATTATTTAATTTATAACCACACTTAAAGTATCTAACTATATTTTATATGAATTTACACTAACAACTATGAAATTATTTTCTACTACCGCTAATACCACTAAAATGCAAAACTAAATTCTTTAAATGCCGAAAACCCTAACAATACATTAACCAAATTCTCTTAAATAGTACAACACACAATCAACTTTACATCCAAAGACTCAACAGGCCTGCTGATATCGGAGGAAGAGATTTCATGTAAGTGAAGAGAAATATTGTAATCATAATTCCTTTTGACTATTAATTTTGAGGTTAAACTAAAGAGAATGTCATTGATAATTAAACCCGTATTTGACTAAATTTTTTTTCTTGTTTAATATTTAAACATAATTTCTCTTAAATGTTACATTCTTTTGGGATTCTCTGTTGTACATTTTTTTTTATCGGTCATTGTGGATAGTTAGTAGGAATGTTTAAATACAAAACACTACTATAAAGATTCTTAAATTTTTTTTTTGCATTTTTGTTTTGCTAGCTAAATTTTTTTGTTTGTTTTATATATTTTACTTACATATTATTGAATATGGGACGTAACCCTAAGAATAAGTAACCGTAGTTAAGGTCTTAAAATACCATCATCTTTAAATAAAATAGAAAATATTTTATAAGTTAATATAATGAAATGTGAAGCAATAAATAATGGAATTTAAAATGGAACATTAAAGAACTTTCACTGGTTGACAAAATGTAGGTAAAAGTAGGTTAATAGGATACTTAGTGGGCTGATACCGATTTTAATAGGTCTGCAGCAGGACGGGTGGGAAATTAGACCTCGGGGAATACTAAGACCTGTTCCCCCACATAATAGCAATTTTAATATCCATTACTCAAAATTCCTTTTTATTCTGTTTTATTATTATTTTTTTTAAATTAAATTGTTTAGACCTTCTACCTGTTTATACTTTTGTTTATTTCTCATTTAAATTCTTCACTTTTCTTTTATTTTGCACACTACTTACAACTTACTTCTGGTAACGTCAATCCCTTGCTGGTTCCCACACTCCTACGCCCATTGTCCCTGAGCTAAGTCCGTAGCAAAGCTAGGTGTGCAAACGTGGTAACCGCGGGTGGTTCGGTGAGTCGTTACAAAGCAAAGACTCAAATTTCATTTCAATCGAATTATTTCCAAATACCTTGTGATATATCCCACTGTGTAATGGTTCATTCACACTGATAAAGTAATTTACAAATTGGATTAAGGAAAACAAATTCATATTTGTAGCGGGGATAAGCCCCAATTGCGGGTTTTGACAAACCGGTTTTTTTCTGTCGGTTAACCGGGTTTGTTTTTAATATTTATTTAGATGAATTGGCAGCAAATAGCAAATAGCTCAAAAACTTAATTTTTAGCAATAAAATGTATAAAAATTCAGGAAAATCCACACTACACAGATAGAGTTTTAATGAAATTGTTTCACTGAACGGTTGAAGTTTTCTTCACAATGTGAGTGAAAAGTTTCTTAAACTTTATGAAAAAGCTTCATAGTTTTAATGAAACTGTTTTAATGAAACTTTATCTATTAGTCGTATGCAATTTTTAATAAATAAAATTAAATTTTTCACAAAATTTTATGAAAAACTGCATTAATTTAATGAAAAGTTTCAATCGACGAGTTCCAGTGAAATTTCATAGATCTAATGCAAAAATTCATTGACATCATGCAGATAATTCTCTCAGTTTAAATTATCTATATTATGATTATTCGTTTTGCTTTCAGCTAATCAAAATGTTTGAAAAGATACTTCATACCTAGGGAAATCCCGGTATACATTTTCCGGTAATCTACCAAATTTTCACTTGCCGATTCCCGGGATTTTTCACAGATTAAAATAAAAAAAAAAAAAATTGCCAAAATTGAGAAAAATATCGAAAAAAAAGCAAATTTTAAAAAAATTACAAATTATAAAAAAACTAGCAAAATTTAAAATCAAAAAAATTTATTAATTAAATAAAAACGCAAAAATTAAAAAAAAAAGTCACCAAAATTTAAAAAAAAAATCGATAATATTGAAAATAATCGGAAAAGTATACAAAATGGCATACTTGGCCAATTATTAATATTCTTAAGATACAGGCAATGTTCGAAATATATGTTCTTTTCCCTCTGCAATGCTTACACACAGAGAAATATAGTGACAACCGAATTTAAAAGTTTAATTTAATAGTAACAACTTATAAATTCAGTTAGTACAATTATATTTACATTAGATTTCTGAATATTTTAAGTGTTGCAACTAAAATTCAGTTGAATTAATCGAACTTTGTTGTGAAAACTAATTTTCAGCTGCACCAACCGACTGCAATTGGTAATAACAGAATATGAGTAGTAGTTACCGAATTTCAGTTGACAAATATCAAATTTCGGGGGCGAGTTTTGACAAACGGTGCAAACATCTGTACTCTGTCTCCTTTCGTTTTCTAGAAACATTTTACCGGTATTGGGGTTTTGCAAATGCATTAAACAGTTTCCTCCGTATACATAGAAATATTGAACAGCATTTCAACTACATTTTAGTTAAAACACAAATTTTAGGCTTAAAACTGTATTTATAAAAATATATTAACTTTTACACATGGTTTAAAATATGTATTTTAAGTTAATATTCGTTTATGAATTCAGTTTTAACGCTTAAAATGTGTTTTAACTAAAATGTATTTGAAATCTGAATTAAGATTTTTTATGAATACAGACGTTTGTCTCTAGCTGTTTTAACACCCCCAACCGACAAACACGCCTCCAGGCGGGGTATTTTAAATTGGCCATAAATGTGTATATTAAGTCAGTGCTTCTTTACAGCTCGGACACCTATAATCACGTTCAAAAACTTCAAGTTTTTGTCAATAAAAGCCTTCGCCGAATTCTAAAAATATTCTGGCCACAAACAATTGCAAATTCGGAACTATGGTTTAGAACGCAACAACCTCCAATCGATCATGAGATCAAAATACGCAAGTATAAAAAATACATGAAGGCGACAAGTGCAGACCGAATCGCAAACCGTTGGTCTAACCTGGAATGAAGACAAGAGAGCAGCATAGGACAGAATTCGATGGAAATCAATTATTTATGTCCTATGTTCCTTTTAGGAATTTCGAGGATTGATTTTTTTTTTAATTTTCTGTGATTATTTTTATTTTGTTTTGACGATTTTTTTACTTTTGGTGATTTTTTTTTTTAATTTTAGCGATTTTTTTCTATTTTCTCCTAATTTTTGGAGAGTTTTTCCAAGTTTTAATAGTATATCCTAAAAGTTTGTTTGAAATTAAAAATAATATTAAATTCCATTTTTAAAAGATATGATTAAAATCTTACTTGAAAATCAATTAAATAGTCACAAATTATTTTATTTGATATTACAATTTCTTTAATAGGAGACCGAATTCAATTAAATTTTTAATTGAATTAACAAATATTTTAATTGAAACTCGATTTTAGTTTTTTTGTGTAAGCAGATTAGAAATTTGAGATATAAAAATGACATTAAATCATCGACCCAGAACTAAGCAGTACATATTTGGGGCTTTAAAAAATAATTGATAATAATTGAGCTGCGTTACTCTAATCTAAGATTGAAAAATTTCTATGCATCGGCTCCACTTCGTATATTTGTTTTTGAAAACGTAATAAACCAAATGAAAACCATGATCTAAACGATTTTGTATGACATGGCAATTTCAGTCAAATTCTTAAGCATTATAATCATATTTTATCATGGTTGGTAAACACTACATTTTCATTATAACGGTAGTTGCCCACCACGCCCACGTCCATACCGATATGACAATTTTAAAGCTACGATTCCAATACTGGCATGAGTCTACTAATATCAATTGACACATAAATTAACCACTGACGAGTCCCAGGAGGGGGACGAAACTGCGGCAGTCTGGTGTATCCCTTGTGTCCGTAAAATTTTTCAATAAAAATGTTTTCTTCTTCTTCTTCCTGTAAAGAGACTAACTAAAGAAATATTCTACAGTAATTAATATAAAAAATTAATTACGATTGTCATTATCTGACGGTTGCAAAACACTTTCTAACATAAAATTTGAATAAACTTGCTTAACGGCGACTCAATCTCTAACCTACACTTGGTATCCAACTATTGTATGTGAATAAAGCGCATCATAAAAACGTGATAATTACTTGTGAAAAAGAGATAGGATTAAGAAGAAAAAGCATTCTAGTTGAGAAATGAATTGTGCATTGGTATTAGCTAATTCTGTCTCTTCTGATCGAAACAATACTTGTGTGTATGTAGTGTGACCAAACTCCAATTTAGTCGCAGTCAACGCTGTGTCGACCGTGGCTCAACTCGTTAAGAGGCGAGATTACGATGCATAGCTTGTTGCTAAGACCGTGAGTTCAAATCACAGTACGACACCAAAAAATAAAAAGTTTTTCATATAGAGCAAAATTAACAATATAAAATACTTTGTTCAATTGACACATAAATTAACCACTGACGAGTCCCAGGAGGGGGACGAAACTGCGGCAGTCTGGTGTATCCCTTGTGTCCGTAAAATTTTTCAATAAAAATGTTTTCTTCTTCTTCTTCCTGTAAAGAGACTAACTAAAAAAAAAAATCACAGGGTTTATTTAAAAAGTTTACTCATTAAATTTTGTTATATCTACAAAATACAGTTATAAATCGGTGTTTCGGTATTTTACCGTTATTTCAACTTTAGTTCAAGATATTTCAAAATCAAATCTGTGAAATAGCGAAATAAAGCCGATTATACAAATAAAGCCGATTATACAAGAAGTCACATGTATTTAATGGAAATCCGTTTTTAAAATTTTCATTTCGGTCTTGATGTATCTCTGGTAGACAACTGCCGTTGTTATTGAATGCTAATCATGTATTTTAATTAATATTTGGTAAATTGGATGTAGGTACTTTATTTAAAGAAACAAATTTTTTATTTTATTAAATGGCTGTTAATAGGGGTTTTTACACTCGGCTGTTAACCAGTTTTTTACACGGTTTATCAAAACGCCGGGTTTTTGGCGTAAAGTAGTTTACTGTAAATGAACCTTAAACAAAATTATATAAATTTAAAAAAAAAATGTTCAAAGTTGTTTTGAATCTAGGTAATTTGTTTCCAAAAATGTTCAGTATTTTTTTTTTGAAACTTTTAAATTTAAATTAAGAGAGCAAAGTTTTTTTTTAAATATAATTGGAAATTTAATTGCAAAATTTTAAAGTTGAATTGAGAAATATTTTAATTTTGTTCTACAAATTTTGCTAATTTTAAAAAAAAATTATAAGTGCAAAAAGATTTTACTTACCATATCCAATATAAATTCTACACAAGCTTGTCCTCCTGATAACACCAACGATAGTATTTCTCCCGTGAATGTCATTATCATCGATAGATTCGTTCGGATGATGTGCCATAGTGAGTCCGCCACTTCCATTATAGTTTGTGTATTACTTTTGGCCCAGCCAATGATGCCCTGTTTCGCCACTAAAACTAGCTCTTTAAAATGTCCTTTATTAAAAACACATTGCTTTTTGTTAGCCATGGAAACATGCATGTTAAGCAGACACTTTAAATTTTTTTTTTGTACACGGGACTTTGTTTAAATTATTAATGTATTTTTTATGTATGTGTTAGGAATTATTTAATAACCACTAAATCATAGTACTATTACTTTTTTTACGGTACACTTTTTAAAAACACAAAACTTTCTAATAAAAACATAAAAAACTATAAACTTTTAAAAATAATTACATTGCAAAATAATCGATTGAGGGCCGTAGCCAGGAACTAATTTTAAGAGTGGGGGAGTGGGGTGGGGAGTTGAAATTTTTTTCAGAATTGTGCACAATGAAATACTAGTATCAACCTAGCTAATATGTATGATTTGCTTTATTTTTGTGAATATACGGAGGTTGAAAGCTCGTTATAAATTGAAAATGACATAAAAATAATCTCGATGTATATAAAGACAAAAAACTAATATAACTGTAAAAAATATTACTTGAGCCAGAGTACACACTAAAACATTTTTTATATAAATAGAACATTTTTGGTCTTCAAAGTTTAGTAACGTCATGATGCTTGTTAGGAAAAGACCTAACCACGTGGTTGATTACTAAGAAGACAAGAATGGAGCAAAATTGATTATTAATAGGTTTTTTGTTAAAGTTCTGCCCATTATATAGGCTCTAGCTTTTCTAAAACTTCGGGTTCTGATGAGATCTTTAGCCAGATCGAAATACTAGTATCAACCTAGCTAATATATTTGATTTGCTTTATTTTTGTAAATATACGGAGGTTGAAAGCTCGTTATAAATTGAAAATTTTTGTTTGTTTTAGCCAAATTTGGCTTTGATCGAGTATTTCAAAATTATATGACAATTTTCAATGTCTTGAAAAATGTTCAACCTGAGGACTAAACAAATCACTTTAAGTCAGATTTAAATAGAAACAAGACTCCAGAGTTTTTATGCGAGAAATATTTTTTTTAAAAAATTTTGCATAAAATTTTTTTGACTTACTGCAACCCGTTAAAAAATTATAAAGTTAAAGTAATATTTCCTAAGTAATATTTAAAATTTGTTTATTTTTAACGCACACAATGCAAAATAAATTCAATCAGAAGAAAACGGTGTAAAACTATCCGATATATCGTGACCCGTTCAAAAGTTGTATTTATTCGAATAATTGGATTTTTTTGCTTGTTTTTGTACCCGAATAACTTTTATAGTGCGTTTTAGTAAAACAAATTTATAATATTTTTGATTACATTAATATTTTATTAATTTTTTAGTGGGTCGCGAAATATCAGATTTTATTTTATGTTTAAAAATTTAATTTAAAAGTTAGACTTCACGCATGTTCAACTGATTCTATTCTACACAAAACGCACTGAAAACCAGCGTTTTTATCCGCCAAGAGGTATGGGAAGGAGTAGGAATATTGTAAAGTAGAAATTGCACCCATTTTTTCAAAGTCGAAACTAATAATTTTTATGTAGAAAAATTCTTAAAATTTTTTATGAATTTCTGTGTGGCAAAATGATCATAAACTAAAATTTTTTAAGAAAGAAAATGCCTTTAAAACTCAAAAAAATAAGTTAGTAGAAAAGTAAGTAAAACGTCTTGTAAATCAGGTATACCAGTTTTCAGCAAAATGTTTGCTAAAATTATGCTTTCAGCTAAAATTTTAGTTATACTTATTCAGCACTTAACTGCTTTGAACTAATGTTTTACTAATAGTTTACTAATGTTGTGTGCTCTGAGGGAGCTCATGGAGGCATTCACAGTGAGGTTGTGTTGGGTACCCGGACACTGCAAGGTGGATGGCAATGAGTTGGCGGACGAACTTGCGAGGGAGGGTTCGAATCTGGACTTGGCAGT
This sequence comes from Delia radicum, assembly GCA_021234595.1. Classification (NCBI taxonomy): domain Eukaryota; kingdom Metazoa; phylum Arthropoda; class Insecta; order Diptera; family Anthomyiidae; genus Delia; species Delia radicum. Next base: position 235,508,385 of record CM037851.1, read on the forward strand.
AAGGGACGGGGGTTTAAAGCCCCCACTATGTTACTACTTTGAGGTTATACGGAAGGGATTCCGCGAAACCGTTAACCAATCATGGAGGGACAGAATGGATTGCAGGGTGTCTAGGGTGTTATGGCCCGCATTGGACGCAGGGGCAACCAAGGTTCTTTTGGGACTGGACAGGGAGGGTCTCAGGACCCTTACGGGGTTCCTGACCGGTCATTGTTCTGTCAGGGCTTTCACAAGCAGATGGGACAGGGACATACCGGATTTTTGCAGGTTGTGCGAGGACGTTGAGGAACTGGAGACAGTTGAGCATATAATGTGCCACTGTCCAAGGTTGCAGGGTCTCAGACAGAAATGGCTAGGAGATAGATTTCACGACGAACTTGGGTGTGTCGCTGGATGCAATCCAGTAGATTTGCTGAGATTTGTCAGGGAGATAGGACGGCTGTTTCTAGCAAGGGGACGATAGGAGCTGGTTCTGGGGAGTATATATCCTTTCTATCTTTCTTTATATCTATCTTTCTATCTATCTTGCTGTCTATTTCTATTCTTTCTTACTTTTTTTTCACTGAAGGCATTCACAATGGACCGTATTGGTCTCCGAGTGGAGATGTGCCCTTGGGCGCATAACCCTTTCTAACCTAACCTAACATATATGGGTTCATACACGCAAACAAAAAGTTCATATATTGTAATGTATGATATCATGTATTAAAATATATGCTAAATATTGTTCCATATATGATATTAATTTCATTATGTGACTTCACATGTGATTATATATTAATTTATATATCGTTGACTTAGAAAAAATGCCATTACTGTTCATGTATCATTTACTTAGAAGTAAACAATTATTGTTTCTTACAGTTGTTGAAACTGATTTTGTTTTTAACAAGTCTTATGAGCGTTATAACTCTAAACAGACTCGATAATAAAAACATTGAAGTTTTGTTGCAAATAATGTTTCATTTATATGTAAAATATAAATAATAAAATATTCCGTTTATTTTTTGAAAAAATTTGTTGCAAATTTGTTTCATAATTTTATCTGATATACACGGTTACGCGATTTTCTTCACCACTAAGTTTTTATGGTGTATAGGGAATGGTGTATTTAAAAATATCAATAAAAAAAGTATAATTTTAAAACTCTTAATAAAAAAAAACTTATTATTTTGAGTTTTTAAATTCTCTTCCTTATTTTTTGTTTGTTTTTATATGGAGGTTGGAAGCTCGTTATAAATTAAAAATAACATAAAAATAATCTCGATATATATAAAAAAAACTAATAAAACTGTTAAAAATATTACTTGAGCTAGAGTAAAAACTAAATATTTTTTTTATATAAATAGAACACTTTTGGTCTTCAAAGTTTAGTAACGTCATGGTGCTTGTTAGGAAAATACCGTAGCCACGTGTTTGATTACCAAGAAGACAAGGATGGAGCAAAATCGATAATTAAAAGGTTTTTGTTAAAGCTCAGCCTAATATGGAGGCTCTAGCTTTTCTAAAACTTCGGATTCTGATGAGTTCTTTAGATATATCGTAATACTAGTATCAACCTAGCTAATATGTTTGGTTTTATTTATTTTTGTAAATATACGGAGGTTGGAAGCTCGTTATAAATTGGGAAAACCATTATTTTACGGATTGTAATACTTTTTCAGAGCATTAGAAAAAAAAAGAATTTTTTTCGTGAAAATCACTTTTTGCGTATTTTTTGCGAATGCAGACAAAAATAGGTAAAATCAAGAACTGACCCAAACCCAAAAGTAAAATAAGCTAACAATGGCGTTAAGTGACTAATTTGCTTGGATGTTAAGGTATATTAATTTCACTATAAGTCACTGGCTTATTTTTCGACCACTGGTTGGAAATGCGTTAAACATAAAAAATAAAAATAAATTATTTTAAAGAACTTAAAAATCAATAAAGTTGCCCTGGAATGAACGAGCTAATGAAACCTTTCATTGTTAGCTAAAAAAATCGTAAAAAAATAGTTTTAATTGTATCGTATGTAGAGTTTTTTACGGGTATTCCCGAGACGGGATTTGCGGGAATTACTTATAATTTTCAATCCCGAAATCCAGGAATATACTTCGGGAATTCTCGGGATTTTTTTTTTTTCGTAATGTTATTAATAAACATACTTTTTTAAAAAGTATAAATTCAAAATTTTATACAGAGAATTTTCTTGGACGAGTTTTAATGGAATTTTTCTACACGAAGTGAATTAAAAATTTATTTAATTTTATGAAAAAGCTTCACAATTTTTATGAAACAAATTTGAATGAAACTTTTCATTGCGCGTATGGAATTTTTAATAAATAGAATGAAATTTTTCAAAAAAAAATTTATCAGAAACTGCATTAATTTAATGAAACATTTTAATGGTCGATTCCAGTGGCACTTCATAGATATAATGCAATAATTCATTGATATGATGCTGATAATGAGCTCAGTCTATACTAAGATATTTGAAGAATCCTGATATATTTAATGATGAAAATGTTCAAAATATGCTATAAAATGCTTCAAAAACTCTATGATAGCAATGAAACTGCAATCTCAAATTCCAAGTCACTCCATAACGAATGACTTAAATCAGTTTTAAGGGTCCTTCTTGGTACCAATCGTACGGATATTTGATTTGATTCGATAACCTTCTGTAGAAATTGTTCGAATATATTTTTTGAAATCGCTATTATTAAGCATCGACTTTTGGCCGCTTTCAGTTATCTTATTTAACATTTTTCTCAGCTAGTGAGAGATTTAAAATTTCTCTTTTTTTACTAATCAATATGGATAAGTCTACACTGAGAGAATTATCTTCACTTCAGTAATGAATTTCTTCATAGCTTTAATGAAAATTGTCACTGGAACTCGTCCATTGACACTAGAATCTATGAAACAGGTGTCATTAAAGTCAATGTTTATGAAATGTTTGTAGAAATAATGAAAATCTTCTAAAACTATTGTATCATTCCGAAAAGGAAGCAATTATAGAATTTATGAAGTTCTTTGAGTTAATAAAACTCTTCATGAATGTCTTGGAAAATTTATTGGAACTAAGCCAATGAACATTTGCTACTAGAAGTACAAAATGAAAAGAAGTTTACATTAAACTAATAACAATTTATAAAATATGTTTATAAAATACTTGAGAATTAAATCTTAAAACTAAAGTTTGAAATGTATAAAAATTAATAAAATTATAAAATTTTATGTAAAAATAAAAAAATTAAGTTTTTGAAATAATTTCATAGCTCTAAGAAAAATTTTCGTTAAATTTATGAAGAGATAATTTATGAAATCGAATGAATTTTTTTATGAAACTATGAAATTGTATAAAAAAAAGTTTATGAAAAATTTATTAAATATAAAAAAATTTCTTGGATATAAAGAAATTCTTCATTGAAACAAATTCTATGAAATTGTTTCATTAATGTCATGAAGGACAACGCTATCAGTGTATAAATGGTTTTTCATGTAAATAAAAACTCTAATAATAGTATTTACAAAAATAATAAGGGGAAGGTGTACACCGAGCTGATTTCTTCATTAATAGAAAAAAGCTGGCATACAATTGAGACGATTACGAGTCACATCACATTTTCTGTCAAACGTTTGCTTAAATAGAAGAATTTGTCAGTAGTTAACCCTAGATGAAGCCATAGAGACACCTAATTAATATATTGGTATCTAGGGGCTCTATGCAACAAGTCCCAGGTGCAAAAAGTCCCAGGGCAAAAGCTCCCAATGAAATAAAGTCTAAAAAAATTAAATAAGTCCTGTCTCGAAAAAGTGAAATAAATTCTAAAAAAATTAAATAATTTACAAAACAAAAATGAAACAAATCCTAGGTTTTGGTTGTTATTTCATCATGAAATAATTTCCAAAAAATAAAAATTAAATAACTTCCAAAAATAGTCCATGCAACACAAATGAAGTAAGGGCGTACCGTTATATTCCCCAAAGTCGTTATGCCCAAAAACCAAAATGACATATTGCCCAAATGTCCGCATATCCCCCAAAATTGTGGATGTTATGGATATAACGACCAAATCAATGACAGAAAATCCAAAACTTTTTTTTGGGTGCTATGGCATTTTATTTTGAAAAAACTTTTTTTTTTGGGCGCTATGATGGTAAAAAAAAGAAGTTATTGCCCAAAATCATAATTTATTTTTTTTTTTAAATGTCATACGACATAATGTCTTTTGTGTCGCACGCAGAAAAAACTTTATTTCACGATGCCGCCTGCCGCGTTCTACGGAGGAAAAAACCCCTAAAAGCGGCCGAAGACCGCCACACAGAAGAACTTGTTTTTCAAATCAGATGTCGAATCCGTTGAAATCTTATATTTTTACGACATCAGGTAGCATTTTTTGACCTGCCATAACTTTTTATGTCCCAAAATACCAACCCACACCAAGATTTATTGTTTTTTAATGATTATTTTTTTTAAGTCTATTTTATTAAAAATTTTACGTATATATTAGTGTCTAAAGGTTAAATAAACAGAAGGCCAATGCTCTACTCTTTTATTTAAGATAAAAAGCAATCAATTAGCTGTTTAAATGACAAAGCTATGACTGGTTAAATTATATTACTTATTGTCTTAAAAATAAGATTTCAACGGATTCGACATTTGATTTGTAAAAACAAGTTTTTCTGTGTGGCGGCCTTCGGCCGCTCTTAGAGTTTTTTTCCTCCGTAGAGGAAATAAAGTATAATAAAGTACGCGAAATAAAGTTTTTTCTGCGTGCGACACAAAAAATTAAATTGAAGCAATTTTTTAAAGTTTCCTTAAAACTCTTTTGTTTTATTTCATGAATCAGCCTTGACATTCAAGGTATTATGACATTTGAAAAAAAAAAAAATTATGATTTTGGACAATAACTTCTATTTTTACAGTCATAGCGCCCAAATTTATTTTGACCAAACAAAAAACCGTCATAGCGCCCAACAAAAAATGTTATTTCGTCCAAATCAATGTAGTATTGCCCAAAAACAAGAACATTTTTACAACAACAATTTACATATATTTTTTTTTGGGCGCTATGTCGTTTTTTTTTCTTGGGCAATATGACTTTGGGGAATATAACGTTACGCCTTCAAAATTTGTTAAAGAACAGATTAAGTTAGGTCAATTTAAGAAGATCATCAAAATATTTTGAAAGATCCCGTTATAGGAACCTTTTAGAATATTAATAATATTAATAATATTAATAATATTAAAAAAATAATGAATTTTTGAAAATGAAATAACTCCCACAGCAAATGAAATAACACCGAACAAGAAAATAAAATGAAATAAGTCCCACGCTAAGTTCTGTTGGGACTTATTTCATTTCGGAATTACTGCACCTAATAACAAAAATGAAATAACTTCCAAAAAAATTAAATAACGGCAAAAGAACTGGGTATTATTTCATTTGAAATTACTCCCAAATGTGTATGAAAAATTTTTGGGACTTATTTCATTTTTTTTTCTTTTTTTTTTGAACTTTTTTCACCTGGGAGTTATTTCACAGAGCCTTATCTAGGAAAATGCATTAGTGTCAACCATTGGTTCTAAGTGTTTTTTGTCAAAGTTGTTGCTCTATATGTTGTAAAAAAGTAATTAACAATTTTTATTTGGGATTCGATAATATGATCTTAAACCAAACAAAATCAAATTCGTATATTAAAAAATTTAAGATTCTGATTAAAACTCGTTGTAAAAATTTACCAATAAACCCGAGATAGTTAGATTGGTCCTATGAATGAATATTTTTAAAGTGAACTTTGTCAACTGAGCGGGAATTTCCGGGAAATTCTCAAACGAATCCAGCTTTTCCGGGAAATCAGAAATCCCGGGAAAAGGAAACCCCTAATCGTATGAAAATTAAATTTAAGGAATTTTGAAAGCAATTTAAAATTACTTTTTGGAAGTGGAAGCAGCATATACTGCTTCTTTTATATGCGATAAAAAGTGCATTCGTTTTGTTTTTGATGGGTAATAGCGATTCCAAATATTTCGGTAATAGAAATTTAAATTGTCTACGGTATGTTTGTATTGTGATTATACAAATTTTTTCACGTTTTTGTATGTGTTTTTGCAAGTTTTATATAAAAAAAAAAAAATTATGACTAAAAACGAAGTAATTGTAAAACTGATAAAAAAAAAAACGGTTGTTTCTCCCTCAATAAAATGTAACCTTGGTTAAAAATTTGAATAGATCCGTGTTTTAAGTTAAATCAAACACTCGTGCATTTTTATTTCCAAAAATAGTGTCTGGATTGTTTTTTAATGATTTTGATGTTTTAAAATGATTAAATGTACTGTTAATCCCCATAATAATGAAAATTGATAAAAGTTTAAATAAATTTGTAAGTAAATTTATGTGTGTTATTTTTATTAGTATGAATATTGTATGAATAAATATATATTTCGCAATGTGTAGGTTTAAAAAATATATAATAAAACATTTAACAAAACTGTTAATTAAATAATAAACAAACGAAAATATACCAAAGCCCCCAAAATTATAAACAAACTAAAAAAATTATAAAAATAGAAAATGTTTAACTTACCAGGATTATCAACAATTTCACCAAACGTACTTTTTAAGGCATCTGTCGGCACACGAGGACCATAAGAATCAGACTTATTAAAATCAATCCAATATTGTATTAAACGATCCCAAACATCTAAAATTTGTTCTTTCAGTTTTGTAGCATGTATGGGATCAGCATCTGTTAACCAATCATCAATATAAGTTTCAATTTTACGCCTTCCATAATGATGGGCATTATCTAAAGCATCATCTATAGATGATTGCATATTGGCCGGTAAAATATCTATTAATTCTGGACGATCTGTTATGGTTTTATTAATAAGATCTTTGCCTAAATACGCAACTTCTATGGTTTCCGAATAAATGTTGACACAAAAGAAAACACCCAAAAAAACTATGAGCAATATCATTAAAATGATCATTAATATGGAGGTAACCAAATCCACGGAAGATTTAAGAGAATCGCGTACTATGGTATTGATTTTGTAATTTAATTCTAAAATACCAGGTAAGCATAACGGCAAAACAGCTGAATGATGTTCTATGGCCCAAGACTAGAAATAAGGAAAAAGTTTACATAATTTTATAAAAATCCTAGATAACACTGCGCAACTCGAAAAATAAATCAAGAGTGCCGGCCATTGATCCTAAATATTTTGGCAACGCTAATTTTAATGGCGTACCACATTTTTTTCCGCAAAAAAAATTTTAAAAATCAAATATTTTATCTTAGTTTTTTATGATAAATACATAAAAGACCTTCATTAACATTTGGGTATCAAATTTGGTAAATTAACAAAATAAATCAGCGTTTCTTTTTTTTCTGTTTGTGCATGTGCAAAAAGACAAATCTGAACATTTATTTAGTGTAAAAAAGAAAGTGCGATTCATGGAAAAATAACGCGAAATGTGCTTAAAATTTATATGACAACATAGCGCAAAAGACTGATCTATGAGTTCATCTTTTAGTATAATATGTAAAAAGATTAAAAAATTATATGTAGCAAAATTCAGCCTCTAGCTTTTCTAAAACTTTGGGTTCTGATGAGATCTTTTGAAAGATCTAAATACTAGTATTAACCTAGCTAATATGATGAAAGCTCGTTATAAATTAAAAATAACTTACAAATAATCTCGATGTATATAAAAACAAAAAACTAAAAAAACTGTAAAAAATATTACTTGAGCCAGAGTAAAAACTATTTTTTTTATATAAATATACCATTTTTGGTCTTCAAAGCTTAGTAACGTCATGATGCTTGTTAGAAAAAATCCCTAGCCAGGTGTTTGATTACTAAGAAGACAAGAATGTAGCAAAATTGATGATTAATAAGTTTTTTGTTAAAGTTCTGCCTATTCTGATGGCTCTAGCTTTTCTAAAACTTCCAGTTCTGATGAGATCCTTAGTCAGATCCCAACCTAGCTAATATGTTTAATTTGCTTTATTTTTGTAAATATACGGAGGTTGAAAGCTCGTTATAAATTAAAAATAACTTACAAATAATCTCGATGTAGTTTATATTTGCGGAAGTTATTTTAACAAACACTCTTTTAAGTGAATGTCTACAAAATATTTATTTAAATATTTTCATGAATGAATAAATTTTAAAATACAGTTGAAGGGCTTATTGTAAAAACTTGATAAGCCACATTTTCTTTTTGGTTTATTTTGGCCTTTTAAAGTTGTAAAACATATAGAAATATGAATATTGCAGGACTTTTATACTCTAGGTACGTGTGGTAAGTGTTTAAGCTAGAATTCTTCCAAAAATTGTCAATGGATGTCTAGAAAACAGCAAAAATTAGAAAATAATCAAAGTGGCTTATTAAGTTTTTACAATAAGCCCTTCAATTTTAAAATATTTTGTAGACATTCACTGTAATGAGAATTTTTGTTAAAATAACTTTTGCAAATATAAACTTTTTTGGCTGAATTTTGTTACACATCATCTTATTTTAATCTATTTAGATATTATACTAAAAGATGAACTCATAGGTCTTCCTTTTTCGTTATGCTGCCATATAAATTAAAGGCACATTTCAATTTTTTCCCATTAACCCCAAAATTATTTTTTGTTCTTTTTTACACGAAATAATTGTTCGATTTTTCTTTTTGCTTTTGCACAAAATTGCCTTGATTGATTGCGAAATGGGATAATAAATTGTGCAGAAATGAAGAAAATATAGTAAAAGCTGAGAAAAAACGAGAATTTACTTGTTAATGCTGCACACTTATTAACAAAATTTGATACCCGAATGTGAATGAAGATATTTTATATATTTACCATAAAAAACTAAGATAAACCATTTGATTTGTTAAATATTATGTATAAAAAAATGCGTTAAAACATCCAAAATTTTAATGCAAATTTTGCGAAAAATCTGTCCCATAAGTGAAAAACTAGTTACGCTGTTAAAATATTTAGGATCAATGATCGATACTCTTGTTTCCATTTTAGGCGTAAATTTTGTAGCGCAGTGTAATTTATCTATCTAAAATTGCGTTCGCAATATAGTTAAAATCCAGTTTAAACTAGATTTCGAAATCTAGTTCGTGTATCATTTTATACACTACCATACGATCGTCATCGAGTCGAAACTGGATTTCGACGATAAATGTAAATGCAGCTTTAACAATTTACCTTAATCTTTTCATAGACATCATTAATTTGTACACTTATGAAATCAGTAAAACCCGTATATTTCCCCAGTGTAAATAATAAATGCATTAAAACCGGTATGGCGGCCAATATAAACATCCAAACATTACGATATAAAAACGTAGCCAGGCAGGCATAAAATAAAAATTTAAAATAAGTACCACTCAAATGAGATTGTTCATCTTCTGCTGCATCGCCTTTAACTTCATAGGCTTCTAAGGTTTCTACAGAATCCATAGTTTCACTAAATGACACATCTTCAATGTCGGAATGTAAAGATGATGGTTTAATTTTTAACGAGTTTATCGATTTTTCAAAATCAGTTTTATCCAGTAATTTTTTCAATTTATCTATTAACGAACTAGATTCAGTTGTAGTACGTAAATGATAAATAATTGATGTCCCCACATATAACATAATAATTAAAAATACAGGTACTTGTAGTGCGCCCAAAAAACTGCAACCATAACTGAGGATAGCAATCCATAAAGATTGCCCAGCAATAACAAAACGATTACTATTGGACGGTTTCCAAAAGAAATACACGGAGGTTAGGTAAACGACAACAATGGCAACCAACTGAAAGTAGATAAGATGTTAAAAGTACTTAAGAAAAATATTAGATACAATTTTCTTTGAAAGTTTATCCATTGAAATGCAAAAATTTATTTGTAATAAAAAACAACAATTAATATACAAAATTTAAACAAAATTTGACATTTAAACTGAACGTGTTTTGGACGTGGTTTTAAATAAAACATGTTTTGTACATGTTTTCCTATACATTTTTCTACCAAAACACATGTTTTGCTTAAAACACGTAAGTGGAAACATAGGATATATACTTAAAACATGGACAAAAATAACAAAAATGTGTCTTCGTTTTTAACGAGTTTTTTTTTCGATATGCACTAAAATAACCCAGCCAGAAAAATACGAACGGCAAAGCATTGGCCCAGTGCTTTCAACGGTGGTATGAGCGTTGACAGAGCGTTGGATTTCTGAAGATTTAAGTGCTTTGCCAACCCCAAAATGATAACACCGGGCAGGGCTTGGTCGTTCCTTTTTTAAAACGTTCGCAAAGCGCTGGCAAAGAGTGCTTCGCCAGTACCAAAATCATAATTTTAAAACGTTGGCAAAGCATTGGTAGAACAACCAATAAAGCGCTTTTTAATGATAAAATAAGTGCTTTGCCAACCCCAAAATGATAACACCGGGCAGGGCTTGGCCGTTTCTTTTTTAAAACGTTGGCAAAGCACTGGCAATGAGTACATCGCCAGTACCAAAATCATAATTTTAAAACGTTGGCAAAGCATTGGTAAAACAACTAATAAAGTAAATAATAAATTAATAAAAAACAGTGTATTTATTATAATTTTTTTTATAAAATTTTGGTTTTATTATTTAAAATAATAAAATTATGTAAAAAAATAAACATACAAAATAAATTTCTGCAATATAAATTAAAATAAAATTCAATTAAAAGAATCATTTGTATTCTGACTGTGAACTTGTAATTTTTTATAGAGAAAATTGAAATTTATAAAAAAAGATTTTCTTTTAAAATTGAGTAAATTCAAATTTTTAAATTAAAAATTGTGTAATTTTCGAAAAAAAAATTGATTTTAAATATTTAAATTTAGAAAATTTATAACTCAAATTGATTATCCATTTGAAATTAAATTTTTAATTAAATTAAAAATATATATGAAAACGAGATTTATTTTTGAACTGTATAGTCCTACTTTGTAATTCACTTAAGTAAAGACTTGTATTATACTTTGCGCTGACTATAATATGAGACCTTAATTTTCTTAACTTCAAATAAATTGCGATTTAGTTTTGCATTTTTCCAATCTTGTAATTTTAAATTTTATGGAAGTATAGATTAGAAAAGTTTTTAAATACGCTAAATTAGCAATTTGTCTACAAGGATCCTTTGAGCAAAAATGGTGCAGACTTTACTGACTTCTTTTTAGTGTACGAATTTGATTTGAATACCATATGCTTATGGTTAGTTGATTTTAAATTCATTTAAGATTTGAAAAAAAGAAAAAACAATTAAGTTTTAAAGTATGTAAAATAAATTTAAAAAATACTATTCATTTGTTATTTTTATTAAACCCTGCTGACTTATTTAAAAACGTACTTGTTTTTAAATAAGTTACGGTTGTAAATCGTTTTCATAAACGGTTGTAAATTTAGTAAATCGAGCACTGGCAAAGTACTTTTGACCAGCGTTGGGAAAGCGTTGTGAACAAGCGCTGTGCCACTGTTTTTATTATGTTTACGGTTGTAAATTTTGTAAATAAGTACTGGCAATGCACTTTTTGACAATGTTGGGAAAGCGTTCAAAGCCAGTGCTGTGCCAGTGCTTTTTTATTTTTACGGTTGTAAATTTTGTAAATCAAGTACTGGCACAGCACTTTGTACAAACGTTGGTAGAGCGTTCTAAGCTAGGGCTGTGCCACTGCTTTTATTATTTTTACTGTTGTAAATTTTGTTTATTAAGTACTGGCAAAGCACTTTTTACTAACATTGGCAGAGCATTGTAAATCAGTGCTTTGCCAGGACTTTATTTGTTGGACCATTGGTAAACAGTGCTATGCCAGTGCTTGATTTTTCAGACCATTGGCAATTTCTGGCTGGGAACTTATCCTTTATATCTCCACTCACATACCTGGGTATGTTTTTTTTTTTCAAATTGATATATTTTGAGTTCTAGGTGTTGTATCGACTTGAAACTTTGGGTAACCTCCTAAATTTGTTGTTTTGTATCATTTCCCAGAAAAAAAATTTGGGAAAAAATTTACAAGTAGTTTTTGAGATTTATCCATTACATCTGCAAAATTATTATTACATCAAAAAAATCATACAAATAGTTGAAAATTTAGCTACGACAACAGAAAATAGTACCTGAAGCAGTCAGTTAAATTTAAGCGATCTAAATTTTAGAAGAACTAAATTTTGTTTAACAGTTGTAGTTCAATTAACTAAGAATTTAGCTAAATTATTAGAATTTTAAAGCTAAATCAACAGAAAATTTCTTCTAAAACGTGCTCTCCGGATCTGACCATAGGCCAGTCCATAGTTATTTCCGGGAATATAAATGTTTGTTTTTGTGGTGAAGTAAGATAACTAAGAACTGTTTCAGCTTAAGCAACAGAAAAATTAATTTAACTTTTGGACTAACTAAAAGGATAGATATGGATTTGATGAGTGTAAAAGAAAAGAAAAGTCTAAAATATTTGCAAAAACGGCATTTTATTTGGGCGTTATGGTGTAATGGTTAGCGCGTTGGACTGTTACACAGATGGTCCCGGGTTCGATTCCCGCCGACGACAACATCAATTTAGAAAAATAATATGTATGAGTTTTCTATCACTTCTATCGGTGTTCCCATAGCACTTAACCCCACCGAAGTAAAATAATTAATCAGGGCTATGAAACAAAAAGCTTCAATAAATTCGCCAACTCTACATCACCAACAACTGTTCTAAGACTTATCATCTCGCGCAATTACAGTGTTGCCATGTTTGAAGCCCTTCATCTTTCACCACCTTTCATCTCTCCACTATCCCCTTTCCAAAGAAAGCAACACATTAATTAATAGGAAGAATTTCCTGAGTGTAGGTTAATAAATTCCGTATAATGAATTATTTTTTTAAATATATTTGGTTGAAACAATTATTGTCGATTTTATTTACGTGTATCACATTTTTCCGATCGCTAATGGATAATGTCTATCGTTCATGTACATTTTTTTTAGCTGTACACCATTGAGGTGGAGGGACACGAGGGTGGTCTTCATTCCCAAATCTGGGAGAATATCACACACGGTCCCTGGGGACTTCAGGCCTATCAGTCTATCGTCGTTTCTGTTGAAGACACTGGAAAGGATGATTGACTCTTATTTGCGGGAGACCATCGACCCGAAATTGCTATCTGCAAGACAACATGCATATAGCAAGGGAAGGTCGACGGAGACGGCTCTGCACGAGATTGTTGGTACTATCGAGAAGTCGTTCTCGATTAAGGAGTACATATTGGTGGCCTTCTTGGACATCGAGGGGGCCTTTAATAACATCCAACCGGACTCTATAATTGCGGCGTTATCGAGTCTGGGGGTGGATCCGGCGATCATTGCCTTGATCAGTGTAATGCTGACCGGCAGGCGCGTTACGGCGGAGTTGGGTGGCACTAGTATATCCCGATTCGTGAACAGGGGAACGCCCCAGGGGGGGGGTTCTTTCTCCACTATTGTGGAACTTGGCCTTAAACCCTGTACTTCTTTCCCTGGAAAGAGGCGGCAGGGGCGTGGTCGCCTACGCCGATGATGTGGCGATAATGGTAAGGGGGAAGTTTCCGTCTACGCTTAGGGATATTATGCGGACGGCTCTAAGGGAGCTGGCGGTTTGGGCAAGGACCTGTGGACTTGGGATTAATCCCAATAAAACGGAGCTTGTTCTATTTCACAGGGGGAACAACGATCCCGATCTTGGGCCTGTAACCCTGGACGGTGTGGAAATACAACTTTCTGACAGAGCCAAGTATCTTGGCGTGATTCTGGACAGGAAGTTGCTTTTCAAGCACAACGTTCAGGAAAGGGCGAGGAAGGCGGCGATTGCCTTGTACTCCTGTAGGAGGGCCATTGGAGCGCGATGGGGACTCAGCCCCAAGGTGGTTCATTGGCTGTACACTGCGGTAGTTCGCCCTATTCTTTTATACGGGGTCATTGTTTGGTGGCCCGCACTGGATAAGACGACCTACCTGGGATATCTGAAAAGGGTACAGAGGATGGCTTCTGTGAGTATCACGGGGGCACTCCGTACTACACCAACGGATGCACTGGAGATCATATTGCATCTAATCCCCTTGGATATACTGGGGAAGCAGGTAGCGGCTGACGCGGCCATTAGACTACGGTCGATTTCGCAATTTGTGGGCAATAGTTTTGGTCACGGTGCGATTTTGGGGGAAAATTCTCCACGGAATGTGGATCATGTGACTCCTGTGACGGCGTATGAACGTCTCTTTGAGGTCCACATACCGACCAGGGATTCCTGGGCGGGTGGGATGCCGACAAGGAGACGTGGCGTAAATTTCTACACGGACGGATCGGGGCTCGGCGGAAGAGTCGGTCTCGGCGTCTATTCCGAGGAGCTCGGTTTGAAACTGGCTCTGAGGATGCCTGATCACTGCAGCGTTTTTCAGGCTGAGGTGATAGCGATAGGAGAGGTTGCCGCTTGGCTAGGACGGAATGTCCTGTCCACGACGAGCATCAACATCTTTTCAGACAGTCAGGCCGCGGTAAGGTCCCTGGGGTCAATGTCTCTGACTACGGAAACTGCCCTTAACTGCCGCACATCCTTGGATGAGATGGCCAAGCAGTTTGACATTCGACTCGTTTGGGTCCCGGGGCACAGGGACATACCAGGGAACTGTAGAGCTGATGAGCTTGCAAGGCTAGGAACCACCCTGCAAGTTCCTGCGGAATTTGCTGGAGTTGGTGTTCCCCTAGCAACCTGTAAGCTGAACAATCGGCTCAACTCCGAGAGGGCGACTAACCTTAGGTGGGCAAATGGCGTGACTTGTGTGGTGACAAGGCACATCTGGCCGGCTCTAGATCTGGGGCGAACGAGGGCGCTCCTGTCGCTTTCCAGGGGGGAAATCTCTAACATGGTGGCGGTGATAACCGGCCACTGTCTCATTGGCAGACACGCTCGTAGGTTGGGGGTGTTATCGCCTGACTTCTGTAGGAGCTGCGGGGACGAGGAGGAGGAGGAGAGTATTGAGCACTTTCTCTGTTCATGTCCTGCGCTGGCGCTACGTAGGAGGGCCTCACTTGGGTCGGCGTTCTTTGACGACCTTGGGGATCTTTCAGGTGCTGGTATTCCGCACCTCCTTAGCTTCGTAAGGAGCTCTAAATGGTTCAACGGTGGAGTCTGACCGGTAATCCGTCAGTCTCGTGGTATCACAACGGACCTCAGAGTCTAAGTGTGCTGGTGATCACGGAGCCGGCTACCACTCCAACCTAACCTAACCTAGCTGTACACCTACAAGTTCACGAACTTAAAGTATAGCTACACTCTAACATGTGTGGTTGAAGTATGTTCCGATCAAACATAACGTGAACTATACATGTTCGTGTATTTAGATACACACATAATTGATATGAAAATAAAAATATGTGTTGGTTGCTTTTAGCTGTATTTGTTTACATTTATGTACACGTTTTTTATTCAGTGTGTGTATTTTTCTGAACCCTGTAAGAAACCTCAATTCCATGTGGATTTATTCCAATTTCAATTAAAAAACATAAATTTTATGTCCAATTTCTCAATTTAAATTGTAAAATTCTCAATTTTAATTGGAAATGATGAAGTAGGTTTTAACGTAATGCACTAATTTTCAATGAAATTAATAAAAAAAATGAATTAGGCCCATGATGGCCTAGTCACTTAGGTCTCTCTAGCGCTGATCCTCAAAAGAAAAAATTTGACCAAAAAAAAATTTGTTTTTTAAATAAAAAATTCACTAAATACTTACCAAATAAATATTTAAATATCCAATCATCTGTACAAATAACGAATGTGAATATACAATTAAACGCCATACAGCACATAAAAATCCTTTTGGAGCATATAACACCAACAATTTTATACAGGTTGCAATACCCACACCCGCAGTTATCACTTGCCAATGTTCTTTCAACCAATTCACCAGCAAACTACCACAATTTTCTGTCGCTTCTAATGGTGCCAACGATATAGCAACTAATACATTTGAATCGCGTTCTTCGAGTCTTTCGAACCAACCATTTAATAGTTGTGCCAATTTTCTTTTAAATGGAAATAGTACAGCACCCATTAAAAAGGCCCATAGTAATGGACGTACAAATGGTCCTAATATAAAACATACTGCCACAAATGCTGCTATACCGGCAGCTATTAGAAAATTGTACATGGCCGCTTTAAAACTTTCATGATTTTGCGAACGCATACGCATTAACTTATTAAGAACACTATCGAAGGAACGATCACGTCGTATCGAATCTGAACGATTCATTTTGATGCAGTCTAAGGGATTTTTTTCGGGTTACAGTGAGAATCTGGTACGGAGTATTGTTGAGGTGTGGTGGAAAGGAAAGGTATACTGAAAATAAAGAATAATAAGGCGTCATTAAAGTTTTGAAGTTATTTAGTTAATACAAGCTGGTTATAAATTTTATTTTAAAAAATTGTGTTTTTCGACCTTTAAATGAACTTTTTAGAGGCCAATTGAATCAACACCCATGGAATATTTTTTCATTTCATTTATTTATTTATCCAAAAGCCAAGCCCATAGGGCCAAATATGGTTCGTATTCTACTATAAATTTTTACAAAACATAATAAAATAAATACTAACAAATCTCAATGATACACTTAAATTACGGGTATCAACACCGAAGCACATTGTTTTGCTAGGATTAATGTCTAAGCCAATTGTATCCATCCAATGTGCAATCTGAACACTATGTTTACCTCCAAAACATCAAAGAATTGTCTTTCCCCAGAAAATAAAATCTGTATATCATCTGCATACAGAAAATTTTCCAAACATTTATTATCAATTAGATCAATAAAATCATTCAAATACACCATAACTAAAATAGGACCAATTACCGGTCCCTGCGGAAAACCACTGGTAACCTCCAAAGTACAATAGTTTATAGTAATTAAATGTGCTAAAGTCCCAAAACTTATTTAACAAATTGTGAAAAGCAATCTGATGTAGGCGTGTCCCTATCCGGATTTCATTCCTGCCTAAGGAAATCTTCAGGGGACTTTGTTATTAGAATTTCTAGAGATATTTGTTATGTTAAATCACAAACTCAATGAGAATTTCTTGTCCTCGTCTAGGAGCGAGATTCAAAATTTAAAATATCAAAGAAAAAACAAAAACAACAACAAATTGAGACGAATTGTGACCTTTTTAAAAGATATGAGTTTAGACTTTTAGAAGAAGACTTAGAAAAAGTAAAAAATAAACATAATTTTGTTATTAAGCTTGAAGGCAGGTCCTTACAAGGAAGGTATCCCGACCAGAACTGGCAGATTTTAAAGAACTTTGGATATGTTGTAAAGGAGCAAAAATAAATACACGTATTTTTTTAGCTGACCAATCTCACGTTTAAGGCTTAACAATTAATTGGTTTTTATATAAAAACTTGTCTTTAATTTTGGAAAACTGGATTTAAATATAGGGGAAAAATGCTCTTCGGGAAAAGTAGCACAAAAACCAATTGGTTTCGAATATCGAAAAAAGCTCAGACACCCCCTCGATTAAATTCAATTGGCATTGCTATGCATTATTTTTAGATAAATACAGCTAAAATTCCTTAATAAAACACCAGTTTTTATGTTACTCAAAACACATTTTTTTGAATAACAAAAATACTTGAAAATCTTTCGGCATAATTTGTAAACCAGTGAATGTGTCTTCAAAAACCTTTCATTTGATACCAAATTTGTTAATAGAACAAAATTTAAAATGGGGTAAAATTTGACCCCACTTAGTAACGCCTAATGAGGTTGGCCAGTTAAAAAACACGGGTCCCTTAAATTCCTAGTCTCTACAATATATCCGAAGTTTATTAAGATCTGCCGGTCCGGGTCGGGATACCTTCCTGGTTAGATAAATCCAAGAACAGAAACACACCACACCTTTCAAGGACAGAAACGCACCACACTTTTTCTCATGAGGCTTACGTCTAATAGAATCAGTCAGCCCAACAAGAAGAGTTGTAGTACTATAATTCCGCCTAAAACCAGATTGGTTTGAATGAAGCATTTTATTGCCATCAATATAACACATCATTTGATCCTTAATAATGTGTTCAACAATCTTTGAAAGGATGCGAATAACAGAAATTGGACGTAAATAAAAGGAACACAAATTTAACGATATACATATAGTCTAATAAGTTTTGGGGGTATACAATCATAATCCGCTGCATTTGAACGTATTCTACTAGCCCATCATCCGCCACTACACAAAATTCCCCGTGATATACACAATAAATTAAATATAGGCATTATTAGTAAAGATTTCAATTTATTTAGCAATGTAACTCAATTGAAATTTAAAAGAATTTTCATAGCTTAAAAATGCATTTTAAAAAATCATTGATGGGAATTTAAACATTAAGCCTCATTTTCACAATGTCATTTAACTGACACATTTGTTGTTGTTTCCCGTATATATTTTCTATTAAATTTTAACTGGACGCTCATTCAGTAATCGGGCCTAACAAGGAGAGTCCGTTCATGGGTTCCCGACGATTGCGATGAAATATGTTATAAAGAATAAAAAATTAAAAGGCCCATATTTTTTTAACTGCCCAATCTCACATTTAGGAGTTAAAAAGTGAATTTCAAAAATCTTTCCAGCGATATATAATACTATTCACATTTAACAAACATAAACGTGATAAAAGCTAAAAGCTTTGTATCAAAAAATTATTAAATGTCTATATCAAATATTTCCTTGTAAGGTAAAATGATCGCTATTTCATAACCGTACAATCGATTTTGATCATTTAGTTTTAAAATTATACAAAAAAATTTTGAAAATCATATATCATGTATTTATTATAAAATTTTTTTTTTCATAAATTTTTCATTATGAATATATATTTCACAATATAGTTAAATAAAATTTTTATTAAAATCTAAAAATATAACTTACATATTAATTATAATTTTACATACTAATTATAAAACATCAAATAAGTTCTTTTAATTGTCTAACTAACTATGAAAACCTGACTTTAATTTACGAAAATTAGAATTATTTGTTAAAGTACTCAAAAAAATAAAAATGTTGATACCCATATTGTCTATATGGTGGATCCAGAGTTGCCACATTTTTGAATTATTTGAATTATAGGGGAAAAAGGGTCTTCGGGAAATGTCGCATAAAAACAGTACGATTACGAATAAAGGAAAAAGCACCCCCTTGATTAAATTAAATAAGCATTGCTATGCATTATTTTTAGTTTAATACAACTAAAATTTCATAATAAATCGCCAAATTTAATGTTACCCAAAACACATTTTTTTTAATAACAAAAATACTTGAAAGTCTTTAGGCATAATTTGTACACCAGTGAATATGTTTTCAAAAAACATTTCATTTGTTACAAAATTTATCTATAGTTACTTCTAATAGCACAAAATAAACTGAAAAAAACGTAAAATGGGGCCATATTTGACCCCAATTTGTAACGCCCTAAATTTGTATTTACTACAATATATCCGAAGTTCATTAAGATCTGCCGTTTCGAGTCGGGATACCTCCCTTGTAAGTAAATGAAGATTTTCTAGCAACTTTCTTTTTGGCAACACTGTTTTTGGCAGCTCAGCTGTTTTCGTGTAAGATGTTACTGTTAAACATGTTCAGTTTGGTCTATAATTTAACAATGGATCGACTTACAAACGAACAACGGTTGAAGAGTATTGAATTTTGTTATCAAAATTCATGCTCGGTTAAGAAATTGCATCGTGCACTTCTTCCAATTTATGTTCAGTTTGGGCGTCCTTCTGATGCGGCTATTCGGAAGGTTATGTTAGGTTAGGAAGGGTTATGTGCCCAAGGGCACAACTCCACTCGGAGACCAATACGGTCCATTGTGAATCCCTTCAGAGAAAAACAGTAAGAAAGAATAGAAATAGACAGAAAGATAGATTGAAAGATAGATATAAAGAAAGATAGAAATATATAGAAATATAGAAAGGATATATACTCCCCAGAAACCAGCTCCTATTGTCCCCTTGCTAGAAACAGCCGTCCTATCTACCTGACAAATCTCAGCAAATCTACTGGATTGCATCCAGCGACACACCCGAGTTCGTCGTGAAATCTATCTCCTAGCCATTTCTGTCTGAGACCCTGCAACCTAGGACAGTGGCACATTATATGCTCAACTGTCTCCAGCTCCTCAACGTCCTCGCACAATCTGCAAAAATCCGGTATGTCCCTGTCCCATCTGCTTGTGAAAGCTCTGACAGAACAGTGACCGGTCAGGAACCCCGTAAGGGTCCTGAGACCCTCCCTGTCCAGTCCCAAAAGAACCTTGGTTGCCCTTGCGTCCAATGCGGGCCATAGCGCCCTAGACACCCTGTAATTCATTCTGTCCCTCCATGATTGGTTAACGGTTTCGCGGAATCCATTCCGTATAACCTCAAAGTAGTAGCATAGTGGGGGCTTTACCCCCCCCCCCCGTCCCTTACTGCCGAGTCCAGATTCGAACCCTCCCTCGCAAGTTCGTCCGCGATCTCATTTCCATCCACCTTGTAGTGTCCGGGTACCCAACACAGCCTCACTGTCAATGCCTCCATGAGCTCCCTCAGAGCACACCTACATCGTGCGACCAGGCGCGAGCGCACCGTGTAGTTTGTCAGTGCTTTAAGCGCTGCCTGACTGTCGACGTAGATTGTCACCCTAGATTCCCCAACGGCTATTCGGAATCTTGTGTTTAAATTTCGCACTAAATTTACATTATTGGACCAAATTATTAAACCACGCATACCTAGAGTGCGGACAGAGGAAAATATCGTAGCTGTATCCGCCAGTGTTGTTGATGACCATGAATTATTGATTTGGCGCCTTTCGCAGCAATTGGGCCTCTGTTACTCCACTACGTGGAAAATTTTGCGGAAGAATTTGGTTGTAAAACCTTTTAAAATACAGCTGGTGCAAGAATTGAAGCCACACGACCTACAACAACGGCTAACTTCTGGTAAATGGGCGCTGGCAAAGTTGTATGAAGATCCAATTTTTTATCGGAAAATTGTGTTCAGCGACGAAGCTCATTTCTGGTTGAATGGAAGAACTGCCAATGCGCTGTTTGATATGGATTATGGGCCGGTGGCATCATTGGACCGTACTTCTTCAAAGACGGCGAAGGCAGGAACGTTACTGTGAGTGGCGAGCGCTACCGTGAGATGATTAAAAAAATTTTTTTTTGCCAAAACGGAAGAGCTGGACTTGGGTGACATGTGGTTTCAACAAGACGATGCCACATGCCACACAGCACACGAAACAAAGGCTCAATTGAGAGGCGAGTTCGGTGAACAGTTTATTTCATGTTTGGGGCCGGTCAATTGGCCGCCTAGGTCGTGCGCTTTAACGCCTTTAGACTATTTGTTGTGGGGCTATGTTAAGGCTTATGTCTATAGGGACAAGCCCGCAACGGTTGACTCACTGGAAGCCAATATTGAAGAATTTATTCGTAAGATATCGGCCGATATGTTGGAGAGAGTATGCCAAATTTGGACCCAGCGTATGAACCATTTGAGGCGTAGCCGCGGTCAACATTTACATGAAATCATCTTTAAACATTGAATTATATAGATCAGGAGTGCCCAAAAGTTCCTTATGGAAGAGCAAACACCAATACATTTAAAGAAAAACTAATTTTTATTCAATATTTTTTGTTGTAAAAACCAATACATACAAAGAAAAAAGAAAAAAATATTTCAATGTTTACTAGCAAAGCATACGAAAGTGTTGTTGCTTTGCGCTTGCGTGTATACAGTGAAGAACGACAAAAAAACTAATAAGACAAAGTTGTTTGTGTATTTCGTATTGCTAGTGCTGAGCGCTCTATATGTGTATTAAAACACACAGCCTATAGCTAAGTGTTTTTACAAAAACAAATGAGCACCAAGCGCATAGGCCTTGGGCACCCCTGATATAGATCGTTCTATCGACCAGAGCTGTGAATGAATCATTCATTTTTGAATTAATTCGCGAATCATTCATGCACTGAATTAGTAAAATTTTGAATTAATTCTTTTCGCAAAAAAACGAATTGAATGAAATTTGAATCGATTCATATGCATTTGGCTGGAATGAATTGCAATTCATTTTAAATCAAATGAATTCGGCAATTCATTTTCAATTCAAATGAGTTTGGCAAAATGAATTGCAATTCATTTGACTTGAATTGATTTTGAATTAATTTAAATGAATTAGAAAAATGAATTGCAATTCTTTTTCAATTCATTTGAATTGAATTGATTTTGAATTAATTCAAATGAATTTTATGAATCTCCATGGACCATGTTGTGAAGAAATAACAGATTCATCAAATCGTGCTTTGGAACTGATTTTACCAAATCATATTCGATGCGCAACCCACACGCTAAATTTAGTAGCGACTACCGATTTTAATCAAATTCTTAAGTCACAGACCTTTCTTTATGAAAAGCATAAGCAAGCAAGTCAAATATAAGTTGAAATCACACATGAGACTAACTAATCGAATGACTAATTAATTGATAATTTCGTTACCATTACATTGATATCAATTGTAATACAATTATTTTCATTAGAATTTTTGGAATCAATAATAGTGAATTTAAATGATTTGATTTCATTAATTAATTGCAATGATTTTAAATGTCATTTAGTAATGCATAAATTAAAGGAAAAGTATTTACACTCCACGTTTTTTTTGTAAACAAATGCTTGCCGAATTTTGATATTGCTACTCAAGCAGACATTATTCAAATGGCAAAGAACGCTGCTCAACAAATGTCTGACGAGGACATCACAACGTCAACCATTTCAGAGAGTAACGTTTTAAATTACTTTGATTTTTCTATTTGTGGTAATTGCCTAATCGCTTTGCAAAATAATTTTAAAAAACATTCACAATAATATTATAATATTTATTATAGAAACTCCAGAAAATATTTTGTGTATCAATATTCCCTCAGAAACGGAATTCACGGCATACTTAGCAGATTCTTCAAAATCTCTAAGTATGCTGAATAATTATCCGACGGTTAAAAAGGCTTTTTTAAAGTTTAATGCACCGTTACCATCGTCAGCTGCTGTTGAAAGATTATTTTCGTAAGCATCTATTCTAAATATCCCTAAACGTGGATGTCTATTAGAAGAGAATTTTGAAAAGTTATTGTTGTTGAAAGTGAACGATGCATTCTAGTTGAATCTAATTAGCATTTATTTTATAATTAAAATAATAGTATAATTAGTTGATGTACGAGGGCGGATCAATAAGTCTGTGCTGAAAAATAAATTTATTTTTTTGGAAAAAAAAACTGTATTTCATTCAAAAAGTCGTATTTAAGGTCATATGTTTACAATGTTTATGAGGCATAATTAATTGTGTTTGAACTGCATATATTATCATTTTTTTTATTTATTTAGTTTATATTTAATGTTGTATATTATTCGACCTTTCAATTGTTATTTGAAGTTATTTGTTTATTTCTAAAAGACACCTCCATTTGGTAAAATAAATATTACATGAATTTTACTAAGGTGTTTGTCGTTTCATAAACTATTAACTGTTTCTCGAATATTAAACGTGTTTTGTCGTTTAGCGTATGCCAAAGCCAAAGCCAAAATAAGTAATACTTGACGAAACAAACTCCAAACACCATGTTTACTTTGATTAATTGCAATTCATTTTTCATTTCATTCATATGAATTGCAATATTTTTTTATAATTCATTTGAATTTATTCAAAATCAATTCAATACAAATGAATTGAAAATGAATAGAAGAAGATTTCCTTGGGCAGGAATGAAATCCGGATAGGGACACGCCTACATCAGATTGTTTTTCACAATTTGTTAAATAAGTTTTGGGACTTTAGCACATTTAATTACTATAAATGCAATTAATGTTTATCCCGATGAAAATAAATTTGAATAGCAATTCATTTTTCTAATTCATTTGAATTAATTCAAAATCAATTCAAGTCAAATGAATTGGAAATGAATTGCAATTTATTTTTATCAAATTCATTTGAATTAATTCAAATTTCATTCAATTCTTTTTTTTGTGAAAAAAATTATTCAAAATTCAATTCAAATTCGTAATGAATTGAAATCAAAAATGAATGATTCATTCACAGCTCTGCTATCGACTCAAATAAAGATTTCGTACACTTCTCTAAATTCTATGTGTTTTTTTTTAATCAAATCCGAAAGCTCCATTTACTCTAATAAAAAGTACTAAAAGTAAGCATAAGAAATGTCATTGACTTGGACGTTAAAAATCTCAAAACAATCTTAATTTTTGTATTAAAAAACCGACAAGTGCGAAGTATCTTAAATGTAGAAATAAATGTTTTTTTATTCATAACCCATTTTTTTGAAAACTACCCCATATGCAAAAATTATGTCACAGAGTTTACTTTTTCAATGTTGAGGGGTACCAACCTTAGCAAGATAATTAAAAGAAAACATTTGGTTTTTTATAATTAGTGCGTTAGTTATTTGTACCACATGTTATACATCATTTTAAAGGAAATTATATAAGCAAATTTTAGATTAAGAATTTTGTATGAATTGTTGATCTTTTAAAATTTCATTTCATTTTGAATTGTCAGGTCTGAGATCATAATTAAAATGTTACTATTAAAAATAGCGCTGAACCCCACAAGATTTTTTTTTTATCTTCTTTTACATTTATTAACAATTAGTTTTCTCAATACTTTAGTTTTGCCGTACTCTGCAATTTTAAAATGTTTTACTTTTTAATTTTAAAAAACTAAAACCAAAAGTTTATTTTTCGATCTTTTATCATAAATTATGATGTGAGCAAGATTATTCAAGTTCAAGACCATTTGTTTTTTGTTAAACAAAAAACCGTGCAACCGTTTATTTATTAATTAAAAAATGTCATCAGCCGCTAATTTAAAGCAGACTTTATTAAATGACCGGTCCTTAAATGTTTCATTTCGCGTCACCAATATTCTTCAGAGGACCAATGTGGAAGGAGTAGAAGATTTACCCAAATTTTGAAGGAAAAAACAAATAATCGTGAACTTGAATAATCTTGCTCACATCATAATTTATGATAAAAGATCGAAAAATAAACTTTCGGTTTTAATTTTCTAAAATTTAAAAGTAAAACATTATATGTCATTTTATACAAATCTTGGACAATAATCTTGGCACATAATTTTATTTTTTAGAGTCGCCTACATTTAGAGATTCCCTATTCAAAAATTCAAAGGAATCTGATGCAAATTGTGGCCTTGGCGAAGAACTACTCGAAAAAACTTGAGAAACTCGACCACTTTCATAAAAATGTGTGAAATATGCTGATTTTAAAAATTTTATGTAATTTCACAGAAATTTTTTAAGAAAAACTTGGTACAGGCTTCTTTTTTCTGGAGTCGGCTGCAAATGAGTAAAAAGATGCAGATTTTAAACAGTTGATGTAAAATGACATCAAGTGTTTAAAATCTGCATCTTTTTTAAGAAAATCATGATACCGAGTTTAATTGTTCAAGGAGTCGTCTTCATTAAAAGATTCCAAATTCAAAGGAATCTGATAGAAATTGTATCCTAGGCTAAAAACTACTCGAAAAAAACTCGACGACTTCCTAGCAAATGAGTGAAAAGATGCAGATTTTAAACATTTGATGTCATTTTACACAATTTTTTAAAGAAAATCTTGGCACATACTTCTATATATATAAAAAGAAGTGTATATTTTGATTGTCACTCCATAATTCGAGAACGGCTGCATAAAATAAAAAATGGCTGAATACGTTTTGTAGAACATGCAATAAGGATGGTTTTAAAAAAAAATTGTTTAAAAATATTTTCGTTTGGTCGAGATGTGGTGATTTTTCTGAACATTAGTCATTTTCATATAAATTGTGTGAATATTAAAAGTTTTTGCTTTGTTACACAGCATTGCTTGGATACGGTAACATTCTTCTTCGAAATATCAATCCACCACGACTTTGTAACGGAACCAGACTTTCAATGAAAATAAAATTTGAAGGCAAAACAACGTTTGTCGGGTCAGCTAGTTTATTAATAGATTCTATGCATTAATAAATTCTATATTTAAAAATTCAAAGGAATTTGAAGAAAACTGTGTCCTTGGCAAACAATTATTCGAAAAAAGCTTCCATACAAATGTTTGAAAATATGTAGATTTTAAACATTTGTTGTCATTTTACATAATTTTTTTAAAGAAAATCATGCTACAGAGTTTTATTTTTTTGGAGTCGCCTTCATTAATAGATTTCATATTCAAAAATACAAATGCAGCTGATGGAAATTGTATACTTGGCGAATAACTACTCGAAAAAAAACTCGATGAAACTTAACCACTTTCATACAAATGTGTGAAAATAGGCACATTTTTTCGAGTAGTAAGTAGTTTACCCACTGCACAATAATCATTGAATTGCTCTGAATTTTTGTAAACGAAGTCTATGCTACTTTGAAATATATAAACTTGTAACAAGCGCTTGGAAAATTATTCTTGCAAATTTACATGAAACTTTAAAAAACTTCATATTTTCCAAATTTTCATAGTCAAGTTCTTTCGAGTAGTTGGTCGACAAGAACACAGTTTTCATCAAATACCTTTGAATTTTTGAATATAGAATCTACTAATGCATCCGACTCCAAAAAATAAAAGTCTACACAAAGATTTTTCTAAAAAATTTGTGTCAAATTTCATCAAATGTTTAAACATTTTTTTGTGAACTGGTCGAGTTTTTTCTAGTATTTGTAGGACATAATCCCAATAAGCATTTGGAAGATATGTCCCAAAGAAGTTATTGCGGTAATATCATCAGTTTTTCATTAAAATAATAATTAAAATAGAAGTTTGAACAATCATCATCTTTATATCATCTAGAAGATATATTGGCAATATTAAAAGCAAACTTAAAATAATCTATGAATTTTTGTGTCATTTAGAAAAAATATTTTAAAGAAAAAATAGAAAATTCAATACAAACATGTTGTTTTCAATTGCAGATTTTTAAAGTCTGTAGTTTTCAAGCAGAAATTACCATAAAAACATGATAATCTGACATAATTCAACAATATATGGGAGTCGATAAAGGAAATTAAAAAACTAAAATGTTAATAAAATCGTGTTTACGAGCAAATAACTAAAGTTTAAACAATATTGGGCAATGAGATCAATTCGTAATTATTTGCAAGAGGAATTTAATCTTTCTTACTAGGAGATTTCTAGGAGTAAGGGGCGTTCTTTTTCTCTGACATTCCAGAGGTCTTGATACCGGGGGATCTCAATGGATCATGGCAAAATTAAGTTGATAAACCGTTTAATGTCTGGTCATGCCTATGACAAGCAATATTTATGGATGATTAGTGCAATTGACTCCAACCTGTGTGACTCTTGTGAAGTTGTTGAAAATGCCAACCAATTGATTTTATGATTTGCGACAAGTATTATGATATCCAAAGGAAACCTAAAATTTTCGATAAATATATTTGTCTTCTCGACTTTTTTAAGTCATTTAACAAAGAGGACTTATTTGACCTAATTGATTTTATCAACGAGTCGAATATGTCTAATCTTTTGTAATTTTTCTAATCTTTTTAAATTTTTAAAAAAATAAATTTTTGAAGTTAACGTTAAGAATAATAAAAAAAAACATTGTTTTTTATATTTTTTCATTTTCCTTCACCTTTTTTTCCTGAATGAAATTCACTAGACCGAGTGTGCATACAAATTTTAAGAGTGCATGTAGTCTTTACCTCGTTGATCCCACCAATGAAAACTTCATTTGAATAAGATGAAGAAATTTTATTAAGTAAGATGAATTTTAATGATTTTATTTTTTTTATAATAAATAGAGAATTTATTCTCTCCAATTTACATAACCCAAGCCCATAGAGCTACTTTATAACAAAAGCTAATTAATAATATTTTCTATATAAAAAATAAATAATAAAACTATCATAAATAATAAAAAAAAACATTTCTTTTTAATTAAAAAATTACATCTTAATAAAAAATAAAAAAAAGTTGAGAGATAAAAAATATAGCAAATACAAAAAATTACAAATCATGAACAGCCACATAATCATTCAGCTTTTGCCTAAAGACCTGTGGTGAAAAACTGAAACTTCTCAGGTTTATAGGTAAATCATTCCATATTCTCGAAAGCCTAATCTGAAATGATTGCTCAAACATAGTCGAGTGATGTATTGAATATACCAATTGTGGGTTTCTTTCCGAATGGGATAAAATATAATTGTTAACTATATAGTCTGGAAAGCCGTTTGAGTAAATCATGAACAGTAGTGGACCAATAATAGATCCCTGTGGGACACCACTTGTTATTGATTGATACATATTGACTTCTATCAGAAAGGTAACAGGTTATAAGTTTACAAGCTTGTGAGGAAAAATTAAACAAGTTGTACTACTTGTCTATAAGCTTCGAGTGAATCACTCGATCAAAAGCTTTTGACAAATCCAATGAAAGAAGAACTACATTTTTACCACTATCCAAAAATGTTCTAACAGAATCTGTTAGACCAAGAAGAAGGGCACCAGTACTATACCCACGCCGAAACCCTGACTGTGAATTTTGGGTTAAGGAATTTTCCTCAAGGTGTTGTATCATTTGTTGCTTAATAATATGTTCGACTAATTTTGATAGAACCGGAAGAACTAATATCGGACGCAGATTATTCAATGAATCAGAAGGACCATCCTTTTTTATGGGTACTACTCTAGCTCTCTTCCACTCGTCAGGAAAGACTGAAGTAGTAATAACGGAATTGACTAACCCAGCAAAACTTTGGTAATGGGTGCGATAAAGTAATGCATTACCTTGTAATGTGTACTCCTTACCCGTATCATTATTTTCCAACAAGAAGTAATGAGTTACCGATAATTGGACACTCATAGATTACCTTGTAATGAGACCTCATTACATTTTACATTACTTCAAAACATAAAATAATGACTTACCGATCATCAATTACATAATGCATGAATTATAAACGTAAAGTAATTATTAATATATATTTTTGAAAATCTATTTATAGACACATTACTTTGTGATTTTTTGTGAGCATAATGGTAAGGTGTATATTTTTAATATCACGAACGAAAACACGAAGCACAACAACTCATCTACATGTTAAGCAATAAAATATTGTATGTATCGATAGGTCAGTTGGTAGAGTTCTCGCCTAACTAATTGTTAAATACCAGAGACCCCAGGTTCGAATCCCAGCATGACCAAGTTATTTATTTAATAAAAAAAAAGTTATTTATTTAATTAAAAAAAAAATATCTGTAAAAAAAATTTTTATGCATTTTTTTTTATGAAAATCTATTTATAGACACATTACTTTTTCCCACCATGTAACCATATAAGTAACCAGTTACTTTACCCATTACAAGGTAATGAGTTACCTTGGGGCTCATCGCCTGTAAAATTCATCAATGAAGTAACGTGTAAAGTAATGCATGAGGCCCTATGGCGATACATTACTTTACCCATGATTTGGTAATGTGTGGTTTTGCTGGGAAACGAAGAATATGGCAGGAAAGAAATGGAAAAATTAATTAAATAAATTTTAAAGGCAAAAAATCATGACCTGCAGCATTAGATTTAATTATTTTCAATACTGTGTATAATTCCCCCTGGTCTACACAACGAAATGAAAAACCATCATCAAAAGTACCCTCTGAAAAGTCCAAAGAATTGGTAACATCATTTATCTGACATGAAACAAAATAATCATTAACCTCGTCTGGATTAGCATAAGTTAAACGATTACAAGTTTCAAAACAACCATTTCCCCTCAAATAGCCCCACATTTGACTAGGATTAAGATCGCGAAACATACTTGAGTAGGCACTCACGATTTCTGTGCTCACAATAAATAGACCAATTCTCTAAACTTCTATTCAGAAGATAATATTTGAAGGACAAATCTCGTAAAGAGATATGATAAACAATATCAGTGGAGTTAAACCAGTCATCAGACCTGAAACCAATTTTACGCCGTACTATTGGAACTAAGGAGTGTACAACATGGAGGTTAGACATAAAAATTTCCAATTGAGCATTAACATTATTAGTTGAATACATTCCTCTAAAATCAAGCGAATGAACAGTTTGTTCTAAAACCTCCATATTCAAAGCATCTTATATTGCATTAATTTTTTAAATTAAAATGTTTTAATATACATTTGTATGTATTTGTTTAAATGTGTATTTATCTGCAAGGACAATATTTTCTTTTTATCTTCCAGATGATCGTTTAAAAATATCGCCGATTTATATTCCTAGGGAATTGCTTTCGTATTGCCGTCGGGTAACAGTTGTTCCCGACTGAAGAAACTTCCGCAATACGAAAATGATTATTGGCGGCAATAAATGTTATCTTCCCGGCGATATGATCATCACATCACGTGCTTGCTGGGATGTTTATCAGAGTGATGTGAGATTTGCTAAGAATATTCTTTGGAAATTTACCTTTCCAAAAAGTATACATTTGTTATACTTATCTTTAATATTTACCTTTTTGCATGCGTTCATACGATCAAAAAGTGGACTTTTGCTACTCGATGCGGTTGAGCTACTTTTAACCTACTCTAGCCACTCGAGCAGCTTGAGCTAAACGACTATTCGAAAACGTGGGGCCATGATAAAAATACGAATTTAAAGCAAAATTAGTAAAAATATGCAATAAAAATATGTATTTCAAGCAAAATAATTAAATACAGTAGTGTTCAAAACATTTGGAACTGAGATCGCATTTGTGTTCTCATTGATTTATTTTCTTTAAATCACACTTAGTTACTAAAATTTATTTTTTACATATTCTTCATACCTTGTTTTATGTTAAACAAATAAAAAAAATGAATTCCGTTAAATTAAAAAAACAAAAAAATTAATAATAATAGATGTATTCAAAATGCAGGTGTTCAAAACATTTGCAACTCTCATTATTCTTACTCTTACTTGATGGTTACACGATCAAGTTTTGCATATCAAGTTTTAATACACTTACACTTTTTTTACCAATACACGCACACTTTCTAAAATTGAAACGAACTTGCTTCAGATTTCTCTTTCAAGTGGAGTGTATCAATTTACGTTCAAGATAACAGCTGATTACAATTCTTTTGAAATTGTTTTTGTTTTTCCTTTCACAAATATTGAAATTGCTTTCAACTTGCGTGCAGCCTACGTCACAGCTGTCAATTTTTACATATTTTGACAAACAGTATATGTAAACGACTATCAAGAAAATCTTGATCGTGTGCCTGCAGTGTTAACGAAACAATTTATACTAACAAATGCTAGGATATAACGGTAATCGCATTCCTTTTTAATATGAGATTCAGGCCGTTACATTTTTTAAACAAATTTATTATAATTATTGTTCTTTAATAGTTGTAATAAGATGTTGGAAGCATAAACATCGTAAGAATAATTTTTGTAAAAAATGGCAGGAAATAAATACAATTTTGATTTTAAATCAAAAGTTTTAAATGATTTTCAAAATGGACTTTCCCAAAAAGAAATTTCTATAAAGTACTCCGTTCCAAAATCAATGATTTGTAGCATTGTTAATAGTGTTAACATCCACACAACTCATAAAGGTGGAAGACCCCGTATTACAACTGTAAGAGAAGATCGGAAAATCAAGAATTTTATTACGAAATATCCCAAAGCAGTTCCCAGAGAAGCTAAAACTGAACTTTTGACAGATGCCATTCTTCCCACCATTAAAAGAAGAGCCCGAGAACATGATCTTAGAAGTTATAGATGTACAAAAAAACCGTTTGTGTCGGAAAAAAAACCGAAAACCTCGGCTTGACTTTGCACGCACCCATTTGAACTGGACTCAACAGCAATGGAAAAATGTATTGTGGTCAGATGAGTCTAAATTCAACCTCCGGGGATCAGATGGAAGAGCAAATGTTCGAAGACCACAAGGCGAAAAGTTTAATACCAGATACACAACCGCCACAGTGAAGCACGGAGGTGTAAACATTATGGTTGGTGTTTTTCAGGAAATGGGATTGGCCCTATTCACCGCATTACTAGCACAATGACGGCCACAATCTATAGAGATATTTTGAGTTCAGTTATGCTTTCGTATGCTGAATGGGAAATGCCACTCTCATGGACCTTCCAGCAAGACAACGACCCAAAACACACGGCGGGGGTTGTAAAAGTTTGGCTGCAGGAAAATTAAATTAATATCACGTCGTGGCCGGCTCAATCTCCCGATCTTAACCCGATTGAGAACATGTGGATGATTGTAAAATGGAATATCGGCTATAAAGTATTCCGAAATGGTGATGAACTTTTCGTCGAGTTGGAGAAGCAGTGGAATGAAATTTCTGACGATTATATTAAAAAGATCATTGCCTCAATGCCTAAGAGGTGTTCAGAAGTTATAAAAAATATTGGCTACGCTACAAAATACTGAGCGTTAAAACCATTGTTTGTATTTCCTGTTAATTACTTTAAGAGTTGCAAATGTTTTGAACACTGCTCTATCGACTTATTTTGTTAAAATTACTTTTTTTTATTTTTAAGAAGTTATGAATTATTTTTTTGTATTTGTAAAATAATATGCTATAACTGAATTTAATAAAAAAAAAAAAAAAACTTATACCACAAATGTTTTTGTTCAAACAAATTATAATTACCTAAACCATGATTTCAGTTGCAAATGTTTTGAACACCACTGTATATGCAATCAAAATAATCATTTATAGCAAAATATGCAACTTTACGCAGGGTTTTTTGTTTGACAAAAAACAAATGATCTTGAACTTGAATAATCTTGCTCACATCATAATTTATGATAAAAGATCAAAAAATAAACTTTTGGTTTTAACGAATCGATGACATTTTAACGAAAATTCTTTGATTAGCAAAAATAATTTTCTTTATCCTGTTCCCAGACTTAAGTTTATGCATTTACATGAACTTCCGGTCCCTGGTAATTACTAAATCAAGGTCAGTTTAAAATTCAAAAATCTTAACTACTAATACTAATATTTACCAATGAGGTTTAAAAGAAATCTTTTAATTCCAGCTAAATAATATTAAATAAAATTACTTATTTAAAAATAGAAACATTTATAAAATTATAACATCATCATTATCGTCATCATCATCATGATGATGATGATACACATATTGAGAGTCAATGGAGAAATATAACCAACGCCTTTAGACAAAAAAAAAACGGCTAAAGTGCAGTTTACGGGGTTTTGGAAATCAAAAAAAAAAAATACATGGTCCTCTCCAGAATGAAAAAAGAAAATTTTTTTCTATCTTCGGTTAAGGGGGCTGACGCCCCTGGGGCCCTCTAGGGCCAAAAAACCGGTATTCGTAGTAACATATAAGTGGGGGTACTCTAATGAAAGGAAATTTCATCTGGATTTCAAAAATGATTTTTTTTTGGATCCATGATACGAAGCGCCCTCTACAATCGTTTTATGGCGCCTGGCCCCCCTGGGTTAAAAAAACGGAAACGGGTTTTTTGGAAAACTTTGCTTAGCAAGGCACTTCCTACGCATACCGGGGCGAAGCCTCAGCGAAGCCGAGAATTGGACTGATGGGAGTAAAAAAACCCCTAAGCCCGGCCGAAGGCCGGTTACGCAGAAAAACTTTGCTTAGTAAAGCCACTTCCTACGCATCCCGGGGCGAAGCCTCAGCGAAGCCGAGAATTGGACTGATGGGAGTAAAAAAACCCCTAAGCCCGGCCGTAGGCCGGTTACGCAGAAAAACTTTGCTAAGCAAAGCCACTTCCTACGCATCCCGGGGCGAAGCCTCAGCGAAGCCGAGAATTGGACTGATGGGAGTAAAAAAACCCCTAAGCCCGGAATTGGTGTTATCGGTTCAAAAATAAAAATCATTTTTGAAATCGTGAGACAATTTCTTTTTATTTGAGTACCGTTTTTGTTTAATTTTATTTTTGACTTTTTTTCGTATATTACTATTGGTCGAATAATGGCTCTAATTTGGAATAGGTGTTATGGATCCGAAAAAAAATATCATTTTTGAAATCGTGAGACAATTTCCTTTAATTTGAGTACCCATACGACCCTGTTACTATGGCCCCCTGTTTTTTGCCTCCCACGGGCCTCCCGGGGCCGAGCCCCTCCCAAAAATAATTTCGGTTTTTTTTTTTTTTTATTCTGGAGGGGGTCATGTATTTTTTTTTTTTGATTTCCAAAACCCCGTAAACTGCACTTTTGCCAAAAAAACAATTGAAAATCAATTCAATGTTTCTTTATACATAATGTATGATTGGAATTTTTAATTCAATATTATAAAATGTCTTACCTTTAATGTGGCTATATTTAAATAATCATAGTGTAGTTGTTGTTGGTATTGGAGGCTAGTTCTTCTTCTTTCATTAGCCAACCAAATTATGAATGCAGTTTTTAATCAATTACACTTTGGTTTTTGGAATTCTGTATTTTTAATAATAAAGTTCAACAGCTGCTGTTCTATTTTATTATATTTTTGGAGATTTTATCAACCAGAGGACTGTGTTACAAAATACATTTATAATTAGCTTAATTTTGTTCACATACTTCTGCCACATACAATGATTTCTTATTAGTCCCCATTTAGACGTGCGAACATTTGGAAGGAAAACATTTGGAATTCTCTTTTGTTTTTTCTTTCGCGTTCACACAGTCGAACATGTTGCCGGCAACATTCCATTATTATTATTTGCTTTTTTGACATTTGTCTTATTTGTGCTGTGTTTTTTATCTTTAATAAGTGTTTTGTTATTTTAAATAAAAAAAAATAATAAAAATCAAGATATATTGATATAGGTAGTTTCACTAGAACAACAACTACAACAAACAATACAAAAACAACAGGGTTTTGACATTTTAAAATACTCAAGATACAGTCTTTGTTCTGTCAAAACCATGTAAGAAATGTCAAAACCAGGTAAGAGGAAGATAAGCAGTTAGGCTACTAAAACTACCTTATAAATATATCTTGATAAAAATAAATCAAGATTTTAATAAACAAATCTAAAAAATAAAAATAAAATGTCAAAAAGCAAATTAAGAAAACGGCAACAAAGCGAGTGTCCGAGTACCGGAGACAAAATTGATACTCTCTTCCCCACTCGTAATTTGCTACCAAACTAAATGTTTCCCTTCCAAGTGTTTCCTCGTCTAAATGGGGACTTAGGAATGATTTTTTTACTATGACGTCACTGTTTTTTTTTTTTGGTAATAATCGTATATTTTATTTATTTTTTATTAAATATAGGTATATTTTATACTATAATATCACTACACATATTTGTGGTAAGCTTTTTACATTCCGTTTAACAAATTTTATATTTTAGTTGTATTTAGTATTTTTTTGCGAAATATTTATAAATTTTAACAAAATTTTCCCGCAACTATTGTTGGACGTTCTAATTTTAGAGTTGTAGAAGTGTTGAGTATTCCGTTACTGAGTACTCGGTACTCAACTATACAATTTTTATAAATGCTTAAATTTCAAAAGTAACTACTCAATACATTTAGAGTTGTAATTTTCAGTGGAAAAAAGGTTTTTTTTTTTTTCCTATGAAATTACAATAGTATTCTAAAATATAATTCTAAAAACACACATATGTTTACAAGGAAAATTAGGTTTTGACGTATATTTGGGCACATTTTTTTAATTAATTTCTTTAAAATGTATAAAATTAATTAAAATACATAATTAACAATATCCAAAAATAATCCACAACAGAACAAAAGATTGGTGCCATATTTTGTGTAAAAATATAGTACATATCTTATTGCAATGTGCAGGGATAAATGATAATAATATTGCAAAGTGTATGGATAGCTTTAAGTAGTATCGAGTACCCAATTATGAGTATCGTGAAGTATTAAGTACCCAATAAGTATCGTCATTTTACAACTCTATCTTGTTTAGAAACTGTCGGAAAGACAACTAAAAAAAATTAGAATCAAAACAAAACAGTAAAAACAATGTTGCATTTGTACCAGTGCTGTCCATTCAGCTTTTTTGCTAATATTTTGCTAAATTTTTGCTAAAAACAAGTTTTTTGGTATTTACTATATATGACGTTCACACCTAGTTCTTAAGAACACGTGCTTAGCGAAAGCACGCATTTAAAGGCACGTTCGGACGTGGAACGTATTTAATCTCTTTGTTGTACAACAAAATTTCTTTATTATTTTTCACTCGTTTTGAAAAAAATGTGTGTTGAAGCTCCTAATTTTATTGCAAGAGTTCTTAATTATTTTTTGTGAATCACACTATAGTGTTAAACACCTTAAATAATACTATATTGCAAAGCATATGTTGTACCAAATCGGGTGGAAAAGAATAAAGAACTGTTGGAATAGAATAAAGAGCCTAAATAAGTAAAACTCTAAAAACTCTGTAAAACTCTTGTTTGGCACTCTAGTGTAAATGTCTTTAAACGAGTGGAAAAGAAAAAAAGATCTGTTAAAATAGAATAAAGAGATTAAATACGTGTTATAACAAAACGCGTGTTTTTGTCATCTAGAGTGAACCCCGTATTATAATTAGATGTTTTGTAGTACATTTTAAAAATAACGTTGGATATTGTAGAAAAATAATAACTTTTGTTTTCCCGGCCAATCAGGTAAAGCTTTTTTTTGGAAAATTTTGTTAAATTTTTGTCATATTTTTGTTGTTCGAATCGTTTAACCTTAACACCTTAATTCTATGTGTGAACAAGTTTGTTGAGGTTTTACATAAACGCATTTAAGAATCTTAGTGTGAACTACTTATTGCACTCGTTTTGGCAAAACAAATGTTTAGCATTTATGTAGATTTAAACGCCATATAATGCCATTTTTTAAAACGGTGTCCACATTTAATATTAACTTGGATATAATATCTGCGAAAACGCCAACAGAATAACGGAATTAAATTATCTATATTCATATTAATGTTTAGGGTGGAGAACACGTATTCATATTTATATCATGTCTTCTCATGGTTTTCTGTCTCCCGTTGAGTAAAGACGTCCGTTTATTCATTCTGTTTTCAACTATGCGATTCAAAAATAACTTTAAATTGATTTGTAACAATTAAACCATTCTTAATCAACGTTTGCTTCTTGTATTTTTTATTTTTAGGCGTTTTACTTTTATTAACTTTTTTGTTTACAATCTGTTATGTGTATATTGACAGTTGATATCCTGATATTGTTGTTTAGAGATCTATCATAACAAGTCTCTTTTGATAACAGATATAATTCTAACAGTAACATTAATGTGTGGTCCACACGTAATATAATTCTCTCTATGATTGAATTTGAAGTTTGCTGACAGAAAATTATTAAAGTTAATATCGAGTTTGGAAACCGTGTAATAAAACATTCACATTAACGATATAACTAATGTGGAATTCACACCTTCCTCTTAAAGCCCCTAAACACGCACTTAGCCAACATATGTATTTAATCTCTTTATTCAATTCCAAAAGCTTTGCATTCTTTTTGGCAAATAAAGAAAAGAAATTAAAGCTGCTTAAGTGACGTAATTTACAGTAAATTTGTTTGATCTTAACCACTTAAGCTACATCCACACTAACAACATGTGTTTTGCCAAAATACGTATTTAAGCTCTTTATTCTATTCCAAAAAAATAATTATTCTTCAAAACACATGTTTTGCAATCAATCCTGAATGCCAATTGTGAATGTGGCTTAAATCTAGTAGTTTTTGTTCCTTAATCTATTACCATACAATTTCACAAGTTGACGTTATATAGTAATTGAATAAAAAAAATCGGAGATTTAAGCATCTATGACATCTGCTTTTTTCTAAGAAGCTTTACATTTTTTGATATTCCAGTTTGTTTTTAAAACATTTGATATAAAAACCCTGGTAAAGTTGTTGCAAAAAAGCAGATGTCATACATTCTTTAGTTATCATGTTCATGTGAATGGCATATAAAAGTGTCAATACGTACAAATATTTTTTGTCTGGTTGGTACAAAAACTACCAATTCATTTTCCATCCCTGATCCAGCTGTTTGTATTTTTTTTTTTTTTTTTAAATATGGCAACTTTACTACCTTTTTGGCGTACGCTTTATTTTTCAAATAAAAAGTCATAAGGAAGAAGAATGGGTATGTTTTCTAAATTATTAATGTTTAGATAAATTATTTATAATTTTTAAACGTTCAAGATGAAAAACTGCAACTTATATTTAAAATACGCCCCTTGCAAAATGATTGTATTGCTTATCGTAGCACCACCAATGCAGAATATCGGAAAATGATGAAACAGGCGTGTGTATCGGAATTAAAAAATTTAGTAAATGTGGAAATGTCCATAGAGCAAGTGCAGCTAAAAGTGCCCAATGAACAGGAAATACCTCCTATACCATCAGCGATAAAACAATCCAAGGTAAAATTTTAAAAGTTAACAATTTTGTTTAAAAAAAAAAATGTAAAATATTTAACTTCTAGGTAGATTATTTATTAAAAGAATGCACAGCTGTTGAAGAAGCTTTAAATTTATTATAGCATCGGAAGAGCACATTTTCATTAAGGGTTTGCTGATGTTTTCTGCATAATTTTATTAAGATGTTTATAAATTAAGCTTAGACACTCACAGGATGGTTTAAAAACCTTTGTAAATGAAAAAAAAAAAATATATATCTTAATGTTATCAAAGAAAATTGTGTAAACAAATTTACCTTAAATATAGGAATTATGGGCTTTTGGTGAAATAATTTTCCTTTGGTCCTTATTATTAACAAATAACGGAAATCTAGCTGTAGAGAAGAAATAATTTTAAAATTTTATTTTTTAATTATACATTTTACAACTTACATCTTCCAATACTTCATTGATTACAATATCGTGTATGTTGGCAGCAGCAATAAATGAATTATTTCTTGACATACATTTTTTTATTTGTAGATGCAAACCAAAATCATAGCAATAAATAAACTTTTCTGTAAAAAAAAAGAAAACTTTAAATTATTAAACAGTTTATATGGGAAAATCTACCCTCAGTTAGGAATGAATGATGTTCAAAATCTGTCGCTCTGTTTTTATTCAATAAATAGAAATTTCAGAGATTTTTCAGTTTAGCCCTTTTAACATCAACGTAATAGCAAATTTTTGCATATAAATGAGAAATGAACTAATAAAAAGAGATCCAATCGATTAATACGTCTTCAGAAATATAGAAAATATGACAATATAAATCTCAACAGGTCTATGAATGATGATTTTTAAATTTCTTGAAGCGCATGCCTACAATTTGAGAAATAATTAGTTGCAGTCCTGCGTGATCGACAAATATCAGTACTACTATTATTGTTTGTAAGTGCTAAATGGATCGTATTATTATGTTGGTATCCAGAGACATTTAAGGTTAAATTTTTGTAGATTTTCATAGATGTTTGCAGCTAAAATTGATGTAGAATCGAATGGGATAATTCGATCATCTCAGAACTTACACATACATAACAATATAAATGGTGATATCTATCATAAAAGAAAGATTTCAACATTTAATTCTTTAAACTGTGGATGTGCCAGTCAATTCAAGGTTGGATTTTGAGCGTTTTGTAGAACTAAAAGTGATGTGAAGTCATAAAATAAAATCCGATTAATTTAGCACTTTCACCAATCAAGTTAAAGGCTAAAGAGGATTTATTCGCTAAATTTCATAAAATTTACACTCTTAAAATTTGTATGCACTATCGGTCCCGTGAATTTATTTATTTAATATCAATACAAAGGAAGCCTTTATGTCCGATTATATATGTATTGTAAAATAAATAACTATGTACAGTAATAATAAAAACCTTAAATATTAAATGCAAAATGCATATTAATTGGTAATTGGCTCCCCAGCCACATAAACATTACGAAAATATATTAAATATAAAAGTCCCATTTAGCCAAAGATACAAATAAACGTAGACAGAAGAAAAAACATTTTTTTGTTTTATTATTCCGTCCCAAAAGTATAGCAAAACTATCATGTCTGCACATTATTAAAAAAATTTAAGAGTTTTCCCTTATAATTAGGATAAGAATACGAAAATAGCCTAAGTAGAGTTGGAAGATAGTTCCAAATACGATAGACTCTTACCAAAAACGAACGATCAAATATTGTGAGATGACCCAGAGGTACATCAATTTGAATATTACGTGCTGAATTTATAAACGTAAATTCGTTTACAAGAAATTGAAGTTGTCCACATTTCATGATTTTATAATAATGAAGTAATAGACGTAGTTTTAGATAATCATGAAAAGAACACCTTAAAAGCTCAGGGAGAAGTTCAGAAACACGAATATGATACTGTATTCTTACGTCGAATATGTAACGAACACTTTTTCTAATAACTCTTTGAAGTCTATGTACATTATAAGAAAAAGTTCCAGAAAACACCTCAAGGCAGAGAATCAATATGATCATCAAAATTTAGATTCGAATCCAAAATAACACCAAGTCATTTAAGAGAATTCACATAGTCAATTAACTGGCCATTAATACTAATCTTAGGAAACAAGCAATTCTGATTTTGCAACTGAAAATATACTGCCTTAGTCTTAGCCGAATTAATCTCCAAGTAATTTAAATACATATAATTGGAAATTAAATTTAAATTTCCGTCACGAAAGAGAAGATGAAGAAGGAAATTAAAAATATAAAGAGTATTTTTCTTATTCTTAAATAAATCGGTACAAAAAACAACTTTAATAATTAAATTATTGATAAATAATTATTTTTTTTTATAGTTTAAACTTTAGTTATTTACTTGTACTTAAACACTTTATCATTTCTCATCTCATTTATCGTTGTATTATGGCAGATCTTCTTTAGGAAAATTGTGCAAGACAACTTCAGACTTTAAAAATTTGCAATTGAAAACCCCCGTGGTTTCACATAATGTTTCGTTAAGAAATTATCTTCAATTCAAGATATATTGGACATAGGGAATGCAAAATTACGCACTTTTTTATTTCCCTGAAAAGCGGGAAACTTTTTCGAAATTCCCAGGATCCTGCTCGAAAAATAAATAAATCAATACATTTTTTTTATTTATTCTTCTTTGGCCAATTAATAAATTACAACTTTAAGAAAACCTTAAATTAGAATATGAATCTAAAAAATTATAATTTTTTTTTTTTATTATTATTCTTCATTTTGTAATTTGAAAGCCATGTGGACAATAAACATTTGTGTGTACTGCTTTCACTTGATCTTACCAAAGCATTTGATAAAATATGTCATAAGTTACTTTTAAAGAAACTTATTGAAGTTTACAATTTTTCAGGGACTGTTGGAAGATGT
This sequence comes from Delia radicum, assembly GCA_021234595.1. Taxonomy (NCBI): domain Eukaryota; kingdom Metazoa; phylum Arthropoda; class Insecta; order Diptera; family Anthomyiidae; genus Delia; species Delia radicum. The sequence goes on from CM037851.1 coordinate 235,549,756, forward strand.
TATCTGTTCGGGTATGCGGATGATATACAAATTTTGTTTTGTGGTAAAAAGGATAATTTGAGTGTACTACAAACGGTGATAAACTATTCAACTGACCGTATATCGAATTGAATGATGAATAATTACATATCCATTAATACGATGAAAACAAAGGCAATGTTATTTTCCAACTCAAACCATTGTGCTCAGGATTTATATTTATCTATCAATGATACTCATATTGAGTTTGTACACCATTTATCGATTTTGGGAGTAGTGATAGACTGTAATTTAACATTTGAACATCATATTAGATATCTTACGTAAAGAGTATTTTTCATATTAAGGAGATTATATAATACAAATTTGATTATTCCAGTTAATGTTAGGGAGAGAATTGTCCATAGTACTATAATGCCACTTTTTTTATACTGTGTGGAAATATATTCTGGCACTTGGGATTATAACATAAATGACATTCGATTGCTCTTTAATAGAGTAATAAGATATATATATTCGGTGCGAATCCGTGAACATATTACAGAACATGTTTATCGTTTTCTGGGAACATCGTTTGACGATTTTATAAGTATACGTCTTCTGCTTTATTTTTATCGGGTATTTAGTATAAGATGTCCTTTGTTTGTATCAAACTTTTTTAGATTTACTAGATCAACTAGATCGAATTGGCTTCTTATGCCATTTAATACTCCTTGGGTAAGTCGGTCTTTTCAAAGGCGTTTGGTTTTGTTATATAATGCACTACCATCATTTTTATGGCATTTCAACTATCATGTTTATAAGGGAAAACTTTTAAATCATTTTCATTAGTAACGTCAATTTTAATATTTTTGATAATTTTATTACAACAAGGTTAATAGAAATGATGTACATTTTTGCGTTCTGTTCTAATTGGGTTAGCAAAAAAGAAGAAAAAACAATTAGTGTGATTTTTATTGAGTAATAAAATAATATTTATAATTATTTTAAAGTAGCTAATTAATTGTTATCAGGGTTTATTTAATTATAATTTTAGTTTAAGGTTAACTTAAGTGAGTGGAATTATTGTAATTTATTAATTGGCCAAAAAAGGCTTTCAAATTACAAAATGAAGAATAATAAAAAAAATTTTATTTTACTACTCTATTAAAAAAAAAGATTATAATAATTATTTTTGCTAACCTAATTAGAACGAAAAGAAAAATTAAATATTACTATTAACTTTGTGTAACAAAAAGATAAAATAAAAATCCTTTGACAGTAACCAATAAAAGTGTTTTTGGAGGTTCTTTAAGAACGGCATGTTATGGCTAGAGCCCAAATATTTTAGGAATCATCATAAGACATACATATTCATCTTCATTTTTAAGTCGGTGCATCATACACTTCTTTTTTTTTTGAGGCACTTTAATGTTTATTATTTCTTACCATATTCTATCAAATGCAATAAACGCCATAAAAGTGGTAGAAGCCATGTTATTAGGAATATATCAATATAAATAATATGTATAGGTTTAAGTAATATGACCATTAAATAAACATAAAAACATATTATTAAATAAATAAAATGTTTTTTCAGCACTCTCCGTTGTGTTTGATAGTTTCTGTTTAGTAGTTTTACTTCCAATGCATCGGTACCATATTCATAAATCTCCAATTGTAAATCTGGTTCTGGTAGGCCTTTATATAAATGGTTGATGTTATTAAATTGATATATAGAAGGATCCACTTTATTAGAATTCATATTTCAAATAAACTTTTTGAAAAAAAAAATTCTTAATTTTTGAACAAATCGTTTATTGTGAACAATTCCTTCCCAAAAACAGCTGTTTTAGTTTTCTCCAAAAATATCGCTTTGATGATGTTTTTCTAATTTTTCATTCTCCTTATTTTCTGATTTGCTTTGTATTCATTCAGTCGTGTGCTCGATGTTGTTGGAGTAAAGCGTCGTTTTTCGTGCTATGTTTTGCTTATAAATTCTAATTGCATAACCAGGAAAATATAAACAAATAATTCGTTATATTGAAAACAAATGATATTTTAATATTTAGTGGTGCTTATTTTGTGTATAAATAATAGATTTTATCAGAAGTAAGTGTTTTTTTTATTACATTTTGAAACAGTGTTTTTCAATTATAATTTTCTAAAGCTTTTTTCTATGTATAACTTTGTTTTTGTTTGCTCTTTTGAGCAATTTCTATATTTTGTTTTTACTTTATGCTTAAGAAAACGATAGGAAAGGGCATACGAAAAAGTACAATTTGGGCAATTGTAATAGATTAGTGTGGCAAAACCTGCAGGGCTGTGTTTCGCCGTGGAGTAGCCAGATTAAAAAACAGAAATATGGCATTCACATATAAATGCATAACATGTTTGGCCAAATCAAGTGAAAAAGAATAAACTTTGTAATATAATTAATAGCTTAAATACGACTTGTTTCACACACGGCAATTATAATTGCGCAATTCTTGAGTTTATAGAAGAGGGAGGGAAAGAGAATGATAGGGGGTACAGAATTGCCCGTACTCCAATTCCGTTTTGTTTTGTCATTCGCAATTTTGAATACTGCAGGTTGATATACGAAAATTGCTGAAACAAACTTTTCCTGTGTGAACACAAGAGCAAGTTCAAAGGAGAATTGAAGAAGAATTGGGCAATTATAATTGCCGTGTGTGAACCATGACTACGTGTTTAGTATTTAAGTGTGAACGTTGCTTAACATTGAACAGGGACACAGATTCTCTAAGAAAAACGATATCGTTTTGTTAAAAACGAGACCCAAAGCCACATTCACACTACACACAACATTTTTGCCAAGTAATTAGGAGCATTTCAACTAATAAAGGTTTTTCACATAAATTATTCAAACATTAAGTAGGAACAAGAAAACAACTTGGGGAAATGCTACTAGTTTTCACATAATTTTTGCGAATAAACTTTATTAGTTGAAATGCTCCTAATTACTTGGCAACGATTTTTTCGTGTGTAGATAACAATATACATATTTAACATAGTGTTCACATTAGATATTACCTTTGACAATAAATGTGCGAGAACGCCAACATAATAAAGGAATTAAATTATCTATGTTCATATTAATGTTTAGGGTAGAGAACTCGTATTCATATTTATAGCATGTCTTCTCATAATTTTCCGTCTCCCGTTGAATAAAGACGTCCGTGTATTCATTCAATTTTCAACTATGCGATTAAAAAATAACTTTAAATTGATTTATAACAGTTAAACAATTTTTAAACACTTTTTCATCTTGTATATTTTTAGTTTTAGGCGTTTCATTTTTATTTTTTTGTTTACAATCTTTTATGTATGTGTGTGTATTTTGATAGCTCATATCATAATATTGTTGTTTAGAGATTTATCATAACAACACTATTTTGATATCAGATATGATACTAACAGTAACAGTTGTGTGTGGTCCACACGTTATATAATTTTCTCTGAGATTGAATTTAAAGTTTGCTGACAGAAAAATATTTAAGTTAATATCTAGTGTGGACACTATGTAAAGCCGATATGACACCTGTTTGTTTGCAGGAACTTCAAGAGGGGTTTTCTACAAAATGTTTTAAAAAACAAAACGAAATGTTAAAACATTTAATTCTATGTATTTACCTAACATTATATACACTTCTTATCTGCACTTTTAATTTAAATTTTATGCTTTTTTTATAATATAAACACTTTTTATTTTATTTAATAATACTAGTGGTATATATTTATTACTATTTACTATTTACATTTTACATTTACTATTAAAACAATTTTTAGAATATAAAAGATAATATATAAAATTAAAAATAAATCGATAAAATATGTACAATTTGAATAAAATGCAGTGTTAAAACAACAAAATAATTATTAAATTTGATTAACTAAGTTTATTAATATAAATAATTCTTGTTAATGTGTTGGCAATATTTTGTCAAAATGACTACACATCAAAAAGTTAAACGTCAAAATATACATTTACTAAACAATGTGTTAAATTGAAGGTTAGGTTTTGTTAGTTGTATAGTGATCACCCATGCATCAACTTAACATAGGATTCACTTGACAGCTCTTTTTGGTTCAGTGTAGGCGATTCACATGAACAAAGTAACTAAATCACGATTTTGCTCTTTATTTTGTTACCATATAACGTCAGTTTGTGACATACAGTAGAATCTCAGAAATTAGAACCACTTTGTACATCGGGCAATTCTAATTTCTGAAAAGTTCTAATTTCTGGACATTTTTTTTTACAGAAAATTATAATAAAACTATTTATGTAAGCTTTATTTAAACACAAAACAATTTTTATTTAATAATATTTAATTAATTGAACATATTAAATTAATAGAAAAACTTTAAAATTTTAATTTTGTACAAGCACATCAAATCTCACATGCATATGACCGAATTGTACCCACCACGAATAACTCGGGGATTCCCGTTTTATTTTTACTTCTATGAGCAAAAAAATAATTTGTAGTGAAAATACAAAACAAAATAAAAAAAATTTCCAGAAATTAGAACCACAGGTTCTAATTTCAGAGCGTACAATACATTAGAGCGTTCAATACATTGCAAAATAATAATTTGTAGTGAAAATACAAAACAAAATAAAAAAACTTCCAGAAATTAGAACCACAGGTTATAGATGCTTTCTCCCTACATATTTCCCTTATTTCAAATCAAAATTTCTTCCTTCTATAAAACCACATTCACACTCTCTTCCAATAGCTATTATTTTTTGTTCGTTTTGGCAAAACACATTTTTAGCAATCTAGTGTGAATGCCGCGTAAACACTCTTTTTGGCAAAATGTGTGTTTTGCATTTTGGTGTGAATGTCTTATTAAACTCAACAGTTTTCATTTATTTCGGTGTCGACGGGACTTTCTAAAAGTTTTCTTTGTCAAATTACAAAGCATGGCAACGTTTTCATTCTCTACAAAAAACGTCTACTAAACAAACAGGGATGTTTTCTTTTGTTGAAATTTATTCTTGTTGTTTTATACATCTAATGTAATTTCTATATATAAACAAAGAACATAAAGTACATGTATGTACAAATTTTCTTAAATGTTTAAAAAAAAATTGAAAATATTAAATTTAGAGATATAGTTTTCTTTAATGTTTATAAATTTAATTACTTATTTGTACAAGTAAATATATAACAACCCTGTTTTTTGGATTTCTTTCTTTTTCAATATGGCGGCATCGTATAATGACGAATGTGTTGTAGCCATTCGTCTTATAGGGCAGTCGGAATCGGTATGTGTTTTAAGAAAACGTTAAATTTTATTTAGAAAATTTCCATATAAAAAAGTTATAAAAAATTACAAAAATTTAAAAAAAATATACTTTAAAATATGCGTAAACGTAAATTGAAAAAATTTTATGAAAATTTCCCAAAATTAATGCATTAATTTATCATTGAAAAAAAAATTAAGGTGCAGACATTGTTGAAAAAAAAAAAAAAACTTGAAAAAGCAGCATAAAGAGTAATTAGATAAAATACATATTGTAAATTTGTGAGTGAACGAATAAACGAGCCAGTGAATTGTATTTTAAAAAAGTGGTGCGAGAATATACGAGAATTTTATAATAAAAAAATTAACTGGAAAAGGCGTTAAATTGGAGTTGATTTTAAAAACAAGTAAATATTTTATAGTTAATAAAGTTTTTAATAAACGTTTAATGAAAATAGTTATAATAAATAGGAAATTGGAAAAAAAACGTTGTGGCCTTCGCATTACGTCCCGTTTTCGGCTTTTTGCCGAAAAAGTTGGTGTTTTTTTTTGTCGAATGACGACTTTTCATATTATTTTGTGTGTATAAGAGTGTGTATGTGTGTGCGTGAGTGTTTATAGAAACCGACGTCAACGTGCGTGTGCCAAAATAACAACTGCTTTTATTAACTGACGTAGACGTCAACGTCATTAATAATTTATTTTGTTTAATATTTTAACAAATACGTAATTGTATAGGTTTTTTGTTAATTAATTAGGCTAGTTTTAAAGATTTAAAATATAAACTTTTTTTATTTGTTCTTTTAATTTGTTTTGTCTGTATATCTTCATCATAATTATTATTATTATCAACTTGTGTGTATGTGTCACATTATGTTTGAGAGGAATGGTGCAAGCTCTGCTTTCGAGTTTTCCTTTTTATTATATTTTGCGTTTTCTCTTTTGAGTTGGTGTTGTTGTTTTTTTACATTCCTTTTTGTCCGCGCCGCTAAACAGTGGTGAGTTATCATCATTTGTTTTTCTCTTTTGTTTTTACGTATATTTTCTTCTTTTATTTCTACGATTTTTCTTATTTTGTGTGTGTATCCATTATCCATTATTTTTAATATTTTTTTCTTTGCTTAATTTTTATTCGGATTTTATTATAATACATATATATATTTTTTATTTTAATATAAATATTTATGTATGTGTTTTGCATAATTGCACAAAAATCTTCATCATCGGTTTTAATGACGTCTGGGTGTATTAATTTTTTTTTATTTTAAATTGAATGAATTTTAAATATATGAACATTAGTATTGTGCATTTATTTTCTATTTATTATTCAATTAGCAAAACACAAATATTCGTTAGTTTTGTGGGTCATTGGACCCATTAAAATCCATAATTATGACAATAAGGGGGGAAAATCAACATTTGTTTAATTTTATTGATACATAAATTTGTCGATTTAATATAAAAAAAAATATTTTACAATATTTGTTAAATTTGTAGTAATATTGTAAATGCATAATTATCTGGTTTATATAATTTTTAAAAGTAGACTTGTTCGCGAACGAACTAGTTCAATTGAACTACTCACCCAATTGAACAATATGGTCTAATTCACCGTTATCCGTTCTTTTAGTTCAATCGTTCATTTCGTTTGTTTTACTCATGAGAAAATTTGATCTATTTTTAGTAGTTTTGTTTTAACACGTACTTTATTTTTTAAATAAAATTTAAAGGACTAAGCATTTACAACAAGATGCCAAATGATGTGAAAAACGAAACTAATAACAATATATTTAGAAAAAAATTATCATCTTTTATTAAAAATTTGAATGTATACCCGAGATAAATTTCTGTTAAGTTATTAAATGATATGGGAACAAGTCTAGTTTAGGGGCCTCGCTCAGATTTTTTTTTTTTTTTTTACCCTGAATAGTACTTTTTGAGCTGATTTCAACAAAAAAAAAATTTTTTGTCGGCGACGCCCCCTTGCGTCAGAAATGGGCATTAAAGTTGGAATAGTTTTTAACGATTATCTCAAAAAGTACAAGTTCGATCACGACAATATGGGTGTCATATGAAAGCTCTTTAAAATATCTTTCTAATGAGGTACAATATGTCCTCATAAATTAACCCATTACAGCCCAGTTTTAAGTTTTTCATTTTTTATTCTAGTTTTTTTGTATAACATATCTGTTTATTCAAAAAAACGTCTATATATGTAAATAAAAAATTTATAGAAAATTATAGCCCATTTTACAAGCTTTACAAAAGTCTATTTGTTTCTAAAAATTGCAATTTAACAAAGTTATTAATTTATATATACATATGCCGAGCAAAGTTTTTCTGTGTAACCGGCCTTCGGCCGGGCTTAGGGGTTTTTTTACTCCCATCAGTCGAATTCTCGGCTTCGCTGAGGCTTCGCCCCGGGCTGCAGAAATTTCGGCGTATTTACAAAAGTCTATTTGTTTCTAAAAATTGCAATTTAACAAAGTTATTAATTTATATATACATATGCCGAGCAAAGTTTTTCTGTGTAACCGGCCTTCGGCCGGGCTTAGGGGTTTTTTTTACTCCCATCAGTCCAATTCTCGGCTTCGCTGAGGCTTCGCCCCGGGCTGCAGAAATTTCGGCGTGTTTACAAAAGTGTATTTGTTTCTAAAATTAGCAATTTAACAAAGTTATTAATTTACATATACATATAAGAACAAAAGTACAAAAATGAAGAAAATTAAATAACGATATAAATGTTAATATCTACGGTGTTAAAAGGGTTAAAGTGAAATATTATATATCAAATTAAAGCTTGAAATCTTAGCTACAAATAAATATTATTTGTATCGTACCTTTATAATAGTCAAATTTTGAGAAAATATGAGGTTTGTCTAAAAAATTCGGTTAAAAAACAGACTTTTTTAATTTGACGCTTAACGGGTTAATGGAATTAGAAGTATTATATATCAAATGAAAGGTGCTTTAATAAGCTTTCAAATGATATGTATATTGTTTTGATCCGATCAGAAATGGTGAAGATGCAAAGATTCAAAATTCAAACTTTGGAAGTCCATAGCTCGGGAACCGAGAGTCGCCGACAAAAAAAAATGTATTTTTGAGCTCAGCATTAAAAGTTCTACTAATGGTGAAAATTTGAAATAAATCCGAGCGAGGCCCCTAAACTAGACTTAAGCCATGATATGTAATATTCAAAAAAAGTACATAAAAAATATTTTTGATCAAAATCATTTTTCTTAATTTTTTTATTTTTAGTACCTACAGTAGGGTGGGGCGTTTATTATGGAAGGAAAAAAATCTTAATGAGCGCTTCGCGTTTCTGATTCTTGGGATTGTACTGAGCAAAAAAGTTCACTAGACTTTGAAAATCGAGCTTCCAGATTTTGACTTTACGGCAAAAAACCCCTATTTTGAAATTAAAAATTTACCCCTTAAACCCCACCCACAAATATTATTGATTAATTAATCTGCTAGAGAATCTTCCAAACAAGAGATTGATACCATAATCTTGGATAAGCTCCTCCTACTTCCTGAGATATGTCCATCCCACACATTGTTACTTTGACAAAATACGGCTAAAAAGTCAAAATCTGGAAGCTCGATTTTCACCGTAAACGTATGGTCTAGTGGACTTTTTGCTCAGTACAATCCCAAGAATCAGAAACGCGAAGCGCCCATTAAGATGTTCAAATCGCCCCACCCTAACCTACAGTGATGTGAATTCAAATAGGGACACTTGCATGCAACAGATTTGAAGTAAAAATTAACACATGAATCTCAGCGGAAAACCATCAATATTAGTTTAAGATTATTGTACAATAACAACTTTTCATTTTACGTTACATGTAGTTTACAGCTTGTTGTTGTAATTTATAAAAACAACATTAAAAAAAATATAAAATCTCTAATCGAGAGTAAATTAAAATAGGGACATTAGGCAAATTGTTCAAAGTAATTCAAATTTCTAGCATTTTTTTGTTGTAAATATATTATTGGTCATTGCATTTAATAGAGTGGGGGGTGTCGGGAGCAGGGACGTCAGGAGTTAAAAAGTATTTGAGCCCAGGACAAGACCCGGTACTATCACCCAGGTAGAAATAGCCAACCGTACCAAAAAAAAAAAAGGATAGTAGGAATTATAGTAGATAAATAAAAATAAATAATAAACTCAACTTTGGGAGACATATCAATAACTTTGCGTCGAAAATTTCTTTTACATAGAGAAGATTATACAATATTATAAGTTATTTGCCTACTGGTATAAGGATTACTTTGGCTAAAGCTGTTTTAATGCCTCATATAGTTTATGTCTTGAAGTTGTTGAAGAATGTTCCGTTCGGGAAAGGAATAAGTTACATAAGATTATAAGGCGTATTATTAGATATGTTTATAAATTATCACCTCGTGATAATTTATCACGAGGTGAGTGTGATACAGGATTGGTCCCTTCGTGCCAGAGACCGGTCCTCTGCTAAACCCTACCCTATGTAAACAACTGGCAACTTTAACATTAGCTTGTCATAGGAGGGGGTCATTTGTCCTGCTTTAAAACACGTAGTGGCATGCCACAGGACTAACCAAAGATGGGCATACCACAAGAATGTCGCAAAAGGGCCATGTCGTATAAAATAAACGAAAACTAAACAGCTTCCAATGGGTAAAATTCCGGTCAACTGACTTTTTCTTGTTAATAAGCATTCTGGTTAAGTGGTATGTCTTCCCTTTACCAGTCACAGGATTGGTAAGTTTAGGACAATTGACACTGCTTAACCCACTTCAGTATTAAATTATACCAGTCCTGTGATAAGTCCTTCTTTAACCAGTCACTTTTAGGTCAATTGGCTCCTCATTCCCCCTAGGGTAACGTTTTATGAATATAAATTAAGTGGTTGCACTTGTTTTGACTACATTAAAATAAGATCGTTGCAACTTTTTTTATAAAACTATGAATTTTTAAACCCCTCCTTCGTTTTCAAAAAGTACAAGAAGTATTGAAATTGAAAACTGTAAAATAAACTATACATTCTATAGTCATTTGTAGTAAGGGCTAGTAGAAATTGGAATAAAATTCCTATTTTACTTAAATATTTTTCATACTCTGTTGATCAATTTAAAAAGCTTCTTGTTCAACGGATTTCAGTAGGTCCTAGAATATAAAGTACACACATATATTTCTTCTGTTATGTTAAGCTTCTATGATTTTCTTCTATTTTCTTTTTTTTTTTCTATTCTATTCTTTTCTTTTACTATTTTCAATCTTAAAATTTATTTTTTTCTCTCTCTTATTTGTAATCATATTTGAATTCATTGTAGATTAATTACATTAATATACTATCAATCATATAAGGGCAAAAAATAAAAAAAGTACTGGCAAATTCGATCAAACCAACGGTTGACAACTGTTATCAATCGGGTAACAGGACAATACTGTCAATATTGTTAATTCCACGTTCTGCCAACGCATAACAGACTGTCGCCGACAAAAAAACAATTTTTTAAATGAAGTAAATTTAATGAAAAATATATTACATACAGTGGTGTAAATTGAAATAGGGACACTAGCATGCAACAAATTTAAAGTTAAAATTAACACATACAGTTGAACCTCGATTATCCGGGTTGCACGGGACCGGACTCAGCACGGATAATCGAAAACACGGTTAATAGAAGTTATTTATTTTTCCCGAATTTTAACTCTTTGTATGTAGGTGAAAAGAACAACAGAACAGGCAAATAAATATGTGTGGTCCACGGATAATAGAGGTGAAGCACGGTTAATAGGGGGAAAAAAATAATAGCACGGATAACACAGGTAAACACGGTTAATAGAGGTATAAATCAAACCACCAGCATTGCCGGTTAACAGATGTACCCGGTTAATATAGGCCCGGATAATCGAGGTTCAACTGTAAATATAAGTGGAAAAATTATCAGTAATATATTTCTATTATTGTACAACAAGAACTTTTCATTTTACGTTATAGTTTATGCTTAGTTGTTGGTTGTAATTTAGAAAAACAACATTAAAAAAATTATATAAAATCTCTTATTCGAGTGCGAATTTAAATAGGGACAACAAGCTAATTGTACAAAATAATTCAAATTTCTAGCATTTTTTTGTTGAAAATATAATATTGGTCATTGTATTTAATATATTTATTTTGAGCCAAGCTATTTTGTAGGAATTGTTTATAAATTCACAGATAAACAAAAGAAAACATGACCACTTTTAAATGTTTTAAAAGTTGGCTTGCTTTCAAAAATCAAAATTTTTTTTTTATAAATTTTGAAGATTATGCCTAGTTTAATTTTAATTATTGGGATTTTACAATACATATCCCGAATTTCGGTTAATTGTACTTAAAAGTAGATAAGTTAAATTAAATAATGACGTTAATAGTTTTATTCCACGATTTTTAATTTTTAATTGTAAAGGGTGGTTAAATTTCAAGGGCCGATGTTGATTTTGAATAAAACACAAACTATTTAGGATATTATTGTAATTTTATTTTATTATGATATATTGGTATTACTCAATTATGTATGGAACAAAATATCGGCCAAATGGGCGCCGCGACCACGGCGGCACACCTCCATCCGATGGTCCAAATTTTCGATGACGCTGAGGCATAATGGAGGTTCTATGCCGTTAATGTGCCGAATTATCTCATCCTTTAGCTCTTGAATTGTTGCTGGCATATCGACGTACACCTTTTCTTTCAAATAACCCCAAAGAAAAAAGTCCAACGGTGTCAAATCACATGATCTTGGCGGCCAATTGACATCGCCATTACGTGAGATAACACGGCCATTGAATTTGTTGCGCAAAAGAGCCATTGTTTCGTTAGCTGTGTGGCAAGTGGCACCGTTCTGCTGAAACCACATATCGTCCACATCCATATCTTCCAATTCGGGCCATAAAAAGTTCGTTATCATCTCACGATAGCGAACACCATTCACAGTAACTGCCTGACCGGCCTCATTTTGGAAAAAATACGGCCCGATGATGCCGCCAGCCCATAAACCGCACCAAACAGTCACTCTTTGTGGGTGCATTGGTTTTTCGACAATCACTCTTGGATTCTCATTCGCCCAAATGCGGCAATTCTGTTTATTGACGAATCCACTGAGGTGAAAATGTGCCTCATCACTGAAGATGATTTTCTTCGAAAATTGATCATCCACTGTTGCCATTTCTTGCCACCATTCTGCCCATTCACGACGTTTGGAATGGTCAAGAGGCTTTAGTTCTTGAGCCAATTGCACCTTGTAAGCGTGTAAATGCAAGTCTTTATGCATAATGTTCATCAACAACAAGCGTGAGAGGTGCAATTGTTGGGCACGACGACGAGTTGAGGTGGACGGCTCTTCAGCCACACTATCGCGAACAGCAGCAATATTTTCTGCAGTACGAGCTGTACGAGCATGCACTGGTGTTCTCACATCTTCTACAGACCCGGTTTGCTCGAATTTTTCCACGATTTTTGCGATTGTACGCACATTTGGACGATCAAATTGACCAAAAAAATCACGAAGTGCACGATATGCATTTTGATTTGAACGCCCATTTTCATAATAAGTCTGGATAACTTTAACACGTTGTTGGATTGTGTATCTCTCCATGGTTCAAAATGAGTAAGTCTGAAATAGAGAAATGTCAAATAAAATTCGGAAAAAAACTTGGCGTTTAGGTGTGGTTCACATTCAACATCGGCCCTTACAATTTAACCACCCTTTAATAGCTGATTATACACATTAGCAGTACTTTGATACAATATTCGTAGATCCAAGCAACTGGATAATAAATGATACAATTCAAGTACAAACGATCAAATAACTCACATTTATTATTTTTTATAAGCACATAAATGAGACATTTAAATTTTCAAATCGTTCAAATCTAAATTTTAGATTTAGATTTAGATTTATTTTGTTTCATTATTAGAACATTAAGAATAAAATTCTTTTATAGTTCAATTGGTATAACATAATAGAAAGTCATAATTATAATAATAGTAACGACATTTAAAAACATTTAGACACTTGAAAAGTCAATATGTAGTGTATATTAATATAATAGATAAAAATAGGATAAAAATTTAAGATAAAAATTGTAATGTAAATTTTTTTTTTTTTTTTTTTTTATTATTTTTTTTTTTTTTTTTTTTTTTTTTTTTTTTTTTTTTTTTTTATTATTTTTTTTTTTTATTATTTATTTAACAAAATGTTAATGAGAAAAATAAATATTGAGAGTTGAAGCTAATTGTTTAGAGTAAAATATTCAAAAAGGGCCTTTTTAAAACAGTTTTTTCTCTGTATAAGTTTTAACCTTACTGGTAAGGTTCTCCACAAACTAATGGCGTTAACGAAAAAGAATCTGCTTGTGTTTAAATGCGTATAGTTCGGCAAATTCAATGTTACACATCTGGCTGATCTACCAAAGTTAAGTTTTTCATAAAGATAAAGAGGGGTTTTGTCGCAAAATAATCTGTGTAAGAATATCAGGTTTCGCATGCGTAAATAATCAATCAGGTCACAGCCGAGAACCATTTTTCTCCATGTCGATATACTACAGTATCGACCTAAACCGTATACATATCTCGTCGCATTATTAAAGCATACCTGTAACTTATGGAGTGAATGTGAGTCCAGTTTACTGTAAACTTCAGCCGAATATGTGATCAAAGGGACTATTAACTGAACAACAAGCTTTCGTTTTAACTCTGTAGGTGTGAAATTAGAGGACATTCGCAGATTGCGTACAACATTATTCACATGATCCGTACAAGACAAGGAGGAGTTAATGTGAAATCCCAAATACTTGACCCTATTTACATATTTAATGGCGGTGCCATTAAGGTATAGTGTTGGAAGGTCACTATGGCTGAGTTGGTTTCTACTAATCGGTAGAACCACAGATTTGGCAGGATTTAGCACTAAGTTATTAGTTCTAGCCCACATTACAATAGAATTTAGGTCATCATTTAGTCTATAACATGTATCCTCCACCATTCCAATACGATTTGACATATATAGTTGTATGTCATCAGCATAGGCATGCACGCGAGCATGATTAACTACACTAAAGACATCATTAACAAAAATACTGAATAACAGGGGACCAAGAACAGATCCCTGAGGGACACCTGAAGAAATTCCTCTAAGGCCCGACTCTTTATCACCAACGATAACTTTCTGAACACGTCCAGACAGGTAATTCAACATAAGAATCAGAGCACTATTCGCAAAACCAAAATAATATTTTAATTTTTGACAAAGAATGCTATGATCAACTAGATCAAAGGCCTTTTACATAATCAAAATTTTTTGTTTGTTTTCAGACTTTTTTTTTCAAAATTTAGTAAATAGAAGAATTTGAAAGTATTTATTTCCAACGTCTGAAAAATAAAAACTGGAAAAGGTAAAATATAAACATTGATGGCGTCAGTTCGTATAACATGTCTACTTTTAAGTACAATTAACAAAAATTTGCGATAATTTTTTTAAAAATCCCAATAAATGAAGTTAAACTATTGAAGATCCTAAAAACATCTATAAAAATTCAGATTTTTGGCAGTATGTCAGCTTTGTAAGGATACAAAAGGGGTCATGACTTTTTTTCTTTATCTTAGAATGTATAATTCATTCTAACAAAATAGCTTGGCACAACAAAATACAAACAATTATTTTTTTATTCGCAATTTGTCGCGATTTTCCATAAATATATCTATTAAATCCAATGACCAATATTATATTTCCAACAAAAAAATGCTAGAAATTTTAATGATTTTGTACAATTTGCTTAATGTCCGAGATAGGCGTGGTAGAGAAGATTAAGCATACTTTTCTAAAAATCATAACTACATTGTAAATTTTTAATTGAATTAGACTGCGCAGTTTCTGGTAACACAACCTTCATCAGTAATCCTTTTGACAATACTGTAATTATTTGTTATGGTTTTTATTGTTTGATTGCATCTATATGAAATGTTTATTTATTAAATGCAATCCTGACCGTGGCTTGAACCTGCTTTCTTTGCCACATGCGCTTCGCACTACACTTTAGACAGGCGCTTTAACCGCTTGATCTAAAGTCAGGTCGATTTTTGCTGTGGCTTAAAACCGGTTTCAATTACACGGGGTCGATTTTACATTTAATTGTAATTGCAGAAGATAGCTAAGACAAACACCACAACAATTCACAATTGTTAGAAAATCATATGTAATCTAATTTCTAATGTCCCTTTTTCAATTCAATCGAATTTGAGATTTTATATTATATTTTTATATATTTTTATATATTTTTTAATGTTCTTTTTTTTTTTTTAATTACAACAACAAGCTTTAAACTAAAGTTATGACCATTTGATAAAATGCAAACATTTTTTGTTTTGTTTTTGGAAGCGAAATTACAAAATTACAAAAATGAATGTGTGCTTCCAAAAACAAAACAAAATAATGTTTGCATTTCAGTCAAATGGTGATAACTTTGGAACGGTAAGACCTCTGGGCTTCGTTTAAGGCATTTTGGAAAGGTAGGGCTATCTTTCAAGAGAAAAAAAAAATTAAGCCAACTTAACTGCCATCTTTTGCTAAGCAAATTAAGGTAATGTGCACGTTCTTATGTCGTTTTTTCAATTTTTTTTTAAAAATAATCTTGTTGATTCTAAAAGGCCTCCTAAAGACCTTTCCAACAAGCCCAAAAATCCGAACACTGATTCAGAAGCTAGCAATTTAACCCTACTACCCTCCGAACACCAATCCGAAAATTTTCAAACCGCTTACATTTCGCACACTTGCATTTTCTGGGATGGTCGTAGTGGACATATTTTATTATGACATGAGCCAGGGAATACGCTGTTGAAATTAGGCGGGTCGTGACTGAATCACCCTGTATATAAAAATGATTTGGAAAATCGTTTGTTTTTTATTTTCATTTCAAATTAGAAAAATATAAAAAAATACAATTTTCAAACTACACCTAGGTCGGTCATTTAATTTTCAAAACAGTTAAAAAAATATTTTTTTCTATTGTATTTCTTTTCTAAATTCAAATACTTTAAAAATAGACAAAAAATAAATAAATAATATTAATAGTGGTTAAAATTCTACCCCCAAGCTGCCACATTTTTGCGCGGTACTAAGTCCAGAGCAAGCAGAATTACTAATCCTGGTTTATATAATCCTTGCATTAAACCCAAAAATAAAAGTAAAGCTTTGATATACACACATTCCAAAGTATTGTAAAAAAGTTAAGAGGAAGAAACACACAACAATAAAAAGTTATAAGAATACAACGAAAGACAACAAAATATCGTTAAAAAAAAAAAAACAATGAATACAAAAATAACGAAGGAATGAAAAATACTACAAAAATTTGTGGTCGTAGAAAACGAAAAATCTCATGACAAAGTAGCTGCTGTTTTGGGCTGGAGTTTGTAAAGGTATGGAAAAGTGAAGGATAAAAGAAAACAATTGAAAAGAATATAAAGACACCAAGCTAGCTAGGTGAGATGATATAAGACGAATGAATTGTTGTACATATAACCAGCCAACCTCAACCTCAACAAAAGGGAAATAAAATTATGTTTGAAAATTATTTTCAACAGAAGATATGTAACAACAACATTTTTTAAAGCATTATAATAATGATGATGGCTATGAAGTATCTACTGCAAGTTAGATGATGATGAAGATGATTATTATTGGTAGTGAATTGTACTGACTGTTGGTATTCAGATTTGTTTGCATTGAGTTTTTTACCAAAGAATTTTTACGCTGGTCGATTTTTGAATAAGATTTAACTGTTGGTTGTTAAAAATGATGATTACTGTAAAATTTTTTGTAAACTTAGAAATAAAACTAAATCAGTCATTAGAAGAGTTCGTAGAAATTACGGTAAGGATTTATGTACTGGCGTTGATAACACTCAAATGTGGAGTAACATTCGTAGGTTGGGTTGTGTTGGTCGTGAGAGTCCTGAACTTGATGAATCAGACGTTGAGTCGATTGCAACTGGGTTTTTGAATAACCTGACTCCAAATTACATGGGTAATTATAATTTTGAAAATTTTATTGATGGTCCAAACTCCTTTTCTTTTCATTGCTATTAACTCAATTAAGTCTAATGCAGCTGGTTATGATATGATCCCGATAAAGTTTTTAAAAATTATATACCCGCTGATTTCAAGAATGCTTCTTCAACTTATAAATACTATGTTTACAGTCTCTAAATTTCCAAGTGCGTGGAAATTAGGGCGTGTAGTACCGATTGCTAAATCAAATAACTTTAACATTGATAATTTAAGACCCATAAGCATCTTACCAGCTATGTCAAAAATAGTTGAAAATATAATGAAGTCACCAGATTTGATCACATTGTCAACGTTTTTCACTCTTTCACCCTAATCAATATGCTTTTCGTCGTAACCACAATACAACATCTCTACTCATTTCCCTTACTGATGCTGTTAGAAAACAGCTTGATGAGCATAAAAATTGTATCATGGTTTCTCTTGATCTCACCAAAGCGTTTGATCGAATAAACCATAATGTTCTCATTAAAAAACATCAGGATAAATTTAATTTTTCTAAATCTTCGTGCCAGTTGATATACTCTTATCTATATGATCGATCTCAGTTTGTATCTCTTGGGGGTTTAAGTTCTAGTGTTGGTAGTGTTATCTCCGGTGTGCCACAAGGTTCTGTATTAGGCCCAATACTCTTTGTAGCTTATTTAAATGATTGCATTCCTCTTATTGATAGTGAGTTTTGTAAATCTTATGTTTTTGCGGATGATATTTTTCTTGTATATAAAATTGATTCTGAAATAAATATAAAATGTCTGAGATCCGTTTAAATAATCATATCAATACTGTTCTAAATTGGATGCATTTGAATTTTTTGGAAATAAATTCAACTAAAACTAAGGAAATATTCTTTCGTTTACCTAACCAGCTTTTAAATTATCCTAGAATTCCTATTAATAATCAATTAATTAGTTGTGTTGACTCCCTTAAATGCCTTGGTATAATAGTTGATTCAAATCTTAATTTTTCAAATCACATTAATTCTCTATCAAATCAAGTTTGCTTTATTTTGAGAAGATTGTATGCCTTGAAATTATATACACCAAGATAATATGTAAGATATCGATTGGCTCATGCATTGTTAATGTCAAAAATTAACTACTGTTTGGAAGTTTTTTCCGGAACATTGTCTGGTAATTTGGACTTTCTTGAGAGGATTGTTAGAAAAGTTGTTCGTTATGTATTTAATGTTCGTATACGTGATCATGATCGGGTGACTGAGCTTGTCCCAGAATTTTTGGGTTGCGAATTTCATGAATTTCTGCATTTACGTCTTTTACTATATTTTTATAAAATCATGAAATTAAGACAGCCTATTTTTCTTGTAGATGAATTTACGTTTATTCACTCAACCCGTAATATACAACTTGAGATACCTCGAATACATCTTTCAATGTATGAGCATTCATTTAAAATAAGAGTCTGTCGTGTTTGGAACAATTTACCACCTAATCTAAGACTGTTTTCATACTCTTAGCTCACTTATAAAAAAATGCTTTTGAATAGATCTATATGATTATTTTTTTCCTTGTGTTTTACGTGATTTGATTTCTGGTATAAAGGATTTATGAAACTTTTATGATTATTTAATTTTTGTAATTTTGTGTGGTTGGGGAGCCACTTATGTAGTACTTATATATTATTTTATTTTTGTAAAGTAGTTTTAAGTTACATTGTATCTCAACATAATTCTATTTTATAGTCGAAAACTTTGTCATATATATAACATAGATATTAATTAAACAATACATGTATAATTGGCCTTTAAGGCTTCCAATGTATTGTAATAATAAATAAATAAATAAAAAAAAAAATTTTTTTAATGCAAAATGTTAAAAATTTTCACGCACGGTTATTAATTTGAGTTGGCAACATTGCGTTTTTACAAATAATGTAATCTTACGTTCTAGGCTTTCGTGACTTTTCCAGCCAATTTTAAATTTATAGTGAAATTTTAAACTTGCAATTGCCTCAACAATGTCTTTTTTTTTAACCAACTGTAATATTTATTTATTTATTTATTTACTTGGTACAAATAAGACTTAAAGTCTCTTACAGCACCTCAAACATTTTACATTAAACATAGGTAAATAAATACATTTAAATTAATATTAACAATTTTAATGAACTATTATACAAATAAAAATTGAAAAGTAAATAAATGAACGATTTTAATTGACATTATCAAAAATATACTTAAATTCGAAAACAACTATAAGAATCAAAAAAACAAAATTAAAATGTAGTTTCATTAATTTAATTACTAAAGTAGTTAGTTACTGCCACTTTAAAATACAAACCACGGCGATCGGTTTTAACATGATAAGGTAAATCATTCCACAATTTCACAGCACTTACAAAGAACGTTCTTGAGGAAGATAGATAGTTATAACTAGGCATTACTAGATTGCCTGTACGACTAGATTGCCCAATGACTAATTTTCTAAACAGGTACTCAGGCTCCTGCGTATAAATAACTTTGTGTAGAAATACTAGATTTCGAATATTCAGATATGCTGATATGCTGCATCCTAAAATGTTCATGGAGTACTGAGATATTCTATCATACTTCCGCTTATTGTACACATATCTGGCACAATTATTTATTGTCATCTGTAATTTATTCATTGATGCTGCATCCAGATTACCGAATACAATAGCACCATATGTCATAATGGGCACAATTAATGTCTTAACAAGTTTCAATTTTATCTCACTCGAAATATAGTCTGCAGAATGCCATAGCTTTCGAAGAACGCTGTACATTCTCATCACAGTATAGTTAATGTGACGATATACTTATATTTAAAAAAATAATAATAAAAAATTTGCAAGTTTGATATAATTTTTATTAAAAATAAAAATTGTGCAATGAAAATGAAAATTATTCAAGTTCGAGGACCCGATTCTAGAAATAGATCTATCTACACATTCCTGAAAGTGGTCAATTAATAAATTTGAAAAAAACAAAAACTCTATAGATTATTTGTTAGGAAAATATCCTAATAAGCAAATATAAAGGGCGCAGTGCGATAAAGCCATGGTCAGTAAGGCTATATGGTCTTATTTCTCAAAAAAATTGGAAATAATGCCATGTGGCGTCTTTTTCAACTCATTGGGAAATAAGGCCAAGGTGGTTTTGCAACCAAATGGGAAATAAAGCCATGTTGTGTATTTTTTTTTTAGTTACATAGTGACAAAATAATGAGTTGTCATTGCGAAGTGTTGAAAAGTTATGGTACAATCGCGGGAGCGAAAGGGTTGGGGGGTAAAGTAATCTATAAATAAGTAAGTGGCTTTGCTGAGCAAAGTTTTCCTGCGTTAGGGGTTTTTTCCTCCAGTATGTCCCACTCTCGGCTTCGCTGAGGAAAGCTTTTCTGTGTAAAAGTAATCTATAAATTATAAGTGGCTTTGACGAGCAAAGTTTTTCTGCGTAGCCGGCCACGACAAAGCCACTTATTATTTATATATATTACTTTTACACAGAAAAGCTTTCCTCAGCGAAGCCGAAAGTAGGACATACTGGAGGAGAAAACCCCTAAGCCCGGCCGAAGGCCTGCTACGCAGAAAAACTTATTATTTATAGATTAGGTTAGGTTAGGAAGGGTTATGTACCCAAGGGCACAACTCCACTCGGAGACCAATACGGTCCATTGTGAATCCCTTCAGAGAAAAAACGGTGAGAAAGAGTAGAAATAGACAGAAAACATAGCTCGAAAGATAAAAATAAAGAAAGGTAGAAAATATATATTTACTCCCCAGAAACCGGATCCTAACGTCCCCTTACTAGAAACAGCCGTCCTATATCCCTGACAAATCTCAGCAAATCAACTGGATTGTATCCAGCGACACACCCGAGTTCGTCGTGAAATCTATCTCCTAGCCATTTCTGTCTGAGACCCTGTAACCTAGGACAGTGGCACATTATATGCTCAACCGTCTCCAGTTCCTCAACGTCCTCGCACAGCCTGCAAAAATCCGGTATGTCCCTGTCCCATCTGCTTGTGAAAGCCCTGACAGCACAATGACCGGTCAGGAACCCCGTAAGGGTCCTGAGACCTTCCCTGTCCAGTCCCAGAAGAACCTTGGTTGCCCCTGCGTCCAAAGCGGGCCATAACGCCCTAGACACCCTGCAGTCCATTCTGTTCCTCCATGATTGGTTAACGGTTTCGCGGAATCCCTTCCGTATAACCTCAAAGTAGTAACATAAAGGGGGCTTTACCCCCCGTCTCTTACCGCCAAGTCCAGATTTGAACCCTCCCTCGCAAGTTCGTCCGCCAACCCATTGCCATCCACCTTGCAGTGTCCGGGTACCCAACACAGCCTCACCGTGAATGCCTCCATGAGCTCCCTCAGAGCACACCCACACCGTGCGACCAGGCACGAGCGCACCGTGTAGTTTGTCAGTGCTTTGAGTGCCGCCTGACTGTCGACATAGATTGTCACCCTAGATCCCCCAACGATGTGTCTCAGTATCACTTCCGTCGCCCTCCAGATCGCCAGGATCTCCGCTTGGAAGACACTGCACTCATCTGGGAGTCTGTATGACACGGACACGGGCACCCGTGCCCGTGTCCATTTTGGATCCGTCCGTGAATACTGCCCACCCCTCGAACAGCACATTGGATCCACGCCAGACCTCCCTAATCGGAAAGTCCACCGGAGGTGTTCCACCGATTTAAAACTTTCCTCAGCGAATTTAAAACTTTCCTCAGCGAAGCTTTAAGCAGGAAAATTTGTAAATTTTTTTTGTTAAATTTGTTGTAAATATTTTTTTTTGTAATGAAATATACTACATTTTGTTGAACCAAAATTTTTTAATTGAGTAATAAAGCCATAATGGCTTTATTTCCAAATGAAATGGGAAAAAAACACCTTATGGTCTTATTTCTCTAAAAACGGTGAAATAAGACCATATGGCCCTACTGCCCATGGCTTTATCGCACTGCGCCAATATAAAGTATGGTCTCGAACTTGAATAATATTCATTTTCAATTATAAATTTAATTTGTATACAGATCTAGGATCTCCTAAAAAATTCTGGTACAAGAGATAATTTCAGACAAAAAAGTCTAGAAATTTTTATTGAAGTTGTTTGTTTTGTCAAAAATCTATAGAATTGTTGTCACATAAACATTTTGTTTTCAAAACCCTTTTTACGACCCAGCTATTTAGATGGATACATTTTAGTGTTTCGTTCAATAGCGTAATCAAGTTTATACACCAATTTTCAACAAACCATATTACAAAATATGACAGTGTAGAAAGGCCGTAAATACACACAAAATATTACTCCCCAACAGTAATAAAACGAAGAAAAAAGAAAAGAAACGTTTTATTTTCAAAGACAAACAATAAGAAGAAAAAAATTCACATGATTCACAAGGAAAATGAAAAATGATACAAAAAGTAAACATGTTTAATACATATAATATTAACAGAACCTTAAATATACACATTCCTAATATGATTCTAAATTCAAATGCTGTCGAATCGCGATTTGTGTCAAACTTTTGCGTTTGAAACTAATTCACTAAACATCAATTCAAAAAAATCTGTCTTTAAATGGCATCTTTTTAAGGATGTAGGACCAAATCTGGTAAATTTTCTTTATCTTATTTCTAATTTTTGAAATATCTCTGTTTTTATATTTACGTTACAAACCCAATTTTTTTTTAATCTTTTCTAAATATTTCACGGTATTTGCAATGAATTTGCAATTGAAATACAAAAATGTGTTTTGTGGCATGTTTGGTTTATGCATAGTGATGATGAAATTTAAAACCCTTTTAGCACACATACAATTTATAAGTTATGACGTGAGCAAGATTATTCAAGTTCAAGATCATTTGTTTTTTGTTAAACAAAACACCGTGCAGTGTTTATTTATTAATTAAAAAAAAAAAACGTTTATTTTTGATTTGAATTAGTTTAATTCTTCCAATTTTGTTTTTTACTTCTCATCGGGTAAATAAAACAATACGGGAAAAGCGTTGATCTTTTTTCTTCAAAAATTATAATTTGGATAAATCTTCTAACCCTTCTACATTGGTCCTCTGAAGAATTTTGGTGACGCGAAATGAAACCACCTGTCAGTGAATAAAGTTTGCTTTAAATTAGCGGAGGATGATATTTTTTAATTACCCAGGTGAAAATGTTTATATATTGTCATATATGGCCACATATATGAGTGCATATATGTTCGGATCCGAAATTTGAGGGTATATGAATATGTATGGTCATATATAATGCCATATATGAATTTTCATATATGGTCATATATTATTACTTTCCTACACGGCTCGTATAAAAAATGCAATTTTTAAGTTTTTATCAAAAATATTGTCTTTTTATTAAAAGAAGAGGTTTCTATTATACTTCTAAGAACATGTTACTGATAAATTCATACATTTCATATTCAAAATGCGTCAATAAATATAAGTGGTTTAAAGTGAAATTTTTTAAGAAAATACTATTTGGGAAATAATTTAATGTACATGGATAATGGAAAAACCAACTTGTTAAAAAAAAAAAATCTGATTTAGAAAATGATGATCACGGCGATAACAATAGTAATCAAGCCAACCGACAAAAGAAGTCCTTTGGTACAAATACTTATGAATTTTATAAACTAAACTTTAACTGAAATGCTTGTGTTTGATATACACAAAATATCGTTGTCAAGTAATTAGGAGCATTTCAACTAATAAAATTTTTTCACAAAAGGAATTTTGGTGCAAAAAGCGGGATTTATTCACTTGAAATACGGATTCTAAAGAATTCGTAATTTCTTAGTTTGAATCGCTTCAAAAATTAATAGTTTTTTTGAATTATTAAAAAAAAAAATCAGTTTTGGCACAACAAATTAATACATTTTAGACTTCGATTCTAATTTTGAAATCCTATCACTGGCGCTGCAACTTTATTGATTTATAATATATGTTGAACGATTTTAAATCATTTTATTTTTTATAAAAATTAAAAAAAATATTTAAAAGCTGGTCAGATTAGGTACTACCGATTTAGAATTAAGCACATAAAATGCGACTGATATTCTTCAGATTAAGGTGAGATATCTCATAACTCTTTCTCTTCTATCGTCTTTATAAAATATACAAACTTTAAAATCTATTTTCTTTTATATATTTTTGCAAGGAATTTGTAAAATAAAAACAATTCCGTCCTCATATATGGTCATATCTATATATATATATATGGCATATATGAACCAATATATGCAATATATTATCATATACATATGGTGTCATACATATCCATATATGCCCATACCCATGTACCCATATATCCTCATACATGAAACCATATAGGACAATATATGATCATATATGAACTTTTTCACCTTTATGTTTAACAAAACACAAATGATCTTGTACTTGAATAATCTTGCTCACATCATAATTTATAGTGTCCGACCCAGTATTCGGCTTTGGAGTTCGGCCAAAAAGTGATGTTCGGCTAAGTTGGGCCTTCGGCCAAATTTTGGCCGAACTCCGGTATTTGAAGAAATTGAGTACATTTTAAGAATAAATTCTTAAATTCTAGTGCAATTCGTTACATATTTTATTAAAAATAACAAAGCTCAAGCATTGGCATTTTTTCAAAATACAACATTAAAATAATTGAACTCATTATTTCATATTTTTGAAAGAAAACTGTAAATTAGCTTTTTTGAGATTTATTCATGTTTATTCAAATTAAAAAGTTCGGCTTCGGCTACGTCTTCGGCCGAACATTGAAAATCTGGACGAAGTTCGGTTACGGCTTCGGCTAAAAAAAGTGATTTCAGTCTGATACTAATAATTTATGATAAAAGATCGAAAAATAAACTTTTGGTTTTAATTGTTTAAAATTTAAAAGTAAAACATTTGAAATTTATAAGGATAAGACAAAAGAACGAAATTTTAAACTTTCTTGCACTACCAGTAAGATATCCTGAAAGAAACACTGAAATGATTATAATCAAATGAAAGATAATTTTGTATAGATTTATATTTTTAAAAGTTTTTTTGTGATTTTGTGGTCCAATACCTTAAAATTATATGTAAAAATGGGGTGTATAATGTAAATATAATAACCGGAACATTTCAAAAATCGGAAATGAGAAAAAAAACCGGCAGACTAGGATTCGGTGTACAAAAAAATTCCAAACGAAAAAAAAAGAAATATAGTTTGCGCAAAATTTGAGATGAAATTTAAATATGTATGTTAAGAAAAGTGGTCTTAACGGACCCCATTTTCAATTTTTTGCGTCATTTATTGATTGCACATATAAGATATCAATAAAATTCATTAAAAGTACTCGTATTTTATGAATACTCATTAATGATCAACTGTTCCATTTTTATACCAGTACTTTTTAATGGATATATTTTTATTACCGGATTAATTTAATAAAACTGTTTAAAACCATAAAATAATATAACATACTGACTTAAATAGTAAATAGTAAATAAGAATTTTTAAATAATTTTTTTTTTTTTTTTTGTTGCAAATTTTCTGTTTTATTGAATCTCTCCCTTAAGGAATTTACAATAATTGAACAAATCTTAAATCTATTTTCTTAATGGTTAACTGCCAGAGCAGTTAATCCAATTTTTTTGAGCAGGAGTGTATTATTATATTTAGCTTCGAGCAATGTCCAGGGTGTCTAATCTCCTTAGACGGTGATGCCCTGGATATGTAAGTAAATTTTGAGCTAAGCGGTTAGGATGAACGGTTAGTTTAGACACGTATTTGATACTCTGCTTTTTAATTTCGTCACAGACTACAGGGATGTTGAGATCTTTGTGGATATTGGAATTACGTATGAACCATGGAGCACCAGTGATGAATCTTAATAATTTCGATTGTCTTCTTTGTAGTTTGTCTATGTTCGAGGCTGAGGCTGTTCCCCAGAGTTGAATACCGTATGTCCAAATGGGTTTTATTATGACTTTGTATATAAGCACTTTATAGTCCAAACGAAGAGTCGAATATTTATTGAGAAGCCAGTTTAACTGAGCAGTTTTTAGATTAATTTGAGTTAATTTAGAATCTATGTGATGTGCCCAAGTAAGACGTCGATCTAGGTGTAATCCGAGATACTTAACATGATTTTGATGTGGTACTACAGTGTTATTAATGGTTACATTTGGGCAATTTTCCCTTTTAAGAGTAAATGTTACGTGGACACATTTTGAAGCATTCACTTTTATTTTTATTAATTAATAATTATTTGAAAAAATCAATATCGGAAATGACACCATTTTTAAAAATTATTTAAAAAATCCAAAAGTTTTATCTATTGTATATAACTTTTGAAAATCTGAGCGATCACACCATGAATTTTTCAAAAAAATAATGTCAAAAATGTTCCAAAATTTATTCTGTTTTTACTCAAAATGAAAATAATCTCTAGTTTTTATTAAAATAGTTTTTATTACAAAGGTTTAAATGTTAAAACTACGATATTTTCCAAAAAATTATCCGTCTAGGATTTATAGCACAACATTTTTAGAGTTTTTAGTTAAGACCCCATAGAAAAGTTCTAAAAAGTGTTCCTTAGGATAAATCTACACTTACAAAATAATGAATTTCTTAAAAACATACTGACGAATTCCTCAGAATAATTGTGGTCCTATAGGAAAAGCTTTAAATCCGCATTCATAAGTTTAAACGATTGACTAACATCGAGTGCATAACTTTTTTACACACAGATTCCTATAAGGAAAAGTTATGCACTCGGGTAAACTGATAAATACGGCTGGAAGGTTTTTTCCATAGAAATTCTCAGATTCTGTAGTTTTTCCTATATGACCTTGCACATATGGCCAGGATTTCCCACAAAAATTCTATATTTAAAATATTCAAGGAGCATTTAGATCTCATTCCCTATCTTCTTGACAAAATCTATGATTTGGGCAAAATCATCCAAGTTCTTATTCTTAAAAAGATCACCTATATTAGTAAATTTATCAAAAATGCTGTATGTAGGACGAATCATAGAGTGACTGTTACACTCGAAAATAACCTGTTGAGCTGTTTCAACTTTCTTGCATATGGTACACATATTGGAACGCACTCCACCAGACTGTTTGAGATACTTATTGTCACAGGTGTGACCAGTCATTAGTCCATTTATCAACTTTATACCATCTGCTGAAAATTTAACATTATGATACCAAGGTTTTTCAGGTATATTTTTTTTTTGTTTTAAAGAGAAGCAACACTCAGGAAATTCTTCCTATTCATTAATGTGTTGCTTTCTTTGGAAAGGGGATAGTGGAGAAATGAAAGGTGGTGAAAGATGAAGGGCTTCAAACATGGTAACACTGTAATTGCGCGAGATGATAACCTGTTGTTGCTCGCCACCTGATGTAGAGTTGGCGAATTTATTAAAGCTTTTTTGTTTCATAGATCTGATTCATTATTTTACTTCGGTGGGGTGTGCTATGGGAAAACCGAAGGTGGGCGCAGCGATACATATAAGTGATAGAAAACTCATACATATTATTTTTCTAAATTGATGTTGTCGTCACCGGGAATCGAACGCGGGACCATCCGTGTAACAGTCCAACTCGCTAACCATTACACCACAACGCCCAGAGCAAAAGTGACATCTCAACATACTTCGAATTCCAATTATATCTTAGTTTGTTTTATATTGCATTTAAAGCTTCTTCGGGTGAAAATTTGGCCTCTAAGGGGGCACCAGTATCTGCTGCTTCTCTAGCAATTTCATCAGCAATTTCATTGAAATAAATACCAACGTGACTCGGAGTCCATACAATTTGACACTGTTCAACATTTGCAGTATATTTTAAGGAATTCATTCTTTGATAGTCTTATTATAATAAAATATTACGTGGAAATCAAGAATGGGGGGAGTTTTATATGAAAAAAATTTGCACATATTTTGAAGTTAAAATATAAATCCAATGAGTGGGGGTGGGTGGATTAATGTTAATGGTTAGGAGTGGTAAAAAGATAAATATGTACAAATGAAGTACAAAGAAGGTATGATTCAGAGATACAAGTCGAGTGGCACAAATTCTATCCGACGACGCCGCCAACTTTATTTTGGGAATTGAGCCTCCGTCGAAGCAAGCGGCTAGTTTCGGCTTAACACTATGGCAATAGTGAGAATATGCAACTCTGTGGCATTACAAATATTCCCAATGCTTTTTTTTTCGAGAATTTTACTTGCGACAATATGAAAATCGTTAAGCCAATGCAATCTTCAGATTAAATATTATAATTTTTATTACCTTTATTTTTAATTTGAATACCATATGCCATCATGCCAATGCTTTTTATCGGTAAAGCATTACCATGAGGCTTTGAGCCTCCGCCGGTAATTTTTTACTTAGCCGCCGCCGTCGCCAACAGTTTTGAGTCGACTAGTATCTCTGGTGTGATTAGTAAAAGAGCGCGCGCACACACTGTATTCACACTTTACGTTTAAAATGAATGAAACTGCATTAAACAACAAACAGTTCCAGACAAATGCTTAAAGCTTTATTATTGTTTTTGCCTCCAGAATGACGATGATGGAGGTGGTGGAGGCAATGGTGTAGAAAACAAAAATAATTCTTATTTAACCACAGGCATCTTCGTTATCGCCATCATGTTATATTGTTCTGTATCTGAATCTATATGTATCCCCGGCAGTATGTACTATTGTTATTGAAAGATTTTGTTTATTTTTTGTTTGCTCGTATTCCACTACATTCTACAATACTCTGTATACATAGTAGTTTTGTATGTTTGGCTTCTCTTCTCTTCTCTTCTCACTGACTGAATTGACTTGGCTGACTCACTGACTCATTATGTGTTGTTGCTGTTTGTTATACATTTTTGATTGTGGAGTTTCCGATGTTTTTGCACATGAGTAGGCTTTTGTTGCTTGTTGATATACAATTCTGTTCGATATTTTTATTATTACTTTTGAGCAGTGGCCACGAATTGGCAAGAAAAGTCAAAGTTTTAATGTTTTTGTTTTAAAATCGTAGATCCTGAGGACACTTTTAATACTCTTAAAGTAAAAAATTACTTACTTTTTAACTAACAACCGCTTACATGTTTATACAAAGTTTTTTTTTATGAAAAACTCGCGATTTTTTTCAGTATGGCTAATTGTTACAAAAAACAATTGGATAAGATTCCAATTTCTTAACTTATTGTGGATCACTTTTTCCGTTTTCAGTCCAGTACTTTTAGACTTTTATACAGTCTGAGAATTTCGTTTGCATGCACAAGAAAATGCTTTAAAAAGGCTGTTAACTTTTAATATTCATCGAAAATAAAATTTTTTCTTTTGTGGATTTTGTTTATATTACTTAATAGGCTCTCCAAAATAGTAAGTCTATCTTAATTTTTATGGAAAATATTTGTACTTGTGTCCAATTATAAAAGATTTTTGTAAGGACATTTGCCTACACGCAGTTACGAAAAAAATCGGTTTCGTTCGTTTTAGATACCATTTATAGAGAATTTACCTAAGGGTCCAAATCAGAGAACAGAATGAGACCATTCGTTTTTGTTGTCCATTCATACATTCATTGCTTTTGCATTGCTTTTATTCAACAACAACAGCTTATGCTGTTGCTGTTTATTCCATTTATTGTTTTTGTTGAATGCCTTTTTAACATTCATTTATATAATGCCGTTACATGTCATGCAATGCAATGAAATGATGACACATGAATAAGATGAAATCAATCACAACATTCGCTTAGTATTCGTTGACCTGTAGCAATAATAATATTTCTTTTAGTTTTATTAAACATAAAAAAATGTGCATAAATTTTTGTTTAATTTTATTAAACATGAAATATGTATACAATTTTTTAATTTTCTTAATACAATAATATGTTGCACAAAAAAATTTGTTAACGTTTTATTCATTTAACATTGAGACCATGCATACCAATCGTTGTGTATTCGTTGTTTTCGTGAGTGTTAAGTGAGGTTAACACTAGACAAGCAATGCAATGCATGGTTTTCGTTACACTCACTTTTCTCAATTCTGTCGATTGTTGCTTTATTGAAATGATGTGAGTTGACAACAATGTACTCATTTTTTGTTATTGCATTCAAAAGCATGAAATAAGGCACTCAAACCGTTCTCTGGTCCAAATCTACTTAAAATGGGATTTCGATAGATTTCGACCAAAATCTAATAAAAATTTGGGATTTTAAACAGATTTCCCATACAAAATGAAGTCTCAATTTAGTTGAGATTTAAGCGAAATCTAATCAATATCTAACTAATTGTGCAGAAATACAAAATACAGAGCTGTGCTTTCCCCATATTTGCAGAAAATTTGTTTTTTTTTGCATGAATTTACGTAAACATTAATCAGCTGTTTACGAGATAAAATATAATGAAAAAATACGTTTTTATAAATTTGAAAAACTAAAAAATTAAAAATTAAGTATTTTTTCAGGGATGGTAGGCAATAACGCTAAAATACCGTTATCGATTCAAAACCCTTACAACTGACTATCGTTATCTCTAAAATACCGTTACCGAAATAATTCTAATACTATTATCCGTAAAATACCGTTACCATTATAACTAAAATATCAATATCCTTAAAATACCGTTATCGAAATACCTAAAATACCGTTACCGTTACTGAAACTATTAAAATAGCGATATCCCTGAAATACCGTTACCGAAATAATTGGACAAATTTTAATCTTAAACTAAAAATATCGGTGTGCATTCACATTTAAAGAAATAACTCAAAAACCGTTACCGCTAAAATAACGTTACCGAAATAACATAAATACCTTTACCACTAAAATACCGTTACCGAAATAAATGAAATACTCTTAACGCTAAACAACCGTTACCGAAATATCTGACATATCGTTACCCCTAAATACCGTTACCGAAATAAAATAAATTAGCCTTACCGTTACCGAAACCCGCACCGAATCAGTTACCATCCATGCTTCTTTTTTCATTGAAATAAGTATTACAAGCTGAATACGGTAGTTTTTGTACACACAGAGAAATAAATTGCCAACCGAATAGAAAAGTAAATATTAATGGTAGTAACTTATAAATTCAGTTAGTACAACGATATTTATATTAGATTTCTGAAGATTATGTTTCTAACAACTAAAATTCAGTTGAATTAACCTAACTTTGTTGTGAAAACTAATGCTTAGTTTTACCAACCGACTGAAATTTAATAACCGAATTTGAATAGTAGTAACCGAATTTCAGTTGGCAAATAGCAAAATTTTTCATTGTGTGTATTCTTATAAAACGTTGAATATTTTGCATTAAACTGATGATCCCTAAAAAAAAACATTTTCATTAGCAAAAATAACATTGAATAAAATGCATTTTGGAAATTTTTTTTAGTTTTGGTTATTTTTTAAGATTAGTTTGTTTACAAAAAAATTGTTGTTATATAATCGAAATACAATCAGCTGTGAAATTTGCGAATGTTAACGATTCTGATTTCGAATTGCATTTCAAACTGAAATCTAATGAAAATTTTTATAATATAAATTCACTATTAAATGGGATTTTTGGACCTTATTATTTACAACAAAATGTTTTTTAGTGAATACAACCATATTTAAGATTGTCGGTCAAGTTTTTTTTCCTTATTTTTGAGGAAGTTCAATCAGTTAACGCGTAAAATCGAATAATTATGAATTTCTCAAAATCGTTGAATAAATATAAATATTTAAATACATAAATTTAATTACTCTTAAGCCTTATTTTATTTTCAATAGAAAATTATTTGAAATAAACAGAAAAACTTTGTGTAAAGCCTAGCTTTGACGGCTAATCTGATGCATCTCGATGGCGTTTTTGACGATTTCGCCATAAAAAAAACGAATTGGTAATTTTAAGAGTAAATTAGAAACACAATGCATATTTAAGAAAGTGTACAGGATGTTTATTCCACTTTAAGCCAAAATCTTTCAATAAGATTGATAAAATTTTTACCTTAAGTTCGTTTACCAAACATTCGTAAGAACTAACTTTTGGGCCAGGAGAAACCTAGTCTAGTAGTCCATGCAAATGCGAGTGCTTACATTTGGTTTTTTGGTTTTTAGACCTAATTTTGTATTGAATTTACTTAAATTAGGAGGCTTCTGAACGTGACTTCCATGTATATTTTAGGTAATGTCGTAAAATTAGTGCGGATATTCTAATGCTGTGGGGAGCATTGCCACTCCAATTTGATAATCATTTTATTGATTTATATTTCGTACATTTGAGTTCCTTTTGCACTTCAAATTGTGAAAACATATTTTGTTTACAAAATAAACAAGAAATTTTTAGAGTTAGAGTTAATTTTTCTAATTAAGACCGTACTGAAATTAATTTTTGAAACATAAAAGAGTGTTGATGCAGACAAATGTTATTACTTTTATATATTGTCCGTACTCGATACTGATTAGAACCAAGTGCGTGCAAACGGTTGTCTCAGGCTGTATTTTTTACTGGAAAAAAATAATTAAGTGGTTTAAAACCCCTAAAATAATAGAATATCTTGACTAAATCGTAAATAAAAAAACCTTAGAAAATTGTTTTCCAGACTTGCCAAATAATTATTTGAAGAAATATCCATATATACAATATGATATATGATAATATATGGTCATCCATATTCTTACATACTAGAAAAATGAACCTATATTTCTACATATGGACAAATATGGTTCATTTATTATTTTATATGATCATCCATATACGTCCATACATTATATATTTTTAGTAATTTTTTAAAAAAATGTTTTATGTTAATATCATGAGTTTCTAAATAGGACCTTTCAGATAAAAATGCGAATGACTAAAAAATTTAAATTTTTTCCCTTACAATTGAAGGTTTTATTGTAAAAACTGTATAAACCGGTTAAAAATGTTTTAATTTATACAAATATTTTCATATATGGACATATATGGTTGCGTATACGGACGTATTTGGAAGTGTATGTGATTCCATATATGCAAACGGCACTCATATACGGAGGTATATGTAATATCATATTCGCAAAGGGAGCTTATATATGTCGACATATGGAAGTATATGTTAATTCATATTCGCAAAAGTGGGTCATATATGGACAAATATTGAATTTTTTATGCCGAAAAAAAAGTTTTGGTTAATTTATAGTTAGCTTATATTATTGTTCATAATTACATGTTTTTGTATGAACAGCTTATAAGTTTTAATTTGAACTTATATCTTATCAGTCATTGTTTTATATATAGTATACTATATATACATATAACCTGCATTCCATTTTATATTGACCTGTATATAATACGGTATAATCACATATTACATAATATAACATTTAATTATATATGGTTAATATGCTTGCCTAACAAACTATAGCCGTTACTTAATTTAAAACATTGTGAACAACTTTAATGGCGTTTTCTTTTCTGACAAAAATGTCAAATTTTTTTGCACTTTGCCCTCAAATATCCTTTTTTGTGTTCTTTTATAAAATCAGAGTGTTCACCCTGAACACGGTGATGAAAGATTTTGATATGTTTCTAACAATTTACGATTTTGTATTTTGCGAATCACACTGACACATTCTGACAATTTAATAAATGCGACATTAGCCCCAAAAACACGTATTAGAAAAGTTATCCCAAACATAAAAACATTGACCATCTCAACAGCTTTCTGTCTAAATTACGTTGTCCGAAAAATATTGAAGATCGGTTAACTAATTGTGAAAGGCGTGGTAGAGAAGAATGAGTGTATTTTCTAAAAATCATAACTGCATTGCAAATTTTCAATTTTCTGAATCAGACTGCGCAGTTTCTGGTATTGAACCTT
Organism: Delia radicum; assembly: GCA_021234595.1. Taxonomy (NCBI): domain Eukaryota; kingdom Metazoa; phylum Arthropoda; class Insecta; order Diptera; family Anthomyiidae; genus Delia; species Delia radicum. Next base: position 235,583,915 of record CM037851.1, read on the forward strand.
TGTCAGTGATCCTGTTTTTTATTGAATAATGTAATATTTGTTGTGTTTTTATTTGTTCGATTGCGTCTATATGAAATTTTTTGTGCAATCACTGACCGTGGTATAGATAAACTGATTTCTAATGCCACATGCACTCGCACTACACGGTAGACAGAGCGCTTTAACCCACTGATCTAACGTCAGGTCGAGTTTTGTTGTGATTAAAACTAGTTTTATTCAATACACGGTGTTTTTGTTCTTGCATACATAATCTCAGAAGTACAACTCCAGCAACACAACAGTTCTATTTTTAGAAACTTACCTCACTCTAATGTCCACTGTTTTCCCATATGTTGTAAGTGATGCCACATCTATGATATATTCTTTGTATATTCGATAGATGGCGCTTACGTAGTTAGGGAAGAATTGCCAGAGAACAAAGTTTGATTTTTGTTTGAGTTTGAATTTTAACGTCTTTTTCAGACAATTGCAATTAATACTATAATTATTATGCAATTTTATTTAATTTTAATTGTGAAAGGCGTGGTAGAGAAGAATGAGTGTATTTTCTAAAAATCATAACTACATTACAAATTTTCAATTTTCTGAATCAGACTGCGCAGTTTCTGGTATTGAACCTTCGTCAGTGATCCTGTTTTTTATTGAATAATGTAATATTTGTTATGTTTTTATTTGTTCGATTGCGTCTATATGGTTAACTAAATTTGTAAAATTCTTTGAAAATGTGCTGAGACCCACTGTATATATTTAACTTAAGATGTCATTACTTGTAGTGCGATTCAGTAATTTTTAACGATCCGACAATCGCAAATATATTTTGCGACAAATTTTGTTGTTTGCACTAACGATTAAGTGATTTACTAACTACACCTTGACGATAGTCGACAACTCTATTTTTCTATTTACAAATTTAACTTACTCGTTTGAATAAACAACACAAAAATTGTTGTTGTTTAGATAACAACAGCTGACTTTAACAATAGCGAATATAGTTTAAAAATGTAAATGAAAAGCAAATCGTTAATTCTGTTGCTTACTTTTTTAAACATTCGAGTATCGTTAAAACAAGTTACTGAAGACCAAAATCGATAATTTTGTTGTTAACTCTTTTAAACGATTCGATTATCGTTAAAACAAGTTACTGAATGCCAAAATCGATAATTTTGTTGTTAACTCTTTTAAACGATTCGATTATCGTTAAAACAAGTTACTGAATATCAAAATCGATCATTTTGTTGTTAACTCTTTTAAACGATTCGATTATCGTTAAAACAAGTTACTGAATCGCACTACTGGTATACAACAACGCCAGTGTTTTTTTTTGTTACCTTTTATTTTTGGTTACTGTGCTCTTGCACTTCACCATCCAACCGTCTGACTATGGATCTCAGTAACATTAAAAACTATTGTGTGTTGGTTGATGTTGTTCTTATTATAACAGCCAAGTCAATCCATGTTTAAAATAGTTATACTGAAAAAAAAAATGCACAAACATGTTTTTTTTTTTTTTTGATTTTCATGATGTGGTAGTTATATCTCTACAACACTTCCAACTATTTGTATGATACCCCCTCATATTCTTACAACTGTGTAGTATGTTTCTACTACTAGTTCGTTGTTGTTGTTAATATCCCAGTCAGAAAAAGACACGGACCACTGCTGGCAAGGCACTTTAGCAAGTGGTAAAAGATGGAAAACAAATTGACAACGTTGGAAAACAAAAATTGGTCTTAAAAGAGCTTTTGCAGAAACAAAAAAATCAATTATATATGAAAAAAATATTAAAGAGTATACAAAAAAAAAATCACAAAAAATTCTTGCTGGAATCGGGGCTCGAACTCGAAACCTTCCGACTGCAAACTTATTTAAACAAAGCATCATCATTTTTACAAAATAAATGCTATGCCAGTGTTTAGACTTTTGATCCGTTGGTAATTTCTGACTGGATAGCACTGGGAAAACACTTTTTCCCTATGTTGTCATAGTGGTCACAGCCAATTTTTTACCAATGATTTTTTTTCTGCAGACCACTGAAATTAATGTAAAACAAATGCTGGCAAAACGCTTTCTGGAAATGTTTGTAAAACTTCTTAAACAAGTGTTCTGCCAGTAGTTTATTTAATATTCCTCGGTTAGCCTGTGGTACGAGCCCTAACCACTATTAATTCGTACACCAAGAATTTTTGTGAAAATGCAGCTTTCAAGTCTAAATTTTTTACAAAACAATATTAACTACACCATAAAATTTGTATCTTCTGAAAGATTATTTTATTGGCTTTAAATTTATAGAAAAATAACTTTACATATTATTAGAATTTTTTTTAAAAAATTAAAAAAACTAAAGTTCGTTATTTTTTAAATAAAAAAATTTGACCACTATTAATTCATACAGGTGAAAATTTTATTGTCTAAAACTGTGTTACGCCCCCTTTGCTTTTTAAAACAGCTTCTTCTCGCCGTGGCAATGTATTTATCAAGTTTTGACAATCTTCAGGGGTTATTGAGTCCCAAATTTCCTGAATTTTGGCTCTCAATCCGTTAAGCGTACGCTGTGGGTGATTTCGCAACTTTCTTTTCATAATTGCCCACAGGTTTTCGATTGGGTTGAAGTCTGGGCTAGATGAACATCAATTCCATTTTCTTGAAGCCATTGTTAAATACATATTCGAAACAGTCGCTAAGTTTTGGTACTGACTTGATTGATTCGTCGCTAAAAATAATGGTGTCCCATTGCCTTTGTACCCAAGAACGTCTTTCCTTTGCCCACAACAAACGTTTTTTCATTTGAAGTGCAGTAAGTAAGGGTTTTTCTTTGGCCTAAAAAATAGTTCAGTTTCAATAAATATTTTTTGCAATACCAAGTTATTGTTTCAATTACTTTATAAAAACCATAACCTATTTCTTTCATTTTCTGACGCGTATTGTATTGTAGATCTGGGGAGCTTAAGATCAATTGATATTTCGCCATAACTCTTTCCGGATTTGAATTTGTCGTTAATTAGTAATCGGATTTCTTCACAAATTATCTTACCGCTGGCCATCGGTGAAACATGAAAAAGAAAGATTTTTTCTTCCACTGACATTTGTTTATTCTAATATAACGGTACATTTGTATAATTTGATTATATTTCCATTTTTATAGTTGTTTCCAGATGATTTTTACACTGAACGAATTAATAATGGTCAAATTAATATTTACAAATAATAAACTACTTTAGTTTAATTTGCGTTTTCAAAATATTTTTTATGAAATGTGAATACATTTTTTAATTAATATCAAGAACACAAAATCAACTTTCAGAAAAGTTCAACTTTGTTAGCGTAGTTAACATTATTTCATTATAAAAGTGGCCATTTGTGTGGTACAGTCAAACAATATTTGGTGTACGAATTAATAGTGGTTAGGGCTCGTATACCAGGGCTTGATTTGTTGTACCACTGGCAGTTTCTGACTGGGATCTTGATACATATTTGCAGTATGAAGTACATGTCTACATTGTTGTTGTTTTTCCTGCTAATGGTTTCGAAATAATCGTTTTACATTTATGTCAGTTTTTGTTCATTTCTTGAACATTTTTGCATATCAAAAACTAAGAGATAAAAATTAAATTAAATGTAGCAAAAAATGTCATGTTCTTCTGTTTTTTGAGATGTTAAATCGTTTAACATCAATTCCTCTCTTGCCGTTTTTTTGATTTAGAAATTAATTTAAATTTAAAAAGTTAATAGTTTCAAAATTTATATTTTTGAAGCGTAATCTATTACAACGAGAAGTAAAATTAAAAATATTTTTAAAACGTCTCTTCGATTTTTAAGGTCAATTTTCCCCTTCTGTCGGAGAAAATAAATGAATAGAAAAATTAATTAAATATTTAACAAATATGTACTTGTAATTAAATATAATCTGAATTGGTTGATAAATTCAGAAATTATGGATAAAGGTCAGAATGAGAATAGTTATGAGTAACACTACGGACTTTTTTACTATTTCTGTAGAAATATTCTACTATTTGTGTTAAATTACTCTGTTTTATGTGTGCAACAACCGTTTTTTTTTTTTTAAATAAATGTAGACATGTGAATGATTTTCACCATGACTAATCAATCCCCCATCTAAAAGTACAACTTACTACGTCGCACTGTGGCTCAAGAATTAAATTTGTTGGTCTAAACTTCCATTTTTTTTATAATTTTTTGTTGTAAATATATCAAAATTAAGGTCAGGTCAAAAAAAAAAAAACTGGAGAAAAGTTCAAGAAAAAATAATCCATCCACTAAATTGTTTACTAAAAAATTAATATATTTTAGTAAACAATTTAGTGGGCACATATTTTCTTGAACATTTCTTTTTTCGGTTCAAAAGTTACAGAGTTTTGGCCAGTGAAAAACGATTCTGAGTCACTGTGCATCTTATTAAGTATATGAATACATGTTGGAATAAATTAAAATGAAGAGAAAATTATAGACAGTGTGAATGCATAAAATGCATAATAAAATAAACAATAACAATGATGAGTAATTTAATTTCATGAATTTGTTCAAAATCTAGAGTACATACAGTTAATTAAATAAATATTTTTTTTTTTTGTGGAATTAAAAATTAATTTTTTTTTTGTATAATTTGTAATTTTTATATTTTGAACATTGTGTGCCCCGGTAGGCTAGTTGGTAGCGTGCTGGCTTATCAGTGCGGGGGTCGTGGATTCGATTCCCACCAGAGGCACTGGTCTGTTTTCACTACAACGCGCCGAAGGCCATAGTAGCTAGTGCTCGGTTAGGGTAATAGGATATAATTTGTAATTATATGATTATTAATTAATAAAAAAAAAAAATATATATATGTATATATATATATATATATTTTGAACATTATAAACAAAAAAATTATTTCTTTAAGTTTATCTGTCCAAAAATTGCAAGCCAAATAAGCTTGTAGTGGTGTGTTTGTTATTTGTTACTTGATTCAATCAATCAATTAATCAATTTAAAGAAATAATTAGATTTTTTTAAATTCTTTTCATAGAGTCAAATGAATTGATTTAGTTTTTACAAATCAATTTAATTTACACTTCGCGAATCATAACATAACATTTTTTTTTCTCCAATTAACAACAAATCATATAAAATGGACCAAATTTTATGTGAATTGACTAAAAATATATTTGTTAGCTCTGATTTTAATACAAAAGAAAAGTATTTAAACCCAGTAGGTACTTTAAATAGTACAATTTGAATAATTAACAAAAGCTGGGTATTTATTAAGTACCAATTAAAGCTTTGGAAATGAAGCTAGCAAAGGAATTATAAATATTGACATTGTTAAAAGCTGAATTGAATTTATTTTAACAAAAAAAATTTAATTGTACAATTAAAAAGTACATATACAGTGCACTCGCGATAATATGAACTAATTAAAACCAAGCCGGTTTACTTTTGCAAGATTGTTCATATTTGCGAATGTCATCTAATTTACAAAAACGTTTTTCCAATAAAAATAAAAGTTTCTTATGTTAAATTTTTTATTTATTGTTTATTGGATTAAAAAAACAATTAATTTTTAAAAAAGAAACAAAGTTTAAAAGTTATTTTGCGAAAAATACGTTAAAAATACAAAAATAAGCTGTTTATATGTTAAAGCTTTGGCACTAAGTTGTTCATATTTTAGAGTAGTCAATGGAAGAAAAAAAATGTTCATATTTTGGAGTGTTCATATTTTCGCGAGTGCACTGTAATTAAATGAAGCCAAAATTTGGTTAAAATTTTTTCTAAATAATTCAAAGTGTTGTATTTTTTATGTATTTTATGTTCACTAAACTGAAGAAAATACATCTCACATTTACATTTTAGTGGCTTTTCAAATTATAGTAAAACGAGTCGCAAAAAACACCTATTTCAAATGGCAGTTTTTTTTTAACCGTAGATAATTTTTTAAAATATGTGCTGGGAAAGCACCTTTTTTCAAAGATGTCGAAACTTCCGAGTTTGTTAATTTACCAGTACTTTTTTAAAAAACCGTAGACAATTTTGTGAACCAGGTAATGAGGGGTTATCGCGTAATTCGATTGGAAATAAAGTTCGAATTCGTAAATCTTGAACATATTGTAAAACAAAAAATCTTAATAAAAATTCTAGTTTTTTCTATTTTATGGTTCTTACTCTTGTACACTACATATAAAAATAAAAAAGTAAAATTTTTGTTAAAGATTTTACTTTTACGCATGGTACAAGGTTTCCGAATTCGAAAATAATTTTTTGAATCGTGTTACGAGTACTCCCCTTGTAAAGCATTGTTAAAGCGTTTGATTTTGGTGCATTTTGCAAATGAAGTAGTGGATAAGTACATATTTCAAACGTTGGTAAAGCATTTGTATTTAGTGCTTTACCTACCAGTGCTTCTTTTTGTAAGACATGGCTTGTTTTTATTATCACCCATCATTTTTACCTGTGTGGCTTAAGCTATAATAATGAATCAAGTGTACTACATTTTTTTTGACTTAAGGGGGGACATGACATTGGCCGTTTTTTGAAATCGACTTTTTTTATAATTTGGTATTTTAGTAAATATTCTTAAGATTCTAAAAAAAAATTTCATGAAAAAATTCCTACGGGTTCAAAAGTTACAGCCGGATTAGTGAGAGCGCATTTTTAATTTTCGCGCTTTTTCGAGTAACGATGAATTGCTAAACAAGTGCTTGGGTGGATTCACGCAAAACTCCAATGAAAGTTTGAATGCAAAAATTTGGCTCATTGCACCTAAGTGTATGCCAGACAGCAACAGAATTGTTAATTTTGCAAGCTTCATGGCAGTGTCTACTTACAATGACGGCACTTATAGTTATTTGCAAATGTTTCAACTACTTGGTATCACCATAGGAGCGACAGCATTGCATTTTTGGAAAGGAAATGATGCAAATCGTTTGAAATGCGCCAGAGTGAAGGCATATGAAGCTTCAAAAGAAGCCCGAATTGCTAAACGATTGCAAAAAACTGTAAGAAACAGCACAACACAAGATAACGAAGACATACAGTACGAAGCAGGCATGGCAGATTGAAGGTAACCTTTTTTTCTTTGTTTACAAACTTTGAACGCGTTTATCTCGAAACCATGTTTTTCGTACTGGTTGTGGCACTAGCGGGTTCATTTTTTGATGAAATTTTTTTGGAACTTGATTCGCTTTCGTATGACACGAGCTTTTTTTTTAATTTTTTTTTCGATTTTTTATGAATTTTTAAAGTCAATATTTTTTTTCGAAAAAACACACTTTTAAATTTGGAACATCACCAAAAATTGAAAAAAAAATTTTAAAAAAAAGCTCTTGTCATACGATAACCAATTTTGTTAAGATTTAAAAAAGTCATTTTTTTCCAGATCGGAAAGTTTTTGCGACTCCCAGCGCTGCAACCACGAGACCCCGTTTTTTTTTCTCTGCCACCAGTTTGGAGCTCTATAAAACCATGTTTGAGTGAAAAATATATTTTTTGAATTTTTTTTCTTGTAATTTGTTTAATTCTCTTCCAAAATAAATTTTGGAAAAATGTTTGTTTTTGACTGAGTTATGAATTTTTAAAAAAAGGCCTGTTTTCTCTGCCGCGAATGTAATGTCGTCCCCCCTTAAGTGAGCATAAGATAATTTTTAAAACATTTTTTTTCCAGTTTTTAAGAAAAAAAAAAAATTCACTTAAACTCTATCAATTCTAAAAACAAATTTAGATAATTTAGCTTACTTTTACTTAAGCTATTTATTTAAAAATTATTTCGATGTCTGGATTGGACGCATATATGCGTCCTATTACCGACATCAATAATTAACAATAAAATCAATTTACGCTTAAGTCGACTTAAGCTATTACGTTAAAATGGCATACATATACAATATATTCTTATCTGTTAAACATTATTATTATTTATTAATAATTTTATTTCTCCCGTTTTCATTTCTAACTGATAAAGTTTATTGATATCAATTTACTGTTATACATAATTTTTTTTTGATAAAAAAAAAAAAAAAATAATCCCATTCATTATTTGTATTTTTTTACAAAATAAATATATCACGTTTTGTGTATTTTTGTTTTTAATTTTCTTTATATTTTTTATCTTTTATTTATACCTTAAAAACGCGTTTTTTAAATTCGTAGTATGTGGTTTAAAAAGTGTTGCCAATAAAATTGTTATATGTACATATAAAAACAAAAAAATAAATTCAGAAGCATGCCAGAAAAATTTACGTCAGACAATGAATGTCAGAGCCACTAAACAAGATTTTTTTAATTCTTATTTGCACAGTGTAGGGAATTAGTAAAACAAAAAATGATTAACCGTACGGGCCTCTTATTTTACTTATCTTTTATAAAAGCCATGTATGGAAACCGATTCGATGGGGGTACTGGTAAGGGTGTTGCTATTTTCGTTTGTTTCGGTAACGGTATTTTAGGGATAACGATATTTCGGTAACGGTATTTAACTTATTTCAGTATTGGTATTTTACATGCATGAGGTCAGCACCCGGTATGGAGACTAAGCTAACCTTATATAAAGTCTCTCGCTGAACACGAATTGGACATTTATTTTCCTGGGAATTGAACCGTTTTCCAGGTTAAGGGTATTTAAATTTTTTTATTTGCATTTTTTTTTTTATTTTTTTAAATAAATGCTTAACACGTTAAGAATATTGTGTTAAAATTTAAAGTCGATTGGAGCAAAATTGACGAAGTCACTAGTATTTTTATGTCAAGTATGTCAGTGTAGAGTATAAAATTTAGTGTAGAAGTAAATATTCTATCGAGCACACGTACACGTGCGTTCCTATTCCTCTGTCATCGTGGAAATTGCAGTTTATGTGGCAGCCAGTGTTTTCAATGAAGGTTCTTTTGCTTTACTAACCTTCATGCAAGACATGGGAATCAATAGTGGATCAAGTGCTCATGACTGGGTGCGATCAACTGACTTCATACGTATAAGCAAAGCAGGGGGGTTATTATGTAATTCGATTCGAAAAGAAATTCAATTCGAACAGAATTTTCACTTTAAAAATAAAGTAATAAAAAGTAACTTTTAATGGGTACAAATTTTGAAAACGTGTAGACGATGATCTAGAAAAAGCGAAAAGTAAAAAAATGTTGGTCTCTTAAGTACGAATATCATCTTACAAATGTTTAAAAATTTCTGAATTCAAACAAAATTTTCCGAATCGAATTGTATAATAACCGCCCAGAGCAGGAAGCTGAGAGACAAACTAAAGAATGCGGAATTCTCGTAGACAGGAGCAAAAAGGTGCTTTAGACATCATGAATGATAGCAACATCCTTTATGGACCTGGCATTGATGATTCAGTGTGAGGTAAACCGATAAAATTTGCTTATGAACGTTTAATACCAGATTTTTTAGTGTTCAAAACTTTAAAGCGTTTTTCAAACAACTCACGTTTTCAAAGTCGGTTCCCCTCATAACTTCAAAACTACTGCACCCATCCTTTTGAAATTTTGAACACTATTTCTGTACATAATTTTTATTATTTTACAATAACAAATTAGCCGATTTTTTTCACTAAAAATCGCGTTTTTCCCTTTAAAGTGTTCCAAAAAAGTGAAAAACTAAAATTTCGAAAAACCCTCCCAGCGTTACCTAGGGAAAACTATTATCTAACGAATGAATTTTGATTTTTTGATTTCAGATGACCCAGCACCAAGTTATGAGGGGCATAGCAATTCTACTTTTTTTTGAGACACGTCCGAATAATTGCTGCCATTGCCGTGTTTTTTAATATTTCTTTGTGAAAATTTTATACAACATTCTTCAAATGTCATGCTTTAATGTCCTATTAGTTTTAATAAAGAGATTTTAACTGTGTCGTCACAAAAAATTCACAAAAAAATGCCTTTTTTCTTACGAATTAACCTTACCCCAAATGTGTTTTTTGCTTTATAATAACTGTTTCGTATATCTATGATATGCTTGTTACGAATCTGGTCTCATATAACTTTGAGCTGCTCACGATTCTGAGATATTCGCTATGTAAGCACGAAAATAATGATTATTTGCACATAATTTACATTAATCATAATTATATTGTCATAGCATTTAGATCAATTCCTTGACTGAAAAGCAATAAAATGTTCCCATTAATTGATTCTGACACGGTTTTCCTTAAATTGTCCCTAAAGCTTTTTTTATTCTATTTCGTTTCTTTAAAAGTACTGTCTCTTATCATGTTCCGCGCATTTTAAAAATTCTAATCAAAATTAAAAAAAAAACTAGCGAAAAAAAAATTTCATTAATTTCAAATTAAAATTTGAAATATACTTTAGGTAATTAAATTAAAAAAAATCTTTTAAAATAATATGCAATTGATGTGTTTCAAAAAGTCCAACTTAAAGAAATCATTAGGGATACAGCTTTTGATTTTTTTTTTGCAAATATCAAAAATAATATGTCATAGTATGCCCTGGCAAAAGAAAAATAATAATACTTTTCCGCCGTCGTTGAAAAAAATGTCCACACCAAACGCCTTGAAGTTTGGAAGACAGATTTTTGATCAATTTTATTTTTTTCCAAAATAGATTATTTTTAATTTATATATGATTAAGTTAAATATAGATCCGAGTGAAAGAAGAGAGTAGACGGCCTTATCCAAAAAGTAATAATGACTTAAGTACAATTCGAATCTTGTAAAAAATGTTAACACAATCGAATAGTTTTGCGATTGTTGCGAATTTTTTGTTTTTTTTTGTTGAATATTTAGATATTTAAAAAACATATTATATTATATATTCTTATATTCTGGAAATCGAACCTTTTGGTCCTAATTTTTTTTACAGTTTTGACTCTTTATTCGAGTATTATAATGTATCGTATGTTTATAATTGTTAAAGAATTTACCAGAAACAAAAACTCAATTTATCTAAATATTGACTAACGTTTATTTATTAACAAGCTGGGACTCACATTTCCTGTTCCCCATTTTTTTTTAACGAGTTTAATGTGTAAAATTGTTCCGTTCTTTTAAACCAGTGGAGTGTTACGTCTTCATTTCTACTGTCACATAGTCGGTACAGATAAAATTCCTTCAGTGTTATGTCTGCTGTGTATCAGTCAAGGGACTGAATCCTTTGGCAATAATTGCCATGTTTCCATCCACTGCTAACGGTTTTGAACCAGTTCAATGACCAGTAATAACTTCAACTGCAACGGCCGTAGTTGCTTCAGTACACTTTGATGTTATGTTACTTTTTCTCCAGTTACATGATATATCTGGTAGCAACCAGTGAATGTTTTTTCACCATAACTATAGTCACGTGATTGGTCATTTCACCAAAATTAACACTTTTTGGTGTACCATAATTTTGGTTTCACCAGTTTTGGGACGTGCGCCCAAATCATATATCACAGATTTGGCACTTTGGATCAATCGACCCTTCGTTTCCCGCAGGGAAATTACACAAAAATGCCATTATTCAAAAATTATACAACAAATGTATAAACAGTCCCCCGTTTTTGAATAATTACACAGGCCGACAAAATTTGATGAATTTTTCTAACCAAGAAACAGACTATACTTTCCCGAAAGTTTTAGACGTGCTGAATGCGAATCTGAGCTCAGAATAGCCCTATCACGAGATATTCTAACCTAAAAGTGCAAAAAACTCGCTTTTTAGGAATATTTGAGGTCCTGTAACTTCCAGATTTATTTTTTTTTAAAAAGATCTTTACGTTATCTAAAAGTGCTACTCTTTCCCTACAAAATCCATTTTGAATTTTTAAAAAATATTTTAAATAATTCAAAAATGTAGCAACTCTGAGACCATGGGTATCAAAATTTTTACTATTTAATCTAGTTTTCGTAAATTAAAGACAAATATTTACACAAAAACAAATGAAGTTTTAACCATACATTTTTTTTAACCCTCAAACGTGAGATTTGGCAGATAAAAAAAAATACGTGACTTTTTTTTTTTTTGCTCCTTTACAATATATCCAAAGTTCATTAAAATCTTTGAGTTCGGGTCGGGATACCGCCCTTGTTAGTTTTTTTTTATATAGCCCAAACCCCAGTTGTAGGTCTACTTTATGGAACATACCCTTATTATATTCAATATTTTCTGAATTTTAAATGCGATTTCTGAACTTTATTTAATATTTTATAAATACATTTTATACTAAATCATATATAATAACAATTTCAATTTAATTCGTAATACTGTGTTCGTAACAGAAATATGTCGTATGTAGTGTTATTGAAATACGTAGCTATTGTCGTCGTTCTTATAATCGTCTGTACGTACCCCAATCGTACTAAAAGTATGTATATTTGTGCAATTCTATTACGTTTCATCGTTCGTATCTCTTGAAATTCTTTTAATGGTTTTTATATTTAGTGTACATTTTTATTTTTACACACAGAATTTTTATATGATACACTCTTTTTGTTTGTTGTTATTTATGATGAAGTACAAAATACACCACACATATTTTTGGTTTACTCTATTAATTTTTTTTTTTTTTTTTTTGTTATTGACTATTTTGTTTTCGGATTTTTCTTTGGTAGTATCTTTACTGTGTGTATATTATTTGAAGTTTATTTAGTCTATATATTAACAGAGCTTTAACGTGTAAATTGATTACGAAATTGGAACAAAGTTCTGTAAACTTTAGACAAAAAAAAAAAACAAAATTCAAAAAACTGTTTTGTTAGAATTTAGACTTTCCCAATGAAAAAAGATCCGATATTGGTATATTTAATCATATATATAATTTCATATCTCAGCTGATCCAAAAAATGGCTTAAGTTCCCATGGGAGCTCATATGATATAATTTGATCCGAAAACTGCGGTCCATATACCGACCAGGGACTCCTGGGCGGGTGGGATGCCGGCAAGGCATCCCACCCGCCACGGACGGCTCGGGGCTCGGCGGAAGAGTCGGTCTCGGCGTCTATTCCGAGGTGCTCGGTCTGGAACTGGCTCTGAGGATACCCGATCACTGCAGCGTTTTTCAGGCTGAGGTGATAGCGATAGGAGAGGTTGCCGCTTGGCTTGGACGGAACGTCCTGTCCACGACGAGCATCAACATCTTTTCTGACAGTCAGGCCGCGGTAAGGTCCCTGGGGTCAATGTCTCTGACTACGGAAACTGCCCTTAACTGCCGCGCATCCTTGGATGAGATGGCCAAGCAGTTTGACATTCGACTCGTTTGGGTCCCGGGGCACAGGGACATACCAGGGAACTGTAGAGCTGATGAGCTTGCAAGGCTAGGAACCACCCTGCAAGTACCTGCGGAATTTGCTGGAGTTGGTGTTCCCCTAGCAACCTGTAAGTTGAACAATCGGCTCTACTCCGAGAGGGCGACTAACCTTAGGTGGGCTAATGGCGTGACTTGTGTGGTGACAAGGCACATCTGGCCGGCTCTGGATCTGGGGCGAACGAGGGCGCTCCTGTCGCTTTCCAGGGGGGAAATCTCTAACATGGTGGCGGTGATAACCGGCCACTGTCTTATTGGCAGACACGCTCGTAGGTTGGGGGTGTTATCGCCTGACTTCTGTAGGAGCTGCGGGGACGAGGAGGAGGAGGAGAGTATTGAGCACTTTCTCTGTTCATGTCCTGCGCTGGCGCTACGTAGGAGGGCCTCACTTGGATCGGCGTTCTTCCACGATCTTGGGGATCTTTCAGGTGCTGGTATTCCGCACCTCCTTAGCTTCGTAAGGAGCTCTAACTGGTTCAACGGTGGAGTCTGATCGGTAATCCGTCAGTCTCGTGGCATCACAACGGACCTCAGAGTCTAAGTGTGCTGGTGATCACGGAGCCGGCTACCACTCCGACCTAACCTAACCTTGGTCCAAGGACATACAGGATTGTAAAAGGATACCTATAAAGGACATCATCTTAACTTGAAAACGAGTAGACGGATTTTTATGAAATTTGGCAGAAATATTATATTTGGTAACACTATCAAATCTTCAAAGTTTCGTCAATATATATTAAAGTTAAGGCGTTTTCGCTCAATTTCGCGTTTTTCGAAAAACGAAAATCGCCATATCTTTTTATCTAAAAGCACAAAAGGGCTAATTTTTGAACTGTTGTTATATCTTTGTAAGAAGAATAATTTATGCCTTAACTTTTTAAATTTAATAGCTTAGTTTATGAGATAGCCTCTAAACCTATTTTCACCCATATCGAAAAAAATTTCGCTAGAACAAAATATTCTTTATTTCTCGTGCCGAACAAGTGATATAAATTTCAGTCCAAAAAAGCTTAGGCCGGTTAGAGGGTTAATGTACATTTATGTTGAATTACATATGAATATATATAAATTTATATTGCATATATAGTAATATATAATTAGGTATATTAAGTATAATTGCATATAAGACAATATAAACTACTATATTGCTAAATGTACCCCCATATAACATTTTTTGATGCAACGCAAAGCTATATACAATAAGACACAAATATTTATGCTTTAACATATGTGTTTATATGTTTATATAAATTTATGCATTGAAACATTTAATTGCCCGGGTAGTATCACATATAACTAAACTTCACATCTCATCTGATCCGAAAAATGTAATTCTTAAGTTAATCTCATGTTATCTCATGAGATCTAATCTTATATAGTTTGACACGAAAAATGGCTCTATCAAATGTGATCAAATTATATATAATTCAATATAATTTTATCTAATAAGTTTTGTAATTCAAAAATTATTTAAAAAAAATTGAAAATGTTTTAGAGATCAGTACTTTTTATTTTAATCCAATTAAGTAATACTTGTGCTATATTTATAAAACATATAAATTATTAATTTTAAAAAATAACGTTAAATCTAAAAATGTATGCTTTTTATGAACCTGAAGTTGGAATATATAATAAATTTAAAACGCTAGGTAAAACACACAAAAAAAAATATTTACCGTGGAAGAAAATAAATTTAAAACGCTAGGTAAAACACACAAAAAAAAATATTTACCGAAGAAGAAAATAAATTTTTTTACGCTAACATACTAGCGGGCGCAGCCCGCTAGTATGTTAGCGTGCCTTAGACCTAGTTTTTGGGATGATGGATAAACTTGGCTTAATTCAAATAAAAACTTTTTCAAAAAGATTTAATAAATATTGCAATAATAATAAACGGAGTGCATTCGCTTTAGCCCACTAGAGGCTTTTGTTCCTTTTTTGTTGTTGTTGTCTTAGAATCATATTTGTTTTTAAGTGTGTTTTTATTCTTAAAAGCCGATTTAATATTTCGCCAAATCAAATATAGCGCAAAAGTGGGCGTAAATGTGCCACGCCCACCATATCGAAACCAAATACAGCACATATTACTTTTCAGTTTGCCCACTATCTGTGTACCAAAATTTAATAAAATCCTTTAAGCCATATAAAAGATAACAAAAAGTGGGCGTAAAACTACCACGCCCACCAAGTCTTAATCTATTATAGCAAATAGTGCTTATGAGTCATCCCAATATCTGTGTACCAAATTTCAATAAAATCTGTTCAGCCATATAGAAGATAGTGAAGATGTGGGCGTAAAAGTGCCACGCCCACAATATCTAAATTTGATATAACTTAAAGTGCTTATCTGTGACATCTCTTTCTGGGTACCAAATATCAATTGCATCGGTAAAGCCATATCGAAAATAGTGAAAAATGGGCGTAAAAGTGCCACGCCCATCATATAAAAATTTCATATAGCCTATAGTTCCTTCCAGACCGCCCACTATCTATGTGTCAAATTTGAATAAAATCGGTTCAGGCGTTTGACGTGATGCTCACACAAACAAACCAACAGTCATTTTTATAATATTAATAAGGATAACTAAAAAATAATAACTGTACGATCGGTATTATGGATCAATACTATATATTTTTTATGAAGGAAAAATCTCCCTATTTAGTACTTCATCAATTTCAGATTGTTTAAAACAACCATTTTGTTAACCACAAAACAGGATCAGTGGTAAAAAGTATATTGTATACAAAATTGAAAATTTAGAATCCATTACGCATTTTATAAGGATTGGGTGTTTCATTTGTTTAAACAAGCCGTTTCCAACGCTCTCTTCTAAGAACCTGAACTGGTTTTAAGAGAGTTTTGAAAAAATGTATTCACAGTAATAAATATTACTTTAGCAAGAGTAAAACTAATTTACCTCACCTTTTTTGATTTTTTCCAATAAGGAATGTTTGAACTTTTTTGTTTTTACTAAAATATATAACGAACTTAATACAAATTCTTGTGTTTGTACTCCAAATTAAGGAATTTAATCTAAAAATGTACTCAATTTCTTTAAATACTCTTTTTTGGCCGAACTCCGAAGCCGTATACTCGGTTGGACACTAATATTTTCCACTCGTTTTTTCAAAACACGTGTTTTGCAATCTAGTGTGAATGCCGTATAAAATATCTATATGATAATAAAACTATTTCTGTACCTAAAATAATAACATTTTTTTTTTGAAAGGAGCTTAAAGTTTCTTTGATATGTTAAATGTAAAAAACCCTTGGAAATATTGTTAAAAAAATATTTTTTTTTTTAATTATTTTGCACAGATGCACAATCCTCAACTTTGTGTAAGTTTTTCCATATAGTTTTGGTTCTTTAAACATAATATACCAAATTCTGTATTTACGCGATAGATACGTTCCTCGAAAACACGCGTAAAAAAAAATCGCGTAAAAAAAGATAGTGTATCCATATAAAACGAGGGGATAGGTTCCACATGTTAAATTTCAGCTAAAATAAGACGAATAAGGTATATATAATTCAAATTAACATTTTATTTTAACAAAAAATAACCAAAAATAATAGAAAAAACAGTTCATTTAAAAAAAAAAACACATTATAAAAATCATAAAACTTAAAAACTAGCATAAATTTTTAATCAGTATCACTTTCTGATAGTAATCGCAATCGTTTACGATAGACTTCAACATCACTTACATCACTAGAAATATGCATTCTCAATTGGTGATGGCTCAGTAGTTTTAGTCACAAATTCCGTTATCAATCGTTGACTTCCAGTTTTGATGAGACTGTTATGTAATTCACGATAATTACCCATTAATAATTTCACATCACGTTGAAATTTCTCGGCTTTTTCCTCATTAGGATCATGCTTGCGGAAATGATCGCCCAATTTCGCTGCCATTTGGAGTCCTTCTTTAACTAGGGAGGCAGTGAGAGTAGGAACCGCTTCGTTATTTTCACTGATTTCATTCGTATCGGGTGTCTCAAGCGCAAAACCAATGATTTCATCATCGCTAAGTGCCTTATCTAACAGTAATTCGTCGATATCTGCAGACGATAAATCATCAAAGCCTTCACTGCCTACATCATGAACTAAGGCTATGATGTTGGAATACTCAACCGTATTAGAAGGCACATCCGATTCCCTGAAGCGTTGGAGCAGAATAAAAAGTCACACGATCTTTGGCTACTTTGAACCCACTAGCGGTATTCTGGGTTTTAGCTACATATGTTCGACTCGGCATTCGTTTCCAGAAAAGGCCTGTTTCATCCGCATTCCATACCTGATCCGGAGTGTAGCCAAAATCTTCAATTATTTTAGCCAGTTTTGCGGGAAATTCTTTAGCTGCCGGCTCATCAGCAGATGCTATTTCGCCCTTTATTTTAAGATTATGAAGCGCATGTCCAGGCACGTAGCTAGGAATTTGTTTCGGGGTGGGCTTTTCGATTTTTTATTTTGATTACATATTTTTTTTGCGCCTAGAGTGACAGCTTTTTTTTTTTTTTTTTTTTTTTTTTTTTTTTTTTTTTTTTTGTTTGCTAAATTTTTACCTACACGTAATGGGCAATCATGTATTAATAATAGAAATCGCTTTCTCAGGTCATTTTGAAACAAAAACCTCCCGCATAAAGTGCATTTCCTTAAAATGCATTTTTTCAATTTTTACTTATTGTGTTCATTATTTTGCGAATTTTGATGTCTATATCGCGAAACAACGCTTTAATCTGTTTGATCACAATCCGCGAAACACGTCAAATTTGAAAACGTTTGTGTACTTTAAGTTGGATATGCATCGTTATTGTCTAATTACGTTAAATTTTTAGCTAAATATTAATTTTTAGTTTAATTAAATAAAAAAAGGATTATGCGGAAAACTTTTTGAAAACCGCGAAAAATAAAATTGCGTAACTTTATATTTGTATGTGCTAATATACGTCTAGGGTAGCTAAAACTTGATAAATGTAAAAAAAAAGTAAAAAAGTTTCTACTTCTAATAACCCGATTAAAGTTAATATGATGCTTTATATAATCATAAGAAATTAAATATGAGTCTTAATACAGTTTTATCCGAGAAATGGGCATAATAATTAAATAACATCCGAATAATGACGCGATACAATTTAATACGATTTTATATAGCGGTATAAATTTATATCTGAACTGATACTGATATATACAAAATAAGCTATAGTTGTATCCTGTTTTTGCTTTTAAAATGTCATGAAAATCCGAAATATCTATTAATCCTTTTAGACTTTAGCCACTTGCAAAAGGTTTACAACTTTATAATTTGTAACAAATTCCATAGCATTTTGAAATTTTATTATATTCAAAAATAAAAAATAATATAACGAAAATGAAAATTTTGTGGAATTTATTAACTTCCACCATTGAATAACAAACACGGAAAAAACGTTGAAACTAAATTTAGAGTTTTAGATTGAAAAAAATCTTAGGCTCAATTAAGAACTCATACTGTTACAAATGAAACAAATTCTTTTTTTAGGGTTAAGAACCAGAAAGAAATCAATTCAAAAGACAAAAATTGCGGTAAATTTTATGTATAAAATTATACACAAAATGATGCAATTAATTGTACTATTGTATTGATGTAATACTTATTTACATCCAAAATATAATTGACAAATTTTCTAGTGTGACTCTGCATGGGGTAATATACAATTTTATCTAAAATAAAATTGTGTTTTTAAAATATGATATAATATCAAAATATATATTATTTTGCAATGATTAGGTATATAAATATAACGTAATTATTAATTGGATTAGTTTTAGCGTATTCTAAATGCAATATACGATTATACGAAACTATATATGACATCATATTAAATTTTTTATACGAAATTAATTTTATATATGAATTTATATAATTATGTCCGGTTAAATGCACTGGCAGATAAAATAATAAAATAATGTATTATTTTATGCAAACGTTTTAACTCGGGGAAAAAAAATTGAGAAAATTAAATCACATTGGACCACGTTAACACATTATGCATATCGATCAAAGTTTGAGGCTTAAATTTGTTTCAAAAAATTAAAAAAATATATGAGATATCGCAATATCGTAAAAAAAATACTGAAAACTATGTTACCAGATGCGTGCTTAGCAAACCAAACTTAAATAAAAAAATTGCACTGTAAGTAAAGTAACGACTTTTACGGCACAAGTAAACTTAATTTTGAGTCTTAGTGGTATCTCCATTTTAAAAGATTGTGTCAAAATACACAGAAAAAATCATTCTCAAAAAAATTTCAATTAAACTTTTGTTCGATTTCAAACTTACTTTCAATTAACTGTTTAATTGAATATGAATTTGGTATAAAAAAAAAATTTCAGTTTTTATAACGTATAATAACAACATTGAAACAAATGCAAAAATTTTAACAAGTCGCCAAAATTAAAAAAATCAGTAGAAAATTCGCGTTTCTTTAATTTTTGTGATTTTTTTTAAATTTTTTTATTTTGAGAGTTTTTTTAAATTTCTGCAATTTTGAGGATTGTTTTTTAAATTTTGCCAATTTTTTTCAAATTTTGCGATTTTTTCAAATGGTCTCGATTTTTTTTAAATTTTGGCGATTTTTTTTTACAATTTTGGGGATTTTTTTTAAAATTTTGTAATTTTTTCCAATAGTAAACAATATTCAATTAAATTCTTAATAGATGTGAATAAAACTATATGTATTTAAAAATAATATTAATTAAATAGATACAAATTATTCTACAATTGCATCAACACGACCGAATTCAGTTAAATATTTGCTGAGTCAACAAATATTTTAATTAAAACTCAATTTTAGTTTTTTCTGTGTAGACATATTTAATTTTTAGTTTGCATTGTCTCAAACAATTTTTTGATTATATTTTAAGTCAAAGACTTCGAAATCTCTTATGAAATGATTTTATTTATTGCTTTTTGTCATAAATCAACTCTAACAATGATAGCCGCCCATTTGCAGGCGATGTTTTCTAACGAAATTTTAAGATTCGAACCATATAAAACTATTTCCTATTTGATCCAAGTCAAAAATAAATATTTTCATATTAAATTTATAAATAACATTGTTACTTTCTAACGAATTGTATTAAGTTTTTAAATTTGTCAAATCATTTCGGGGGGGGGGGCTCTAGCCCCCAAGCCCCCCCCCCCCCCCCTAGCTACGTGCCTGCGCATGTCTATGCAAAAATCCTGTCATCCAACCTATACTGGCAGAAAATTAAAATTTCTTATCTTCTGGACTGATGTTTGCGGTTCCTTTTTCTTTTATCTGGTAATAAAATCTTAGCGCCATCTGATTTATGGTGTTTCCGTCAACTGGCATCCGTTTCTGTGAGCAATCCTCAATCCATATTACAAGAGCCTTCTCCATTTTCTCTTTAACAATGTCTCTTGTGTATGATGATGTATGAGCACTTAATTTTGTTCCAGCGATCACAGATTGTCTAATAGATTCTTCATTTTTTTATCGTTCTTATTTTTTTATCGTTCTTATGGTTCTCACCTTAAATTTGACTGACCTCTTGCATTGTTCATTCGCCAGAACTTATTAGAAACAAACAAGGGAAATCCCCTGTTATGGTTGTGGGTAAATTATCGAACCACACGATTTGCAGTGTTGCTAACTATGTATTTAATTTAAAATTCTATAAAATTTTTAGACCGCGTTAAATCAAATAAAACCGCGTAAAAACAGAATGCAATAATTTTTTGAAATCGCGTTAAATCAAATTCGCGTAAAAAAAGGTCGCGTAAAAACAGAATTAGGGTAACAGTAAAAAAATTACACAAAACGTCGGCTTATTATTGGTTTGACCCATAAGCCAAAAAATGTTATCGAGAAAAACGATAAAGAAGATACACTTATTTTAATTTTTGTATGCAAAATCAGCAGGTAGTTAAAATTTGTTACTGGATATCTCTGATATGAAACGAAATAACGAGAAACGGTTTTCGGAATCAGAAAGGTGATATTTACATTATATACAATTCATTCCTAGCTCATTTTTTTCAAAAATGGTCGGTGGGTCAAACCAATAATAAGTCGACGAAAAGTAAAATTTTTTTTAAACAAAAAAAATATACTTTAACCTTATGCTACAATAAAAAAGTTAATAATTTTTTATGTAAAAAATTATAAACTTTCATATTCCGAATTAAAAATTAATCTATCTACTCAGAGATAGATAATCTATCCCCTCAGAGATATGATACATATAGGCCTAAAATACCTAGATTAACTTTATAGGGTTAATAAAACACATTCACACAAACACTTTCTCGACAAAAACTTATATCAATCGATTCAATTACATTCAAGGTTGGCCACCGATACTTTCAAATGCGGTTATCCGATTCAAAACCCTTTCAAATTGATAAGCGATAACAATACCGAATCAATTGATTTACCTTGATACCGGTATTGTACCGTTATTAAATTGGTGTTTACATTTTTTTTTTTTAATATTTTTCAAAAACATAAAAAACAAAAATGTCGTAAACTTTTTAAAATCAACGCTTTAAAAGTACTTTTTTTTAAAGAGAAGTAACACTCTTCCTATTAATTAATGTGTTGCTTTCTTTGGAAAGGGGATAGAGTGGATTTAAAAGGTGCGGAAAGGGGAAGGGCTTAAAGTATGGCAACACTGCAATTGCGTGAGGTGATCAGTATTGAAACAGTTGTTGCTCGCCATCTGATATAGAGTTGGAGAACATATTGAAGCTTTTTGGTTCATAGCACGGATGATTCGATGGGGTTAAGTGATACGGGAACACCGAACGTGGACTTTGCGATACGTAAGAGGGATAGAAAACTCATACATATTATTTTTCTAAATTGATGTTGTCGTCGCCTGGGATCGAACCCGGGACCATCTGTATAACAGTCCAACGCGCTAATCATTACACTACTAACGTTGGTAAATCAGGGATTTGTCAGTGCTTTCATTTTTTTACGGTTGTAAATTTTATAAATCAAGTACTGTTGAAGTACATTTTGCCAACGTTGGGAATGCGTTCTAAATTAGGGCTTTGCCAGTGCTTTAATTTTAACTTCAGCCAATGGTACTAAAAATAAAGTGCTTTGTCTGTGCTTCATTTGTCTGTTCACCAAGTTTTGGCTGAGCAGTTTTTTTTTTTTGACCGTTGAGTAGTGTTATTAGCTTGATCTTAGATTTTTTCTGTTTGCCATATTCAAATTTCATTAAAGTAGGAAACTTTAGCTTGAAGTGCATACATTGCTTGTACTTTAGGTTATTTACTCAAAAATCAGCTAAGAATGTTCACGAAATTTTTTGTTTAACAGGCCTCTATTTTAAATTTGTTTTTGTTTTTGTTTTATTTTTTTTATTTTTAATCGAAAAGTTCGATGGGCGTTCAAAAGCCCAAGCCTACTCAATTTCCTTGACAATGAAAAAACTTTGTTATGTACTTATACAATTACAAATACAACAACACTTTTATTACTACGTCATATACTATTTGTTTTATATTTTACGTTTAACGGATTCATTAAATTATTTATTTTCTTCTATTTGCTTTATTTTTTTGTTTTTAATATCGCACCATCTTTGTATGCCTCTTGAAAAAAATAATAGTGTGAGCAGTTTTAATTTATGACTGAAAAGTACACAGAAAAAATGTAGGAATTTAATTTGTAAATACATACAAACATTTTTTTTTTTTTTTTCAAATAAAAAAAAAGATCAAAGTTACAAAAAATTTAAAAATGTGGTTTGTTTTCAAAAATCCCATTGTTGGTGGCTCTTTAAGAAGATATTTTTGAGTATTTTCAAAAAAACTTCTATATGTTTAGTATTATAAACAGAATTTTATACATTTTTTTCTGTGTATAATAGTATATTTTATGCACCAGTCTCTTTTGTAGCAATAGTTTGTGAGTACGAATGATTAATATTTTTTATTTAAGAATTTCATATTACTCATACGTTTTGACAAAACGACTTAAGATATTAAAATACGATAGCTGAGAAAGGTCTAAAATGTCGAGGAAGGCCATGGCAATTAAGGAAATTATCTTATTTTATTTTTTTATATCGTTTTAAATTAGTGCCTCTGTTATTTAACTACTAGGGTTTTCATTTATTCGGGTTTTTATTTTGATCGATTAAACGATCAAAAAATTGTTGATCGAACGGTCAAAATATTAAATTTTTTTTAAAGGTGAAAAATCGGAGAATTTTGATCAAAAACGACACTTTTCCCTTTAATATAGCTCGAACGCCAAATTTCGGAGAGTGGTTCTGAGACCAGATTTGTATTCAGCGTACATTATACCATTTCCAAGTATACTTTAGTTCTAGTGTCAAATATTTTTCGGCCTGAATGTTTAGATGTAAAAAGTACTTACATGTACTCACGAGTGGGGAGCACTATAAATATTACTATTTAACAGCTGTTTTTTGTTGACAAGTTTATATCTTAGTTTAACTGGTCAACCAAGCTGGTTTAACCCTCAAACCGGCCTACACTTTTTTGCAATGACATTTATACCACTTGTTCGGCACGAACAATAACCAACATTTTTTTCGTTGCCTATTTTAGGCGATATGGTCCTAAAAAGGTTTAGAATGAATCGCAGAAACTAATACATAAAAATTACTACATTTAGACATAAATACTTCCTCTTACCAATATATACATAACTACAGTCCAAAAGTTACACTTTTTGTGCTTTTACTTAAGAAGATATGACGATTTTCATATTTCTAAAAATGCGAAATTGAGCGAAAACGTACCTAATCTTTAACGTATATTGATTAAACATAATGGCTTTGCTAATACTGCTAAATATAATCTTTGTCAAATTTTACAAAAATCCGTCAATAGGTCTGATGTCTTATGGGTATGCTATTGTCTTTTACGGGTATGCTATTGGAATCCTGTATGTCCTTGGGACAAAATTAGAGCTTTATTGAAAATGTTAAGTATCAACGCTAGATACCATTATAAATATTGTTTTAAAGATTTTTTGAAAATTATGTTCATTTCAAATTATTTTTTTTTTTTTTAATTTAACGAAATTTTAATTTTAACGCTTTCCGTGCCATGCACACAGAAAATTACTTCACAAAATATTTTGTAAATTTAGTTTTCTATCGAAATAGCTAAATTTTTTTGTATAAAAACCTCGTTTGGTGCACTTTATGGCCAATTTAAAAAACCCTGCCTAGTCTTGCCGGTTAGAGGATTAAACCTTAATTAAAACCTAAATAAACCACATCTGAACCACATTAACTAAAGCTTAACTAACAAACATTTAATCTAAATCCTAAAAACTAATCCTAGCACTGATAATTTATGTTTAATTATTATTTTCGTGCTTACATCGCGAATATCGCAGAATCGCGAGCAGCTGAAAGTTTTCTGAGACTCGTAGCAAACATAGGTATACGAAACAGTTATTATAAAGCTAAAAAAACACATTTGTATCACTTAGCCTAATTTTCACAATGTCCCGTTAGCTACTAACTGGGAATTTGAATGTTAAATTTTAACTGGCTCGAGTAATTATAAAATCAAAAAAGTACTGTATATAGCTCATATCAATTCAAAAATAAACTTTGTTGTAGATAGCTCAATCTATTATTAGAATAATCTTTTAAATTTGAAATTAATACCATAGATGACAGCTACGTCAGTGAATATTTTGGCATCAATACCTCATTTTCTAAAAAAAAATTAGATAGCTCCTTTTGAATATAAGACAACGATGTGTTTAATTTTTTTTTTTAATGTCAAGGCTGTGCCAACTGTTTTTTTCAACAGATTTTAAATTTGTTTGTGTCCAGTACGAATTTTAATAAACATTTTTCTAAAATTGTTAATTTTTCCAAAAGGTTTTATTAAAAAAGTATTTTTCTGAAGTTATTCGTTTTGTTTGATTAATCGGCAAAATTTATCCGAATTATTCGTTGTTCAAAAAATCTTACGGCCTGTTTTTACAAGACGTGTATACTACCACACGAACGTATGGCACCCGAACAAATACGTAATGAAATGTGTATTTATAATTCGTTCGTCTGACTTACGTTTGATTACGTAAAGCTTTATGTTTTGTCAAACAGTAAGATTGCCAACATAATGTTTTTCGCATTTTGTTTACTTTTTTTCATATACAAATAACTCATTTTTTGTTGGTAGATGGCAACCCAACACTGTAAATGAAACACAACGCACTTTGGGGAACGCTAAACCTTTTCGAGCTCTCAATGCGGAGCTGGTGGACTGGGCTGACACCATGCATAGGACCATCTGGGAAAATGCGGGTGTTGGCAGGACTACAAATATTCTCTTTGGCAACCCAGACAAGGACAAGACGAGGGAAATTCTGAATCTCAGTAGGAAGGAACTGAGTCTTTTGATGGAAATCCTCTCGGGACACTCGACACTTAGGTCCCATCTCCACCGTATTGGTAGGGCGGACTCAGGAGTGTAAAGGTCCTGTGGGGAGGACGAGGAGACCTTAGAACACTATCTCTGTAAGTGCCCGGCATTTGCCGGGATCCGGGTCGAAATATTATCCAGTGACCCAATATCCACATTGGGGGATCTTAGGTGCATAGGATGGAAGAAGTTGAGGAGTTTGTTTAGAGCGCACAACAAGCCGACGTTCTGGCTTAAGTGTAAGTCCTCAGGGACTTGAGTCGGATTAGGAAAGTATTTCCCTTCTCTGAATCCTCTTTTCGACCTTACCTAACCTAACCTAAATGAAATACAAACAAAAACAGCTGATTTTTTTTTTTTAGAAAACAATAAAAGTGGTGATAAAAATATAATTTGTGTAAAAAAAAACAAACATTTACAAATAAAAATGGTCGGGTCAATTGTCAAGGGTTTTGATAGTGATTCCAGTCCCAGTGATAATGAAGATAGTCGTTTTTATTACAATTTTTTGTTAAAAAGTATACTTTTTTGTGTACGTCTGTTTTTTTGTGAACGTCTGTACTTTTTTGTGAACGTCTGTTTTTGACGTTCGCAATGTGGAATCCAAAAATAGAGACGAAAACGACAACTCTTACGTTTTCACTCAATTCAAAGTGACATTTGCGATACAGAACCCCAATATGATTTTCTTTACTCATTTACACGTATTTTTTAAGTGACACGTCTTACAAAAACAGGCCGTTAATTTAAAAATGGTTCGTTCGAAGTTTGTTATTGTTCGTTGGATTAATCGAATAATTTTTATTCGAATGGCAACCCTAGTGCCTACTATACTATTTTGTCGAATCGATTACCTTTTGTATTCCATATTAAATGGTCGTGACTGTCATTCAGACTATAATATTGATTTATTTCATTTTGTACAAACGTATTGCTTTCACCTACTTACAAAATGAAATTATTTTTATGGATTTTAATTTTAATTGTACAGTCAAATAGTTTTTTTATTTTTTTTTGTTTGTTTTTGTTGATAGAAGATATACCCTGAATCATTCGCAGAGTTTTATTATTTTATTTTGTTTTTATTGTTTCTTTTCACCTGTTCTGTTTGTAAACATTTAAATTTTGTTATTAATCTTTTTCACTATTATTTTTTTTTTGTATTTTTTATTTTTATTTTGATTTGTTTTCTCTTTTTTTTTTTAATTGCTATGTCCGCTGCGCATTTGCAAAATGTATTGTAAAAAACCCAAAAGATACTTGTTGGGTACGCGTTTTTTTTTTAGTTTTTGTTTATTTGCAAAAAAGAAGACCTTTGAAATAGACAAGACTTTTAGTTTGGCGGCATTTGTTGATGATGATGATGGTGATAATGATGATGGTGATGACGGTGTTAAGCTTTCACAATATTTTCACTCAGATATGTTAAGGTAAACAAAGAAATATACATATTAGAGTTCGTCACAAAAATTAGATTTTTGGATATCATCACTTTTTTGCAACAATAAAATAATGGCGTTATGATTATTTTTTTTTTTTAAATTTCAACTCCTTCCCTTATACTACAGTGCGAAAAGGGGATAATTTATATGAAATTTAAAATTGCCATTCGATTCTTCGCCAAAAATTATTTAAAAATAAACTTTTTTCATAGTTTTTAACCATCAAAGGTGAGAATTCAAAACAGTGTAACTTTTTCTACAAGTACTTTTAGTCGTTTTTTATTTACGTTAAATATGTGTACAGTAGGGTGGGGCGATTTAAACATCTTAATGGGCGCTTCGCGTTTCTGATTCTTGGGATTGTACTGAGCAAAAAAGTCCACTAGACCATACGTCTACGGTGAAAATCGAGCTTCCAGATTTTGACTTTTTAGCCGTATTTTGTGAAAGTAACAATGTATGGGATGGACATATCTCAGGAAGTAGGATGAGCTTATCGAAGATCATGGTATCAATCTCTTCTTTGGAAGATTCTCTAACAGATTAATGCATAAAACATCATCCTGGCCCTCGTTTAACGGGTTAATTTTTAATTTGAAAAGTGGGCATTTTTAGCCGTATTTGGGGAAAGTAACAATGCCCGGGATTGACATATCTCAGGAAGTAGGAGGATCTTATCCAAGATGGTATCAATCTCTTCTTTTGAAGATTCTTTAGCAGATTAATGCATCAATCATATTTGTGGGTGGGGTTTAAGCGGTTAATTTTTAATTTCAAAATAGGGCTTTTTTGCCGTAAAGTCAAAATCTGGAAGCTCGATTTTCACCGTAAACGTATGGTCTAGTGGACTTTTGTGCTCAGTACAATCCCAAGAATCAGAAACGCGAAGCGCCCATTAAGATTTTTTTCCTTCCGTGCTAATCGCCCCACCCTAGTGTACAGTCTAGCAAATTCTCCATGCGTAACCACATGCATACAGAAACGGGAAAGGCTTGAGAAAGTTGAATAGGTGCGAATTCGCACCAGTTTACCGTTTATGGCCTAGTTTTTGGGATTTCAATTAAACTTAGTTTATTGGCCTCTTAAGTTAGTCTTAAAACAAAATTAAACTGAATTTAACTGAGCCTACTGTTTTTCAGTTCTAGTTTAAGAAATTTCAAAATTCACGATGATGCCACATTAATTTTGACAACATTTTTAATTTGCAGTTTGAACTGCCCTAAAAAGGTAAATTTTTTTTGTAAATACGTTACAATGTATCATCACGTAAACAAATTATTACCCAGCCAGAAAAATACGAACGGTAAAGCATTGGCCCAGTGCTTTCAACGGTAGTATGAGCGTTGGCAGAGCGTTGGATTTCTGAAAATTTAAGTGCTTTGATAATGATAACACCGGCCAGGGCTTGGCCGTTCCTTTTTTAAAACGTTGGCAAAGCACTGGCAATGAGTGCTTCGCCAGTACCAAAATCATAATTTTAAAACGTTGGCAAAGCATTGGTAGAACAAGCAATAAAGTGCTTTTTTAATGTTAAAATAAGTGCTTTGCCAACCCCAAAGTGATAACACCGGGCAGGGCTTGGCCGTTTCTTTTTTAAAACGTTGACAAAGCACTGGCAATGAGTACTTCGCCAGTACCAAAATCATAATTTTAAAACGTTGGCAAAGCATTGGTAAAACAAGTAATAAAGTAAATATTAAATTAATAAAAAAAAAAACAGTGTACTTATAATAATTTTTTTTTATAAAATTTTGGTTTTATTATTTAAAATAATAAAATTATGTAAAAAAATAAACATACAAATTAAATTTCTGCAATATAAATTCAATTAAAAATATCCTTTGTATTCTGACTATGAACTTGTAATTTTTCATAGAGAAAATTGAAATTTATAAAAAAAAAGATTTTCTTTAAAATTGGATAAAATTTTACAATTTTTTTTTTTTTGAACTCCTGAACCAATTGGACTTTGTATGGCGTCATACCAAGGTCTTTATGCAAAATTCGTATCAATGATGTCTCCGAAATGTTCAATTGTTGAGAACGACGGTGAATTGATGTTGCTGGCGCTTCACGCACACTTTCTGCCACAGCAGCAATATTCTCGGGTGTACGCACTGGTTTTGGCTTTTCACGCTGTGGTTCATCGATGAGGATGCCAGTTTCTTTTACTTTTTTCACAAGATAACGAACATACGGACCATATTCGTTCAGCGGAAGGATACAATATTATTTTTTACCCAAACTGCTTTCCTGTACTTTAACTATAAGATTTAATCTTGTTGTACAGGATATGTGAATGTAAATAAATAAATAAAATAAATACAACTAATTATCTGTCAAATCAGACATGAGCTAAGTGTTACCATTCACGAAATAAGCACTAGTTGAAAAAAAAAACGTTAGATGGCGGACCCTTTATATATTTGAAATTAGAAAATTTATAACTCAAATTGATTATCCGTTTGAAATTAAAATTTTTAATTAAATTAAGAATATTATATATGAAAACGAGACTTATTTTTGAACTGTATAGTCCTACTTTGTAATTCACTTAAGTAAAGACTTGTATTATTTCTTATTGAATGATTTTGGTAATTTAAACAGAAATAACAATAGGTTTTAGCTAAGTTAATTACAAAATAACTGAATATTTTTTTTATCCAATTATTTTTGTGATAAGTTAGCACCAAGTACGACTTTTTACTAAAGAAAGAAATTTGAAAATAAATGTCTTAAGTAAAATTTTAGTACAAAACTATACTTTGTGCTGACTATAATAGGAGACCTTACTTTTCTTAACTTCAAATAAATTGCAATTTAGTTTTGAATTTTTCCAATCTTGTAATTTTAAATTTTATGGAGGTATAGATTAGAAAAGTTTTTAAATACGCTAAATTAGCAATTTTTCTACGGATCCTTTGAGCAAAAATGGTGCTGACTTTACTGACTTTTTTTTTAGTGTATTAATTTGATTTGAATACCATATCGTCGGCTTATTATTGGTTTGACCCATACGCCAAAAAGTTGTTATCGAGAAAAACGATAAAGAAGATACACTTATTTTAATTTTTGTATGCAAAATCGGCAGTTATGTCAAATTTGTTACTGAATATCTCTGATATGATACGAAATAACGAGAAACGCTTTTCGGAATCAGAAAGGAGATATTAACATTATATACAATTCATTCCTAACTCATTTTTTTCAAAATGGTCGGTGGGTCAAACCAATAATAAGTCGACGATATGCTTATGGTTAGTTGATTTTAAATTCATTTAAGATTTGAAAAAAAGAATTAAGTTTTAAAGTATGTAAAATAAATTTAAAAAATACTATTCATTTGTTATTTTTATTAAACCCTGCTAAGTTATTTAAAAACAAGTACATGCATTAAATTTCGTTTTTATAAACGGTTGTAAATTTAGTAAATCGAGCTCTGGCAAAGTACTTTTGACCAGCGTTGGGAGAGCGTTGTGAACAAGCGCTGTGCCACTGTTTTTATTATGTTAACGGTTGTAAATTTTGTAAATAAGTACTGGCAATGCACTTTTTGACAATGTTGGGAAAGCGTTCTAAGGCAGTGCTGTGCCAGTGCTTTTTTATTTTTACGGTTGTATATTTTGTACTGGCACAGTACTTTGTACAAACGTTGGTAGAGCGTTCTAAGCTAGGGCTGTGCCAGTGCTTTTATTATTTTTACTGTTGTAAATTTTGTTAATTAAGTACTGGCAAAGCACTTTTTACTTACATTGGCAGAGCGTTGTGAATCAGTGTTTTGCCATGACTTTATTTGTTGGACCATTGGCAAACAGTGCTCTGCCAGTGCTCGATTTTTCAGACCATTGGCAATTTCTCGCTGGGTAGTTATCCCACTAAATGAGAACTAATATATGAGCTCAAAGTTAAGGATTATCACCATTGATCAAAAATAAATTGAAAACTTGTTCGATATGTGCAAGCTCTAGCTTTGGTAGATATACAATACACGCGGTTTGTTTTTATTCTACTTTTTATTTTTACACTTTATTTTTTTATTTTTAAAAAAGAGAAACAACACTCAGGAAATTCTTGCTCTTAATTAATGTGTTGCTTTCTTTGGAAATGGGATAGTGGAGAGATGAAAGGTGGTGAAAGATGAAGGGCTTCAAACATGGCAACACTGTAATTGCGAGAGTAGATAAGTCTTAGAACAGTTGTTGCTCGCCACCTGATGTAGAGTTGGCGAATTTATTGAAGCTTTTTTGTTTCATAGCCCTGATTCATTATTTTACTTTGGTGGGGTTAAGTGCTATGGGAACACCGAAGGTGGGCGCAGCGATACATATAAGTGATAGAAAACTCATACATATTATTTTTCTAAATTGATGTTGTCGTCACCGGGAATCGAACCCGGGACCATCTGTGTAACAGTCCAACGCGATAACCATTACACCACAACGCCCACAATTATGTTTTCCGACCTTTAATTGTGCAATGAAAATGAAAACTATGGTCTCGAACTTGAATAATTTTCTGATGATGGGAACCTATAAAATTCCCGAAATAGACCTATCAACACATTCCTGAAAGTGGTCAATTAATAAATTTGAAAACATAAACTCTATAGATTATTTGTTGGGACAATATCCTAATAAAGAAATATAGAGTATGGCCTCGAACTTGAATAATTTTCATTTTCATTGCAATAAAATTTAAGTTTAAACATTACTTTTGAGTTGTTTTGACATCATTTTCTATCTATTTTATACCTTTTTAGAAAGTTTTAATTATAGGTCCACTTTAGGGTATCTAGATATCCCTAATGTGGACCTTTTGAGTTGTTTTGAAAATTTTTATATAACTTTTTTATATTAGTTGAAACAAGAAAATGATCTATGGAGGAAAAATACCCAAGCGGTTGGCCTATAAGCTGATGTATTTGGATTTGGAATATTTCACTTAGTTTTTTATTTTTTTATATATCACACATACCAGATGTAGGTCTAATATACCCTCCCTTATAAAATCACTGCCCCACAGTGTAATTACAACTTTTGATAATTATAAACGCCAATATTAAACATTTTTCAATTTGTAAACTTTGAACTTGTTAAAAAAAAATCTAACGTGATTGAAAATTTTGGATACAATATTTGGATTAAGCATGGAAATGTTAATAATTGCGATGGGTCTGTCACCAATAAAATCTTAAGTTTTTTTTCATTTAAGATTTTAGAATAAGTTTATAAATTTCATTTATTTATTCTTCTAATTAATATATTTCTTATCTTTGTATCTCTTTCCAGATTTTGTTTCAAATAATTCTGTATAATTGTTCCATCCTCTTCTCAACAGCAGCATTATTATAATAATATCAATAAAAATGTGAATTAATATAAATAAGTGGTAATTCTTATAAATCCTCTAATCATTGAATTTTAAATTCAATTTATTATTTGTTGGGGAATTTTCAACACAAAAAAAAAAACTTAGGACTCTTAGAAAAATATCTTTATATAGAGAAAAAAAGGAACAAAGTTCTAGTATTTTCCCTCCCTTACAGAAAAATATCATCATCAACTTTCTTCAAAGAGAAAGAGAGTAAAAACGTTGTTGTTGTTGTCATTGTTGTTATAAATTCTTATAGAATAAAATACAATATTAGCAACAATAAATACTTGACACGTGTGCCACAACAAATTGGGACGCTAGACAACAGCATAATATAATTTGTATTAAAGAAAACTCCTGTTTTCTTACATCTAAAACTTAAAAGAATATTTTACAAAAATTAATTGTGTAAAATAGCAAACACTAACAAAATGACTACTGATACCCGCCGACGTGTTAAATTGTATGCTTTGAACGCAGAACGTCAATGGGATGATCGTGGTACCGGACATGTGTCATCGAATTATGTGGACAGACTTAAAGGTAATCAATTGAGTCATTTTTATTTGATTTGGTATTGTCTAAAGTTTGTATTTATTTGATTACCTAAAAGGTATCTCTTTGCTAGTACGCGCTGAATCTGATGGAAGTTTACTTTTGGAAAGTAAAATACAACCCGACACCGCCTATCAAAAGCAACAGGATACTTTAATTGTTTGGTCTGAGGGTGATAATTTTGACTTAGCCTTAAGTTTTCAAGAAAAGGCTGGTTGTGATGAAATATGGGAAAAAATTTGCCAGGTAAGATGCATTCAAAAAAAAAAAAAAACAAATTATAAACAAAACAATATTAAATCGTAATTAAGCTTAAGAGTTATCACAAAATATTGTTTGTTGATGGTAGAAGTTTTTGGTGTTTTAAGATATTTCTGTATAATTAAGATCACTTCGCCTGTAGAACAAGTGAGGTTGCAAAAGTCAAAAAATTCATGTGCCCCTAAAAAATATTGAATAAACCTATTTTACAGGAAATTGTCCAACGATTTCAAATATGCTACTCTTATTACAATCAGATTTTTTGTTCACAAGATATAGTCAAAGTTGGCTGATTTTAAGTGTTCAAAAAAACAGATCATTTTTAGGTAATTTGGTCCGCTTTCAGATACAGTATCTCGAAAACTAGGTAACGAATCGTCATTCTTTTTCATTCTATTGATAGATCTATTTATTGAGAGAAGAATATAAAAATATTGTACAGTTTGCTTTGTATTTGTCCAGGTAAATCGATATTTACCAACTCTCCATTTTTTCAATATTTCTCAAATTTGATGAAAAAAAAAAAAACTATAAATTTCTATATTTGCCATATTTTCAAAATAAGTGTTTGGAGTAATACTTTACCTAATGCAAAAATTTCCAGCCCCATTTTTTGCTAGAGGTAAAATTTTGACATATAAGCGAAAATGTAGCAATATTTTACAAGAAATTGAATTTTTTTTTTTGAAAGTTTTGTTAGTTTTTTGTTTTTATATACATCGAGATTATTTTTCTGTTATTTTTAATTTATAACGAGCTTCCAACCTACGTATATTTACAAAAATAAAGCAAATCAAACATATTAGCTAGGTTGATACTAGTATGTATTTCGATCGGGCTAAAGATCTCATCAGAACTCGAAGTTTTAGAAAAGTTAATAATAATAATAATAATAAACAAATAAGTTATAGAGTTACGGCCGTTATAGTTAATCTGCAGATTTAAATGAAGCTTGAATATGTTGTAAAGAATCAAAAAATATTAGAAACGTATTTTTTTTATTTGCGCAATTTCAAGTTCATGGTAAAAATTACCCAAGTTGACGTTTTTTAAAGTATATTTCTTATAAAAGTTATTTAACTAAAGTCAAATTGTATATGAAATGATAGCCATTTTAAATACGCATCGACTGGTATACACTCCGCATCATAACTATAGCCGCACCTTTGATTTAGTTAGTATATGAGTTTAAAAAAAAAATCGGACCTATTAAGTTACCATATACAAGAAACTAATAAAAAACATATATTATTCAACAAAAAAAATTAATTTATTCATTGTAGTTTCAGTAAAATAGTGCATTTTTCTACTTATTGATGTTTCATAACTATAGCCGCACTTTAACAAAATTAACAAAATTCACGTTAAAAAACAAAACTTAAATTAAAAAAAAGTTAATTAATAATGGGTTATTTTGGATAAGTTCAAAAATTTCTGTCGGGCATACTCTCTACCAAATTTGTCCGTATTTCTTCATTAATTGACCGCCATTCATCGATAACTGCTTCTTTTAAGTCAAATACACTTTGATATTGGCGGTTTTGTGCATAAACACGGCGGGCCAATATTCCCCAAATATTTTCGATTGGGTTTTGATCCGGAGAGCAGGCGGGCCAGTCCACAGTTTTAATATTTTTAGACTCCAACCAGTTTTGCGTATGATGACTTTTATGGACTGAAGCGTTGCCCTGCTGAAAAATTAGGCCCTCAGTGTTCGAACTTTCAATAAATGGCACCAATTTGTCCTCTAGAACTCCAACGTACTCCAACGAATTCATACGAGTGCTAGGAAATGCCAAATCAAAAAACAAAAGATAAGAAAAATCGAAAAAAAAGAAATCTTTAAACTTACCTTGTTTCAGTTGGTTTGCAAATTTGTTTTTGCAAACTCGAGGTAGCAGTTTTTGCAAACTCGAGGTAGCAGTTTTGGCATTGTCATTAGCTTTTTTCTTGTTATCGTTCCAGACTCCTTTAAGACTCTACTTATTGTAGAATTGGACACATTCAAGCCGCATTCATTACCAATCTGCGAAAGACTTTTCGTTAATAATGCGGCGTTGGTCTCTCTCAGATAGCTTTTTTTTGGACCCCCTGTTTTGTTTATCCCGTATCCACTTTTATTTTTTACAAAATTTCGGATAACTCTGTCAGATCGCTTAATTTTTTGTCCAATTTCACGATAACTTAAACCACTTTCTAAAAAGGCTAAAATTTTGCCTTTTTCGACTTCATTTAAAAATTTACCACGTGGCATTTTGTTTAAAAATTAATAGAGGAACGAATTTTACAAAAAAAAAATTAATTTGGCCACGAAACTTTGATTTGAACTCATTTCAACTGATTTTATTGAAATGCGGCTATAGTTATGAAACACTGAGAAATACAGTTATAGGTCGCCGTTTTCTCAATTCAAACA
The DNA here is from genome assembly GCA_021234595.1 of Delia radicum. NCBI lineage: Eukaryota > Metazoa > Arthropoda > Insecta > Diptera > Anthomyiidae > Delia > Delia radicum. The sequence goes on from CM037851.1 coordinate 235,619,643, forward strand.
GCTGATGGCTCAAATTTTCAAAAACAAGAGTACTGTTATAACACTGTTATAACACTGTAATATACCATAATAGGTTTCATAAAAATACTTCTTGAACATTAAATAAACCGAAAAATGCAATGCGGCTATAGTTATGATGCGGAGTGTATAAATCATGTCAGTGCATGTCCGAGCATTTTTGTTATTCAAAAATCAATTTTTTCGAGTACCACATTTGTATGAGAAATTGTTGATGGTTTGATTTCAAATTAACATAATGCTAATTTTATTTTATCGAGGGGATTATGGACTTTTTTAAATTTTCGTAATCGTTCGGTTTTAACACGACTTTTATGGGTATAACCCACATGGGTATCAAAATTTTTGTTTTCTCGAGTACTTTAATACTGCATATGCATTTCTTAAATTTATCTTAAAGTTTAAAGTGTTTGTATGAAAACATTTGTTTAACACCTAACGTTCGATTGCGCACCTAAAAAAATACGTGTCTAATATACTTTTGGTCTAAACAACATATACAAATTTCATAAAATCTGCGTATTCACCACCGTGTAGTTTCCTCGTTTGGCAATACAAAAATAGTTTTATGATATAAATCGTAAAATGTTGAGCGCTTTCAACATTCATCACATGCCTGATCGTCCGAAATTGGTTAAAATTCCTGCTGCGAGTCCAAGATTATAATAATTTTTTAGGAAAAACTTACCCTTATCTAAGTTCTGAAATATAGCTTTCTTATTTATTTAACAATTTTAATATAGAAAGCAGCAATCATATGATATATAAAATTCTAATTATGGTAGAAAAATTACCTTGATCCCAAAAGGTTAAATTGACTTAAATTTCATTATTTATATTTAATATATTCCAGGTTCAAGGTAAAGATCCATCTGTTGAAATCACACAAGACATTGTCGAAGAATCCGAAGATGAACGCTTTGAAGATATGTCCGACACAGCACCACCCATTGAACTGCCACCGTGTGAATTGGCCCGCCTCGAAGATATTTCCGAAGTTATACAGAATTGTTTAACCACACCACTGCGCAAAGAAAAACTCTCAATGGCTTTGGAATCAGAAAACTATATTAAAAAATTACTTAATCTGTTTCATGTTTGTGAGGATTTAGACAATACCGAAGGTTTACATCATCTCTTTGAGATATTTAAAAATATTTTTCTATTAAACAAGAATGCCCTCTTTGAGATTATGTTTGCCGAAGATACCATTTTCGATGTAGTGGGATGTTTAGAATACGATCCCAGTGTTACACAGCCGAAAAAACATCGTCAGTATTTAAAACAATGGGCTAAATTTCGCGAAGCAGTTCCCATAAAAAATCAAGATCTATTAGCGAAAATACATCAAACATTTCGTGTGCAGTATATACAGGATATAATATTGCCCACACCATCGGTATTTGTAGAGGATAATATGTTAAATACTTTATCTAGTTTTATATTCTTTAACAAAGTTGAAATTGTCACTCTCATCCAAGAGGATGAACGTTTTTTGGTTGATATGTTTACCTTGCTTACCGATCCAAATACTAGCGATGCCAAGCGTCGTGATATTGTGTTATTTTTAAAGGAGTTTTGTAATTATGCCCAAAATCTACAACCACAAGGTAAAGATTCTTTCTATAAGACACTGACTTGTTTGGGAATATTACAAGCCTTGGAAATAACATTGGTTATGAATGATCAGAAAACAAAGGCGGCTTCAATAGATATACTAACGGCAATTGTAGAATTTTCACCATTGGTCGTACGAAATTATACACTGCAGCAAGTTAATCGTACAGAAGGGGTAAGCTAATTAACTTTCGACGGTAAGAAATAGAAAATCATCATTAATAAAAATTTTGTTTTCTTACCCAGGACCGTATGTTATTAAACATTGCCATTGAACAAATGTTAAATGATTCCGAACCAGAATTGGGTATTGCTGTGCAATTAATGGGCATTATAAAAATTTTATTAGAACCAGAAAATATGCTGACAGAAAAGGGAGATTTTTTAAATTTCTTTTATAAACACAGTATACAAACACTAATAGGTAAGTTTATATTGCTATTAACCACTGAAAATTTGATAGAAAAACATAATTGATTTATCCTTTTTTCCTCTCTAGCACCTTTGTTGCTCAATACCATTGATGATCGTCCACAAAATGAAGATTATCAAACAGCACAATTATTGGGAATTGTATTAGATATATTATCATTTTGTGTTGAACATCATACTTATCATATTAAGAATTTTATAATACAAAAAGATCTCCTCAAGAGAATTCTAGTACTCATGAAGAGTTCTCATACGTTCCTTGTTTTAGGCGCTTTAAGGCTTTTAAGAAAAATTGTTGCACTAAAAGATGAGTTCTATAATAGGTGAGATACAAAACATATCTTGTATACAATTTAAAAACGTTGTATAAGCCATATCAATTAATATATGATTATATATAATTCTATTAAATCTGATATAATTAGATATAATTATACCCTAAAAATGGGTATATCTAATTTTATATAATTATATAAAATTAGATCTGATTATATAAGGAAGATATAATTATATATTGGACCATATATAATTATATATAAGTTTATTTGACACTTTTTAAACCAATTTCTGAATAATCAATACCAAATATGATTATATATAATAATATATAATTATATATAATTATATATAATTATATTATATAAAAATATATAAAAATATATAATTATATATAACCTGTATAACTATATGTAATTATATATACAATTTTTTACTCGGAATATTAATTTCTATCTTTTCCGTTAGACACATTGTTAAAGGCAATTTATTTGCTCCTGTTGTGGATGCCTTTATTCGTAATAATGGTCGTTATAATTTACTCGAATCTGCTATATTGGAATTATTTGAATTTGTTAAATTGGAAGATATCAAAACGTTGTGTGTTTATTTTGTTGAAACATTTAGCAAAATATTTGATGAAATTGAATATGTGCAAACGTTTAAATATTTGAAAAATCGTTACGATCAATATCAAGAACGAATAAAAGATCGTGATAAGATGGGTTTAGATACGTAAGTTGATTTTTTTTTTAAATAATTGATTAGCAGAGAAGACAATAAAAATAACAAAATTCAATGTATTTAAAGCAAAAAAATATTGTAAAAAAGCAAAAGTAAAAAACTTGAAAAAATAAAACTTTATTTTAACAAAAAAGTTAAAATTTAGGAGAAAACTTAATATTTTATGACTAAGAAAAACATTTTAAGACATAAAATCTTAAGAAAAAAGCACTTTTAAGCTCAAAACCGGATAATCCAAAAAAGCAAAAAAAAAAAAAAAAAAAAATCGAATACGTAAAAATGTATAAAAAAGCTATTTTGTCTTCTCTGTTGATTAGAATTTATTTTTGATAGTGTTTTTTTTTTTTTAATTTTTGGTTTTTCTCTGTTTTAGTGGCATTCCAATTATACGCGGTGGTCGTTTTCGTCGGGATCAAAGGCAAATGGAAGAGGAAGAGGAAATGTGGTTTAATGAGGATGAAGATTTAGAAGAACTGGAAACCTACAATAGTGTCATGAAGTGTGAGTAATTGATAAAAATTTGTTTTTGATTAAATTTATTTTAAAACATTTTGAATGAACCCATTCATTGTATTGTAAAATATTGTTTTCAATATGTCGATAACTTTTTTTTTGGTATTTTAATGACTGTTCTACATTTTACCAATTTTTTTTACATTTTGATTATTCCTGTGCGAGAATTTCGGTACAGTTTTTGACACCTCGATGATATTTTTGACATTTTGAACACTTTAATTTACATCTAGATTTCTTTTTTCGTCGTTTTCATAACTTTTGTAGTCATTCAATAACTTTGTTCGACATTCAGATACATTCGATACATTCGATACATTCGATACATTCGACATTCGATTTTTTTTCTTCTACATTTTGATAACTTTGACTTGTAGATATTTAGATACCTCTTGTGACATTTTATTAATTTTTATTGACATTTCAAATACATACTTTTATCTACACACAAACAAATCTTTTCCAAGTAATTAGGAGCATTTCAACTAATAAAGTTTATTTACAAAAGTTATGCGAAAACTACTAACATTTTACCAAGTCTTACATGTTTCTACTTAATTATTGAATAATTTATGCGAAATAACTTTATTAGTTGAAATGCTTGGCAACAATTTTTGTGTGTGTACATTTCGACAACTTTTATCGACATTTCGAATACTTTTGACGACATTTCGAATATTTTTATCGAAATTTTAAATACTTGTATGAACTTTTCGAAAACTTTTTTGACATTTTGATAACTTTTATCAACATTACGGTAATTTTAATCAACATTACGATAATTTTCATCTACATTAAAGTGACTGGGGTTTTTAAATTTCCCGACTTTTTTAGCTCCCGGGATTCGGAATTTTTTTTTGAAACTAACTAAACTAATTTAAATCACCCACTTGTGCGCCCCGGTAGGCTAGTTGGTAGTGTGCTGGCTTATCAGTGCGGGGGTCGTGGGTTCGATTCCCACCAGAGGCACTGTTCTGTTTTCGCTACAACGCGCCGAAGGCCATAGTAGCTAGTGCTCGGTTAGGGTAATAGTATATAATTTGTAATTATATGATTATTAATTAATAAAATAAAAAAAAAAAAAATTTAAATCATTTTTTTTAATAAAAAACGACTATATATTTTTAAATTTAAAGATATCCGTATTTTTAGCAATATTCTCACGATTAATTTTAAACGATAACTTTTTTCGCTATTACGACAACTTTTATCGTCATTAGATAGATAACTTATATCGTCATTTTGATAACTTTTATCGACACTTCGATAACTATTATCAACATTTCAATAATTTGATCGACATCGAAATTACTATAATTTATATCGACATTTAGATAACTTAGATCGACATTTCGATAACTTATCGAAATTTGTATGACTTTTATAGCGATAACGATAACTTGTATGGAAATAACGATAGTTTTTGTTGACATTTTGATAGCTTTATATAAATATCTGTTTTTTTTCGAAATATCGATGACATTTTACATTTCCATGACTGCTACATTTTGATAAATTTTCTGACATGTTGATAACTTTTTCGAGATTTCGATAACTTTTTCAACATTTCAAGAACTTTATTCAATATATCGTTAACTTTTTTTTTTAACGTTTTTCGACAATTCGATTAATTTTTTTAGATGCTCTGATTATTTTAAAATTTGAACAACTTTTTCGATATTTCGTTCATTTTTTCTACATTTTATTAATACCCTTAATTGACAAAAGAGTTAAAAATATCTTTGAAAATCAATATGAACCTGAGTTTATTTAAGATTTAGTAAAGCCATTTCGAACCATCCTTAATTTATTAAGGGAATGTTCTTTAATTTGAATCTACATCTGGCTTTTGGGCTATATCAAAAAAAAGTAAGTGGAATATTTCAAAAGATATAAAACAAATTTCAAAACAACTCAAAAGGTCCACATTAGCGAACAAGACCTAAAAAAAAACTGTCTAAAATCATATAATACTATGTTTCCACTTATTTGAGCAAAACATGTGTTTTGGTGAAAAAAAAAAAATGTATGGAAAACATGTAGAAAACATGTTTTATTTCAGAACACGCCCAAAATACGTTAATTGAAAACTTAGTATAACATTGTTACAAAATGAATCGACGAAAATTTGTATTTAAATTAAAATTTATTTTAATTTATCACATGAATATTAGAACAAATTTTAATTTAAAATTTTTTTTTCTAATTTAATCTTTTTTTATGGAATCATTTAGTTTTATTAAAATTGTGAATAACATCGATTCCAATACAGTTATATTAGTTTTTTGTTTTTATATACATCGAGATTATTTTTATGTTATTTTCAATTTATAACGAGCTTTCAACCTCCGTATATTTATAAAAATAAAGCAAATCAAACATATTAGCTAGGTTGATACTAGTATTTCGATCTGGCTAAAGATCTCATCAGAACCCGAAGTTTTAGAAAAGCTAGAGCCTCCATAATAGGCAGAACTTTAACAAAAAACCTATTAATAATCAATTTTGCTCCATTCTTGTCTTCTTAGTAATCAAGCACGTGGTTAGGTCTTTTCCTAACAAGCATCATGACGTTACTAAACTTTTAAGACCAAAAATGTTCTATTTATATAAAAAATTTTTAGTGTGTACTCTGGCTCAAGTAATATTTTTTACGTGCGCCCCGGTAGGCTAGTAGCGTGCTGGCTTATCAGTGCGGGGGTCGTGGGTTCGATTCCCACCAGAGGCACGGGTCTGTTTTCGCTACAACGCGCCGAAAGCCATAGTAGCTAGGGCTTGGATAGGGTAATATTATATAATTTGTAATTATATGATTATTAATAAATAAAATAAAAAAAATATTTTTTACAGTTATATTAGTTTTTTGTAAAATGTATATAAAATGTATTTATGTAGATTTTCGATCTTATTTCAATAGAGTGTACGTATAAAATATTTCTAAATACTACAAACTTGGAAAATAATGGGTTTTCAGTTTATATGCTTTGATGGCAGTTGAACGTTTTGACATAATCATAAAACAACAGGAATACAAAAACGCGAATGGCCCACTTTAGAGAACAAGCCACTTCAGGGAACAGTCCCATACCTTTTTAAAATCTAAACTTTTTGCAATTTCGATAAGTTTTTGAACTTGCGTTATCTTTTTGATTTTTGATAACCCCGTGTTTTTTTTACTAATTTTTTAATTTTCTTAAGATTTTGCTACGACATTTTGAATTGAGTTTTATTTACCATATCTTTCATTAATTTAAAATCCCATGTGAAAGTTAATTCGTATATGAACATATATGATCATATATGGGTATAGCTTGCCATATATGTCCGTATACAGTACAATATATGACCATATATAGTCTCATATATGACCATATTTGTTCGGATCCGAAATTGGAGTGTTTATGGTCGGATATGATCATGTATGTTCATATATGCTCATATATGATCTACATATGCTCATTATGTGCTCATATTTGATCATATACGTCCATATACCCTCAAATTTCGGATCCGAAGATATATGAGACCATATATGGGCATACATTGAACGATATATGGTCATATATGATCAGATATACCCATATAAGATCATATACAAGCTCATATATTATCATATATGTTCATACGCGAATCAATTTTCACATGAGATGTTTTTTAAATTTGATTAAGTTGGGTTCGATGAGTTTTAATTGTAAATTAAAAGAGATGTGACTTTTCCAAATTTGACTTAAGCTAATTAATTTGACTTTGCTTAATATAACAGTTTTTGATCTGATATATACGGCTATGGACATATAAATGGCACAAAATTTAACTGCTAGTGCATTTATGTATTTTACAACAAAAAATGTTTAAAAATGCAAGTTTTATCTCTTCAGATTGTTGTTGGAGGAATAATTGTCTCATTAGCTCGTAAATATTCCTTTATATTTTTCTCATTATTTACAGTTATTATTTTTTTAGTAAAAATAACCAAATTAAAGTGGACATATAAATGCCGCAATTTACAAAAAATTAGCCAGTACTCTCGTAGATTTCAATCAAATCTCTTGATATTTTGCATAATTCAAAATAAGTATAAAGAGCGAAATATTATTGAAAATGGGATCTGGCAAACATACCACAACCGAGGAAACGCGGATCAAATGGAACCTGTATGAAGATGGGGAAAAAAGTGGCGGAAATTGCAAAAGTAATAAAAATTTCTCGAAAAAGAAGTTTATAATGCAATTAAATCGTGTGTTGAAAATTCCGATATTTTGGCAAAAGTCGGAAGCCCAGGCCTCGAAAAACAGATAAGCGTACTGATTCGTCTATAGTAAGAATGGCGAAAGTTGATCCATTTAAGTCATGACGGCAGATAGCATCTGATATTAATGAAGATTTTAACATGGAAATATCTAGCAGACTTGTCAAGACTAAACGAGGCAAATTTGTTTAGGCGCATTTCCAGAAAAAAACCATTGCTATCAAACCTTTGTTCGTCGTTCTAATGACCAAGAGTTTAATCCTCGGTTTACTCAGAAGACTGTGAAACACGGAGGACGCAGCATCATGGTTTGGGTTGCATTTTCTTGGCATGGCGTAGGTCCGCTTGTAAAAATCAATGGAGAAATAGAAAAGTTTTAGTATTTAGACATTTTAAAACATCATATGGAGTCATTTGCACTCCATACCAATTAAATGGAAATTTATGCAGGATAATGACCCCAAACACTCCTCCAAGCTAGTAAAAAATTGCTTCTGTGCGGAGAAGATTGACTTTTTGGATTGGCCAGCCCAGAGCCTTGACTTAAATCCAATAGAAAACCTGTGGAACGATGTCAAGGTTGAAATAGCCAAAAAAAAATTATAAAAATATGGACGAACTATGTTCGGCAGCCCAGAAAGCTTGGTATGCTATCCCCAAATCAAAATAACAAAAACTATGTACCGCAGGTGCGAAGCTGTAATCAGAAACAAAGGCTACAGCACTAAATATTAATGGTAAAATCTTAATGCATACCAAAAATTTTAACAAATTCAAAATTTAAACGATTTTTTCTCTTTTTTTAAGAATGTGCCATTTGTATGTCCAGCTCAATTTAGTGGTGATTTTTTTCATAACAACTTTTTTTGTTTCTATTTATGAATTTTATCTTAATTTTATGTTATGTTTTAAATATGAATAACAAACCTTTGGAAAAAACCAAAAACTTGTTGTTTGTTAACTTTTTTTACGATACTGTATCTTAAAAAAGAACTCATGCTAAAATGTGCCATTTATATGTCCATAGCTGTATATAATTTTCTTTTTAAATACTAATTCGAAATAATGTTTCTTCTCATCATTTTTTAGCCGTAACTGATAAAAATGGTTCTCAAACATCTCAGCAATTACAACAAAAATCACCGCCACAAAATGCACAACAACATCAGCTGCAACAACAAGGCACCAGCAGTAGTATGTTGGGCAACACATCTAGTACCAGCAATTTAAATACAACAACGACGTCATCTTCAAGCCTTTCACCTACAGGGGGTGGTGGTGGAGCCAGTGGTAGTAATACCGCAGGCGGTCTACAAACACCATCCACCAGTAGTAGTAGTAGTAGCAGCAGCAGCAGTAGTAGTAATTGCAATAGTAATGAACAAACGTCCGCCGCGCATTTGGGAGTTGCCGCCGCAGCAGCAGCTGCGAATTTAGCCCTACATCAGCAGCAACAACATCCATTGCACAGTTATCAACATCAACAGCAATTGAATCTGAATAGTACTTTGGTGGCGGCTGCTGCAGCAGCGGCAGCAGCTGGTGTGGCATCAACATCAGCAACAGCTGCACATTTGGAAGCACAACAACAGCAACAACAAAGTGATATTGTTGAACTGCAACAGCAATTGGCAGCTGTAGAACAACAGCAGGAGTTAGCATTAAGTGCAGCAGCAGCAGCGGCATCGACATCATCAAATGCCAATGCGACGCAAAAAACGGCAGGACCTTCTGCAAGTGCTTTGACAGAATCAGCTGTAGCTGCTGCAGCTTCCCAACTACTATCATCGATGGCATCAAGCGAAGCTGTTGCAGCTGTAGCTGCAGCAGCAGTGGCAGCCGTCGCAGCTAGTGTTTCCGGTGTAACTGCAAATACAGTAGCAGCTGCTGCTAATGCAGCAAAAGCTGCAGGTGCAGTTAAACTTAATAGTAATGAAAATAGTAACACAACAACAAATACTACTACTACTAATATAACAGTAGGCGAAAATAAAGAGGCAGCGCCATCATCCACAGCACAAACTGGGGACAATATTTTAAAGAAGGTATGTTAAGAAAATTGGTGTTTGGTTAGAAATATAAGAATTTAGGGTCAATGGGATAAAAAGTAAAAACATTTTGTTATTTTAAATTTATTTTCATCGGGATAAACCTTAATTGCTTTTATAGTAATTAAATGTGCTAAAGTCCCAAAACTTTTTTAACAAATTGTGAAAAACAATCTGCTGTCCCTATCCGGACTTCATTTCTGTCCAAGGAAATCTTCAGGGGACTTTGTTATTAGAATTTCTAGAGATATTTGTTATGTTAAATCACAAACTCAATGAGAATTTCTTGTCCTCGTCTAGGAGCGTGATTCAAATTTTAAAATATCAAAAAAAAAAAAAAAAAAAACAAAAACAACAACAACAACAACAACAACAACAACATATTATGTATCACAATTGGTTTGTCACCTTCCAAATACTGCTCTGTTTTTTTGACCTTCCTGGAAATACATTTTTCATATTAATACTTGGAACGTCACCTGAACAAACTACTCGGAGCATTTTCATCAAAAAATACACTTTTCTCGTTAATATATTCGAACGCCTGATGTCGGAGAGTGAATCTAAGGCCAGATTTGGATTTAGCGTACCTTGTACCTTTAGAAAAGTATAATTTAGTTCTAGTGTCAAACATTTTTCGCCCTGAATCTTTAGGTGTAAAAAGTACTTACATATACTCAAAAGTGCTCTCCACTGTATGTATTTGAATAATTTTAGTTTTTTATTTAAACAATTATTATTAAGTAATTATTATTAATGTTTAATGAGCTCTTCGAAGTTGTCTCAGCTACTTTTTGCATTCGAAACAATTTATTAAAAATACTTTATTATTGAAAACGACTCCTATAAAACAAAAATTTTGTTAAAAAACTCCAACAAAAAAAAAAAATGCTTTTTATTTATAAAAATATAAATATTTTGTTAGACAGAATCATAAAATTGGAACAATTCAAAAAATAACACAGAAAAATAATAGTTTTTGAGGTTTTTTTGTTAGCAAGTACTCATACCACCCATTTCAGTGATTTGCCAGTGCTGGCCCTTTGTATTTTTTTCTATCTGGAAAGTTTCGATCCGACTTTTTGTAAGAAGACGGATCGACTAACTTAAGTTAGCTGTTTTTATTACCGCAAGAGTAAGATAATTAAAATATTCAATACACTTTTATATTTTATTTACATAATCCTATATTTGACTATTTCAAAAATTTACTTTAAATTGGTCATAAGTGAGCCAAATGAGGTTTTTATAATAGCTATTACTATAGAAAACTAAATTTACAAAATATTTTGTAAAGTAATTTTTTGTGCGCATGGAAGCGGGAAAGAGTTAAAACTAATATTTCGTACAATTTCAAAAAATAAATGTTTTGAAATGAACACATGTTGACGGGAAACTGTTGATACTAAACACAAAGTAATTTTTTTGAATTGTTATGAAATTTGGCAAAAATATTATATTCGTGTATGTGCCAGAAAACGAAACCGCAAAAGTAAAACGAGTTTACAAAATTAGGTGTACCAGACTCCGATATCGCAATTTTTTTGCTCGTTTTAAATCGAGCAGTTGTACTTTGTCGAAAGTAAATAGAATGTAGATTTTTTCCTAGAAAGGTTTGTTAAATAATAAAAACAACAATTAGTATTAAAAATTTAAAATGTTTTATATTTATTTTAAGTCAAAAAGCAATATTTTAATAGCTTCTTCAATTTAAAACAAGACTTTTAAAAATCTCTTAATATTTCATGTATTTTTACATAAATCTGTGGCAATGAAATAAAATGCATTTTTTTAAACAAAGTTTTAGTCTAACAATTACAAAAACACTTTCAACTAAGCATGAACAATGTAAATTAATTTTTTTATCATGCACATAAATAATTTATTATTAACTTTTATTAAAAAACTGTCTTAAAAAAAATATTTCTTGAAAATAACACTTTTTTTACAAATCGCAAATTTACTTAAAGTCTTCTTCTTCTTTTATAATGATGTTTGAAAAATCTAGAGTTACCGAAGTTCACAAACTTCAATAAGTCAAGTTGTTTTTTGCATTTTTTTATTTAATAACAACATAACAACAAATTAACAATCAGAATGTATATAAAAATAAATAGCAAATATGTTTTTAATTGTTTTGTTAAAAATAAACACATAAAAACTATTGATTTAGTTGCAAAATTATTGTAATAATTTAATATGGCAGCCCTAGATTTTAATGACATATGTTTTTAGAAACATTTGCATGTCGTGTCAGGGATGATAAAGTTGGTACTATAGTACTTTTTGTTGTAGTATTTAAAAAGTACCATGGTACTCTTTTGACCACTTAACTACTTTATTTATTTATTTATTTATTATTCTTCAATTAAATAACCGAGCCCAAAGGGCCATATATGGCTAAGAAATAACTACAACACTAGACTACTGTATTATATAAAACAAAAATATAAATAACAATATAATATTAAAAAAAAAATGAGAAATAAACATATATGTATTATAAAATAGTAAAAACATTAGAAGTTAAAAGAAAGAAGAGAAAAACAATATAAAGGCCCTGTAAACCAATGAATAATTACAATCACACGTTCCATTAAAATGTCAAAAATATTATAACTCATTACCTTGAGCATAGATCAAAACTTTGCGTTTAAAAGTGTAGAATGGTAATGCCAAGGACTTGAGCTCTGTAGGCAAGTGATTAAAAATATGAGCTACCCGCACATGAAATGATCGTTCTAAGAGTGAGGTTAACCTAGGGATTTGAATTTGACGATTTCGTGTAGAATGACCAAAAGAAAAAAATGAATTCAAATATACAAGGTCATCATTATGATTAATCTTATAAAAATAAAGTATAGTCCTTGCTTTAACACAGTTAGAACACTCCCAATAAGAGATAAAACTAATAACGAAATTGTTTCCCCATACATTTTGTATGAAAAGCAAAAATCCGCTAGAATGCTGACTAAAACTTCGTCATAATAGAATTAATTCTATTTTAAGCTAAATCTTTTGGCAAAATCATTTTAAAAAACAAAACGGAATGTCAAAAAAAAATTTAAATTTCCGATAGAAAACCCTTGTAAATCTATTACAAAAAAGCAGGTGTCACTTACACTTAAACAACATCGGCTAAGTTTTGTTTTAGATGCTGTTCACAATAAAAGCTTAAAGCAAATCTATTTTCCCATACAATTTTTACTAAAATTTCCCATACAGAGTGTACAGTTTCGCTTTTAGTTTTAGCTGTTGTGAACAATAAATAAATTTTCATAATAAATAAATAATAAATAAATTTTAATGACGATTTGGTTTGTTAATTTGTTTAGTACTGTTGGGGATAAAAAGTACTATTTTGAAAATTGAATTCATCATCTCTGTGTTGTGTACAAGCAAAAAAAAAGATAAAAGGACGCCGACAAGTTTTGAAAAAAACCATAACAATTTACTATCTGGAATACTCGGGGTCTGAGGCATCCCTTATGCATCTTCTTTTTATTTTTTGTTGGCCCACGCAGCCGTAAATAAACATAACTTAAAACAAAAACACCGGGCATGTTTAAAATTTTTTTTCGAACAAAACTTCGAATATACCAAAACGTACGTTTTAAGGAACACCAATTTCTACATGATTCGTTTTCAAAAAAGTTTGCTATTTGAAAACGACTCGATATCCAGCACATAGCCGATTAAGTATTATTAGCCAAGCATTTAAATTTAGGTGCATTTTCGCTCAATTTCGCGTTTTTCGAGAAAACATTGAACCTTTTTTTCCGGTGTATGTCAATGAAAACCAGAACTGATAAAATTAAAATATAAACGACGTTATAACGCCGTTTTTTTTATAGTTAACTATAGTTAACTGAGCATGTGCACTTTTATTTTATTTATTTATTTATTTATAATTCATCTATAATACTAAAGCCCACAAGGCCAAATAACAGTATTACATAGTAATAAAAAACTGAGTATTAATCTTAAAAATAAAAAATTAAATACACTTAATAGCCTAACATATTGGCTCCCCAGCCATAATATTTATAAAAAGTTTATTAATAAAGTTTAAAAATAAAGTATTAAAGCATTTGACCCTATCAGTGGTAACATTGCATACTTAACCACACAAAAAAAACATTATTATTCAAAAAAGAAAAAAAAAAAAAAAAATAGTTCAAAAACCATTGAAATATTCCAAGATTTTTAACCGAAAGGCGTTATTTGAATGAGAGAAAACCCGTAATTCTAAGGGCAACCGATTCCAACACCGAGCAATTCTGATTATGAATGATCTTTCAAAAATAGTTCTCCTTATCCTGGGAATGAATATCTGTGGATTACGCCTTGAACGCGTAAAAACAAAGCTCCTATATAAAGGTAAAGGTCTACGACTTTTAATGATTTTGTGGAAGAAAAGCAACGAGCGACAATTCACAAAATTATCAAAAGAACACCCAAGGAAGCGACTCACATAGCCAGAAACATGATTACGACGACGCACATTATAAACAAAGCGTACAATAGTATTCACCAGACGTCTGACTCTTGTAACATTAATACCAATAGTGCCAGAAAATATCTCGAGGCCATAAAGAACCTGAGACATCAAGAGAGCATGCGCCAACTTACATTTAACGGAAAGGGGTAAGTACATGTTCGACGAATAAATCCTACGTAATGCCCCCCACACTCTACCACATAGGGCATCAATATGTGGTTTAAATGACAGTTTACTATCAAGTACAACACCTAAACATCTCAAATGATTTACAAACTCAATTTTATCATTGGCTAAATATATATCAATATCCGCTGTAAAATAATTTGAAACCCCAAACATAATAGCCTTAGATTTAGTAGAATTAACTGCAAGTGAATTGTCTGCAGTCCACTGTAAGACACGATCAAGAGAAGCATTAATGTTACTCTCCAATGACTCAGAAAACCTTGATTACCACTGAAAAGTAAAAAAACATCGTCTGCAAATATAAAAGATCTGCAAATCCGCGAATTTAAAACCACAGGTAGGTCATTGATATAAAGAATAAACAAAAGAGGCCCTAATACAGACCCCTGAGGTACCCCAGAATAAAGAGGGAGTAAACCAGACTCCAATCCATTTAAAGAAACAAATTGCAACCTGTCACTTATGTATGACATAATGATTCTACAAGCAGATCTAGAGAAGTTGAAATTACTTTTCAGTTTATGAACCATTTTAAAATAATTAATGGAATTGAAAGCCTTAGAGAGATCAAGGGACACAAGAACACTTAACTTATTACAATTACAATCGTTTCTAATAGCATCAGTTAGTTTTAGCAACAATGAAGTAGTACTATGTCCCTGACGAAATGCATATTGAGACTCATAAATACTCATCTGGGTAGACTCAAGAATTTGATCTTTAAGAAGGTGTTCAACAACCTTTGAAAGCACAGGTAGTATTGAAATAGGCCTGAAATCATCGACCCCATGAACCACACTCGTCTTAGGAATAGGCACAACACGAGCTGTTTTCCAAGCCTTTGGAAATCTAGAAGAAGTTAAAATAGTATTAACCAAATTTAAGACAAGATTTGAAACGTGAGGAAAAATAAGTTTCAGAAAATTGACTGAAATACCATCAATCCCTACTGACCTGGACTTAACTCTTTTCAAGGCATTAAATAATTCAAACTCACTAACACAGTGAAATGAAAAGCAATCTTCAGAGTCATCAAAATAATTAAAATCAAAACTGTCATTAGTATAATTAGTAGTTTCACCAACAAAGAAGCTATTTAAACTATTAACATCAATCTCGCAGACTACAGTGTCCACACCAACACAACCAGAACCCCTAAGAACTCTCCACAATCCGTTAGAATCTAGACCACCGAAAAGTCTAGAAAAATGTTTTCTTTTCTCCCTGCGAATAACACCTTTAGCTTTATTTCGAAGCCTGCAGTATATATTCCAGTTACTTGACGAACGATCATTACGAAAAGATGAAAACGCTAGATCCCTTAAAGATCTAGCATAAACAATGTCCCTTGAATCCATCCAATTATCACCATCATATCGTATTCTTCTTCTAATAACAGGAACAAAAGATAACATACTTTCAATAAGAAAGGAAACAATAGAGCATTTAGTATCAACATCACTAGTGTTTAATATTTGAGAAGTGTCATAATCATTTAAAAACAACAACATACCATTCCAATCAATATTGTTATAGTCCCGAAATTCGACAAATTCCTGTAAACTTTGAACAACGAAGTCAAAAGATGCAAATATAAAAGCATGATCAGTCAAAGCTGGACATTGCACTTGATCAGAGTAAGAAACCATTTCAAGATTGCTAACTAAAAAGAAATCAATCAATGAAGTGGAGCCATAACCCACATCATAATGGGTAGGCTTAGAATTATGTATGACAGACAATCCACACCTAATACACAATGATCGAAGTAAATTTGATTCTGAAGAATCAAATAAATTACAATTAAAATCCCCACACACAATCAACTAAAAATCGCGATATTGATGGGATTATTCCAATTAATAATATAAAAATTGGGATGTTTTTAAATTTTTTTTAATAATTTACAGTTTTGGATAATAAATCAGCACTTTTAGTAACTATCCAGGTAGAAAACTACGAACGGGACAGTACTGGCGCCGTGCAGGGGATGTACATGTACATGTACTGGCAATGTTTTGGATTTTTTACTTTTACAGTGCTGGCACAGTGTCGAAATGGTAATACAAATATACGCTTAGACGTAGTTATTTTCCCACGCTGGCACATCAATGGAATTCAGTAGTTTTGGACTTCTGCGATAAAAATAGCGGTTACTAACAAAATTCACATAAAAATGTTTTAAATTATTCACGTTTTTTTTTTGCCCTGTAAAAAATTAAAAAATGGGGTTGAGTGATTATTATAAGAAACTGCATTTTATAAAATTGTATAAAATAATTCATTAAAATATTTATCGCCGGTCAGGCAAGTAAAACGAAAATTTTTTATATGAAAAATCATAATAATTTATAATTGTAATGATCTGTGGTGTTTTTTACAGGCAGTGGAATTTGACATTTAAAACCTTTGATTTTAAATCAGAATTGTTTTTATTTCCTGCCATTTTTTACAAAAATTATTCTTACGATTTGTTTAAAAAATGTAACGGTCTGAATCTCATTAAAAAGGAATGCGATTACCGTTATATACTAGTGTGATTTGAAAAAAATAAATCAATGAAAATAACAAATGCGATCTCAGTTCCAAATGTTTTGACCACTACTGTATTTAATTTTGAGTTTGCATTGTCTCAAGCAATTTTTGGATTATATTTTAAGGCAAATACATCGAAATCTATTATGAAACGACTTTATTTATTGCTTTTTGTCGCAAATCAACTCTAACAATGATAGCCGCCCATTTGCAGGCGATGTTTTCTAGTGAAATTTGATGATTCCAACCATATCATACTGAACTAACAGCCATTTCCTATTTGATAATTTTCATTCGTCTGATTTTGACGTTTATGACATTTGCGTTCATGTTGTGAAAACCAAATAACCAAACGAATCATTACGTTTTTATTCATTATTATTGACATTCGCTTTACAAAGATGAAAATGACTGTTCGTTCGTTATTTTGACGAAAGGAATAAGGCATTCTTCTTAAAACAAAACAAGCTATTAATCAAAATTTTTTTGTTTATTCTACGAACAAATATCATAAGAAATTTTTTATTTAGTTTTAAAAAAAAACAAACCTTTACATTTTGAGTTTCGTAAAATAAAAGAAACTTTCATATGATAAATTTCATATCAAAACCTAAAAAAAGGCACATTTTGAACCCGACCCTCTCAGATTTTGATGAAAATTTGCATTCAGCTACATTTTATCTATACAAACACAACCTCATTTTTAAAAATTGCATTTTCGAAAAATTGTGGGCGTGGCAAGGTATCGAAATATTTGAAAAATGACGGTAATAGGTACTTTCAAGCTGTGATTACTACGGAATGGCTGAACCGATTTCAAAGATATTGATGCCATTAGAAAGGTATATAAGTCAGCTTTCGAAAACATACACTGTAAAAATTTTCTTCTACACTGAAATTTTTTTTTGGCAAAAATAAAACTTTAAACTAAACTTTTTTAGAAAGGCCTCTTTAATATATATAAAATATCTAAAAACCAAAACGGCGTTTTTTTCTTTTTTTTAAATTTTTTTAAGTAAATGCATCTCTTGTTGACTTCCTTATATTTTGATATCATTGTGTGACAAAAAAGAATAAAGTAGCTATACCTTGGAAGTTATACAGATTTTTTTGTAATTCTAATAGATTAGAACAAGAATCGTATTATCAAATTTTTCAGACACCTCCAAAATATGGACTTACCCTTGGTAATTTTTTTTTTATTTTTATTTTTTTAGATTTAATATATAATTTTGAGCAGCTCATACTGTTGAATTTCGGAATATTTGATAAATTTTAGTGTGCACGTTTTCGAAAGCTGATTTAAATACCTTTCTAATGGTACCAATATCTTTGAAATCGGTTCAGCCATTCTGTAGTAATCACAGCTTGAAAGTACCTATTCCGTCATTTTTCAAATATTTCGATACCTTGCCACGCCCACAATTTTTCGAAAATGCAATTTCTAAGAATGAGGTTGTGTTTATATATGTAAAATGTAGCTGTATGCAAAATTTCATTAAAATCATTCGTCTTCGCATTGGAAGACTTCTTCAGGGAAAATTTTTTTTTTTTTAATTATAAAAAATTTTCCCTGAAGAAGTCTTCCAATGCGAAGACGAAATATTGGAAATAAATAATTATAAAATAAAGGATCTTTAGCTCAATGAAACAAAAGACAAAAAATAAAATTAAATTTAAAAAGTCGATACGAATGTTTTCGTTAGTTTCGTGAAATTTTAAAAGGCTAAATTAAATTTATTTTTATAAAAAGAACGAAAGTGTTTTGTTTTTTTACGAGAAAAATAGTTACGAATGTTTTTTTTTTTCGTAAAAAGTTGCATGGATTTTTTTTTCGGTGTGGCAAAAGCCATAATTGTATGACTGCACGATAAAAACGAATGCTTTTATTTTGTTCTCTGGTATAAATACTAGAATCTCTAGTCATAATACACTGTGATCTTGAACTTGAATAATCTTGCTCACATCATAAGTTAAAATTTCGTTAGTGATTTAAAAAAAAATATATACATATATTTTTTTATAATCAAACTAGTAATTAAGTTATTTATTTTAATAGTGAATTTTTATCGTTGATCTATAAATTTATGTGCGAGATTTTATTTGTTCGGTTTTAGATCATGACAAATTTTTCTCTAAATTAACAGAAAAATTATAATTTTTATATGATAATTTACTTTGACTATTAGAAAAAGTTATTAGACACTAGCATGAATGGAATGCATTTTCTGACCCACTACGGTCTTCATCAACATTCTTCGTGCCATTTAGTGTTAATCGTAAATATCATCTATTTAACTTACATGTTAAAGAAATTGGGTAACGTTAAATCCCACATTACTCTGTGTGTTGAGTTAGAATGAAATTTACCACGAACGATTTCTATTTATAGTGTGTTTGTTTTTTCTCTAGTCATTATCATAGTTGCCAGTTTAACTTTTAGTTAAAACTTTTAAATGGCAGTTCTTTTCTCTAATGTCATCATATACTATCCTTCTACATTAGCAAAGCATATCAACAAACATTAAAGATTTTTTATTAATATTTATTAATATATAAAAAATAAAAAATATTATTTTATTTTATTTTTCTTTTAAGCTTGTTGATTATGGTAGTGATTCTGGTGATGAATATGAATTAGAAGATGAAGATGAAGAAGAGACTCCAGAACAAAAGAAACCACGTCTGGCATAGCAAGTTTACCATCAACAACAGCAACACCCTCCAAATCAAACACAATATCACATACAACATTCTACTCATCATCATCATCACCCCCATAATTCTCATCATCATCAACATCATCAGCAGCATCACCATCAATTCCAGCATCAGCAAACGGTCGCTACAAATGCTGCTGTAGCAGCAGCAGCAGCCGCTGCAGCTGAAACAATTATTAAAACATTCGCAACTATGTCGTCGTCATCTGCGGCGGCAATAACAGCTTCTACAACTACAACCGTCGGTGTCATCATCTTTTTTGTCATCTTCACCAACTTCGACATCTGCCGCTGCTGCTGCTGCCGCTGCTGCCGCCGTTGTGATGACGTCTTCATCCATATACAATAATTCTACTACTACTAATCCCAAGAACAAACAACAACAACATTTTTAACTTTTTAAATATAAAAGAAAATTATATATAATGAAAAACAAAAACAAAAAAACAACTTGATTTAAAAAAATACAAAATAATTTACCATATTATATAGTTAAAGAGGAATAACTTTTTTTTTAGCCACAGGCTACATTTATAACAAAATAAAAAAGAAAATCTTCAACAAAAAGAGATGATAAAATAATTAATTACAACAATTATAGTAATGTAAAATTTCAGTATATATAACAAAGAAAAAAGAAACAAAAAATTAAGTTTAATAAAAAAAAAAACAAAAAAATCGTAAAAACAAATCTCTTCTAAAATGATGACAACTCAATAAAAAAAAGGGGAAAAAGTTATTCGAAAAACAAACAAAATTCAAAAAGTAATGCAACAAATTTTACTTTATTAAAAAAAAAAGAAGCAAGCAAAAATAAAAACAAACCCCAAAAAATTTAGCAATTAATTTAAATGTTTCAACAGTTAATCAAGCAAGACAAACAGGTAATTCTTTTTTTTTTTGGTTTTAAATAAATGTTTTTTAATTTATTATTTTTTTTTAAAGAAATTAATTTTTAAAGCATATTGTTTTTATGTTAGTTTTTCGTAACAGATGAAAGATAACTTTTAATTTAGGAAGCTTTTAATTCAGATTGAAGGATGAATTTTCAAACATTTTTTTTTATTTTATAAAACTGCTTTACTACACCGTCTGACAAAATTCAACATATGTGAGCAAATCGAATTGAATCTGTAGAAAGGTCGTACTAACAAGAGACCCGATTGAAAAAAAATTTTATAAGGATATAATTATATAAAGTTCTATAAAATCTGATATAATCAGATAAAATAATATCCGAAAAATTGGTATATATAGTTTTATTTAATTTTATAAAATAAGATCTTATTACATAAGGCAGATATAATTATATAATGGACCATATATAATTTTATATAGCACCATATAAACAAATTTTTGAATAATCAACAGCAGATATAGTTATATCTAATTATATATGGTGCCATATATGATTATATATAATTTTTTTTTACTCTAGGAAGTCTGTTGGGGGGTTCCTCAAGATTTCGGTGAAATTTGAATATAAGAAAGAGGAGTCGAATGTAATAAAAAATTGGTAAAAACAAAACATATCTGCCCGCCCAATCGCATATTTAGTGGTAAAAAATGTTCGATTTTTTTGTGTTATAATTTTTACTATTTTTTGTATACTAATGGAAAAGTCATCCCAATAGCTTTCATTTTAAACCAAATTTGTATATTTGAAGAAGCTTGAAAAAAAAAAAACGTAAATAATGTAAAAATTGGACTGCTAAAAAGGTACTCATTCTTATTTATTTTGTCCCCTTAATCACATATCCACATTTTATGGCAATTAAAGGAAACTCATCAGCGTTTTGATACCCATAATTTTAAATTTAAATCCAAAAAGTCTGTCAAAATATCTAAAGAAAAAACTTCTTATCTAAAGAAAAAACTTCTTAATTTTCTGAGTACATTAAGTTCTGAAATGTGGTTTATTTTGTTTTATTAGAATAAAAATCAAAATTCTAAAGATGAAGGGGTTCCGACAAATTGTTAATTAACCTGTAAAAGGCACACAAAATTCGTTATCGGTTGAACCTAAGCCAAATTTAACTAATATCCTAAAAACTCGACCTAAAGCTGTTGTGAAATATTTTTAAATATTTCCAATATCTATAGATCCATGTATTTGCCATAAGTTGAAAAAAAAAAATAAAATCTTACAACAAAGAGAGATGGCAAAATATTTTGCCTCAAGAGCACTCATTTTATTTATATCTATGACAGGTAAAACGTTCTGAAGTTATACCACTCAAACAATGTGTATTATTCAGCTGAATATTTACAAAAAAAGAAGTAAACAATTATTGCAGGGGATCTTTAGACCCCTACCAGCGTTTAAAGTTGGCGGCAATGATGGTAAAAAAAGTTTTTAATTTTTTTGCCGTTACAAAAAATAAGTTTAAAGCAGGGGTGCCCAAAAGTTCCTTATGGAAGAGTAAACACCAATACATTTAAAGAAAAACTAATTTTTATTCAATATTTTTTGTTGTAAAAACCCATACATACAGAGAAAAGAGAAAAAAATATTTCAATGTTTACCAGCAAAGCATACGAAAGTGTTGTTGCTTTGCACTTGCAGTGAAGAACGACAAAAAAAAAACTATTAAGACAAAGTTGTTTGTGTATTTTGTATTGCTAGTGCTGACTGTTCTATGTGTGTATTAAAACACACAGCCTATAGCTAAGTGCTTTTACAAAAACAAATGAGCACCATGCGCATAGGGCTTGGGCACTTCTGGCTTAAAGTTTTCTTTTGATTAGGCTTGGTCCACTAAAAAATCCTTTCATAAAAAAAAGGCATGATAAATATTGTTTCTTTTAAGATCCTTCTTTTTGAAGTATTATTGGCAAATGTGATTTACGCAACTTTTGATACCGTCTTTGAAAAAAAATCAAAACTTTTTTTCAAACATGCACTTATATCAAAAACTTCAATTACTGGTAGGAAACTAAAGATCCCCTTCAACAATTTTATATACCTTTTTTCATCCCGTATTCAGAAAATACGCACCGTTTGCATGCTATTTCTGCAATTAATTTGCTAGAAAGAGACTTATCGGGACACCATACTACACACAATTGATTAAAATATAAATTAAAAGACTGAGTAGTGGGTATCGAGTATTTGTCTTAAAAGTACCTACTCAATATTTTCAGAATTGTACTTTGGACAGAAAATACAATACAAAAATGCTGCCCGGCTAAAATAATTAGCAGGGCAACCAGAAATATGCTCTAAAACATCGATTTCATGCCCTAAAAAAATACTCTTAAAAACGGAAAATATGCTCTTAACACACATTTTTTTAAAATATTTTTTTTGTTTTAAATCCTACAAAAATATGCTCAAAAATAATTAGCAGGGCAACCAGAAATATGCTCTAAAACATCGATTTTATGCCCATGAAAAATACTCTAAAAACGGAAAATATGCCCAAAAATTAGATTTTTTTTATCAAAATTTTGCTCTTTTGATCAAAATATAAAAAATATACAATTAAGATCAAAACATGCTAAAATATGCTCTTAACAAATCGATGCCAGAATTCGTCAATTGTTTTAAAGCGTATAAATATCTCATTCATCTAACAGCATATTTCTGGTTGCCCTTATAATTAGCATTAAAATACAACTCGCTAGAAGAAAAAATCATGAATTTCAAAAGTTGAAAAATCTAAAGAAAAAAGTTGAAAACGATAAAAACCTTGAATAGTTTGTAAAAAAAAAGCAAAGGTCAAAAAGTGAAATGAAATTTAACTCAAATTTCATGCCGAAAAAACATTCTTATGAAATGAATTCTTAGTTGAATTTTCAAAAACTTTAAATAAAAATTAATGATTTCTTTTATGAATGATTTTAAATTTTCTTAATTAATTTAACAAAAATGTGAACAATATGTTTTCCTTCATTTAGTCAAATGATTAACGAAAGTTGTCATAATTTAACTCAAATATTTACAAAATACAACAGAAAATTACTTAATTACTTTTGAATCAATCAATATTTCCCAAAAGTAAAAAACCTGGGTACGCCATTAAATTTAGCATGTCCGAAATATTTACGATCAACGGTGGGTACCAAGGTTACCAAATCTTGAAGTAAAAAAAAATTTCCAAAAATTTTTAAACGAATTTGATGAAAGTACTCTTTTTTTTTAATTCTAATGTTTTCCTAAAATATTTTCAGTAAAATTTTACAAAAAAATATAATTTTAAATCGAATATAAAAATTACATGTGAAAATAACTTGTTGAAAATTGAAAATTTTTTTACAAAATTTCGAAAACCGTAAAAATTTAAGTACTTTTATATAAAATTAACTGCAAAACGTGTAGGAATAAATGGCTAGTGAAAAGTTTAATGGCTAAATCGTTCGTCCAGATACAATCTAGCCCTTTATTTATGGCTAGATTGTATCTAGGAATTAAAATACATTATCTATAAACATAAAATGGCTAGATCCAGCCGGAAAATGGCTAAATTGTAGAGTTGTGTCGTTCATGAACGAACTAATTCAATTGAACGATCTGACTCGTTCACCAATATTCGATCTTGTCGTTCATTTCGTTCAATCCTTCATTTCGTTCTTTTTATTCACAGAACAATTGCATCTCTATTCAATTAAAACTGCTTGTACGAGCAATTATTTTTTTTTTAGAAAATAGTAGTAATATTGTTTCAAATTAGGAAAAGCTATTATAGTCATACAAATAAAATGTTTTTTACACAAAATTAATAAATTTTTGTTAGAAAAGTTGCAATTTTATAACACTTTTTGTCTATGTACAGTAAAATTTGTGAAAAAACTCGTAAAACCTGAATAGTGCGTATGAATTGTCAGACGAACGACACAGTTCGATTGAATGATTTGAACGAACTAGTTCACCGACTCGAATTGAACGATACTGACCGAGTCACCAAAATGAACGATTAATCCCAACTCTACTAAATTGGCAACCTGGGTTGGTACTCTTATATTATTTTTCGAGTCGCACAGTGTAATCAAAGAAAAACAAGATTTCTTGTTTTTTTAATCTTTTCTCAACTCTTTGTTAGGAATTGACACCACTGGGAAAGCACTTGATTTTTATTTTTCCCAGTGCTTTCCCAACGCTTTGTAAAGCATTGACACCACCGTACAACGTTGTTATCCCTTGGGAGTTGGGAAAGCACTTACATTTTGTATATTTGGGCGTTGGGAAGGCACTTGATTTTTATTTTTCCCAGTGCTTTCCCAACGCTTTTTAATACATTGTCACCAGCGTGGAACGCTGTTGGGGAAAGTTCAGTGCCTTGCCAGTGCTATCCCCCTCTGTAGTTTTCTACCTGTGTATATAAAAACGAATTCTTAAACATTCAATATTTAAAGTTGTTTTTAGTAGATAATTGTTTAAATAAATTCCTGAATTTACAGTGATTGTTAAATTTAAATATATTAAGCTTTTTCCTATGAAAAAATAGCAAAGCCTTAATAAATATTTATTTTATAATTTATTGAAAAATGTCGGAAATTCGAAAACTCTACTAATATATTAAAAATTGTGGAAAATGTGTTATATTTCGTTTTTGGATTACTTTTGTGTGTGTGTCTTTTTTTTTTAAGTGACTGATAATACTGATGACTGATAATAATATATAGTTAGTTGGATGGATTATATTTAACGTTTAAGGTACGTATAATAAATTAATTGAGATAAAATTAATTGAAAATATGGTTTTAACCATGTCAAGGTACAGGCATTAGGGA
Organism: Delia radicum; assembly: GCA_021234595.1. Lineage (NCBI taxonomy): Eukaryota > Metazoa > Arthropoda > Insecta > Diptera > Anthomyiidae > Delia > Delia radicum. The sequence goes on from CM037851.1 coordinate 235,645,218, forward strand.
GAAATAGGGGTTTTTATTTGACTTTCTATTGGTTTCTGTTTACTTTTTGTATGAATTTTTGTCATTTTGTTTTTAAAACGAAAAAAAATATTTCTAATAAGTCTACTAGATATTGTTTTGCCTTGGTTTTAACCATACTTGGGAATTTTTCATTGACATTGAAATTTAATTGGCATTACTTATGGTCAATGCCAATGCCAAAAAATTTCATTAGCATTTCAATGCCAATGCATTTTTTTTTAATTGTCATTGACCAATGGTAGTGCAATGGCTCCAATGCCTAAAACAATTAATTGTCATTGACATAAAAATAATAGTTTATAAAAAGTGTTTTGTTTTGGAAAACAGATACAAATTTAAACTTTAAGTCCTAACTTTAAAAGTATTCGCTGTTTTTTTTTTTAGTTTTATTACGTTTTCACTACTAAATCTTATTTTTTAAGTGATGAACCATGATGGATCAACTTTTGTTAATATATACCTAATAAAATGGCGAATATTAATAAAAAAATTTCGCAAATATAGGATTTTTATCTAAATTTTGTTGTTTTTTGCAACAAACAATTAAAATTGTCCTTTAAAGACATTGTAATTGATCAATGCCAATTAAAACGAAATTTCCTTGTCATTGTTTTTAAGCAATTGTAATGTCAGCATATTTAATTACCATTGGCATTCAATTAACTAGCCCCAAGTATGGCTTTAACAATAATTTATACTAAAAAAAATATTTCAACTTGAAAATGTAGTATATTTTCGATTTTAATAATATGCAGAAGATAAAATTGAACGAACAAGCGTTTTTTTTTTTTTTTGTATTTCGAAGGACCATAAACGACAAGAGATTGTGCTTGATATATAAATAACTATTTATTATTTATTAACTTTCAAGTTCGAAGGACCATGTTAAAATTTATTTAAAAAATTAAGTGAGATATAAAATTGGTTTAATGGAAACAAATTTAAATGGGAAAGATATTCTGGTTAAAAATTTTCATATTCACACATTAAAAAGTTTATTTTTATTATGAAGGAAGGACCATATTTAATGGTAGAGGAACACATTAACACACACTTTAAGTTGGTTTTTCATATTTAAGTCGTTCTTTTTAGGAAACTACCAAATGTATAGAGAATTAAATTAATAAAATATATTTATAAATTTTAAAACATTCAAGCTTTGAAATTAATGAATAAAATATTTGAGCTCAAGGTCATTTAGTTTAGTAATATAAAATAATAATATATAATAATAAAATGTATTTTATAATAAAAAATATTTTATTTTAATGTTAATTTTTCAAAAATTTTTTTAACAATTTTTCATGGGCTCTGTTACTTTTTTTCTAGATTGTATATAGCAAAAGAGCAGTAGACATTCTTTAAATTAGAAAATAGTACACCATTTGAAAGAACATTATTTTAAGTATTTCCAATTGATACTAAAGTTGGCCCCAAATACCTTTTTAAAACCGCTATCCGATTCGAAACCCTTTTAAACCGAATTTCAAATTGAGAAAATTACAAATAAAATTAATATTTTCCAATTAAAATTGAGAAAATACCAAGTGAAAATGAGATTTTCTATTTCTAATTTAAAAAATTCAATATTTTTCATTTGATTGAAACTTATCTAAAACTGAGATAATATTTCCCCAGTTTTTTTTCTGCGTAAATGAAACAAAGAAAAAATATTTAAAAAATCATGAGGTGAAAAAACTGTTTCATTGTTAAAATTAAATTGTGTGGTGGAAATCCATTTTTGAGGTGAAAAACTATTTTTATGATAAAAAATCATTTGTGGTGAAAAAAACAATTTTGAGGTGAAAAAAAAATTTGAGGGGAATTTAATACATCTCTAAGCGCCTGGTGAAAAACTATGACATACTATTTTATACTTCAGATGCTATTATGAAATTTTACTTTATACACAAATTTGTACATTTTTCACTCACAAACTGCTATACCGATTTTGCTCATTTTCAATAACAATCTTTTCGTGAAAATGTCTTATCAATTTAGATAAAAATGAGCCGAGCACTTTGCGTTTTCGTGCCGTGGTCGCCATTTCAGCAGAAATCGTCTTAAAATTGAATAAGGATCAATAATATATATATTCATTATTGGGTCTTAGAGCTTTATTTTGATGCGTTACGAACGGAATGACGAAACTGATTTATAACCGCATCACAGTGTGTGGGGAGTTTAACATAATAGTTTCAATTTTAATAGAACTTTTTTGAGATGTTACAATTAGAATACATTCCAAACGATTTTTATTAAATTTTGTTAACATAGAGTAAAACCTTTCGAAAGTAGACAAATACGATCGCAAAAAATGTGTACGACATGTATGTACATTGTACAACTAACCTGTGTAAAGAGGGAGTGTCTGTTATTAAAAAGTTTTACTGTAATTGATTTTTAAAAATTGTTTTATGTCAAGTTTACATGTTCAATATCACTGATCAATATATTAAAAGTCAACCAATCGGAACCTCTTGTTTTTTTTTTTTTAACTTTGTTCTGATTGGTTGATTTTTCAAAAAAATAAAAAAAAAATTAGTAATATTTAACATGAATCCAACATTTTACTATATTATTTTTAAAAAGTAATTAAAATTTAGAAAAAAAAACGATCGTGAAAGAGTTTTAAAAGCACTTCAAAATGTGTTACATCGTTTTCAGAACATTCTGATTTACAGGTTTAAAGCGTGTTGAAAACGACCCAAATGATATTTTATACCGTTCTCAAAGCGTTGCCCAAACAATTTTTGAATGCTTTTTGAAGGGTCAAACGAACATATTTATAGCATTCTTGTTTACAAATTAAAAGCGTTGTGAACACGAACCAAATGCTAACCATGATTTACCGTTCTAGGGGGGGATTTTTATAACGCTATCAAAACGTTGGAAAACAAAATTTTAAAGTCATTTAATAATATTTGTGAGAATTTTATTTATTTTATCTTGGCTTCGAATGAATCTAAATATTTCGCAATAAATGTTTCTTTTGTTTCTCATGTTGTATTGAATTTTTTGTCATATTGACAAACTAATTAATTGTATTAACCAACTTTTAACTTTTAAAATCTTAATTTTGCAAATAAAACTTACTTGTTTGTTAATATGATTGAAATTAATCCATATGCATACCAATTAGATACTAATTAAATTACTAAAGAAATTAAACATTTAGACCTGCTAACTTATTTAACATTAACCCAAGTTTAGGGGGCTTAACCATAGTTACGAATGTGAAATTGATATGGAAATATCTGTGGTTAAAGTTAAACTCTGGTTATAAATATAAATGTTACTCACCCTTAGATCGAGTTTTTGGGATGTCAGTTAAACTTGGATTAGTTAAACCGCTGACGAATTTTGTCTGCCATCTCCAAGTTTATTAACAAAAAATTGTCGCAACCACTTCATCTTGTTTAAAATTTTGATCTTTATCATAATAAAACACATTTCAAAAGCAGTATTCCATTTAAAAACTTCGATAATCCAATCCATCATAAAAACTCGGTCTTAATGTTATATTGAAAAAATCTCCGATGATATTGTTAATTTACATTAATTAAAAAATATAAGTTTTGAATTTGGAAATTTTAATGCAATTATTTGAAATATAGATTTTTTCATTTTAACAAAAACCGTACATTTCGAAGACCTCCAAACTAATGGGTTTCCACTTTTTTTTTTTTGGTAATGAAAACAATTTTACAAAAAAAAATGTTCTGAGAAAGCAATTTTTTCGAACACTTTGAAAACAATGTTTTGACTGTGTTTTTCTTCTTCAAACAATCAGTTATATAATTTCGTAAAAGAAGTACTGCTAAAGTACTTTTTGCAAACGTTAAAAAACCCATTTAAAGCAATATTTCTAAAGTGCTTTTAAGGTGCTTCATAAACAGTTGTAAATTTTGTATGTAAAGTACTAACAAAGTACTTTTTGCGTACTTTCGAAAAGCAATCCGAAATAAAGCTTTTATTTCTTAACATTGGCAAATGAAAATGATTTTATTTTTGTACCATCAAAAACAAACGCCTGGACTTTGTTTTTTGTACCGGCTGAAAATTTCTACCTAGATACGCATTAAACTCTTCGGTTTAAATTCAACAATTAGTTAAATTCAAAACTTAAGACATATGCATTATTATTTTTAAAAATTTATAAAACGTTTATTAAATGATTTTTCTATAAAGATTTGTTTTATAAACAATTTCCAAAATTTTGTAAAACGATTTTGCAAATGACGCTAAAACTATTAAGAACAATTTCTTTAAACATTCATTTCTTTTTAATTTTTTTTTGTTGTTTTTTTTATTATTTATTTGTTAAAATTTTGTGTTTCCATTACAAATAATATAAATTGTTGTATTATAGGACAAAAAAGAAAAGAAAAAAAAAACAAATAAAATCTCTACTCTTGAAACAAAATCTAAAAACTGCAATTTTTTTTACTGAACATATAAAAATTAAAAACTCAGCCAATAAAAAAAAAAAAAATTAATTAAATCACAACTAAACAAAAAAAAAAAAAACAAAATATCATCATCTTCGTCATGTTAAAAATAAAAATTCACAAAATATAAAATAAATTAAATATAAATAATTAAAAGTATATAAAATAAATTATAAATTAAAAAAGAAAACTTGTAAGTTTTCAAACAATTTTTTTGTATAAGTTATTATAAATATTATGGAAAAGTTTTTTAGTTTATATAATTTTTTTTTTTTTTTAAATTTTAACTATTAAACAAACAAACTACTTTGTGAAAAAGGTTTCTTTGTTTATTTTTTTTAATCAATTTCTATTTAAATAAAATATTTTTCTTATTTGTGTTTCGTAACAAAGAAAAAATAACAAAAAACAAAAAAAAAACCAACAAAAAATATATTAAAATACTACTATAAGTGTATTTTCTAATTTATAAATAATGATTTCCTTATATATAAAGAAATAATAGTTTGTAAAACCTTTAACAAAAAAAAAGGAATTAAATCATCATTAAAGCAAAAAAAAAAAAACCTGTATTTATTTTTATTTTATATTTTATGTTAAATTAGTAAAACAAAGTGTAGCCTTCATTTTGTGTGTAAAAATATGGGTGATATTATTAATACTTTTTCCATTTTCGAGATATAAGAACTTTTTATTCAAATTTTTTGAATATTGTCCATTCAAACAATAGCATTTTGTGCGGCCCTAAACATTCTACAAATTAAATTGTCTGAATTTGACGAAGAATTTAAAAGATTTTTAAAATTATGAGCCTTTTCTATAGAAATCTCTAAAATTCTTAAAACAAAAATTTATGCTCAAAAAATTTTAAAAACAATAAAAAAAAAAGCTTGGAAATTTGTACTTACGTTTGAAAAATATTTTTGGCAATTTCCTTATGGGTGTTTCAGTTTTCCAAAGATGTGATTTTTATATGACTTTGATATCGCCCCTAATCTAACTATTGCAAAAGATATATGTGTAAAATTTTAGGAAAATTTGATAATGTTTAGGGGTTGCACACTTTGTCCACTTTTTTTCTGAAACTAGTGAAATTTCTAATATAGAAGTGCGTTGTACAAAAGAGCTTTTTATTTCTACACAAATGGAATTTGTGTGCCAAAATAGGTGGTGAGTTTTTAGTTGCAGTTCGTCTAAATTTCCCATGGTAAGAGGACAGGAATTGTAAAGTACTTGTCAGGGTTTTTTAGACTTCCCGGAAATATGCGATGGGCATGACCAGCGTATCACTACAAGAAGGCAAAGAATTTTAAAGTTCACGATAAAGATAATCATTTAAATTCTTCCAGGAGTGCAGATTAAAAGAGTTTTGTTTCCAGATCACATTTTGCATCAGTATATTACAATAATAATTTTGTATAACACAAAAAGAAAAAAATCTTTCCGTAGAATCCACTAAAAATTACTGGTAAATACAGTTAAAAAGCCGAAAAAGGTATTTACCTTTGAAGTAACTAAAAATGTAGTTATTTGCTACTGTTGAAAAACAACTAACAAATGTAGTAAAAATTATAAACCATCTCCTAGAATAAACTGACACTTTTTTATTGGTAAAAACAACTGTATTTAACAGTTATTTTTGCGATATTATAGAAAATCATTTAATTAAAAATTTGTTCTCTTTCCAGAAAACAAAAAAATAGTATTTTCTACATCCTACTTAAAATATATGCCAATGTCCTGTGTTTCCTTTCTTTCTGAATACGAATGCATTTGTGTTCGGGTATAATGGGGCTAAAAATATTGGTGTGCATTGACATTGCCTAAATAATAAAAATAACTTTATCCTTAAAATACAGTTACCGAAATAACTGAAATACCGTCACCGCTAAAATAGCGTTGAAAGTAGCGAAATAACTGAAATATCGTTACCCCTAAAATAACTTTACCGAAATAAATGAAAATGACCTTACCCCTACCGATTATCGAATCGGTTACCAACCATGGTCAAAATTCCAAACGGTACTTCAGCTATTACGTTCTAATGCATTGGAGATACAATGAAATTTTATAATTATTATTATTTTCAAACTATTAACATATACATTATAACAAATTTAAACTAAACGAGAATTTTTAAAAACCCGACATAATCTTCTATTTTGAAATAACTAACAAAATTTAAGCAGAAACACTGTAGTTGTTTTTTAAAATACTAAAAGAGCTGTTCAGTTGTTTTTTTAAATAGTGGTTTTTTATTGTTTCTAGAAAAACAACTGTAATTGCAGTTAGAAACAACAACTACAGATTACTACACAAGCAACTGAACAACTTTTTCGAATGAAGTGTCATACATTTTATTTTCAAAGCGATTGCAATTCACGTGACATCCGAAACACATCCAATTATTTTTTGTTGGAAAAAATTTACAAAAATATCACAACCGAGTCAAACGGCGGCGGCTAAAAAACCCCCCAAAAAAATAACTGGCGTCCAGTATAAGCATTGGCTCGGGACTCTTACACCTTTTGCAATTGTAATTTAGAAAATATCAATTGAAATTTAGAATGTCCATTTCAAATTCAGAAAATATCAATGGAAATTCAGAAAATATCAATTTAAATGCAGAGTATCCATTTCAAATTCAGAAAATATCATTCAAAATTCAGAAAATATGTATAGAAATTCAGAAAACATCATTTGAAAATCAGAAAACATCAATTGTAATTCAGAAAATATATTTGAAATTAGAAAACATTATTTGAAATTCAGAATGCAACATGTGATATTCAGAAAGCATTTCATTTCGATTTCATTTAATGTTTTCTGAATTTAAAATGATATTTTCAATTAACATATTCTGCATTTCAATTGATATATTCTAACTTCCTTCATAGGAAGGAAGTTTTTCTGCCTGAACAACTTCTTGAAAGTAATTTAGTCATAACATACTCCTATGAAGTTGTTTTGCAGCATAATAAGAATGATTCCTTCTTATGACAAGCCAACATAAAATTCATCGATGAAAATGCTCAATTAGAATCATTCTTTTTTAAACTTATTTTTAGTACAATTTTTAATTTTATTAACATTTTTGATATTCTCATTTTACAAATTACTAAATTTTGTACTTAATTTCTGAGCTAAATTAAAACATTTCACTAGTTTTTGAAAACCAGATGCTAAAATTAGCAAAATATTTCACAAAATAAAAAGAGATTTAAATTTGTTTTTTTAAAAATCAGGTCTTTTTAGAAGTGTTTTTTTTTTTTACACTAAAAAAAAGTGTAAAAAAAACTTGAAAAAATTTCACATTTTTTTATGATTTTTTTTGTCTACTAATATTTAGCAATTTTTTTGTTGATTTTAGCAGATTAGTTTGTTATTTGTAGATTCAACAAATTTATTTTAACTATTCTTATCTTACTAATATTTTGCAAAAAAAAATCGACTAACTTCAGTAGTTTTTCTCTGCAACATAATTTTTAACAAATTTTTAGTAGTTTTAGCAAAATTGCTTACGAATTTTTTTCTATTAATATATGAATTGTAAATTGGAAATTGTATTACAATGAAGGCATAGATTTTTTTTTGTTTTATCAAGACCCCCACGTTGGGCGCCAAAAATAGTTAGGGACTAAGTTTTCAAAATTATTTTAACTTGAGTTTCTAACATTTTTTCAAAAAGTTCTTAAACAAATTAATTTGCTTATATGTTTGGCTTCATAATAAATTGATCCCATACCGTAAATCATTAATATTTGTCTTTATAGTTAAAATACGACAAATTTTGTAATTTTTTATCTTTTTAATTTTCATCTCTTATTAATATCCATCCTTGACTATAAGTTTCTCTATAAATAATTTTTATAATTTTTTTTATCTCATCATAAGGTTTTCTGTTTAATCCTATCTAAAATAACTCACATCATAAATATATTTTGTTAGGGAAACATTTTTATATCCAGCATATTTTTTTTGTTGAAAATTTTGTTGTTGATTTGTTTTCCATAAAAGGCTTTATACAATAAAAAAAAATATGTAAAAATATTTTTTATTATACGTTTTTAAGTTGTGCATTTAGATTTTTAATGTCTTCATAAAAGTACATAAATACATAAATATATAAAGAGTAATTAATCTAAAACAAAATGAAATCAACCAACCAACCAACCAACCAACCAACTCTAAATAAAAAACACAAATTATATAAAAAATACAAAAATCCAAAAAAAAAAAATCATTAAAAAAAATAGTTTTAAATAGTTTTTAAACAGAAAAAATTTAAATGGTGTTTTATTTTATAAAATTAATTACATTCAACACTGTAAGTATCAAAGATGAAAGAGGAAATGCAAATACAGAGTTAAAGATTTCAGCACTATATGACAGTTGTTTGTGTAGTAATCAGTAGTTGTTGGTTTTATCTGCAATTACTGTTGTTTTACTATGAAATAATACAAAACAACTATTATGATAATTATTTAAAAAAAAAAACAACTAAAGAAAAATACTGTATTTCAGTAACAGTTTGAAGCAGTTATTTTAAAATTTTAATACTTTACTACCAAAACTGCATTTCTTCAGTAAACACTTAATTTTTGTTAGTTATTTATAAATAGAAGATTATGTCGAGTTCTTACAAAATCTCGTTTAGTTTATTATTTTTTTAATATTCACTCTAAAAAGTTTTACAGTTACTACGAGGGCGGTCCCAAAATTAGCCAAACTGACGTATAGTTGGCGGCAGTAGTTTGAAAAAAAAAATACTTTGATGAAAAGTATATAAATAAATATATAAATTGCAAAATTGCAAATATATAAATTGCAAACCCCGAAATTTTTGTATAATATTTTTAAATTTGGTAAATCTACTAGGAATAGACAATTGGTTATTCCGAAACTTACACCACTTTTGGGGCGATCTTTTTTTGTTAGAGTTGCCCGTGAGTATAACAAATTGCCACTTTCGATTTTTCTATTAATACGTATAGGAAGAACATTTTTCTATTATTTTCACAAGTCACTTAATTTTTTAGGTTTCTGGGGGGTTTTTTTTAAACTAAGGCTTGTTGATGTTTTTTTTTCGTAAAATTTGGGGACTTAATAAATTAATAAACTATTATCACTAATTTTTTTTATATTTTTTGTTTATTTTTAGTATTATTATATTTTAATTATTATCTCTTTCTTATTATATTATTTATATCAAATTTTATTGTTTACTTTGTACAATTTAGTAGAAATTTGTAACCGATTATGGCCTTCAGGCTAGGTTATTGAAATGAATAAATAAATAAAATTAAAAGTGGCAACCTTATAAAATGTATGTTTTAAACCGTGCGCCCCGGTAGGCTAGTTGGTTGCGTGGTGGCTTATCTGTATGGGGGTCGTGGGTTCGATTCCCACCAGAGGCACTGGGCTGTTTTCGCTACAACGCGCCGAAGGCCATAGTAGCTAGTGCTCGGTTAGGATAATAGTATATAATTTGTAATTATATGATTATTAATTAATAAAAAAAAAAAAATAATAAAATATATGTTTTAAGTTTCAAGGCGCCACACTGCTTAGTATTTATTTTGGAGCCATCAAAAATAAACGATCTCAGTGTATTTATGTATAATAAACATGGAAAAAAATTGAGGTGTCCACACCAGAAATGGTTAAGAAACTTCACAATATTGTATTGGATGATCGTCGGCTGAAGGTGCGTGAGCTGGCTGAAATGATATTCATTTGACTGAAAATTTGGAGATGAGAAAGCTGTGCGCAAGATGTGTTCCGCGTTTGCCAAAAAAAAAAAATTTCAATAGAGTGTTTGGCGATGTTTCACCGCAATAAAGCCGAGTTTTTGAAACGATTCGTAACTATGGATGCAACATGGGTCCACCACTGACACAAAGAAACACACCTGAGACAAAGGAACAGTTAAAGCAGTGGACTGGAATGGGAGAATCGTGGGCAAAGAAGACGAAGACAGTTCCATCTGCAGGCAAGGAACTAGAGCCCCCCCCTCCCCGAAATGATTTGTCAAATTTAAAAATTTAATACAATTCGTTAAGAAGTTACAATGTTTTTGATAAATTGATGAAAATTTGTTAAATTGAAATTGAAATTTGTTAAAATTGATGAAAATTTGTTTAAATTAAAAATAAATCGCGAAAATTATAAAATTTTAAAAAAATCAACTAAATTTTAAAAAAATCTCCAAAATTTAAAAAAATCGAAAACATTTGAAAAAAAACGACAATTTTGAAAAAAAAATTGACAAAGTTTAAAAAAGCAATCCTCAAAATTGCAAAAATTTAAAAAAAACTGCACAAATTAAAAAAAAACTACAATTCAAAAAAATCGCAAAATTGCTAAAAATTTAAAAAAAAATTGCCAAAATTCAAAAAAACGAGAATTTTTTACTTTAATCGATTTTTAAATTTTGACGATTTTTTTAAATTTTTGCATTTGTTTCATTGGATTTTTTTTTTTTTTTATAAAAAATTAATTTTCAATTAAACAGTCTCGGACCTAGCCTATTTATGTTATAAGGATATATTAATACTCCTGTGGAGCAAAAATTTTGTCCGTTTTGGTCTTATCTCGCTTAGTTTTGGAGATACTGGACATTTTAAAATATCGCCATTTTGTAAAATGGCTTGTATCTCGAAAACTAAGCATGATATCGCAAAATGGACAACATTTTTGCAAACCTTTAAAAACCTTTAAAAAAACCGGTATACTGAGAACACAAATGTGTACAGTGTTCCGTATCCAATCATTCCCCGTTTCATTCCATATCGTTCTATTTTGGACCAATGTTCCATTCTGTTATCGGAATGATTAAATTTTTATTTTCACGTACGACAACACAATTGTGTACAGTGGTCCGATTCCAAACGTTCCCCGTTTCATTCCATATCGTTCCATTTTGGACCAATGTTCCAATCCATTATCTGAGTGATTAAATTTTTATTTTCACGTACTTTTTTGGATAAAAAAATAATTGTTTTTTCATAAAAAATTAATCTTTCGGAATATTTCCCAAACCTAGGATATTTGCATTCAGTCAATTGCAATTTTCTTCCTTTGATTAATTCATTACTAATGGTAATGAAATTTTAAATCATTACCATTAGTCAATGAAATCAAATCAATGAAATTCATTATCATTAATTAAACAAATGGTAATGAACATAATTTCATTACAATTGATATCAATGAAATTGTAATGATATCATCAATTAATTAGTTCTGGCTAACAACAGATCTGGAAATATTTGCCATAAAAGAATTTGACAACCGTGTGAACTGACAATTTTCGTTGGCAGATAAATTAATTGTTTGACAATTGTCTGACAATGAAATTGAAAGGTTTTCTTACAATCGTCTGAACTGACAATTTACCTTTTGCTAAACATGTTTCATTGTCAGTACATTGCCAGCACATTGCCAGATCTTACAATATTGTAAGATCTGACAACCGTCTGTACATAGCTTTAGTGTTATAACGATATAGTTATTCGGCAGTGTAAAATGAGTTAAGTTTGTCCACTTATATAAATTACAATTAAATGTCTACCACCAATAGGCTGTTTCTTATTTTTAAAAACGTCGAATTTTTTACGGTACAGATTAAGATTTATGAAAAAAATTTAATAATAAAAACTTCCTGAAGAAATTGTTAATAAGCCAAAGAAACGTCGAGTGAAAAAAAATTAAATAAATTGTTTTTTATTTTAATTTAATTATCAGACAATTGACCAACTTAGCCCAATGGAAATACCTTACAAAGAAAAAAAAAAAATAAAAACCAACAAAAACCTAAAAAACAATTTTCGAATTTTTCAAAATTTTCGGATATATTTTCATAAAAATATTTTTTTTTTAAAAACTTAAAAAAAATGAATACAAATTTTTTTTTGAATTAGATTTAACCCCTACAACTCAGGAAAAAAACTTTTATTTTTTTATAAGATTGTTAACCCTTAACTGCACTAGGAGAAAAAAAAATGCTAACATTTTGCATTATTTTCACAGCTCTGATTACGAATAAATAATTTAAAAAAATTTAAAGATTGCAAATATAAAAATAAAGGGTCCGCCAAATAACTTTGTTTTTTTGAACTCCTGAACCAATTGGATTTTGTATGGCGTCATACCAAGGTCTTTATGCAAAATTCGTCTCAATGATATCTCCGAAATGTTCAATTGTTGAGAACGACGGTGAATTGATGTTGATTTCGCTTCACGCACACTTTCTGCCACAACAGCAATATTCTCAGGTGTACGCTCTTTTGTTTATCGATGAGAATGCCAGTTTCTTTCACTTTTTTCACAAGATAACGAACATTCGGACCATATTCGTTCAGCGGAAGGATAAAACTAATTATCTGTCAAATCAGACATGAGCTAAGTGTTACCATTCACGAAATAAGCACTAGTTGAAAAAAACGTTAGATGGAGGACCCTTTAATTTTAGTCGTTTTTTTTACACTGATCATGGGGATTTAAAAAATAATACTAAATGGATTCCTCTATCCACTTAGCGTATTAACTGATTTAATTTTAACGGAATTGGAAGAAGACTGTTTTTAAGATAAAAAAAATTTTGTAAATATATTTTTGATGAAAGTAACTAATTTTACATTCTAAATTGATTTATTCGATCACAATTACTCAGTTGCAAAACAATAAATATTTTGTGCATCGTTCACCCATGTTTTCCGTAGGTCAAAAATGTTCCATAAAATAAAATTGATGGTTACGACGGAATTTTTTTAAAATTAACTATTTGAAAACAAGTTTATTAGTTTTTAATTAAGTAAAATTTTCCAAGTAATAAATCATTAGTATTAAAAAATATTAACCCTCGTTGACCGCAACCCGAAAAAGATTTTCGGAATTCAGTAATTTTGTTCTAATAAAACAATTTACAATGAAAAATTTGTTTTTGTCACCAAAAATATATTTTTTTAATTTTTTTTATCAAAAATACTGACTCCTCCAAATCCGCCAAAATTAAATCGGTCCACACACTAATTGGATAGAGAGGTCCCTTCAGTATTATTTTTTTAAATTCCCATAATGTGTGTAAGTAAAAGCGACTAAATTATTTTAATATTTGTAATCTTTAAATTTTTTAAAATTATTTTTTCGTAATTGGAGCTGTGAAAATAATGCAAAATTTTAGCCCTTTTTTGGCCTAGTGTAGTTAAGGGGGACATGACATTGGTCGTTTTTTGAAATCGACTTTTTTTTATAATTTTGTATTTTAGTAAATATTCTTTAGATTCTAAGAAAAAAATTTCATGGAAAAATTCCTACGGGTTCAAAAGTTACAGCCGGATTAGTGAGGGCGCATTTTTAATTTTCGCGCTACCTACGTACGGCAGCTGGTATGTGTTTTTGTTCACAAACTTTGAACGCGTTTATCTCGAAACCATGTTTTTCGTACTGGTTGCGGCACTAGAGGGTTCATTTTGTTGACCAAATTTTTTTTTTTTTTGTATTTTTTTAAACTTGATTCGCTATCGTATGACACGAGCTTTTTTTAATTTTTTTTTATGAATTTTTAAAGTCAATATTTTTTTCGAAAAAACACACTTAAATTTCATACGATAACCAATTTTGTTAAGATTTAAAAAAGTCATTTTTTTTCCAGATCGGACAATTTTTGCTTCTCTGCCGCCAGTTTGGAGCTCTATAAAACCATGTTGGAGTGAAAAATATATTTTTTTGAATTTTTTTTCTTGTAATTTGTTCAATTCTCTACAATAAGTTTGGAAACATGTTTGTTTTTGACTGAGTTATGAATTTTTAAAAAAAGTTCTGTTTTCTGTCGCGAATGTAATGTCTCCCCCTTAATTGTTAAAAATCTTGTAAAAACTAAATATTTTTTCCTGAGTTGTCGGGGTTAAATATAATGCAAAAAAAGTTTTGTGCATTTTTTTAAAGTTCTTAAAAAAAATTTATGAAAATATACCCTCTAAAGTTTTTTCGAAAATTTTTAAAAATTTTTTTTAATCTAACCCATTGTTGGCAGCTTCAAAATTCGACAAATTGTTTTTTTTAAGAAGCAGCCTAACCCACCACTTTATAAATTAATATTAATCTTCGCTGTAACCATGGTAATCAAAAAGGCCAAAACTAAAAATTTTCATACAGAAGAAAAAAAAATTAAACCCCGAAAAGAATTACACATTAAGTCTTAGCAAAAGTAAATGAGTAGTAAGCACTTCAACACTATAAAACACAATGTCTAGTGACGATTCTTGGGTTTTTGATTCATTGGTCTGTTTTTTACATGGACCGGTCTGGAATGCACCATTGCAAACATTTATAGAAGAGAAATCTTTAAGTAAGTTCCTGATATATGTAGATCAAGTCAAAATCATTAATTCAGATCTTTAACTTTTTACATGCATTTTAGTTTTTGATCCGAATTTACAACCGGAAGAAGATAATCCAGATGTTAGACAAATTCATGATGATTATAAAAATTTAGTTGACTATATGTTGGGCAGTTTTATGGAGGAAATGCAAATAACACCCGAACAATTTGAAATGGCTTGCATGGAGGGTAAACAACAGCATAAAGACAATCCATTTCAATTTCATCAGGGTCTCTTTCAGCAGGTTAGTTAGATAAGTTTTTTTTTTGCTATAGAATGGGAAATGTTGATATAAAAATTTGTATGTACTTTTACATTTTTCCAGATATGGGCTGCTAATGATATTAAAATATTTATACGCATGATGACTCAACGTAATGTTGAATTACAATTGCAGGCATTGGATTTAATTGAGAAAAATCAATTGGCTTTATTGCAGGAAAATGATAGCTTTGATAGTCCTACGGATAGTGTACATTCGCAAAGGTAGGTAGGAGTGGTAAAAAAAGTGGGTTTTAACTATTAAAACTTTTTTTTTTTTAACAAATATGCTAAATGAAATTTTTTATAAATTCCCGATGAAAAAAGTTTCTATATACTCATATACAATTTGATATCATTATATATGCTTATATGTGTGGAAATATATTACTATATATGTGCATATCTAATACTTAGTTTATGAATTTTTTTTAATATGGCGTAATATATAATCATATACCATTGTATCGTATGTTATATCTTTAGCATATATTGTATATCTGATTATATGCAATAGATATAGATCTATATATGACAATATATTCTACCGTATATTGTACAATTAATCAAAAATAATTCTATCTCTTTTATATATAATTATATATGGCAAAACATACTATTATCGCCCATGTCCCTACTTTAGAACGTTTTGCAATTAGAACGAATTTGTGAAATCACACGAAATTGAAATTTGGTGTTCTCAAATCCTAAAAGTTTTCGAAAACTCGAATTTTTTTCGAAATTATTATCGAAGTGCCAAAAACATATGATTTTATAAAAAATAAAAAACATATGGAAAGTAAAATGCTTTTAAGAAATGCTTCTAACATTGTTATCAATTTGTTTGAGTGTTTTCTAGAATATCAAAACAAAAAAATGTTTTTTTGAAACAGTTTTTTAGAGTATAAACAATACAACCAAAAATACAATAAAATCAGAAATAAGTAAAAAAAGCTCTAAATTTTTAATATTAAGCACCATTTTTGACCCTAAATTGTAATTTATTAGAAAAAAAGGGCATTCGTTTTACTTTCGACCAGGCTTTTTTACACGAATTAAAACGAATAAAAAATAGGGAAAAACGTTCTGATTTAATCGCAAGAACACCGAAAAATTCTAAAATTTTCACTTTCGCTCTGATTTAAAAGCCGTAACAGGGGTGTATATATAAATATATATACCTGGCTAAAAATCAACATATCGCTCATTTACTGCAAGACTGACATAACTCAAAAAACACGATTTTGCAGAAAACGAGTTTAAAGTTTTCAATCCATGTCTGCATTGCTTGACCCTTTCTATTTATTTCATCACGTTTTTTATAAATAGGAGGTTTTCATGTATTTTTTTCTTAGCGAGAGTTGTGTGCGAATTCGCTAATTATCGAGAGACCCGCGAGTAGCGCAGTTTCTCTATGAAGTATGTATTCTTTGCAACCACTTTGAAGAAAAATAAAATATATTATCCTCTATCTCGAAAAGTATACATGATATTAATATGATAGCATAATTAATATAAAGCATAATATAAGTAATAAATCTGCATCATTAACTCAAAAATCGCAATTTTTTGACTTACGACAGTTTTGTAGTAAATGAGCGATATATGCATCAATTTGTGAATATATATGAACTCATTCATGCTCATATATGAAGTGATTCGAGGTCATACATCTAAATATACGACCATTTAGGATTCATATATGTTCATAAGAGTTCATATGTGATTATATGTATAAATATTAGCTCACTTTTCGTTAATGTACACATATTACTATGTATGGATGTGCACAGACATGTATGATTATATATGTAAATATTACCTCAATGTTCGTAAATGCACACAGATGAACATTTATGATTCTTCATATGTACATATAAGAATGTTTTATGAACACATATGAGTCATGTATGGATGCATGTGGACATATGCAAAGCATGTGTGTTCATTAGAGTGCTCCTGGTGTCAAAAAGACCCATAGTTGAAAAAACTTTAAAAATATGTTGTGGCATAATAACACAAGCATAATAACACAAGCATAATAACACTAGCATCTAAGGGTTAATTTAGTCCAAAATATATGTTAAATGATTAAAGTACTGGTCTAAGCCAGGTTTGTAAAAAAAAAGAATTTAAATACTTTTTGTTCAAATATATATAAATTCTCGCAGTAACTTCTTTGATCTTAATGCGGTTCGGCAAGGGTTAACGTTGTGTAATATGTCCAAAACTTTTGGCACAGAATCTTCAAATATTGTGTTATTATATTTTACATCACGTTTATTAAAATTCAAAAGTAGTAAAAAAATCTTCAACGTTTTTTGTAAATTGAAACATTTAAGTGTGGGGTCTCTTGGGGCCTCTGGTCCACATGGATTAACAAACAACAAACGGTACAAAAGTAGTTAATTTTCGATTTTAAATATTTTATGACAACAAATAAGGCAAAAATTACCAAAAAACACAATTTCCTCGAAATTTGCAAAAATTAAATCGTTGCCCTACCCAAGTGTGCCAGGGGATATTTTTAAAATTTTTTATTTTCGATCTCTAACATGTTTTAAACAAGTCACTGGAGTCCAAATCTCAATTTTTGCGATTTTGTTGAAGAAATTTTTTTAAAATTTGAAATTGGAGATTTGAAAAACACCCTAAAAATGTTGTCCATTTTTGACATCACATTAGGACAGGTTAACGCCATCCAAAAAAAAAAAACTTCTTCTACATCTCACAAATTTGAGTCTTTTAAGTTAAAAAAAAATATATTTCAGTCATCAATTTAAAAAAATTTTAAAATGTGTGCTCGAATTTCTCGGTCAAGTAATAATTGCCACCTTAGTGGTCTGGGCATTATTTATAACTGGGCTAGTTTTTAACCGATTTTGTGTTTTTATACCTTTTTGAAAACATAATTATATCTTCATTTCGATTAATTTACCTTCTTGAGTAAAAAATTTTACAACATTTAAAAAATTTTACAAAAACTAAAAAAAGTGACTTTTTCGCCTTGTATTCCGTTTTCTAAACTTTAGGGCTGAATGGGGTCGGGAAGGCATAGTCCGATTGAGCTAAAACTTTTACAATATCATTTTTACACTAAATGACACAATCCTAGACCTGAGCACCTATAAAAATCGAAGATCGATTTTATATGGATCGATCATGTATGGATCCATATATGTATGCCGATTTTTAACAGGTAGTAAAATTTAATGAAACAAATTCCTTCTTTTTTATACATATATTTTTTAGCGCCGTTTATAATTAGAATATAATTTTTTTTTTCAAAATTTACTGCAAAAAACATGAAAAAGTAGGGTTTATTGTTTTGTAATGATTACACTATGCAACAAAAAAAGACTTTTTGAAAAACACAAGATCTTGGCTATATAGGTTCGATTCTACTACCAAAAGGTAGTAAAACCCTATACTCGGTTTGTCCAGATTGGTGACCAATTCCTTTTTATGGGCCTCTAAAGTTTCTGAAAAGCAGTGGGACCCTCAAAATATGGTATCATTAGTGTTTGCCCTAAATCTTAATAAGACTTGGTGCTACGGCTTAACTATATTTGGCAATAATGTGGCTAACAGTCCACAGAACAAATTCTTTCAACATTTTATGCCAAAAAAATATTTTTTTCCTGGAGTTTTTTTGAAAAAACATAGGAAAAAAATATGTTTTTTTCACTTTTTCCAGTATTACTTACAGGGACTGTTAAATTTTTCCTAACAATATTTGGCAAAAGTGTAGCCAAGGTAACGCCGAACAACTCTTCTGAACATACCAATACAATCTGAACGTGTTTAGGCACTCTAAACAGCTCATAAAGGCCACTCTGCACCTTAAAAATTGTCGTTTTTGACTAAAAAAATCCACAAAAAGCCCCCGCAGTTGCCTCTAGATGGATAAAATGTAAGACCGGCCCCCATTAAACTTTTATTTGGATTTCTGTTTTTTACAAGAAAAATATTTTTTTTTGTACGAACTTATGGTTTTTGTTTTTTAATTTATATTTTATTATTTAAAGTTTTTTTTTTGTACATGTATATTAGGGCTTTACGTTTTTAAATTTTTTGCAAATATCAAAATTGGCATAGCACAGTCGCATAGGCCATGAAAAACTATGAAGACAAATGTTTTTACTTTTTCGCGAATGTCAAAAAAGTACACGCACCAATCGCGATAAAATTTGGAATTATTATTTTTGAAAACTGCAATCAAAAAATTACAAAATATTGCTATTTAATGTATGCTTTCACTAAAGACGAACCCCAAACTAAAATTTAGGGGGCGGTAAGGTATCCACTACCTCAATAAAAATATTTTTGCAAAATTTAAGTATATATATATTTATTTATTTGTTTTTCTTTAACTTTTTGCACACGTGTTATTCCGATTACTGAAGTTTTCGAATGAATTTTCGAGATAAAATTGTAATTTAAAAAATTATCTGGGTAAAAAATATCGCCCCTCTAAAAAAATTATACCTGATCCAAAACTTTAATTGATACATGTTGCATAGTTAAGGAAAACGCAAATTGTAATGCTATTGTTCGCGATCGCAGGAACGATAAAACTTAAAAATATTGAAATCAGCAGCACAAGAAATGTAACAATAACAATTAAAGTAAAAAACATCTTTAACTCGGCTGTGTCGAATCCTTATACCCCAAATATGTAAAAAAATTAAAAAAAAATTGCAGGGAGTTTTCGGAGGTGTGGGGGGTTGTTGGTAGTCGGTGAGTTATGTTGGGGGCACCTTCCCCACGCGATAAATGTTTACAAAATCATTTATTATGCTTTTTCCACTTAAGTAATACAATTTAATTATTATTTGAATTCATTCTTATATCCACGCCCACAAAAAGGGGCGGGCCAAATAGCATTTTAAAATCCTCTGGGTCTACATGCAGGACTTTGAACTAACTCTGACATAAAAAATGTTTCATTTGTTAAACAAAAATACAAAAAAACGTGCAAAAAAAATTGCAATAAAAGTATAGTCCAGCCAAAAACACACATTTTAATGTACACGTTGGTCTTTATGAGCTATTTAGTGTGCCTAAACATGTTCAGATTGTGTTGGTATGTTCAGAAGAGTTGTTCGGCCTTACCTTGGCTACACTTTTGCCAAATATTGTTAGGAAAAATTTAACAGTCCCTGTAAGTAATACTGGAAAAAGTGAAAAAAAAACATATTTTTTTCCTATGTTTTTTCAAAAAAACTCCAGGAAAAAAATATTTTTTTGGCATAAAATGTTGAAAGAATTTGTTCTGTGGACTGTTAGCCACATTATTGCCAAATATAGTTAAGCCGTAGCACCAAGTCTTATTAAGATTTAGGGCAAAAACTAATGATACCATATTTTGAGGATCCCACTGCTTTTCAGAAACTTTAGAGGCCCATAAAAAGGAATTGGTCACCAATCTGGACAAACCGAGTATAGGGTTTTACTACCTTTTCGTAGTACAATCGAACCTATATAGTCAAGTTCTTGTGTTTTTTTCACTGGTGCACAGTGTTATTAATACTTTTTTTTATAAAACTATTAAAAAAAATTAATAAGAAAATTCTCACAATTATTAGAAAACGATAAAAGAAGTGTAAAAAAAAATAAATTATGAAAGTGTCAAGAAAAACGAAAATATTTGAATTTTAATGTGGCCTACACCTTTTCAATATTATTGGGCAATAATATTGATAATATTTCCAGGCAAGTTAATGAATGGAAAAGAAAAGATTATTTAATGAAGTTTTAATGATATTTAAAACATAATTATTGTTAAAAGTACAAAAAAAAAAAAAATTAATTAATGAAATTGTGAGTGATATAAGTCGAAAGAAAAAACAAATAGGTTGGACAAAACATTTCCTAATTAGTTAAAGTAACAATGAGGTGGAAATTGAAGCATCATATATTATTCATTCATTTGTGGCAACAATCTTGAAATTGTAAGGTGATTGTAATTTTTTTTATCGGACTTCTGGGAAAATTGGGGTCATTGCGTTTAAATTTTCTAAGGATGTTTTTGATGATGAGTTGGATATTTATGGAGTTTGGTTTCATCTCGCTTAGGGGGTGACATTTACTAGAACTTTAAAATGAAATTAAAATAATTTTTGCTTTAAAAATTTTATCTATATAAAAACGTGCGAGATAGGCGGTCAGCGTTGATATTACGGGGGTCGTGTGTAGTAATTAAGAAAATGAATCGAAGAAAAATCGGTATATTTTTTCAGTCTTAAGGTATGACACAAAAATTCCATTTTAATATGTGATGTTTTAAAAGTATTTGGGTCCCGGGCAAGACCGCGTACAAACAGCTAGTTGTATATAAAATGAAATATATCCCAATAAAAATTAAGTAACTCCCAAAAGTAAAAAAGTAAAATATTGTTCGGAGTTATTTCATTTGGAAATAACTCCCCACAAAAATTTTGTAATAATCCCAACGCACTGGGAGTTATTTCATAGTGAAATAAGACCTAATTTGTATGGACAGTTATTTCATTTATTTTTGGGACATATTTCATTTGGGAGTTATTTTTCTGTACCACCTTTCCGAGCTAAGACCGAATTTGGTTTACAAATTTTACCAACACATCTGTTTTTGCAGAAATTGAGGTCAAAGTTAAGAAATTTCTTTTTCTGTCCATTTTTGATGCAACATCAGGACTATAATCACATGTCCGAAATTTAGCCGAACTTCGATGCCGAAGCCAAATACTTGGTATACATTTTAAGAAATTTTTATGAATAATACAGTCATCGCCTTTTGTAGTTACATTTGTAGTCATATCTGCCTACATAATTCGCTTAGTGTAGGAAAACAAACATAAAAATATAAAAAAAGTAATTTTTATCCCACCTTTTACCCAATAAACGTGCAGCTTTGAAGTTACACTTGTTTATTTCTTCTGGCTCTATCGCAGAACCAAATTTAATTAAAATCCACGTAAACCAACCCGCAGACAATACAAATGAAATACAAATTTTTAACCGTCCTAAGCTTTTTTTCAATTAAATTTATACCACGTGTTTGGCCCGAAAAATAAACAATGTGCTCTTCTAAAAAATTTATTTTCGTTGCCTACTTCAGGCGATATGGGCCAAAATAGGTTTTGAGCGAATCTCAAAAACTAATCCTTTAAAATGAATAAGTCTAGGCATACATTTTTCCTCTTACCAAGATATAAATACAGTCCAAAAATTACACTTTTTGTGCTTTTACATAAGAAGAGATGTCGATTTTCGGTATTCGAAAATCGCGGAATTTAGCGAAAACGTACATTAACTTCGATATAAATTAATCAAACTTATAGGCTTTGCTACTACTACTAAATATAATCTTTCAGTTCCATAAAAATCCGACCATAGGTTTTTAAGTTAAGACGATGTTCTTTAGAGGTATCCTATTGAAATCCTGCATATTCTTGGACCGAGTTGTTTTTAAATCTTTAGCTTCAACCTTGTTTTGCGTTGGCTATAAACGGTGTCTTAATATAAATATGTTTTTAAGATTTTTGACAGTTGTGTCCTTTTTACAGAATTTTTTGTCACGAAATTTTAACTTTAACACTTTATTGCTTCCAAAACGTTTACAGCACAGATACATTCACAGAATATTTTTTTAATTTTTTCAACTTTCCATCGAAATAGCTTAATTTCTTATTATAAAACACTCATTTGGCGTATTTATGACCTATTTAAAATACCCCGCCTGGAGGTGCTTTTGCCGGCTAGAGGGTCAAAATTCTATCATATATTAACCATTTTCTTTTCCAGTGATAAGTTAACAGATGTTGAAGACTTTATTGCTAAATCGGTTGAAAAAGAATTGGAAAGTCCTGAGGCCGCTGTAACTCCCGAACAAGATGCTAATGAACAAGAAGTTACCGATAAATTTGAACGTTTGAATTTATTCTTTGAAAAAAATCAACAGGTGCGTTGCAATTATATTATTATAAAGTTGGTAAAGTCAGCAAAAAATTTTGCTGAGTCAGCAAAATATTAGTCAGGAGGGTGCTTGCAAAAAAATTGCTAATGTCAGCAAAATCTTTTGCTGAAAATCAGCGAGCTGATTTTTAGCAACAAAATTAGTAGATTCAGCAAAAGTTTTGCTAAAACTTAGAAATTAAAAAAACCCTTGCTAAAAATTAATAAAATTTTTGCTGAATATTAGTAGACTGAAAAAAACTCAAAAAATTTTTAGAAAAATTATACTTTAGTTAATTAATTTGATGAAAATCTTAAAAAAATATATGGATTCTTTTTAGAATAATTTACAATACGTTACAAATTTTAGTTTTAAACATAAGTTTAGCAAACAATTTGCTGAAAAATAGTATACCTGATTTACAAGAAGTTTTACTAACTTTTCTACTAACTTATTTTTTTGAGTGTAATTTGGTAGATGATTATTAGTGCTGGTCAAAAGAATGAGCAGTGGGTATAGAGTATTTGTCTTTTTTTTGATACTCGATACTTAAAAATAATTACTCGATATTTTCTGAGTTGTATTTTGGACAGAAAAACAATACAAAACTGCGACTTCTCTAAAATAATTAGCATTAAAATACTACAACTCTGCTAGAAAATAAAAAATCTAAGGTGAAAAGTTTAAAGAAAAAAGTTGCAAACTATAAAAAACATTGAATAGCTTGTAAAAAGAGTTTAAAAATATATTTTAAAAGTTTGAATTTTCAAAAAAAGTGAAAATTTTTTTAAAAAATTAAAATAAATTTAAAATTTAAAACCCGTTAAAAGTATCGAGTAGTATTGAGTATCCAAATAAAAATATCGAGTATAGCAAAGTAACCGAGTTTACCTGCACTAATTTTAATTCGTATTTTGAAAAAATTTGAATAAAATTTTGTAAATATAACTTATTTTTTTTGATGTTTTTCAGTCCTCAAATATTCAATATATTTCATAAGAGTAAATTGTCATTCCGAATTATTTTTTTGCTGTTTTCATCTCACACTCATAGAAATATAACTTATTTTTTTTGATGTTTTTCAGTCCTCAAATATTCAATATATTTCATAAGAGTAAATTGTCATTCCGAATTATTTTTTTGCTGTTTTCATCTCACACTCATAGAAATAAATTTGTAAAAATAGCAGCAAAAGTTACTTAAAATTAATTAAAAATGACGTTGCAGAAAAAACTACTAAAAATAACAATTTTTATTTTTCTAAATATTAATAAATTCGAGTTATTTTATTCAAGTTCAATTTTAGTTAATTAAAAATAGCAATTTACTCTGCTAAAATTCGCAAAAACTTTTACTAAATATTTGTAGACTAAAAACAGCAAACAGAAACTGTAATATCAATAGCTTTTTTGCTATATTTACCTTAAATTTAGTAGAACGCAAATAACAGTATTTCTTGCAAAACTCAACAGGAAATTTTGCTAAAAATTTGTAAATTGCTGATTTCAGAAGGGCATATTTTTTGCTTTAAAAAAAAAATCTTAAAAATTATATGATTTTTTTTTTGTCTTCGTAGATTTAACAGATAATTTTAGCAGTTTTTTCTGCAACGTAATTTTTAAATAATTTTCAGTAGTTTTAGCAAAAGTTTTTACAAATTTTTTTCTATCAGTGTACTGATGATTTTAAAAGTTTTTTTTTCTGGAGGTGCCTTTTTAACAAATTTTTAGTAGCTTTTACAGACTTTCTTCCACACTCATATACAAATGTTAGAAGAGAAATTAGTTAAGCGTTTATATTAGGGTATTCAATCGGTTAACCGTTACTCGATTAATCGATGAAATGATGTCGAACAATTGTTCGAGTAATTCGAAATGGCCAATTTCGAGTAAAGAATAACTCGAACAATTTTGGTCGATTAATCGAGTAACTCGAGTAATTTAGAAATATGAACTATTTTAAATTTTTTTAATGTTTTGTATAAAATATTGTGACTGTTATAGTGAATATTTAAATGTTAAGTGTATTTTTATATTAAGTGAGCACTGTTAAAGAAATTATATTACGAAAAACGAAGAACTTAATACGAAAAACTCCGATATCGAAGAAACTTGGATATTTTTTAAAGAAACAAGTTCTAAGACTGGGGTGTTTAAGATTATTGGTGCGGATTTGAGGGTTAAAAGTGGGATCAAACATTATTTTTTTTTTAATTTAAAATTTTTTTTTAAATTTTTTTTAATTTACATATAAATACTATATTTTCAAAAAGGAATTTTTAAATGTCATTTACTAAAAACTTTTTGTTGGTCCCTTTTATGTCGTTGTAACAAGCCAATTTTAGAAGCCCTATATGGAAAGTAATGAAGTTTTCATTAATATGATGAAAATCTTCATTTCATTAATATGAAAAGTTGTTTCAAAACTTCTTTATAATTTTTTTTAGAAAAATTACATATCTCAAAATCCCAAAATGATAGAACAAAATGGACTATTTTTTCGTTTAGTACTAACACACTAATATAACAAAACGGTGTCAAGTCTGAGTGAAATTACAAAACGGATCACCTTACAAATATTTTTATAAAACAGTTTAATACATATTTATGAACCAGTTATATTGAAAGAAAATCAATGAAGATTTCAACATATTTATAAAGAATTTCATTGATATAATAACGCTTTTGCTTTGAGTGTACTGAGACAAAACTGTCGCAATAATAAATGATCTTAGCAAATGTTTTTCTCTTTTAGATATACTTTTTACTAAAATTTTCAATTAATTTGTTAATTTTTATATATGTATATGTTATATTAGTACTAATAAAATATAAAAACTTACAAAAATGTGAGTTTTTGGAAAATAAAATTAAAGTATTAAAATTGTTCGAGTTACTCGAGTTATTCGAGCAATTTTAAAATCTTACTCGCCTACTCGAGTAAATTAAAAACCTCAAAATTGAGTTACTCGATTACTCGAACAAAAGCAAACCCGAGTAAATTGAATACCCTAGTTTATATCCCAATTTACAGTTTACTAATTTTTAGTACAAAAAACCTATTTTAGTTAACATTATTCCTAATCTCATTTTTCAAATTAGAATTTTTTTTTTACAGATTTTCGTGGCTGATTTTAGCAAAATATTTTACTAATTTTTTATAACCCATGTAGGGTAAATCTCAACGGGTTTAAATGTTCAAACAAATTCTTATTTTTAGTAAAAACCTACCCAGCCAGAAATTGCCAATGGTCTGAAAAATCAAGCACTGTCAGAGCACTTTTTGCCAATGATCCAACAAATAAAGTGCTGGCAAAGCACTGATTTACAACGCTCTGCCAACGTTAGTAAAAAGTGCTTTGCCAGTGCTCAATGAACAAAATTTACAACAGTAAAAATAATAAAAGTACTAGCACAGCCCTGGCTTAGAACGCTTTCCCAACATTGGCAAAAAGTGCATTGCCAGTACTTATTTACAAAATTTTCAACCGTTAACTTAATAAAAACAGTGGCACATCCTTGTTCACAAAGCTTTCTCAACGCTGGCCAAAAGTGCTTTGCTAGTGCTGGATTTACTAAATTTACAATCGTTTGTACAAACGAAATTTAATGCATGTACTTGTTTTTAAATAAGTCCTCCCAGCAAAAATGATGCTGACTTTACTGCCTTTTTTTGAGTGTATAATAAGTATTTACTCAAATCGTATTTAAAAACTTTTCTAATCTATACCTCCATAAAATTTAAAATTACAAGAGTGGAAAAATTCAAAACTAAATTGCAATTTATGATTTGAAGTTAATAATATTAAGGTCTCCTATTATAGTTAGCACAAAGTATAGTTTTTGTACTAAAATTTTACTTAAGATTTTTTTTTTCAAATTTCTTTCTTTAGTAAAATTGTAGTAAAAAAATCGTGCTAACTTATCACAAAAATAATTTGATAAAAAAAATATTCTGCTATTTTGTAATTAACTTAGCTGAAGCAAGCCTATTGTTATTTCTGTTCAAATTACCAAAATCATTCAATAAGAAATAATACAACTCTTTACTGAAGTGAATTACTAAGTAGGACTTTATTGTTTGTTTTTAATTTTGGTACTGGCAAAGCGCTTATTGCCAGTGCTTTGCCAATGTTTTAAGAAAGAAACGGCCAAGCCCTGGCCGGTGTTATCATTTTGGTGTTGGCAAAGCACCTTAATCTTCAGATATCCAACGCTCTGCCAACACTCATACCACCGTTGAAAGCACTGGGCCAATGCTTTGCCGTTCGAATTTTTCTGGCTAGGTAGATTTCCAATATGGATTTGCAAAAATTTTTTTTGTAAATGGTCCGCCAAATAACTTTCTTTTTTTTTGAACTCCTGAACCAATTGGGCTTTGTATGGCGTCATACCAAGGTCTTTATGCAAAATTCGTCTCAATGATGTCTCCGAAATGTTCAATTGTTGAGAACGACGGTGAATTGATGTTGATGGCGCTTCACGCACACTTTCTGCCACAGCAGCAATATTCTCGGGTGTACGCACTGTTTTTGGCTTTTCACATTTCGGTTTATCGATGAGGATGCCAGTTTTTTTCACTTTTTTTTTACAAGATAACGGACATACGGACCATATTCGTTCAGCGGAAGGATAAAACTAATTATCTGTCAAATCAGACATGAGCTAAGTGTTACCATTCACGAAATAAGCACTAGTTGAAAAAAAAAAAACGTTAGATGGCGGACCCGATATAATTTTATATACTATTTTCAATTTACTAACAATTTTAAAAACGTTTTGCTAAATTTTGCTGCTCTCCTAAAAATAGTAACATTTTCTGTAAAATTACAGATTTATCGGTAACTTTTATAGACTTTTTTAATTAAAGTATAAAGTTCAAACAATTAAGATCAATTTTAAACTTTCTGCCGTTAACTTTAGGTAAATCCCGATGATATGTTAACACGCCAGGAATATTTACGACAACAACGTGATAAAATTATAGAGATTAAAAAGAAGACACGAGCCAAACAATTACAAGAAACTGTTGCCAAGTCCCTAACAACGGCATCTACATCATCCAATGCCAGACCCACATCGGCTCAGGTGGCACAAAAACTCTTGGAAACCGTATCAAAACCAAAAGTAGCTTTGCAGAATTCGGAAGATCCTGAAATGAATACTGCTTTGCAGTTGAGAAAAACTCTGGCTAAACGTTTAAAGGCAGAAGTAGTGGAACACAATTAAAACGAATGAATTAGCTTTCAACTGATATATATATATATATATATATATAAATTAAATTTTATTTATAAAGTGCTATATAATTTTTTAACAATAATTTTAAAATACATATATCTTTTGTTATGTTAAATAGTTCAAAAGCTTAAAAAAAAAATGGCTTTTAAGAAAATTATAAACGCGCTTAAAATGAGCAAAAAATTTATGTTAGTAACTCTCGGATTATAAATGACTAGTTTCTAAACGAAAATAAGATTTTTTTTTTTTTTTTTTGGCAACTCAAATATTTTAAAATAATTTTAAATAATAAAAAACCTTAATGTTCTATAAAACTTTTTCTTTGTGCTGTATTTTTGGTAAGTCCAGGGATTTTCAAACTGGTATACGATCTCTTAAATACGACATTATGGCATCGGTTCCTCTTTCCAGTGTTTGATGGCGCGGTAATTTAAATGGATTTCCCATAATATTTAAGGTACTGTAATTTAAAATACATTAGAATATTTATTTTTATTTTTATTGATTTTTTTAAATTTATATATTTACGTTATATTTTTTAAATTTCCTAATATGGGTGGCACTTGTTCAATATCATTGTTTCTTAAATCCAATGTAGCTAAACGTTTTAATGCCCCCAAACCACTATTGGTAGCATCAATATATTTAATGTGATTGTCACGTGCCAAAAGAATTTCCAAACCTTGTAATTCATAAACGCTCTTTGGTATATGTTCAAATCTACAAAAGAAATAATTTTAGAAATAAATTATTTTTAAATATATCGCACTTGATCAACAAGAGGGTATTAACCCAAAACTTTTAAAATATCACTTTTTTCAAGAAATCAACTAACAACATCAATATCTATCTATTGTAAAAATTTCAACGTATTCCGATTACTCTTTCATCTCGAAAACCACTTTTGAGACCATTTTCATGATAATGTATTGATTACCTTTATTTTAGCAAAAAGGTATTATTTCGAGTTAATACAAAAGTTCAAATAGAAATGAATCGTATATTTTCATAAAAAAGGTATTGGCAGCGATTCCTATTCTCACTTTCACCATTCACCTCAGTTTTTTACTATCATTTTTTCTCAAATAATACAAATATATAAATTTTTTATTGTCCAATCGTCTTTACAATCAACAAACATATAAAAATCTGAAAACAAAATTGAGCAAATAATTAGCACACGGGAAAGAATGAGATTCGAAAATTGAGGTGAATGGTGAAAGTAAGAATAAGAATCGGTACCATTATTTTGATTTGAGCCTTTAATGTTAAAAATAATCAAACTGTTTTATTTATATTTGGTTGTATTTTGAGTTGATACTGTTTTGTTGATAAAATTTGTTTTATTCCATAAATTTAAATCAATAACATTTCAAAAAAATGGTATTAACTCAAAAAACAGATTTTTTTTTTGCAATGAGTGGTAAAATTTAAAACAAAAACAATGTATATATATTTTCAAATGGAATTTGCTTATTATGATATGTTTGAATTTTTAAATTCTGTTAAAATGTGGCCATAAACAGTTTTTTGACTCTACTGAAAATTTTAAAATTTTGTGTTAATACCCTCTTGTTGATCAAGTGCGATATATGTTTTATTGAAATTTAATTTTGTCCCTACATAGACAAATTAAAATTTTTGAACGAGAATTATGTTGGCAAATCAACTGAAAAAAAACTTCAAATCATATTATTAATCAAAACTACAATTAAAAATTTCCAGTTTACAAACAATTACAACTTTCCCGGTGAATCTATTTCAATTAAGATCATAATTTATGTCCACCCTCTTGTACAATTTTGCAAATAGAAATGACTAAAAAGGACAGTCAAAATAACTACAACTGTAATAAAAAAAGTCAATCTATTTTTCATGAAAACTACTAAAAATGTAGTAATTTTGACCTTCTCAAAAAACAACTACTAATGTGATAAAAATAACCTTTAAAAACGTTCAAAATAACTAAAAATTACAGTTGAAATGAACACAAATGTAGTCAAAAAGCCGATGACTGTATTTGTCATACAAATTACTAAGCATGTAGTCATTTTTAACTATTGATAAAACAACTACACTTGTAGTAAAAATGACTAACGAAGCGGTCAAAAATAACTAACTTTAAATGAAAGCATATACAGTAGAACTCGCTTAAGACGAACTCGGTTAAGACGAACCTCGGTTAATACGAACTAATTTAAAAGTCCCGACGTTTTGGCAACAATTTTCATATAAAATATATCTTCTAATACGAACTCGGTTAATACGAACCCTCGGTTATTACGAACTGTTTTAAGCAGTCCCAAAAACTCGTTTTCATACAAATTAATGGGAAAGACGTAATATGAAATTCATATCAGTGGATGGATGACTTTCTAGATATAGATGCTAATGTTTTGACGTCACATACTTTATCAGGTGAAAAAATATTGGAAATTGTTAATCCTGCCGATATTGAAAATTTGTCAAGTGATATATTCGAACAAAATCGTGTGCCGAAGAAGCTGACAATCATATGTTGATAATAGAAAAACTTATAACGAATGAAATCGTTAATTCAGTCATTTAGAAAAAAATAACAGATTTTTTTTTTTTAAATGAAGAATTTTAATTGAATTTTTAATTGTGAATGCATGAAATGCTAATGTTATTTTTTATTTTTTATTTGTGTAAAAATCTTGTTTTTGTTTTAATAAATATATATTTTTTATCGTTAAAAAAAACCCCGCTTAATACGATCCTCGCTTAAGACGAACTAATTTTTTTGGTCCCTCGGAAGGCGTCTTAACCGGGTTTTACTGTACTATAAAAACGAGAAACAAAACAATAAAAAACAGTGAACATAAAAAGACTACAAAAATAATAATGGAGAAATGCTATTTTTAGCAAAATATCAACATAAGAGTTTGCAAATAATCGAGGATTTAATTAATCGCGACTACGATTATACTATATGCCGTTATCACGAATAATCGCAGTATTTTTAATTCAACGCAATTCCTACAAACTATTTTTAAAAAAGTATAAATTCAGCATTTGGGTGATATTTGATTTTTTAACTTTGCTCTTTAACGTTTGGAATTTGACTTCGCATTTTAAATTGGATGTAGGAAATACAAATTTGTATTGTATTTAAAAGAAAAAAAATATATTTTTCAAATTAAAAAAATTAAAAGTTAAATTCCGAAAAAATAATTGTTATACACAGTAGTTACAATTACAATTTATGTAGTCGTTTTATGTTCATTGTTTTTGACCGCGTTGTTAGTCGTTTTTACTACTATTGTAGTTGTTTTATCAATAGTTAAAAATTACTGCATGATTAATCATTTCTATGATAAATACAGTCATCGCCTTTTTGGCTACATTTGTAGTCAGTTTAAAAGTCACTTTTAGTAATTTCTACCTTCTTAATTTTCTGAGTGTAAGTAACATCGTCAACACGATAGCAATTTGTTCAAAACAATACCTAAAGATTTCTACGCGAGTTAGTCAAATTTGACAACCTGTAAGTTCTAAAACAGGCTGTCTGAATCAAAATATTTCGAAAGATTAACACCTCAATTTCCAATTAAATATATAACGATCGGATCATTAATTGAGAAGTTATACTATATTTATAACCACTGTGCGACGCCAGTGATGAATTTTCCATTTTTTTGTTTAGGGCCAAATTGACCCTTTTAAATGGCCAAACTATCTTTGACAGGGGGGAAAAAAATGTTGGAATAAATTTCATCATTGGCTTTTTATTTTAATAAAAATATTAGTAATATAGTACTTTAGAGTGCATCATCTGAAGGCCATATAAAAAATGCAAGATAAACCCCTCTGGAAATAAAGAGCAAAATGTTTTATGCAAACTCCTCAATTATTTCCGCTGCTACGATAACATCATGTGATATATTTTTTTAAAATCCTCAAAAAACACAATTGTTTGTGAATTAAAAATTAGTTACGACACTTCTTGTGAAAAATTTTGTCAAATATAAAAAAATATAAAAAAATTCTATTGTTTAAAAAAATTTTAAACCCAAACCGGGTTCGAGATAAAACAAATTTGTATGCTATTTTTAATACGATTTTTATAAAAAAAAATTCCCGTTCTCATTTTGAATACATCTTTGGAAAGGTTTTGATATGCATTTTGATTCAATAATAATGTTTTCTAGATTCTCCAAAGAACTCGAAAATTCTAGTGCCTAGAGTTTTTTTACCGTAACGAGTAAACTAGACACTTTGACGAATAATACCTTGTATAAAAATTGCAAAACCGTTGAATATTTCCTGAACTATTTCAAAGATGTAATAAAATGAAAAACGTTTAATTTTTTACAAAAATCGCATAAAAGTCATTCACAACATTCCATAAAAATATTATTATCTCGAACTGAGAAGCTAAACTGAACGGTTTAACGTAGTTAGTTGAATTTTGAACTGGAAGGGCCAAAGTAGATAAGAAAGTACCACAGGGCCATTAAGAATTCAAAGTTCCACAAACGGCACTATTGTGCCACATTTACTTTTAGTTTCTTCTATTTTTAGCTTAAATTAATTTTGTGAACAAAACTAGTAAGAATCTCTTATAAAAACAATACATACAATAACGTCCAAATTCATAGACAATTTGCTAAATTTTTATAACAGTTTTTAAGTCAAATTTGCATGAGAAACTAAGACAAATTTCACTTATAAAACTGTTATAATCATCATTACATGCCTTTTGTTAGAAGCTAAAGGCCAAGCAACAACAGCGAGTAGGATTTTTGTTTTGTATGGTATTTTTTTATTGCATGCTAAGACATGGTGTTATTTTTTTTTTTATTTAGCTGTTGTTGTTATTATAGTGAGTATTTTGTATTGAAAGTATCACAAGTTCGTTGTTGCGATATGTATTAGTAAACATCGTTTAAACGGGTAAACTTAATATTGTTGTGTTAGTACAGTGTACTAAGTACACCGACAACACTATTATGAATGCATCATCTTATGAGCATTTCTTTCTATAGTAAATGACTCTCTCACTATTTCTTTGCCATTTAGTTTATCGTGATCGTTTGTATTGAAAGCATCACAAATACGGTGTCGCGGTTTTATTTAGTGCAAAATAAAGAAAATTATGGTATTTTATATTAAAAAAAATTAATAAAAATATAATTTAATATATAATAAATAATATGATATAAAAATAAAAGCGCGAGTTATAAATCTAATATGATAATTTTAATTGTTTTATAAAAGCAAATTTGTGATGCTGAATTGTTTGTTAGCGGAAAATGTTAATAACGTGTTAGTGTGTTTGTGTACGTAAAGAGTACGAGTAGCAACAACAAGTGAATATATAAAAAATAATAAAAGAGTAAAAAAAATGTAGTAGAAGCTAATTCAGTAAAATATAAAATTAAAATTTTTTTCAATGGCTTGTAAATATTTTAATAAAAAGTGTGTTTAGTGTTTTTGTTAAAATTGTTAAAAGTTAAAATCAAAATTTTTTAACATAGCAGTTCAAAGAAAAATTTGGTAAGTAATAAAATCGCTTAAAAGTTTTTTTTAAACCCCTACAATTGGAATCCAAAAAGGCTCATAAAAGAGCGCTGATACTGGTTTAAAGTTCGCTCTACACCGAGAGAATTATTTGCATAATGTCAATGAATTTTTGCATTAGATCAATGAAGGGCAAAATTGCACTTTATGGGGCATTCCTCCAATTTAAAAAACAAAAAATTAAATATGACCCCTCGGGAATTAAAAAAGAAATTTTTTTTTCTATCTTCCGGAAGATTCAAGTCCTCAAGATTTTTAAAATTATATTATTTTTATGACTTATGATACATAGCGCCCTCTAGAGCTATTTTAAGTACAAAAATGGAAAGTGTTTTTGAGTGCTTTTTTTTTTGGTTATTTTTGTAAATTTACTGTTAAAATAATGAAGTTTACATGGAAAAATATGAGTTTTTAGTTGCTATTGTTGGCATTATGCAGTGATTGCAGCGGGGTGGTGATAGTACAAAATTAATTGGCCTAGGGGGTCCGTCCAAAGCCGGATTCGCTGCGGAAAGTTTTTCCGTTTTTGTTTTAATTTCAATGTTTTTGTAGGTGTTTTCGAAAATAGCGGCGCCAACAAAAATTTTTATTTTTTTGAAAATTGCCCCATTTTTAATAAAAATAATATAATTTTTGACATCCTGATGAAAATTTCCTTCATTATAGAACCCACACATATATGTTACTACGCGTACTGGTTTTTGGACCCTGGGACCCCAGGGGCCCGGCCCCCTTAACCGATGATAGAAAAAATTTTTTTTTTGATTCTGGAGGGGACCGCCTACTTTGTTAGGAACGCCCCATAAAGTGAATTTTAACCAAAATTTCATACACCTAATAAAAAAGTTTCATTAAAAATAGTATCATTAATATTATGAAGCTTTTTCATAAACCCTAAGCTCATAAGCTCACAAGTATAATCGTAGGTCTGAAATTATTAATTATATAGAAAACTTTCACAAGTGAATGATTGTGAAATGTAATTGACGTCGCCCAAGTCTGATCCACATATCAGAAGCTTTTATCGCAGGTCGCCTAGGGTTAAGAAATCCTATTTTTCTTAAATTTCGCACCATAAAACTATTTGACCTAGTATATTTTTTAAAATTAATTTTAATTTTTTGTCCACACATCAGAAGCTTTTTGCGCAGATCGCCAAGGGTTAAGAAATCCCATTTTTCTTAAATTTCGCACTACAAAACTATTAGACCTAGTGCTAAAACAATCAAAGCATTAACTAAAGAAAATCTAAAGTTAAAGTTCGTTGAATATGCAATATTTGAAGCCCTTCATATTTCGCCATCTTTTATATATACTATATCACCTTTTCAAATAAAGGAACACAATAATAGAAGAATCTAGCTTCACTTAAAAAAGACCAGAGCCTTTAGTTGTAATTGAACCCACGGTCCCAGCACTTAGTTGGCATATTCTCAACAACTAATGTATATTTTTTAATATTAAGTTCGTTGTGTACCTTATAAAACATTAAACTTAATATTTTAACCAATTATTTTAAAAATGGTATGAGTCCACTTGTTTTAAAATTATATATAAAGGGGTCTGCAAAGTCAACTTTGGAACAATCACACATTTAATATGAGGACATACAAATTATTTACACTTTAAAAAAAATTACACATTTATTGCGAAAAAGTATTTTTCTGTAAAGAATGGATTTATAAATTTCAGCAATATTTAAAATGTTCACAAATAATAAATTTTGTGCTGTGAATAGAAGCCACAGATAATGATGAAACCCCATTATTAACTGAACTTTTTTGCTTAGGTAGTAACTTAGATCAAAATAACGCTGCAGGAAAATGTGCTAAAATCAACAGATTTTTTGCTAAGAATTAGTAAGATAAGAATAGAAAATATAATCGTGTAGTAACGGTATTAGTAATTTTCACTATGGGGAAATGTAAAATAACTATTTTTGACAGTCATTAAAAAAAAAATAACTAACCAAAAATACAATATTTTAGAAACAGCTGTTTTGCATAGTTATTTAGATAACTTCTCAAAAAGCTGCAGACAATAATGAAATGCATAAAATGCATGAAATGTATAAGTATGTTTTAAATATTTGTATAGTTATATTAATTTTTTGATTCCAGAAAATAGTAAACAAATTGAAAAGCCTCAAAACTATTAATAATATTAAAAAACTGGTCAAAGATTTTATGAAGAATGTTTAAGTGACAATACAGAGAGTCGAATTTAAAACATACAATTCCTTAACCGTAGAAAATCATACTTATTTTTGTTGCGTAAATATCATGCGGCATGTGTAGTCTATTCGACGAAGAATGAACTTCCAGGGTTAAATATAGTATATTAAATACTTTCTAGGTTCTTCGAATTGACTTAAGCAAGTTTAATACAACAATAATTGAAATATGTAGTAATATTTAAATAAAGGGTCCGCCATCTAACTTATTTTTTCCAACTAGTGCTTATTTCGTGAATGGTAACACTTAGCTCATGTCTGATTTGACAGATATTAGTTTTATCCTTCCGCTGAACGAATATGGTTGTGTATACGCTTGAACAACGCTGGGAAATATTGCGACATTACTTTGAAAATCATGGTAATGTTGCAGAATGTGTGCGAAAATTGCGCACGGATTTTGGAAGAAGAGAAGCACCGTCAGCTCCGTATGTTCGTTATCTTGTAAAAAAAGTGAAAGAAACTGGCATCCTCATCGATAAATCAAAGCGTGAAAAGCCAAAAACAGTGCGTACACCCGAGAATATTGCTGCTGTGGCAGAAAGTGTGCGTGAAGCGCCATCAACATCAATTCACCGTCGTTCTCAACAATTGAACATTTCGGAGACATCATTGAGACGAATTTTGCATAAAGACCTTGGTATGACGCCATACAAAGTCCAATTGGTTCAGGAGTTGAAGCCTACTGACCATCCAATGCGTTTTCGCTTCGCTAAGTGGGCGCTAAGTGGGAAGATCGCATTATCAGCCGCAGAGCTGATGTCGTTTGGCCACCTCGGAGCTGCGACACCGTTGGACTATTATTTGTGGGGTGCCGTCAAAGATAAGTGTTACGCCAACAAGCCAGAGACAATTGACGCTTTGAAGGACAATATTCGTGAAGCCATTGGTGAAATACAGCTGCCCACAATCGATGTGCTTAAAAATTGGACCGATCGTGTAGGCTACTGCATGGCCAGACGAGGAAGCCATTTGAATGAAATTATTTTCCATTATTAACCGGAAGGATTGTACTTTCAAATAAAAAAGAAATTTGAGAAAATATTCAGTAGTTATTTGGCGGACCCTTTAGTTGTTTTTTTGATTGGTTTGACAGTCATATTTATTAATATTGCAGTTGTTTTTTTAGTAGTTAATAATAACTACAATGAAGAGTAATTTTTATGACAAATGTAATCATCGTCTTTTAAATTACATTTGTAGTTTTTTTACGTGTAATTTTTAGTCGTTTTTACCTTCTTAATTCCCTGAGTGTATAAAAAGATATTTCAGAGTTTTTTTCAGCTTTAGCCAACTTACCGATTATTTGATATATTAAGTTCTCTCAAAGTATTTATTACTCCCATTTCTGGGGGTAAATCTGTCAGATTATTGCATGATAAATCAATCAATGTTAAACGGGTAAATTGTGAAATAAAGGGAGGTACGCAATTGATAAGATTGTTTGCAAACACCAATTCTGAACAGCATTCTTTCATTTCTACCAAACTATAAAGATATTGAAAACATTTCAAAAGTGATCTTTAATATTATTTATAAAACTACTAACCCTTCAGGCAATGTAGAAAAACGATTTCGCGAAAAATCGACAATATTTACATTTTCTTTATGAGCTTCCTCAAAAACTTCATTCGGAACTTCTGTTAAATTTTGCATAGTTACGGTAAGACAATGGGTTTTGCGGAGTTTATATCTAAGAAAAAAAAAAGAAATCATTGAGATAATAGCAAATTATAAAATTCTTGCTAATTTCAATAGCATACTTATCGGGAAATATAGAATTTTCTTCAACCAAGGTAGGTGGTCTACGAGGACTATTTAAACCATCGCCGCCCATGTTGGAATTATCAGTAATTGATGATGAAGAGGATTTTATTGTAGCTTCTAGACCAGCAGCACGATCTCTTAAAGTTTTCAATATTCTAACAGTACCACACTGTAAGATATCACGTCGTATAGACTTTATGGGATTACCTTCCACCTGTAAACTAACCAAATGAGCCAAAGATGATAGAGAATATGGTAAATTATTTATAGAATTATTTGAAATATCCAAACGTATAAGACTTTGCAATAGGGCAATTTCATCGGGTATTTGAGAAATTTTATTATCACGTAAATCGAATATTTTTAAATGTGGCAACTTTGAGCATAATTTCTTGGGTATTTTCTGAAATAATAAAATAAAAAACCAAAAATTAAACTCAAAAATGTCACAGTATTTTTTAAACCCAATAAACACAAACCTCTATGAAATTATTGGATACATGCAACTCTTGTAAATCGCAACCATCAAAATCAGGCAGCTCTCTGATATCATTATGTTGTACATATAGACA
Source organism: Delia radicum (assembly GCA_021234595.1). NCBI lineage: Eukaryota > Metazoa > Arthropoda > Insecta > Diptera > Anthomyiidae > Delia > Delia radicum. The sequence continues at coordinate 235,683,631 of CM037851.1, forward strand.
CTGGAGTTTACGTAAACTACCCATATCCTCGGGCAAGGCAATTAAATCATTATGCATTAAGTCCAATTTTTGCAAAGCTAAAACGGTTGATTGAATTTAAATTTTGGTTATAAATGTTAAAAATTAAATATGATTGCATTTAGTATATATTGCAATAACTTACAACGCATATTGACCAAATCGTTTGGCAATTCTTTAATATGATTATAGGCTAGTAAAAGCGTTGTTAGACGCACCAAAAAACCAATACCACCCGGTAATTCAGTTAGTTCATTATTTGATATATCCTTTAATTTTATGGAAATAAAATAATGTTAGATTTTGAAATACATGTGTTAGATTATGATAATATGATTAAAATGTTAAAATTTTATCAAGTTAAGCGTAGCGTAGATTTTGATAAAAATCTAAACTCAGATTAGATTAGCCATTCTTTGGCACCGGGTGAAAAATTTGACCTTCTTTGAACAAATTTAAAAAATTAACTGTCTTAATTTCAGATCGATTTCTTATGGCTGATTTTAAAATTTTATTTATTTTATTTTTCTAATAAATCGTCAAAATCAGCGAAATTTCCATTTTTTCTTTGATATTTCTTTTTTAAAAAATTTAAAAATTGTGGGATATAAGCACACACCGGATAACGTTTTATTTTTGGCTTTAACAAAAATAAATAACCTGCCAACAAACAAGCTCCAACATGAGTCAGAATTGATCTCAAAATATATCATTAAAATTAAAAAATTTTGTATGAAAGTGGTTCATCCAAAAGAGCCTACCTTTTTGATTCAAAAATAATTCAGAAAAGATATCGCACTTGATCAACAAGAGGGTATTAATTATTATTTTAAAATTTTCAGTCGAGTCAAAAAACTGTTTATGGCCACATTTTAACAGAATTTAAAAATTCAAACATATCATAATAAGCAAATTACATTTGAAAACAAAGTCCCCTGAAGATTTCCTTGGGCAGGAATGAAATCCGGATAGGGAAACGCCTACATCAGATTGTTTTTCACAATTTGTTAAATAAGTTTTGGGACTTTAGCACATTTAATTACTATAAATATATATATTGTTTTTGTTTTAAATTTTACCACTTATTGCAAAAAAAAATGAATTTTTTGAGTTAATACCATTTTTTTTTGAAATTTTATCGATTTAAATTTATGGAATAAAACAAATTTTATCAACAAAACAGTATCAACTCAAAATACAACCAAATATAAATAAAACAGTTTGATTATTTTTAAAATAAATAAAGGCTCAAATCAAAATAATACCTTTTTTATGAAAATATACGATTCATTTCTATTTGAACTTTTGTATTAACTTGAAATAATACATTTTTGTTGAAATAAAGGTAATCACTACATTATCATGAAAATGGTCTCAAGTCTTTTTCGAGATGAAAGAGTAATCGGAATACGTTGAAGTTTTTACAATAGATAGATATTAATGTTGTTAGTTGATTTCTTGAAAAAAGAGATATTTTAAAAATTTTGAGTTAATACCCTCTTGTTGATCGAGTGCGATATATAAAAAAAATCTATATATAATCAATTAATCTATATAAACAATTTTGGAGCCTTTTTTGAATTGTTCACAAAATATTCAATTTTAATTACATTTCTGAGTCATTTCTGAACCATTTTTTAGATTAAAATATTTTTTTTTTTTTTTAATTTTTGTGTCTTTTATGATTCTTTTTGGAAGGCTCCTATTTTCGTCCATAAAATTTTGAAATTTAAAAAATATGTGTTCTATTTGATTCAATTTCGACTTATAGAATAGGAACCCTCAAAAAGTATCCAAATTTTGCATGCTGGGTATATTTATTTTTTTTTTTTCAACTGTACACTCATAAAAAATGTTGGTAGAAAAATTAGTAAATCTGTTAGTAATCCAATTTTGCAAGTTTTAAACTAATTTTTTGTTTTTTTTTTCACTTTAATTTATTATTTCTCTACATTGTCTTATCAGTGGATAAGAAGAACTTTCAATTTTGTCAAAATACTTATTATTAATTTTTGTTATGAAATCAATAATTTTTTCGTAACCAGTTTCTTCATGAATGAGGTGTGTTGGGTATCTCCAGTGTTTATTATTTATCATTTTCAGACATTTATTTTGAATAACTTGCAAACGTTTAAGGTGACAGTTAGCAGCAGTACTCCAAATGGGACACGCGTACGCTAATATTGGTCTTATGACACTTTTGAAAAGTAGATTTTTGTGTTTTTGCGTTCAGATATGAACGTCTGTTTAGTAATGGCCATAGAGCTCTAAAATATTTTATTGCTTTTTGGCACACTTCGCTAATATGTTGCTTAAATGTGAGTTTTTTGTCTAAAACAACACCAAGATATTTAACATCGTTGAGTATTGAAAATGAAAATTATTCAGGCCATACTCTATATTTCTTCATTAGGATATTGTCCTAACAAATAATCTATAGAGTTTTTGAGTTGAGTATATTTATGGTATAATTTCCAATTGATAGTTGACGACTTGGAAATCTTTTGGAAGATTTGGTGAAGGGAGAAATGATTGCTTGAGTTTTGTTTGGATTAATTTTGATTTTCCACTTTTGAAAATATTTATTGCAGTTTAGAAGTCCCATTTCCATTTTTTTGAGAAGTGTACTGGCAAATTTGCTTGAGGAGATTAATGCAGTATCATCGGCGTATTAAGCAATTTTCATATATTTGGGGACTTTAAAATCTGACGTATATATCGAGTAGAGCAATGGTGATGAAACTGATCCTTGTGGTTTCCACTTTTGAAAATATTTATTGCAGTTTAGAAGTCCCATTTCCATTTTTTTGAGAAGTGTACTGGCAAATTTGCTTGAGGAGATTAATGCAGTATCATCGGCGTATTAAGCAATTTTCATATATTTGGGGACTTTAAAATCTGACGTATATATCGAGTAGAGCAATGGTGATGAAACTGATCCTTGTGGTAACCCTGTTGAAATAGTTTTTGAAGATGATGTTTCCTTATTAATGGCAACCTTAAAGGTTCTGTCTTCAATGAAATCGGCAATAATTTTGCAAAAATATTTTGGAGTATTTGTAACTAAAAGCTTGTACAACAGGCCATTATGCCATACAGTGTCAAATGCTTTTTCGATATCTAGCAGAATAAGGCCTGTTGATCGTTTATTGTATTTATTCCTAGTAATTTGATTTTTTATTCTGTTTATTTGGTGAGTGGTACTATGCTCTTTTTTTAATCCAAATTGTTTATTAGCTACAACAGAATTAGTAGAAACGAACTCATTAAGACGATAATGCAGTATTTTTTCGAATATTTTACCTATATTGCTTAAAAGACTGATAGGTAGATAGCTGCTAGGGTTATTTTTTGACTTGTTAGGTTTGCTGACTTTGGCATTTTGAAAATGCTTTGGAAAGTAGTTGAGTTTGATGCAGCTATTAAATATTGTTACCAGTAATTTTAAGGCTTTGATTGGTGGTTTCTTTAAAAGCAGGCTGGGAACATTGTCGAAACCAGGGGATTTAGAAACTTTTAATGATGATACAATATTTGTTACTTCTTCAAGCGTTGTGAAAATGGCAGATTCTGAACATGGGTTCTCCTTTTTAAAGTTGTTTATCTTCGAATTAATCAATTTATCATTGGAGTGTTTGTAGCTGAAAGTGAGATTGTTCGCTTGAACAAAAGTGTTGGCCAGTATTTCTGCTTTCTCATTGTTGGAAGTTATTTTATTATTTTCAAAGTTTAAGGGAGGGATTTGGTTTTTGCCTTTACCACGCAAGCATCTACTTATTTTCCAAAATGATTTATCGCCTGGCTTCAATTTGGATACTAATTGGCACAATTTTCTGTTACGTTCTGTTAGGTTACTTAAAAACTTTATATACTGATTGTATAAGTTTTTCTCTTCAACGATATAAGTACTTTGAAGTTTCCTTTTGTAGCTTCTTCTTAGTTTTATATATTTAACGATGTTTTCTGGCAATACATAATTATTTTGAAGAGTTACTTTTGGTGTTGATAAATTTCTTGCTTCTAAAATAATGTTGACTACTTTTTCAACTTCATGATCAATTGCTATCTTTGAATTGTATAACTAATTTTTTGTTGAAATTGAGATTTTAGTTAAAAATTTTGCTATTTTGACTTGATGAAATACTAAATTTTTAACTTAACTTTGCTGAATTTACTAAAGTCTAAAAATATTATTTTAAAAATCAAAACCAGTAGAAGTCGTTGTATTGCGGTGTTTGCATTTTAGTATTGGTGTATTCTTTTATATTGTGTCAGTATAAAATAGACAAGTGAAGTAAACACGTCGTATTAGAAAAATATTTAGAAACCTTTATAAAAATAGTTTTATTACAAACTAATAAAAATAAAATAAAAAAGGGAAATATATTTTTCTACATTATAGGAACATAATTTGCAATTAGTGGTATTGTTGATACCACAAATCGTACGGGTTTGCCGCAATGTACGCCATGGAAGGATTTACCGCTCTGTGCATTAATGTTTCTGTGCAAGTTTTTTCCTTAACACTCGCGAAATTATTTCCGACTTTAATTGTAAAAATATTATAATATTTTTAAGCTTTGTTATTTATTTTTTTCAGTTTTTCTAAAATATAAATATATAGCTTTCTAAAATCAAAAAATTTATTTGAACAAAAATGTTTGTTTTTTTTGAAGACAGTTACAATTTTCATTAAAGCTATGAAGAAATTTATTACTGAAGTGAAAATAATTCTCTCAGTGTAAATCCCTGATTTAAACTATAATAACAGATAAAATTAGTTCAACTAAATTGGAACCCGTTTTGCATACTTTTGTACTAACTTTTTTTTATGAGTGTACGATAAAAAATTAACATTTTCATTTGTATTAGTATCAGCTAATGGTAATGAAAAATTTCCATGTATGTATACGACTAAATACTAAGACTTTTACTTAAAAAAGCCTTTAAAATCTATATCTCTAAATTCTTAAAACTTTCAGATCTTCAAAATCATTTTAAGATCTTCAAGACACAATAAAGTTTAAATAGGCAGGTTTTGTTAAAATAAAAAAAAAAGTAATACATATAATAAAGCATAATTAAATAGTATATGATTTTTATGAAAATGAACAATAAAAAATTATAAAAATTATAAAATTTATTAATTTTCTTAACTTACCAAAACTTCGAGCATATGTAAATCACTAATGTCTGGATTTAGTTCCGTTAATTTATTATAAGATAAATTCAAGTAACGCAAGTCAGGTAAAGTAAAAAATTCAGGAGGCAAATCTTTAATATTATTGCGGCTCAAATTCAAACGAGCCAATTTTTCCAGTTTTCCAATTTCTTTGGGCAATGAAGTTAAACCGTTATCGTAAAGCTAGTGAGTAAAAATGATAATTATATTGAAGAGAGAATTTTTTTGGACGAAAAATAATGAAAATTTTCAGTAAATCAATGAAAAACTTAATATTTTTTATGAAATCTGTTTTTTTAATGAAACTTTTTCATTTAGTATATGAAATTTTTAATAAATAAAATTGTATCTTTCATACAATTTAATGAAAACTTGCGTTAACTTAATGAAAAGTTTCAATGAACGAATTTCAGCGATTCGATGCAAAAATTTATTACAATCATGTAGATCAACGGTTCCCAAATGGGGGTCCGTAGGGTTATTGCAAGGAAAGCGAAGAGCTTCAACCAAAATGAATGTTTAAAACAAATTAAAAAAATTTTACAATATTTTTTACAATTTTGTTAAAATCTCAAATTTTTTATTAAATACCACTACTCGACAGCCAAAACGTAAGTAAAAAAACGTAGTAAAATAGATATATTTTAATAAACCTACACTCATAATATTTTTCCGTAAAGAATACTGAATAATATACATTAATTTAAATAAAAATCTGTTTAAAAAAGTGTGTAAGTAACACAGAGAAAAATTTAGCTATTTGCCAACTAAAATTAGGTTACTACGACTCAAGTTAGATTATTACGAAATTCAGTCGGTTGACACAACTTAACGTTAGTTTCCACAACAATGTTCGGTTAATTCAACTGAATTTTAGTTGCACTACCCACAATATTCAGAAATATAATGTAAATATCATTGTACTAACTGAATTTATAAGTTGTTACCATTTAAATACACTTTTTAATTCGGTTGGCACTTTATTTCTCTGTGTGTACTTTTCGTTTAAAACAATTGTATTTTTTTAGTTTATTTTCAACTGTTAAAAAATTAGTTGACAAAATCGGTAAAAACAATAGATTTTTTTTTTGTTTATTTCAATATAATATAACTACTTTTTGTTTTAAATAGAAAATTTTAACTGAATATTTTAACTAATACCGAAAGTTCGGTTTTTTGTGTATTTTGTTTATTGAATAACAGACAGAAAAGTTAAAAACCCGAATAAAAACGTTTGTATATTAATACATTATTTTATATAGACTTATATGGTTTTGCCTGCCGTTCTATTTAACCGGACATAAATATATAAATTCATATAAAAAATAATTTTTGTCGAACAATTTTAATATGATGTCATACATATTTACGTCTTATCGCATCTCGATGAATATATAATTGTATATTGCATTTAGAAAAGATAAAATTAATCCAATTAAATATGACGTTATAAATATATACCTAGACATTGCAAAATACAAAATAATATATATTTAAAAACCACAATTTCATTTTGGATGAAATTGTATATAGATAGATGAAATTGTTATTGATCCATACAGAGTCACACAAGAAAATTTGTTAATCTTCGTTTGTATTAGGTACCTATAAAATACATAAAATCATTTATTGTTACGGATTTGGGAGTTTTTAAAAATTTTTTATTTTACTTTTGATAGTAAAAATAACAGAAAATCTTTTATTTTTACGGATTTTGAGGAAATTTTTGAATAGCTAAAAATAAATAATAGAAGTTCAACAGTTATTTAAAAAGTTAATCGGTAAAGCTGTTTCAATGGAATATACAATTAAATTACCAAAGAAATATATTTTTTAACTTTCTGTCTGTTATTCAATAAACAAAATAAACAAAAAAAAAAACGGACTTTAGGTAATACATAGTTAAAATATTCAGTTAAAATTTTCTATTTAAAACAAGAAGTTTTTATATTTATTATATTGAGTATTGAAATAAACGAAAACAATCTATTGTTTCTCTATAGTTGAAAATAAACTAAAATATACAATTGTTTTAAACGAAAAGTAAGTTGTCCTGTTTTTAACTGATTCTTTTGATTTTAAAGACAAAATGTTGTGTACTTTCAACAGTTAACAGCAAAAAATTATATCTCGATATTTTAACATTTCATGTATCAGTAAATAGATTAGAATGTTATCTTTCAAATTAATTTGCCCATCAGTGATTCTTTTCACATTTGGCACTTCTAGAGACATTTAAAATAGCGACTATTGAAAAAACGATCAAACTATTGCATAATTTGTAGATTTCAATAAAATTCGCTCACTATTCGGTATTAGGCATGTTTAAGTATTTTGACCGAATTATTCGGCTATATGACCGAATTGTTCGGTATATGAAACTCTGTTCAAATCTGTAAATCTTTACAAATATTTGGTCACTATTCTGCATTCCGCATGTTTTAGCTATTCTGCCGAGTACTATCCCGCCGAATTATTCGGTTTATTAAAATGTATTAAAATCAGAGAATTTTTAATAAAATAATTGGAAGATTTTATAATATTTATTTTAGAAAATATTTGATGTTTTAATAAATGGTTCAATATTGCTGAAAATTAAGCACCATAATCAAAATATTTTATTTATAGCCAAAAGTGACCAATTTTGAAAAAAAAATATTACGATATATATTATTTTCTCTTTTTTTTGTCAAATTTTACTATTCGACAGAATATTTGGTAGTCGGTCTGTACCGAGTACCAAATATTAGGCATTCGGAAAATTGCTGAAAAATTATCAATAATTTTTAAACAAAATGCAAAATGCAAAATTTCAAAATTTGGCAAGATTTTGTTATATTTTTTTAGAAAAAGTTTTTCCATCGATTGCCTAATAGAGTGCAATACTTTGAATTAGAGATATAAGAAATATGGAGTTAACATTCAAAAAATTTTGCTTTTTACAGTTCGGTAAATTTCCACATACGTTATTACAGACACCTCTAATAACTTCGCTAACAGTTTTTGAATACTAGTGTCATCTCTAATTATTACTTATTTATTTAATTTAATTTCTGTTTGACAAATTGTCTTTTAACTTGTAAAAAATGTTTTTTAACCACTTTGGTGACTTTGTTCTAGATCCGCTAACTATAAAACCATTTTAATAAAAAATTTCAAATAAATTGGTAAAACCAATACTTTTTGCCACCATATTGTATCCGCCATCTTGAATTTTAAAATTTATGTTACCGTTTTTGAAACGATCGACCTTAAAAACGTCCCAGTGTGTATATTCAACCAATTTGGACGAAAGTTTACCCCTATCATTCGTAAGAAATTTTTTGATTAACTTCAATGGCTTCATTTTGTCCGCGATTTTAAATTTTCAAAAACCAACTGCAAAATTTAAGACCATATTAAAACAAAACTTTAGTGTAATCGGACTAAAATTTTAGTTTTTGCAGCCATATTGGATCCGCCATTTTTTAATTTTACAACTTTTTTTTAACTTTTTATAAACGATAGAACCTCATTTGTTACTTTTCATGCGAAATAACTTGTTTTCATTAACTTTGGTGGCTTTATTTTGTCAGCAATTTTGAATTATCAAAAACCAACTCCCGAACTGAAATCAGCGATTCTAGACCATATAAACACAAACTTTTAGTGTAATCGGACTAAAATTTTATTTTTTTTTACAGTTTTTTCCATACTCAGTTCTTAATTTAACAGCAACTCAGTATATTGGTTCTTCTTTATCTAAATGCTCGTTGATAAAACCTCGGTTATTACGAACTAATTTAAAAGTTAGAACTTTTGGTAGCAACTACAAATTAACAGCTGTTAATACAAACTTACTTGAGATGAACTGTCAAAAACCGTATTTGTTGTTAACAGAGGGTCAGATAAACTGTTTTTGACAGTCCCACAAAAAACAAAATATATATGAAAAAACTAGTTTTTTGGGGGTCCGTGAAGCAGTAGAAATGTGTCAAGGGGTCCGTAAAGCAAAAGTTAGTGGGAACCGCTGATGTAGATGATAATAAAAATGTAAACTTACCGTTAAAGTAGTTAATGATGCTAAATTAGCAATTTTTGGTGACAATTTTGTTAATTGATTAGAGCTTAAATCTAAATTATTCAAAGGCATTTGATTCCACCAAGCATCTTCCTCATTTGCAACTAAAGACTCCAAAGTGACTTCTTTATCGGTATCACCATCATTAATATTATAAACTTTATCAGGCACTGTAAAGGATTATTCAACAAATTAATATTAATAAATATAAATTATAATAATTCATAAAATATAAATGTATGATTATAAAAATCTTTACAATCTTGCTTTGTTTCCAGGGATGGTAAATCAATTTCATCCTTATTATCCGATCCATCACTTTCAATTTCACTTTGTGATGAGGCTGCCATATGAAATTCTCGTATATGATAATAACGTCGTCTGGGATAAGGACCACACATGCAAAATGATGTGAGTTCCTTGGTTTTACTCTTTGTAGCAGCAATTTTGAAGGATCTTTTACTTAATTTTTAATAAATTTTGTTTGAATTTTTTTTATATAAACCGTTTATTCTGTTCAAGAGCTATTTAGAAACTATATCAATTTTCTTGAAAATATCTTATTTTACTGTAAAATTTTAATAATAATTCATGTTTTTGTTAAACCAGGCATGAAATTTAGTTTTTCTTTATATGGCTCTGTAGTCGCTGTTTGCAATTATGGATAAGTTTAGAATATGGCAGTTTTGTTTTCAAAATTAAGAGGTTCACTGTCAAGTCAGTTCATTTACATGCATGTTTTTTTTTCATTGTTAGGTGCATTTTTTTTAAACATGTACGACTGACATAATGATGCCAGTTACTTTTATGTTTGTATCAATAAAGTATAAATATCGATGGTCATTAGGATAAACGAAAAATCTCAAGATGTGCACTTCTCTATTTGTATACCCTCCATTCCTCTGTGCAGGGCGATATACACTGCATTGCAAAACTATAATCACACATTCATTTCACTAAATTTCGTAAGTTTAAAAAAAAAATAGAAAGAGTTTAACCAGCGTAAATGTAAAACCAATTGATAACACAAGGGAACAATGGTTCTGTTGATTAAGAACTGAATATTGTTTTTAAGGTTATTTGGGACGCTGAATCCAAATCTGCACTTGGTTTTTTTCTATCAGCTCGACTTTTCGAGATATACCGTTATATTCAAAATTAAGGCACTTCCGCCTCATATATTGGAATAACTTGAAAACGGTTCACCATATTAAATTTAAAAAAAAACCGAAACTCGCAAACAATATTCTCTTTAAGCCGTGCTTACATTGTTTTTAAATTTTCCAGGTAGTTTTAGAGATATCGTTCAAGTTTTGAAAAAAAAATTAAAATTTTTTTAAAAAAAAAAATTTTTTTGTTCTTTAAAAATTCTAAAAAAATAAAAATGGGACAAAAATCACAGTTTTGGTCTAGAAACAGTTAGTTAAATATATTTCGAATGAAATGAGCTTTATTTCATTGCAATCGGTGCACAACTTTTGATTTTGTTCACCATTTACTGAATTGATATAAATCGCGATTTCCATACAAAAATAACAACTTTTGATTTTGTTTATTTCTATCAGCTATACTTTTTAATTTAACACAAAAAGAGAATTTTAAAGAAAAATAAAAAATTTTAATACACAAATATTACAATGTAATTACAACTCATCGAAAAATTTTCTTTTATAAGATTTTCTTAAATAATCTTGTTTAGAGGGATTATTTTTAATGCTCCAGCAATAGTCCGCCATCATATGCTCTGGTACGGTAGTATGAAACTGTTGTTCCTTGGGTTAACAGATTTTTTTGCTTTAATCGAGAAGCAAGAATTTCAGATGCTTTTTTAGAGAGTCCAAGGTCTCTCACTAAATCACTAAACTCCTCCTGATTAAATTGCTCGCGTTCAGAAGAAATATCTAAATGGAAGTCATCTGATCCACATTCAGAAATTGGTGAAGGAACATTTTGTCGTAAGTCGTGAAAATTGTGTGTAGATGTAGATGGTTGTGATTCTGAATCCTCACTAGAGTACAGGACTGGTTGGGTAATAGACAACACGTTAGGATAAATCCATTTAGACCGGTTTGTTTTATTAATGCCTGTTATGTTGACAGCTCAAAAATAACAATCATCATAATGATTCGAAGGTTCCCGCCAGATCATTGGTGTTTTATACTTGAACTGGGTCCGTTGCTTGTTTGCCCATAACCTTAAATACTCTACACAGTTTTTACATACAGTATTAGGAATCCAGTACTTGTCACGGGTTTCCATGGTAAATCCGAAGTAGTTACAAAAATAGTTGGGATTGATTTTACAGGTGTTTCTTGACGTAGTCATAGCCCAATTTTGACATATATTTCAAAGTAACACAGTTTTCAATAAATAAAACAAGGGATAAAAATCAAAAGTTTTTTGTGTTCACTGATGAAATGTTCTAGGTTAAAATTTTTTAATATTTTTTGTCGTTATACTTTTCGCTTTCGTAAACACTTGTTGAATGAGAAAAATTGGTTGAATGAACCCATATAAATACTTCGTAGTTTTTTACTGAAGTACCTAGAAAAAATTATATCCACAATTTTATTGACAGTCACTTATGAATGAACACATGTGTTAAGGGGAATTTCTTTAAAAAAATCATCCGTTACCAACGGTAAACCACACATCAATAAAAACAAGTGCACTTTTCTTTTTTCTCTTTAATTGACTGTGAACTGACTAGGTGTCATAAAGGAACAATACAATTTATAGGCGTTATGAGTTTGCTACCGCAACCATAAAAATGAAATAATCTTTTTTTATTACTTAATTTTTTTAATTCTTAGAATCATAAAAAACTAACTTATTACATACAAACACTTACACATTAGAAAATGTTATTTTTGTATGGAAATCGCGATTTATATCAATTCAGTAAATCGTGAACAAAATCAAAAGTTGTACACCGATTGCAATGAAATAAAGCTCATTTCATTCGAAATATATTTAACTAACTGTTTCTAGACCAAAACTGTGATTTTTGTCCCAATTTTATTTTTTCGGAATTTTTAAAGAACAAAAAATTTTTTTTTTTTTTTTAAATTTTAATTTTTTTTTTCAAACCTTGAACGATATCTCTAAAACTACTTGGAAAATTTAAAAACAATGTAAGCACGGCTTAAAGAGAATATTGTTTGCGAGTTTCGGTTTTTTTTTTAATTTAATATGGTGAACCGTTTTCAAGTTATTCCAATATATGAGGCGGAAGTGCCTTAATTTTGAACATAACGGTATATCTCGAAAATTCGAGCTGATAGAGAAAAACCAAGTGCAGATTTGAAATCAGCGACCTCAAATTAGTAAAAATTTGCTACAAATTTCAAATCAACACAAAAAAAGTTCAATTTTGTTCCCTTGTGTAATTAATAGTATTTACTACTTAAAAAGGAATAACAAAATCAAGTAATGCTTATTATCTATAAATACACTGAACTTAATAACTATATTAATATTAACAAAAATTTAAGAAAAATATTTTAAAGCAGCAGTTTTAATAAGGCATGAAGCCTCTTTTTATTAATCAACTCGAAAATTCGATCAGACATACTGTCTACCAGATTTATTCATCAATAAGTGTTTTAGATGAAAAACGCGTTCATATTGACGGTTTCCTCTCAATGGAGTTTTGATCCGGAGAACATGTGGGTCATTATAATACTCTTATATTTTTTGATCGTCTGACGACTTTTATGTACTGAGGCATGGTCTTGTTGGAAAATGAATTCTTTTTCGTTGCTATTTCCTATAAATGGCACCAATTTATCTTTTAATACTGTAATGTACTCAGAGGAACTTATTCTTGTGCTTGGAAATGCCAAATCAACCATAAGGTTCCGCCTCCGAAATATCTTTTTAAAAATATCGTGGTTCTTTTCGGACTCTCCATTAGCTGTTAAAACCATCTGGACTATCAAGATTGAACTTTTTCTCATCAGAAAAAATCACATTTAAAATAAATTTGTGTTTATACAGTCCTACCAATAACATTGATTATTGGCTTACCTTTCTGCAGTTGGTTTTTAAATTCCTTTAAGCGAATTCAAGCCGATCAATTTTCTGCCGGGGTAATAACCTTGGCGCAGACATTAGCTTTTTGCATACTTATTGTTCGATTATCTGATTGAGACTCTTCATTGAGTTGCTGGTACAGTTGATTTTTTTATGCCGTTCCCGATCAGAAAGCCGCCTGTTTTATTTTTACCATAAGCACTCGGATTATTTGCAAAATGTGTGACAACCACATGTGAACGGTTTATTTTTTTTTAGCAATTTCCCGAAAACTTAAGCCACTTTTTAAATAAGCTGAAATTTTACCTTTTTCAAAATCACTTAGATATGATCCAGGCGACATTTTATTGCAAATTGATTAAAATTGCATAATAAACAAAAATAATTCTTCAATTTTTCTTTATTTGCTATTCTTCTTTGTTTACCGTTATATCTAATTATAGTTTTGAAACACCAACAAAATATTATTACAATTTTTTTGTTCTTAAATCAATTAAGTAATCTCTTAAACTTTACAGTATAAGAGATCAGTTATAACAATCTTAAAAACAGTTAAAAGTTTTTAAAAACTTTTTGTAATATTAGTAAAAATTGCAAAAATAATTTGTATATATATTTATGTAACGCAGTGTATGTATTAGAGTTCGTAACAAAAATTTGATTTTGGGATATCATCACATATTTTTTGCATAAAAAAACGAGATGGCGTAGTTATTTTTTATAGTTTCAACTTTTTTCGCATGCGAAAGAGTAAAAATAAACGTATTACAGAGCAAAAATAGATGTATTTAAAAAAAAAATCTGATTCTACGCCACAAATGATTTTAAAAACCTTTTTAAACATTTTTTTTAAGTGCTCTATAGTAGACACTATACTGGACAAAAACACACTTTTCCAAAAACATTTAAAAATTTATTTTTTAATAACACAATAAAAATGTATAACCAACTCAGAATAATGGTACAAAAAATTTTTGTATGCAAACAATACAGTTTTTATTTTTTGTTTAATAAAACCTAAACTCAAAAAAAAAGTGTGTAAAGTCAGCAACATTTTTGCTTGGAGGTTCCTTGCAGAAAAATTACTAATATCAGTAAAAAATTTGCTAAATTCAGCAAAATATTTTTTGAATTTACAAATTTTTTTTGGCGATATTAACAAATTTTCTGCAAATATTCCTCCATCAAAAGTGTTGCTGTCTTTACAGACTTTTGTTTTTGACTGTTGGCCGGCTAACTTATCTCAAAAAACTAAAGTTTGGGTCTTAACCAATGAATGTCAAGTTTATATGAAGGTATCTGTGGTTAAAGTTAGAAATAAACCTGTAAAAATAGCAGAAAAAGCTACTAAAAATTAGTTAAAAATGACGATGCAGAAAAAACTGCTGAAATTATCAAAAAACAATTTTTTTGTAATTATTAGAACAGCAAAAACAAAACTGTTAACTTTACAAAATTTTAGTTGTATTCTAGTTAAATTTTTGTTAATGGAGAATAGCAATTTAATCTCCTAAAATTAACAAAAACTTTTAATAAATATTTGTTCTTTAAATTGCTTATTTTAAAAGAGCAGATTTTTAATCACTTTAAAAAAAAATCAGATTTTAGCATAGAATATAACTAAAATTTTTTAAAGTTAGCAGTTTAATTCTTGCTGTTCTTATTTTATTAATAAGCCAATTTATCGATGTTCGTCTGTTGAAACACGAAATACCTGGTCAATATAGAAGCCGGGTTGCTTGTTTAAGTTAACAAAGTTTGTTGATATTGTAAACAGTTTGTAATTACCCAGCAAGAACAGTGACGGTCATATGACCGGTCAAATGACCGGAACTGCTGATGAAAATATCCATCAGCGCGTAGAACAAAGTTTCTATCATTTTCTTAAGGGCAATATGACAAAAGTGATGGAAACTATGTGTACGTGTGATTTTGCATCTCCCTCTAATTTATAAATTCATAAGTTAGAGGAAGATGCAAGACTTGCATCTGTTAGTTTCGGTCATCCATTTCTTGTAGGGTAATAATGAGCAAAATCAGTTCACGGGTTCAACAGTTATGACTGAAAATGTAAACAAATCTACAATTTTTTCTTATAAATTGGTATTACCCAGCAAAACATGGTAATAACAGGTCAATACAGTATATAGTAATGATATGTTATTACCCCATTTTAAATACAAAATAATGACTTTACTAATAACATGTGTAATTCGTGCACGAGGGGGACATTTGGAAGATATAGTTTAGCATTCATAAATGGTAGACCGTCTACGACATATGTATATTAATAAACAGATAATAAAGTTCTATTCAAAATGCGTGCTTAATTTGCTTTTGAAAAAGAAACTCGAACTTGAAACACCCTGTACAATATTCAATGTCAAATAGTAATGAACTTTGAAAAAATTTAAGTAAACTTCCGAAAATTTTAAGGTCATAAATTCTGAAGCATAGTTTTCAATGTCTTTTAAAAGCAAAACGCGTAAAGTTCATATTACCGTTATTGATTTTCTATAAAAACTTACCAGTGGCCAGTCCTCTGCCTGATAAATTCAATGCTCCAGATTTACGAGCCAATTTTAATAGTTTATCTGAGAGAACACTATTGTCCTCAGATTTTTCACGTCTATGAAAGACAGGATTTAAATTGCGCAAAGTTGGCCGTTGTGAATGCCGAGCTGGGGGTCCAATTGTACGTGCCGATGGTGTTGTTGATGAGGTAGATGATGGAATTTTATTTTCATTTTTACTTCCACCACCTGGTAAACGTGTTGTATTACGTTGCATATTGCAAATATTAAAACGGATATTATTTGTATCGAATTTCTATCGATTGATAATGCCACCCATTAACAACTACACAAAATATTAAAGCAAATGTGGATGGTATTTTAAAATCATAGAATTTTAGGGTTCAACTTTATATTCGTCTTTCTTTTTTTTAAACTGCAGTTCACTTTGTATTTGAATGTCGCTCACTTCCTTAGATGATAATGATGTTGTAGTTAATTTGTTTATAATTATGATGATTTAAATTATTTCCACAATATATAATCAAACTAAAAGTTGAGAATTGACGTTAGTATTGTGTAATAAATAATACAATTCCAAAAACAACACCTTTATAATAAAATATAATTATTTTTCCGTTGGCCCATATCATCCGTACTTACCTCCCTCATTTAACACACTTTACTGTAATAGAAGAAAAATTTAACAAATGCAATTGCTTAATTTAAATTGCTCAATAATGTATTTTGTTGGTGTTTCTTGTTAAGTATATTTGTTTTCTCATTTGTTATTATTTTCTTTTTCGTGTTTTTATTTACAATTATTTTTACAATTTTTTGTTTTTATCGTTGTTGTATTGCTTATTTCTGCTGTAATTTTTTAATGATTTTGTTATTCTTTATATTTTGACATTTAGTGCTCTACTAAAATATTTTAGTTCTCCGCAAGTGCCGTTCTTCATGACAGGGGGTGATTCACCCCAGCGAGAGAGATAGTACTGTATGAGATTACGTTATATTATAAATACAACTCTGTATTTAAATGGTGTTTGTCTTCACTTATGCATACATAAATATTATAAAAGAACGGTTAAATTTAAAAATAGAAAATAAGAATTATTTTAAATACAAATTTACACTACACTCAAATAAAAAAGTTAGTAAAGTCAGCAAAAGTCAGGAGGGTGCTTGCAAAAAAATTGCTAATGTCAGCAAAATCAAACAAAATTAGTAGATTTAGCAAAAGTTTTGCTAAAACTTAGTGGATTAGAAATTAAAAAACCCTTGCTAAACATTAGTAAAACTTTTGCTATTAGTAGATTGAAAAAAAACTCAAAAAATTTGTAGAAAATTTTTACTTTAGTTAATATATTTTGCTGAAAATCATAAAACACATTTTTGTGATTCTTTTTAAAATAATTTACAATACGTTACAAAAAATAAAAATTTTCATACTGCCACATTGACGACATGAGTTAATGTAATATCTGCAAATATATAGAAATAATTATATATAACATAAACAAAATTATCTTTCAACTACTTACATCAATGGTTGTCTCAATGATGCTATCTTTTAAAGTAACACTAATACTGCAGAGAATTATAGAAACGAAACGAAAAAATAACAAAATGTAACATATACAACCCGTTTTTTTGCAATAAGAAAAAGGAAACATACAAATTTACCTAAGTCTGTCTACATGCTGTATATTTGTTATCAACTTGACCACTCAATTTGACTACAAATACACATTTAATCTTTTTTAAATTTAAATATTATAATGAAAATGAAAATGAAAATTATTCAAGTTCGAGGCCATACTCTATATTTCTTCATTAGGATATTGTCCTAACAAATAATGATTGCACATCAAACAAGTTTTCAATTTATTTTTTGATCAATGGTTATAATCTCTAACTTCAAACTCATATGTATATTAGTTCTCATGTAGTGAGTAAACTAGTTCATATGAATGTTTGATGTTTGGCATGGGATTGTTACCGCTTTCAAAACGTGTTCTGATGATGGGAACCTAGAAAATTCCCGAAATAGATCTATCAACACATTCCTGAAAGGGTCAAATAATAAATTTGAAAACAAAAAACTCTATAGATTATTTGTTAGGACAATATCCTAATGAAGAAATATAGAGTATGGCCTCGAACTTGAAAAATTTTCATTTTCATTGCACAATCAAAGGTCGGAAAAAAACATAATTTTTATTTTTAATAAAAATTATAACAAACTTTTAAATATTATATTTTGTCTTTTATTTAATTAATAGATAATTACTTTCACAAGCCGGTGAAAACGCAAAATTTAAGTTGTTCCAATCCACAATTTTGTTTTATGTATGAAAAGCAGATACAAAAATCTTCCATGGTTGATTTTTTTTATGTGTCTTACTAGAGTTGTACTTTTTTGTATAGTTTTTCTCGTCACTAGTACATCTTGACATCTAATTCATTCTGCGTATAACTTTTAATCTGGTTGTCGTTCACACTATTGATGTGCTAATCATCACAATTTTTTTTTAGCAACATAAATTAGTAAAACATTAGTAAAATATTAGTAAAACATTAGTTCAAAACAGTTAAGTGCTGACTAAGTATAACTAAAATTTTAGTTTAAAACATAATTTTAGCAAAAAAATTTGCTGAAAAAAAGTATACCTGAGTCACAAGATGTTTTACTTACTTTACTACTAACTTATTTTTTTGATTGTACAATCAAGAAATTAAGTAGCTAGAAATGATTAAAAATTACAGGTTAAATAACTACAAATGTAATTAAAAAGCCAATGACTTTATACCCAGCATTGCACAACTATAATTACAAAAGATTTTTGCCATTTTTTCTAATATTACAAACATTTTTTTAAAACTTTCAACTGTTTTTAAGAGTGTGATAACTATTAAGAGAGTACTTAATTGATTTAAGAAAAAATTGTGTAATAATATTTTGTTTGTGGATCATAGCTATAATAACATATAACGGTAAATAGCGGAGAAGAGAAAATAAAGAAAAACTTAAGAATTATTTTTGTTTTTTATGCAATTTTAATGAATTTGCAATAAAAAAAAAGTGATTTTGAAAATGAGCAAATTTCGGCCTATTTAAAAAGTGGCTTAAGTTGTTGGGAAATTGCCGTTCACATGTGGTTGTCACAAATTTTGCAAATACTCCGAGTGCTTATGGTAAAAATAAAACAGGCGGCCCGAAAAAACAGCTTTCTGATCGGGAACAGTGTAAAATAATCAATTGTGCCAGCAACTCAATGAAGAGACTTAATCACATATTCGATAAATGTAAGTTAAAGGTGTCCAAGCCTAAAAGCAAGCGTAAACATTTTGTTTATGGAAATAACAACAAAAAGGATTTGATATTTGTTAAAAAAAAAAAATGTGTTCATCTGTCCTCATTTAAGCCCAGCGTAACATTCGAATAAATAAAAAAAGATATTGCAAAGTTAGCTAATATTAAAAAAAATCCATATACAATGCTATAAATTAATGAAAAATGGTGCTGATATGAATGTACTAAACAGCATATCGTTTTAAGTTGGAATATCTGTACACACAGAAAACAGTTGCAACCGAATTTTTTGCCAACCGAATGTTTGTGGTTCCACGTACTATCACTATTATTAAATTTTATTACTATTGTTACAAAAGACATTTATTTACAAATTTCGAATTTTTATTGTAACAATTGAAAATTTTTTATTTATGGACTATAATATTCTATAAATAGGTTCACATGCGTTCAACAAAACTTATTTTGTTAATAAACCAATTATATGCCTCGAACTGGGCTCGAAGTTTGTTTTTGGAGATAGAGGGCATGCGGCAGAAAATGAATGACACACTCAATCAAGACCTTTCTACAATCTCTGAGTGGGGTCGCGCGAATAAGGTCGATTTTAATGCACGCAAGACCCAATGTTGTATGTTAATCCACAGACGGGCTGTGGAATTAACATTGTCATCTGTAGCTATGGATGGTATATGTATTGAGGAATCGGATACTCTTGATGTTCTGGGCATGAGAATACAGTGTGATGTCCGCTGGAATAAGCACGTATTTCAAGTGTCGAAAGAGGCATTCAAGTATCTTGGTTTTCTGAAACGGTGCAAGGCTTACTTCACTCCATCCGATTTCCTTACTATTTATACCAGCTATATCCGGCCGAAAATGGAATACAACTCTCAGGGGCTTCAGTGTCTATTCTGAAGCTTCCGGACCGTGTTCAGGGGAGGGCGGTGAAGCTTATCAATGACAGTAGTGTATCCAACTCTATTGATTCATTGGAGCATCGTCGGAATGTGGGTTGTGTGACACTTTTCTATCGATATTACCACATGAATTGCTCATCTAAGATAAGTGAACTTATTTCTCGAGCCCGAGTTTTTATTCGTAATACTCGCTTATCTAGTAGAGCACATCCGTTTGTAGTTGATTGTCCTGTGTTTCGCACAACGCATTACAGAGAAAATTCGTTTTTTTGTCGAACGATTCGTTTTTTTTGTCGAACGATTCGTATGTGGAACAAACTTCCCGCAGAAGTCCTGTTACTTACAATTTAGAAAAATTTAAATCAAATATCCACAAACACTACTCCCTCTTTCCTCCTTCCCATACCCTTTTTTCCTGATCAATACAATGCACTGCATGAGTAGGGGGCATCCCCTGAGTATTGGTTAAATTAAAAAAAAAAAAACTCACTTTGAATTTGTATTTTTAAATTTCTACCTTAAATATTTTTCTTCTTGAAGTTTAAATATTAATTTCTGTACAACAGAAATTGAAAAACTCTATATTATTTTAAAATTTGTAACGGAAACTGATATTTTAGATAGTGTGATTGTTTTTTTTGCAGGCGAAACTAATATTCGATTTTAACTGCAAATATTTTATTTAAGGGAAAAATCTCCGAAAAGTGGTTGGTTGTTGGTATTGAAGGTAATGTAGAAGATAATATTTTTTCAATATTGCTAAGGGAAAAAAATAGTTTGAATGATATGACTGTGTTTTGGTTAATTTCATATATTTTCTGTTTACAATATATTTGAATTATTCTGATGATGAATTTTAAGTAATTACAATTAAAATTATTGAATAATGATTAAATTTTGTTGGTTACAATGGAATTCCAACCAATTTTTTCCCTGTGTGTAGAATTCTACAATGAACTTTTAAAGCCTGAATTGTGGCCTGCCAACGTAGGGGTTAGACCCTTCCAGGTGTATCAAAACTTATAATCTCTAAATAAATATACATATTTTTATAAAATTTTTGTATTTAATCTTAGTCTGTTAGTAAATTTTGTTCCATTGACTAAATAATCGAAATGAAATGAAATCAGCCATAAGTATGCTCTTAAAGGATTCCCAGAGAAATACTCCCCTAAAGCTAATGTCTGTGGCAAGTAGGGTTTTTCTTTTCCAGAATCATTTCCCGGGAAAGCGGGATTTGTTTTTTTAGTTTTCCGGGCGCACGGGAATTCCTGCCCAATTAAAAACAGGTTAAAGTAACAGAGTTTCTTTTAAAAATACCCTTTCATATGACCAAGCATTTGAAATTATATATATTGCGACCAAAATTGCTAAAAAAAAGTGCATAAAAATCTTATTATCTCCGGTTTATTGGTATTTCTACAATGCTTTGATTTAGAATTCACACAATTTTAAATATTTGCATTATAATTTACATTTAAGGCAAAACTGCACAATTCCGTTTTTGTTTTTGTTAATATCACGAGTTAAAAATACCATTTTTTTTTTTCATAAAAATCCATTTATTGACTCATCCAGACTGATTGAAAAAAAGAGAAAACTCAAATCTTTGAGTAGTTGAAAAAAAAGTGCCAAATGGATTTTTTTTTGTGTTTTAATTAAATATTGATTGTTACAATTATAGCTTTTGTCATACTTATTATAATTTAAGCCCCGAATTCACCAATTTACCTTTGGTTTTAAAAAATTTGCCCACTTCATGATAGCAGCCCTTCCATCCTAACACTAGGGAAAAATACACCCCAACAACAGTCTGATGAGAAAAATTTCAATCTTGATGGAACCACGATATTTCTCAAAAAGTAATTTCGGAGGCGGATCCTTAATGGTTTGGGTCGCCTTTTTGTTTCGACAGTATGATTGATTTGGCATTTCCAAGCACCAGAATGAAATCTTATGGGTGCATTACTTCTGGAACGGATATGCGCAATAACGCAGTGTTTTCTGAACAAAGTGTAAATTACTATTGCTTAAAAATTTAAAAATCAAAACCGTGTTTTTTGTCCTGTACTGATAAACTTAAAGTTGATGGTGAATATTTTTGCTGTGTTTATTTTTCATTCAATTTACATAACCCAAGCCGAATTCCAAAACTTTTCATTAATTTGCAAATTTTATTATATAGTAATTCCAAAACTCATTCAGAATGCAGGTTGCCACCTTTGAAGAATTGCTGGTTGTCACCCCCTCCTCTTTTTCGATTGCTTATACTGATATCAACAATTTTTCTACTAACATTGCTAGATAAGACCCAAAAACCGCAGAAAAACCACTACATTTATTAACAGTGGAAAAGTTTACCGATTTTTTCGCTAGATTAACAAAAAAAAATTATAAAGCCATTTTTACAAGATCTTTTTTTTTCAAAAATAATTTTAAGATGTTATAAAACTAAAACTTAACCTTTACATAATGAAAAATATTTTCGATTTACCTTTAGATTACACTACTCGACAAGGTTTTTATACAAACTTTTCAATAAAATTGTGTGATATTTACTTTGACATTTTAAATTAACTTTTAGTCAAAAAAGATATTTTTAGTGGGTTTTAGAATTTTCTAAACATTTTTCTTATGGCAGCTCATCCCAAGAACAACCGACCGCGGTATTGCTCGAATCAATGAAAGCAACCAAAGTCGATAATAAACAGAAAAGGAGCACTGGCACTTTTTTGTGCGGTTAATGCTATTTCTGTAGGTTTTTAATGAACAACAAGATAAGGAGCTGGTCGAATACGCGGTGTAGTGCGCCAAGCACTATTATGCCTTGAGCATAATTGAATTACAACAAGCGGCATATAAGTTTGCACTTAAACTTGATTTCAAATATCCAAGAAGCATCAAATGCAAAATTATATTTTTATGCTGTTTTTTCACAAATTTTGTTATGTTCGCGGCCATTTTACTCAGGAAGAATATTGTGGTTTTAAAGGAAGATTTGAAAAAACACTCGTAGAAGTTGAAAAGTTATACAAAAACTGAACATTTTAAATGTTATATATATATATACATACTAGGCCGGGTCGATTTGTATGGAGGCAAAAAAATCGCTCAACGTTCAAGGAAAATCGTATTCTAGGGATCAAAATAAGAAACTTTGCCGAAAGAACCATACCTCTAAAACGAATTCTGATGTCCCGACGAATTCTGATGTCACCGTAGGGTCAAATTTTGAAAAATCTCACTTTGACCCATTTAGAGCGCCCCAATGGAATCCAACCCAATCGAATATAATTTATACATTCATCTGCTAGAGCGTCTTCCGGAGAAGAAATAGAGACCCTAATCTTGGAAAGACTCCTCCCACTTTCTGAAATATCTCTATCCCGAGATTTGTACATTTTGCTATAAAAAACACTGCTAAAAAGGCCAACTTTCAACTTAAATTTTTATCGCTTAACGGTCACCTAGAATGATGATTTATTCATTAATCTGCTAGCGCTTCTCCCGGAGAAGAAGTAGCTCCCATAATCTTGGAGAGATTCCTCCTACTTTCTGAACTATCAAAGTGGGCTTTTTCAAAATTTTACCCTACGGGTCAAAAGTCGGGACATCAGAATTCGGTATGGTTCCTTCGGCAAAGTTTCTTATTTTGATCCCTAGAATACGATTTTCCTTGAACGTTGAGCGATTTTGAAATCGACCCGCCCTAATACATACACAATATTTTTTCCGTAAAGACTACTGAATATACACATTAAATTAACTGAAAATCAGTTAAAAACAGGACTACTTAGTTTTCGTTTAAAACAATTGTATTTTTTAGTTTATTTTCCGCTGTTAAAAAATGAATTGACAAAATCGGTAAAAACAATAGATTTTTTTCGTTTATTTTAATATAATATAACAACTTTTTGTTTTAAATAGAAAATTTTAACTGAATATTTTAACTATTACCGAAAGTCCGTTTTCTTTTGTTTATTGAATAAGAGACATAAAGTAAAAAAATATATTACTTTGGTAATTTAACAGTATATTTCATTGAAACAACTTTACCGATTAAACTTTAAAATAACTGTTGATTTTTTATGGAAAATTTATTGTGAGTGTATAGATAAAGTACAATAACAGTTTTCAACCGATTTTAACAAATAAAAGCTCAATTTTCTCAGAAAAGCATTAACTTTAAGAATATTGTTGTTTTAAAAGAAGATTCGAAAAAACCCTCGCAAAAGTTGAAAAAGTTAAAAAAAAATTAAAATATTAATTGTTATTAAAAATTTCTACCTATTTATAATATTGATATAAAGAAAGTAAGTATACATTTTTAGAAGGACCAGGTAATTTTCTCTTAAAGTTAAAATCGGATAAAAAATGAGTAACAAATATTTAAATGCTCCAGTTCCCAAAAATACTCTTTTACCGTTATTTCGAAAATTTTAGGGTATATTGCAAAGACTCACGACCTACACTAGGTCATTTGACAAATGATTTTTCTGTGTAGTACATTGTAATTTTTCTTAAATTTTCCAAATCAGGTGTTTTAGTCGCATTTTTCTACAAAAAAGCTAAGGGGTGCAAGGCTTTCCCCCATTAAAAAACAATTACAATTGTACAAAACTGTAGTACAATTAATAGCAGAATTGTAAAAACAACCACATATGAGTAATTCCATGCCAACCCAAATGGTTTTTTGCATCACTAGTTTTGTTTGCTTTGAAATTTGGCAGACATATTCTTATTTCAAAAATATTTGTTACATATATTACGAAAAAATAAAATAATTTTATTAAAGGAGTTATTTATGTTAACGCCCAAGGAGTTGGCCTACAAGGTGATGTATTTTTATTTGGAATTCTACTATCAGTTTTATTTATATGGCTCAAAGACCAGTTGTACACTATGTAGGTAAAGTCCACTGCAAATATTGTTGAAAACAAATGAAATTTCACTTAAAGAAAGGATGACTTACATTTCATTAAATTCAACTATCATTGTCATTTGTTTTTTAATGTTAGTAAAAAATAAACAAACATTTATTTTTTTCATTTCTTTAAATAACAAAAAATTATTGTAAAAAATTAATGTCATTTAATGTTGTTTGTTTTTTCAAATGAACTACAAGGTTAGTAAAAAAATTAAGTTGTTTTACAAATGACTGACATTTATATTAAAAATAAATAAACTGTATTACAACCCAAACAACTACATATTTTTAAAGCAGAATTTCCCTGATTGTAGGGCCACATTAGGATACATTCCCTTCACCTAAATTTGCGCCAGCAGAACTTTCAATGAAGTTGAGAATTACGTTTTGCTAAATTTAGGTGATCTAAATTTTAGGTAAAAAAGTTAGTTAAAGTACAATGTTAAATGGAAATAAAAATAATTCAGTTACTATGTAAAAATTTAGATAAATTTTTGTTTGAAATAAATGCTGCTGAAATAACTATAATTTTTCCAATTATTTATTTAATGAAAACAAATTTCAGTACAGTGTATTTTAACGTCATATAGACAGTCACAATTAATTTTTAAGTAATATGCGTTTGGACAAATTTAATTTAGTAAGGTTGAGGTTAAGAAGAAGAATAAACGTTTTCCTCTAAAAATTATAAACACTATTAATTTTCAAATCAGACTAGACTAGTTTCTGCATTTTAATTTTATTAATATAAATTCATCTAATAATGTTTTATTTTAAAATTTTTTCATATCATCCTTGCTTGTTTGTGTTTGTTTTGTTTTCCCTATTAATGACATGTAGAATTGTAAGAAAATATTAATGGACTGAACAAATAGAAAAACAATATTTAATCATATTCACAAAAGTAAATATATTTTTTTTGTTTTAACTAACCTTATTATTTTATCATTAGTGGCGCAATGAGAACCGCATCTCCTAGGGCTGTCGAGACTATTCTAGCAATTCGCCCAATTGAGGTACAGGTGAAGTATGAGGCCGCATTGACTATGATGCGGCTGAGGGCTACCGGGGAATGGGACAGTAATGGCCATATTACCGGTCACCGTACTATTTTGGACCAGTTGCCAGGGTATTGCGTCAGGATTTCAGAGAGGTCGGTCATGACGCTCTGTTGCACGTTAATCCCCGACAGGGAACCATGGTTAAATGGGACCTTGGGGAACCACCCGGGGATCCACTTTTACACGGATGGATCGAAACTGGATGGGAAAACGGGTCGCTGACTTCAATGTACGAAAATGCTTCCGTCTTCCTGACCATAATACCGTACTGCAGGCGGAGGTCAGCGCGATTACGGAATGCATTAAGCAGTTATAGCGGGAACGAAATGGCTAATGAATTGGATAGGGGAGGATCTTCCATGGAGTTAGTCACTTTGGGGAGCACTAGACCTTTTCGAGCTCTTAAGGGGGAGCTGGTGTATTGGGCTGCCACCATGCATAAGACCATCTGGGAGAATGCGGGTGTTGGCAGGACCACGGGGATTCTCTGGGGCAACCCGGACAGGGACAGGACGAGGGAAATTCTGAATCTTAGTAGGAAGGAATTGAGTCTTTTGATGGAAATCCTCACGGGACACTCGACACTGAGGACCCATCTCCACCGAATTGGTGGAGCGGACTCGGGAGTGTGTAGGGCCTGTGGGGAGGACGAGAAGACCTTGGAACACTATCTCTGTGAATGCCCGGCATTTGCCGGGATCCGGATCGAAATACTATCCAGTGACCCAATAGAGGTTGAGGAATTTTGTCAGTGCGACGGAGTTCCTGGGGTAGGAAATAGACATGGGACCGATTTTTAGAGCGCACAACAAGCCGACATTCTGGTTTAAATGTAAGTCCTCAGGGACTTGAGTCGGATTAGGGTAGCATTTCCCTTCTCCAAATCCTCTTTTCGACCTAACCTAACCTAACCTAACCTTACCTAACCTTATCAGTTTAATTATATTTTATTTTAAATAGTTATATCTTCTCAAATATAGTTATATCCTTACAAATAAAAAACAAGCTCTAGCTTATTTGTCAGTTCTAAATATTATAATTTTATGTTGCTAAACATAAATTTGCGACTGAAATTTATAAGTAACTTGAGAGAGCTAAAATTTACATAAGTGAGAGTGAAAATTTACATATACGTCAATGTAAACCTACACACAGAGAATAAATTGGTAGGAATTCCATTGTAACCAACAAAATTTAATCATTATTCAATAATTTTAATTGTAAGTACTTAAAATTCATTATCAGATTAATTAAACTGTAAACAGAAAATATATAAAATTAACCAACAAAATATATAAAATTAAAAATATTGGTTTTTCTAATCAATATTGAAAAAAATATTATCTTCTACATTAACTTTAATACCATTAACCAACCACTTTTTTATTTGCAGTTAAAATCGAATATTAGTTTCGTCCGCAAAAAACAATCACTCTATCTAAAATATAAGTATAAAGTTTTTTAATAGTTTTGGTAGCTTTAATAAAATATTAAGATTAGCAAACCCAATTTCTATTGTACATACAAATCTATTTTTAGACATTCATATTTAAACTAGAGAGGAAAAAATATTCAAGGTAGAAATTTCAAAATACAAATTCAAATTGGGTTAAAGCAATTGCCTGACAAGCAGAAGGTCACGGGTTCGAGTCCAGTTCGCCTCACAAGAATTTTTTTTAATAAAATAATAATTTTTTTATAGTTTTGGCAACTCTAATAAAATATTGTGATCAGCAAACGAATTTCTTTTGTACACACAAATAAAGTTTTAGACAAAATATTTAAATTTGAAGCTAGAAAATATTCAATGTCATATTTAAAAAAAACATATTTAAATTGGATTGAGGCTAGAGGTAAAGTACTTGCCTGTCAAACGGAAGATCGCCGGTTCGAGCCCAGTGCGAGGTATACAAAAGTTTTATTAATAAAATAAATTTTGTTGTACTCATTTGAATCTACTATTGAGCATAAATATAAAATATTCAATTGTTACAATAAAAATTCGAAATTTGTTTTATAAATGTCTGTTGTTACAATACTATTAAAATTTACGGTCTGTTTTTGTAAGACGTGTCACTCAAAAAATCCGTGTAAATGAATTTTTTGAATTGAGTGAAAACGTAAGAGTTGTCGTTTTCGTCTCTTTTTTGGTTTCCACAATGCGATTTGAAAAGTCACAAACGTCAAAAACAGACGTTCACAAAAAAGTATTCGTCAACGAAAAAAGGCAACACAATTTAATATTAAAAATAAAAAATAAATTTAAATTTAAATAACAAATATGCAGGTGCTTGTGCAAATTTAAATGTAACTGACACTAATAGAAAACATATGATTTTCTATTGTTGATTTACTTGAATAAACGTCACTACATTGCTAGGTCTGTCAAAAAAACAGAGTAGTATTTGGAAGATGACAAAGCCAATTGTGACAATTTTTTGTTGTTGTTTTTGTTTTTTCTTTGATATTTTAAATTTTGAATCTCGCTCCTAGACGAGGACAAGAAATTCTCATTGAGTTTGTGATTTAACATAACAAATATCTCTAGAAATTCTAATAACAAAGTCCCCTGAAGATTTCCTTAGGCAGGAATGAAATCCGGATAGGGACACGCCTACATCAGATTGCTTTGTTAAATAAGTTTTGGGACTTTAGCACATTTAATTACTATAAATGCAATTAATGTTTATCCCGATGAAAATAAATTTAAATAACAAATATGCAGGTGCTTGTGCAAATTTAAATGTAACTGACACTAATAGAAAACATATGATTTTCTATTGTGGATTTACTTGAATAAACGTCACTACATTGCTAGGTCTGTCAAAAAAACAGAGTAGTATTTGGAAGATGACAAAGCCAATTGTGACAATTTTTTGTTGTTGTTTTTGTTTTTTCTTTGATATTTTAAATTTTGAATCTCGCTCCTAGACGAGGACAAGAAATTCTCATTGAGTTTGTGATTTAACATAACAAATATCTCTAGAAATTCTAATAACAAAGTCCCAGGAATGAAATCCGGATAGGGACACGCCTACATCAGATTGCTTTTCACAATTTGTTAAATAAGTTTTGGGACTTTAGCACATTTAATTACTATAAATGCAATTAATGTTTATCCCGATGAAAATAAATTAAAAAAAAAAAAAAAATACTTTTTAACAAAAATTTTAATAAAAAAAGAATAATCATTTTTATTTTATTTTTATTTTTATTTTCATTTATATTTATTTTCATTTTTATTTGTAAATGTTTTTGTTTTTTTTTATACAAATTATATTTTTACCACCACTTTTATTGTTTTCTAAACAAAATAAATTATTTTTTTTGCAAAAATCAGCTGTTTTTGTTTATATTTCATTTACAGTGTTGGGTTGCCATCTACCAACGAAAAATGAGTTATTTGTATATGAAAAAAGCTAACAAAAACAGAAAAAGAATATCATGGAAATCTCTACTGTTTGACATAATATAAAGCTTTACGTACTCAAATGTAAGTCAGACGAACGAATTAAAAAAACTCATTTCCTTACGTATTCGTTCGGGTGCCACACGTTCGTCTGAAATTATACACGTATTGTAAAAACAAGCCGTTAATAATAGTGATAACATGTGGAACGACAAAAATTCGGTTGACAAAAAATTCTGCTGCAACTAAAAAACTGTTTTCTGTGTGTACCTAAAGAACTTAAAATTACAAATATCTAATCCTGCGCCATAATAACAAAAAAAAAAAAAACACTTAAAATCCTGTACAACAAAAAAAAGCCAATTCAAATAAGTGATGCAAATAAGATCTGATAAGTGATGCAAATAAGATCTTTACAATATTTTGCAACAAAAATTTCAAAATTTAATGCAAATTCTTTATATTGTTTAAAATTTACTGAAGTGCAACCAATTGAATTACGCTCTAGTTTTTAATGTTTTTTAAAATTCATATCAAAAATAATTATCTTATAATAAAATTAGTCGAATAAGGATAA
Source organism: Delia radicum (assembly GCA_021234595.1). Classification (NCBI taxonomy): domain Eukaryota; kingdom Metazoa; phylum Arthropoda; class Insecta; order Diptera; family Anthomyiidae; genus Delia; species Delia radicum. The sequence continues at coordinate 235,713,652 of CM037851.1, forward strand.
TTTTGATGTGTTTAGATTTTTCCAAGCTCGTCCTGTTTTTATTATAATTAAAATATATTGTTGAGCCTAATGGAATTTCGTCCACTGTATGACATGTTTGTTACTACCTCAAAAACAAAAAGTTGATTTTTCAGTAAAGAGTGGTTTATTTTTTTGGGACGCTAAGGGTTAAAATACAAATAAAACTTGAATCACATGCTTTTATGCACTTGTTCTATTTTAAATCAAACTCGCCAGACTTTCATTAAGGTACTATTCAAAGATTGCATTGTTTACTATATTTAATAAAACTAGAACAACGTGAATTTATCAACTACGTTGCGATCAATTGATTGATGGTAATTTATTTTGAAGATTGAAAAAAAAAAATTAGAAAAACAAATCATTTCAGTTTCAAAGTATATAAGTATGCCATCAATTTCGATTTATTTTTTAAGTAAAATGATAATGAACTTAAGGCGGTCATTTTATAAAACAATACTTTTAAACTTTTCCAAATTTTAATATTTTTTTATTGTGCAAAAGTTTGCCAGCGTTTCGTCTTAAATAACACAGTGCAGCATTTTTAAGGTCATCGTTTGGTTCCTCCTTCATACCCGTTTTTTTTTGAAGTGTATATCGAAACTAAAAAAAAACCGCAAAGGACTTGGCCAGATTACATCGAAATTTTTTTTTTTGGACACCCTAAGTTTTTGCACCCAAACATGATTTTTTTAAAAAAGGAAAATTTTTATGGAATCCATATATTATAAACCGTTCGGAGTTTTTATGTCTTTGGCAAAGTTGTAGCTCCAAACCAAAGCAAAAAAATTCTCATATGGACCGACCCAAAAAAATTGCATCCACTGCATCAAAATTGCAAAAAATTGGGAAAAAATGCTATTTTTTTATGATAATATGGAAATAGCCAAACTTTAAAATCCAATTTTAAAATCCTGTTTAGGAAGATGAGGTGTTGTAAAAACCCAGTTCCACCTAAAAACCGCAACACGAAGATAAAACACACATGACAATCACACCCACTCAGAAACATTTTTTAAGAAGTTTTTAAAAAGGGTGTTGTAAAAACCCAGTTCTACCTGCAAAGTGCAACTTTATCTATACCTATCTTAATCGTTTGTAATAAATTTGTTTACATTGAACAGGTGTCCTGAACGGCCCAGATATCAGGAAGTTAATGAAAAACGATACATTTACAGCTGTGCTTACAAATGTAAATTTTAATCTCCGAAACGCATGGGACGCTCTCAAAGCTGTAATTCAGAATGTTTTAGGAAAGGATCGAGCAGAGCCAGATAAAGCAAAGAAATTAGTGGCAACAATGCTGCAATATTTTGAAAACATAAATGTATCGATGACGCTGAAATTGCATTTTTTGCATCATCATATTGATGTTTTTTAAAACAATTGCCCACCGAATCAGATGAGCAAGGGGAGCGATTCCACCAGGTCACAATGCCAATGGAAAAAAAATTCAAAGGCAAGAAGCTGGACGCAATGCTTGCAGAGGTTTGTTGGTGGAGCCACAAGGTGTGCCTGTGTGAGGATGGTGATATGGAAGACCCAGGAGACACTGGATTTAGAGATGTGCCTTTGGATCCTCTTTCTTCTTGTAGTAGTGCAGAGTCAGATCATGACCTTGAACCACCACCAAAAATATTTAAACCTTAACAGGCGTGAGTAGCAATGGTATGTTATTTATTTATTCTGTTAAAATTATATATTTTCTAATTTTAGTTCTGTTCGACAAACGTTACCTCGCGAACCCGCTTTGACTCCATCTTACCAAAAAGCGTTTTTATTAACAAAAATTCGGTAAATGAGAGCGTGATAAGAAAGTAATTGTGTTTCTCATTTTACCAGAAGTTACTATACTTTTTTCGGGTAAAATCGTAGCAGAATAAAATCATCGGCAGTAAATAATACACATGTTTTGCATTTGTATAAATAAACAAAAAAACTTAAACAAAAAATAAAAAAAAAAATATGAAATTGTTAATTGCGTTATAAAATAATTACTTTTTATTAATAAAATAAATATATTCATTTTTTCAAAAACATATCAGCATTACAACAATAAAATGTTTAAATAGTAAATTTGAAAACAAGTAACAACAAAAACGACATTAACCTATATAGTCTTTCTTTGTCGAAACGACAAACATTGGCTATGCAAAATAAGTGTGAGCAAAAAGATGTGCTTTCTAGGGTTAAGGAATGTTCGTATTAAGATGACATGTACTAGAGAGTTGTTTATATTGTTGTTAGATATAATTTAGCTGAAGAAAGATTTCTTAAATTCCCAGTATTTAAGCCATTTCAGGACAAAATCATGAAAAAATCATAAAAAATAGCATTTTTTCCCAATTTTTTGCAATTTTGATGCAGTGGATGCAATTTTTTTGGGTCGGTCCATATGAGAATTTTTTTGCTTTGGTTTGGATCTACAACTTTGCCAAAGACATAAAAACAAAATTCCGAACGGTTTATGATATATGGATTCCATAAAAATTTTCCTTTTTTAAAAAAATCATGTTTGGGTGAAAAAACTTAGGGTGTCCAAAAAAAAAAATTTCGATGTAATCTGGCCAAGTCCTTTGCGGATTTTTTTTAGCTTCGATATACACTTCAAAAAAAACCGGGTACGAAAGAGGAACCAATTTATGTGTTGCACTGTGTAATGTAACCATTGGTTTTAGTTAAAAACCAATATACGAGTAATTAGTACACCATACGTATAATCAATTTTAATTATAATTAATATTGATCATACGCTAGCTAATCTTATTTAGGCAAAATTTATACTTAAATTTCTTTTAAATTTTTATAATTTCTTTCTGGTCATTGACATGTCTAGCTAGTAAAGAAACAAAGTTAAAAAACAAATTAATATACAATTTCTTAAGTTTTAAATAACGATGTCAAGGTCAAATTTGGTTTCCTAGGTCTTAAGACTTGTACATTTGTATTGAATTTCCTTACAGCCAACCATTAAACCATAAATATTTTAAAGAAGAAACCTTTTAAATACACAAAAATATTTATACACTTGAGTTGCGTGTTTGAATGTTCAGTTTTGTCTTAAGAAGTAAATATTTGTACATATACGAAATATGAGAAGACCTTTAAAGAAGGCCGACAAAATGTTAGGGGAAAATGGTGTACTATAAAACAATTGTTTTTCTAGAAGCGCACTAGATGCCCCTTAAAAAGGATTTGTCGATTTTCGTTCATTACACCCTCCAGTTTTATTACAAATGGTTCCAAATGGAAAAAAATTGATTTTTTTTTGGAAATTGTTAACCCGTTCCGAATTTCTTTTGAAAGAAGCCCATTTTTTTAAATGTATTCTTATTAAAAATACCCAAAGTTCTAAATTCTTACAAATAAATTTTTTATTTAATTTATTTATTCAATATGAAATTCTGACTTCATCGGATATGATTATCCCACTTCAGCTTGGAATTGAAAATGACCCACAAATTTGACGGAAATGCAAAAACTTGTTTTTTTTTAAATTAATTTTAAAGTATTTTTAGTAAAAAAATTGTTCTACCTAAAGTTCAAAAATCTTATATGATATCTATCTTCTATATATATAAAATGAAGTGTACATTGATTGTTACTCCATAACTAGTGTCCGACCGAACAGTTCGGCCAGAAAATGCATTTGGTCTGTATTCGGTATTTTAAAGCATTATGGACAAATTTGGCGGATGGAAAAATGTTTGTTGGGCTGATTAGATGCTATTTTGAGTGTCAAATTTGAAGAGAAGTCTGTAGTTAAGCAATGAATTCACTGTTCGGCCACAGAAAGTTCGGCCAAATTAAAAATAGTTCGACGGCCGAACTTTTAAATTTATAGCTAAACTTCGGCTTTTCTCTTAAATTTTATACACAAAATTGAATTAAATCGGCTCAACAAACATGTTTCCAATACCAAAATTTGTCATCATTGCCTCTAGATATCAAAAAACCGACAAAATATAGGTTTTTGGCCGAACTGTTCGGTCGGACACTATCCATAACTCGAGAACGTCTGCTTAAAATAAAAAATGGCTGAATACGTTTTGTAGAACATGCAATGAGGATGGTTTAAAAAAAAAAAATTGTTTAAAAATATTTTCGTTTGGTCAAGATGTGATGATTTTTCTGAACCATTAGTCATTTTCATATAAATTGTGTGAATATCAAAAATTTTAGCTTTGTTACACAGCATTGCTTGGATACGGGAACATTCTACTTCGAAATATCAATCCACCACGACTTTGTAACGGAACCAGACTTTCAATGAAAATAAAATTTGAAGGCAAAACAACGTTTGTCGGGTCAGCTAGTTGTCATATAAGATTTTATTTGTTGTTTTCAAAAAGTTTGACTTACATTATTCTTACTAAATATTTGAAAATATGGAAAGTCCGAAACAAATATGTTTGTATTTTAAATACAAAAACTAAAACATTTTTGATTAAATTTAAAGATTAAAACATTTTTGATTAATTTTAAAGATCTTTTAATAAGCCTTATTTGGAGATGTCGATTGCTATTTTTATAATATAATAGTTGTAATTTAAGAAAAAAAAAAAAAAAAATAAATAAAACAAATGATATTTCGTGCTTGTGACCGACTTCTTTCCCGGACATTTTATAAAAATTGATTATTTTGTTAAACATTAAAAAAAATTTATTGTTTTCATCAAAGTTTGCCTAGTTATCGGAAAAATATCACATAAATTTGCTTAGGCTATACTTAGAATATTAATATAGTTCGAATTTTTCTGATGATGGGACTCGTTAGGTATCGTATCGACTTTATTTTTCAGTGTTATAAAAGAAAATGCTAAAAATGTTGTTTAATTTCACATAATATGATTCAAAAAATGGGCCTATCTAATTTGATCAAGTTATATAAGATTTCATACAATATACTCTTCATAAAATTCTTTGGAAATCCGCGTTTCACATTCTAAATAATAATAAAAAAATATAAAACAAAGAATTGGAAAATTAGACATGATTTCATTTTGACTTATACACTGAGTTTCATAGCTATGACGTCATTTTGTTTTCCAATTATTTCTTAAACAACTGAACCGAACGCTTAAGTGTCTTCGGAAGATTAACTCATCTCTGTCTTTGCTTTCAGTTGAACAAAAGCTGTTATTGTACGTTGTAGTTTTTGGTTTTTACAGAACATTTTTCATAAATTCAACCAAATTTAAGTCGAGACTTGATTTTTTTAACAATCCTACTTATTAGATTGAAGACAAATAATTTAGATAGAAAAAAAGTTAATTTCTCGAGATAAAAGCTTTTTTATAAAGCTTTTTACCTTTAGTCTTTTAATTGCTTATTTTAAGTTTTTCTGACTTTAAAAATTTTTTTTAATTATAAAATACTATTTATTGTACTAACTATGAACTTTTTTTTTTAAATGTAGCTTTTCTGAGTTTTTGCTTCTTTAGCTTACATACATTGAATTTTGTTTTTTGTGTTATCTGATAATTATGTTTAAAAGTGATTGATTTTATAATGTGAGCAAGATAATTAAAAAAGTCTTCATCCGCTAATTCAATGTAGACTTTATCTACTGACAGGTCCTTACATGATTCATTTCAGTGATAGATTTTTTTTTTGTGAACTACAAGCGATCGAATTTTTCTTTTTAATTTTAACACATAAGTATATTGATATAGAATTATAATAGGGCGGGTCGATTTAAAAATCGCTCAACGTTCAAGGAAAATCGTATTCTAGGGAACAAAATAAGAAACTTTGCCGAAGGAGCCATACCTCTAAAACGAATGCTGATGTCCCGACTTTTGATCCGTAGGGTCAAATTTTGAAAAAGCCCACTTTGATATTTCAGAAAGTAGGAGGAATCTCTCCAAGATTATGGGAGATACTTCTTCTCCGGGAGACGCGCTAGCAGATTAATGCATAAATCATCATTCTAGGGGTTAAAATTTAAGTTAAAAGAGGGCCTTTTTAGCCGTGTTTTTTTTAGCAAAATGTACAAATCTCGGGATAGAGATATTTCAGAAAGTAGGAGGAGTATTTCCAAGATTAGGGTCTCTATTTCTTCTCCGGAAGAAATAGAGTATAAATATATTCGATTGGGTTGGATTCGATTGGGGCACTCTAAATGGGTCAAAGTGGGATTTTTTAAAATTTCACCCTACGGGTCAAAAGTCGGGACATCAGAATTCGTTTGAGAGGTATGGTTCCTTCGGCAAAGTTTTTTACTTTGATCCCTAGAATTCGATTTTCCTTGAACGTTGAGCGATTTTTAAATCGACCCGCCCTAATAATTATAATATAAAAATTATAGAATTTGTTTGGTTTTACTGTTTTATATGTATTTATATATAATTATACATACATGGAAGTTTATATGATCTGATATATAGCTATATTAATTATATATGATAGGATAAATAAGATGACATAAGATACAATGATATATGATTAGCTATAGCGCCATATTAGAAATATTCGTAAAAATAAGAATTAGATGTATGTAAGTATACATGTTTACATATGGCCACGTTTATAATAAGATACCACTACATCAAGCTATATACGACTATATAAACTATATCAACTTTTTCTAACTTTTTACTGGAAACGGCTTTTCATTTGAAAAAAGTTCCGATATGGGTATATATAAACATATATAGTCATTAGGCCGGGTCGATTTAAAAATCGCTCAACGTTCAAGGGAAATCGTATTCTAGGGATCAAAATAAGAAACTTTGCCGAAGGAACCATACCTCTAAAACGAATTCTGATGTCCCGACTTTTGACCTGTAGGGTGAAATTTTGAAAAATCCCACTTTCACCCATTTAGAGTGCCCCAATCTAATCCAACCCAATCGAATATATTTATACTCTATTTCTTCCGGAGAAGAAATAGAGACCCTAATCTTGGAAAGACTCCTCCTACTTTCTGAAATATCTCTATCCCGAGATTTGTACATTTTGCTAAAAAAACACGGCTAAAAAGGCCCTCTTTTAACTTAAATTTTAGCCCCTAGAATGATGATTTATGCATTAATCTGCTAGCGCGTCTCCCGGAGAAGAAGTATCTCCCATAATCTTGGAGAGATTCCTCCTACTTTCTGAAATATCAAAGTGGGCTTTTTCAAAATTTGACCCTACGGGTCAAAAGTCTGGACATCAGAATTCGTTTTAGAGGTATGGTTCCTTCGACAAAGTTTCTTATTTTGATTCCTAGAATACGATTTGCCTTGAACGTTGAGAGATTTTTTTGCCTCCATACAAATCGACCCGGCCTAATAGTCATATATATAATTTCATATCACATTATAACTTAGTTAATTCGAAAAATGGCATACATGTGATCTCATGTGATCCTATGGGATCTCATCTGAAATAATTTGATCCGAAAAATGGGTCTATCTAATATGGTAAACTGATCTATAATTTGATACAATTTGATATAACTTCGTAATATCCTTTAAACTTGTTTGGAAATCCGTACTAATGTTTTGTTTCAGATTTCAAATTATAATGAAAATTTATAAGTTTATTGTATCATATCTACCTAAATATTATTATACATTACAATACAATATATCAACTTATATATAACATAAGATATAATGGTATATGATGATATATATCGCTATATTAGAAATTTTCGAAAAAATAAGTATAAGATTTATAAGATTATATCGTTTCATTTGGCCACTAGAGCGGAATTTTTTCAACTTTCGATTTTTATCACTTATTGCTGCGATAAATGTAAACTTAGGTCTAAACGTAAGGTGGTTCGAATTTGAGAAAAACCAGTAACATGTTCTTCAATTATGGGCAAAATGTTCAGCAAAATTGCATTTAAGTTTTGTATGTTTTAACCAAGTTTTTTATACATAAAACTTAAAACATTAGATATTTTCTCTTATTTTTTTATGGAAAACACTAATAAGACCTTCAGCAACATTTGGGTATCAATTTTGTTCAATACATATGCAGCACTTTTTCTCGGCTTTTCTCAGTTTTTACTATCTTTCACTATTTTTGCATAATTTATTTATCATTTTTGTGCATAAACTTAAAAATTATATCTAGTGACATACCGAAGTCATATTTTGGGCCGAAGCCGATGCCAAACATAGACAAATTTACAATAATCGGCCTAATCCTATGCCGATTATATATTGGGTTAATCTGGTAAAGTACATGAACAGGCATATTTCAAGAAATACTTTACCGCGGTAACTTAAAACAGACAAAATACGAACCCGCTCTAAAACTTTTGTGTGAATTATTGTTGTCTAAGCTGCTTTGAGTTGTTTGGGTAAAAATCGGTTGAGGTCTTAAAATCGAAGTTATTTAAATTTACAAGATAATGTTTTTATTATAAAAAAACATTTGAAGTATTTACAAAAGCAACTAAAATGTCAAAAATTTTAATAAGAAGTTTTTTTAAGCACAAAATCGGAAAAGGGTAAAAAATATATAAAACGAAACAAAGATTATTTGTATTCCCAGGATTTTAAACTTGCTGGCATTTAAAATTAAGAGATCCCTTGTAATTTATTCGAAAAAATGCATATTCGAGACGCTTATATATCGATTAATAGAAAAATGAAAAACCGGTTTATGGAATAATTCGGAAACCGTTTTTGACAACTCTAATCGGTCATAATTTGACCAATTACCAATTATTGGCCGATTGTATATTTTTGGCCAAAGCCGATGTCGATTAATCGGTCAGACACTAAATATTTCGCATAAAAAAAAAGATAGTGCGGTTCTTGGAAAATACGTGAAATGTGCCTAAAATGTATATGACAGCATACCGAGTAACGATGGCCTATGAGTCCATCATTTAGTATAATATATAAATTGTAGAGTTGTGTAGTTCGCGAACGAACTAGTTCAATTGAACTAGTCTTTTCTTTGAACAAGTGAGCTGGATCACAATCATCAGCTCTTTTAGGTCTTCCGCTCGTTCTTTTTGTCTTTTGAGTAATATTTCTTTTCTTTATGTTGCTTTTGAGTTTTTTTTTTAATGTCAGCTCAGTTTTTTTTAAACGATTAAAGGAGACGTTATTCATTTCTTCTTTCTTTCGAAAAATTGTTACCTAGTTCTTTGAAAAATACAATCATTTCTGAAAATTAATAAAAAAATCAATTTTGAGTTCATAAAATGTCTGGAAAACTGGATAATTACGTACAATTTTATGATTTAACAATCATTTTAAATATATTTTAAAGTGTTGAATTATTCTCCGATAGTAAATTTAATAGAAAGTTACACAGTTTGTTTACACATTTTGTTTCGCATCAGCTGATTCAATTCACTTCAAATAGTTCATGTCGCACAGCTCAATTTAGGAAAAAGAGCTGTTGAACTAGAAGAGCGAACTAGTTCATTGAAAGGAGCTGTAAAGAGCGATCTTTAGAAAGACCTAAAATGCCCAAGCCTAGTAAATTGCTTAAAAATTACTTGAATCAAAATTCAGCCAAAAATAAAATATTTGCCAAAGTTTGTTTAACAAAAACTTTCATTACAGTGAATATCTACAAAATATTTTCAAATTTTATTTTAAAAATGTTTACATATGAAAAAAAAATTTTAGTTAATTTAAAAAAATATATTTTTTTGATATGTACATCATTTCTGATTTCAGACATAATTATGATCAAATGAAAGCACGTTTTGTGCACTATTCGAGTAAAACAATAAAAAATTCAAATATAATATTTAAAAGACCTATAGAAAAATACGCCATTTTTATAGAAAATGTCGCATAATATATTTTTATTAAATTCGATTTAAGAAAAATTTTCAAAATTCGAAAACTTTGGTCGGAAGGCGCCACAGGTTATAGCTTCCCGATTTTTCTCAAATTCGTACCACATAACTTTTACTGAATTATCTGAACAATAAATTGAAATTTTCTTAAAAAAGTTATTCTTCATACAAAAAATGCCCCTCTTGTGCCTATCTCTAGTTTAAACTATAGTTTTTCCAATTTTGCTTACATATTTTAATTTTCCATTGCCCTAAATACGAGTAAACTATTCATATTTAATTTCACTTTTCTGGTTTGTTGGAGGTTTGAATAATATGAATCTTGAAAAACTTGCGGTAGATATTATTTACATACAAAAATTGAATAGTAGGTACATAAAAAAAACATTAACAAAAACTTGAAAAGAAAAAAGTATTTATTTAAAAAGAAAAATAAAAAAACTGTTGAGGGTGAATTGTTCAATAAACATTTTAAGTACTAAGTTTTCTTAACCCACGTTGCTATTTATACACGTAATTAACTTTTTATGCAGTACCTACTTACTTTAGCAATGGTTGCTGTGGTTCGATTCCCAAAATAAATCTTCGTAAATGACCATAAATATACACTGCGTTGCAAAACTATAATTATACATTCATTACACGAAATAGCTAACGTTTAAAAAAGTAGAAGAGTTCAACCGGCATTAAAGTAAAACCAATGGACAATTTTTATATTATATAACATTTTACTATTTTTAAATCAACTCGAAAATTCGATCAGACATTCTGTATACCTACCAGATTTATTCGAAGTTCTTCCGTTATAGATCTCCACGTATCAATAACTGCTTCTTTTAGATGAACAACGCTTTCACAGAGTAGTATTTGGAAGATGACAAAGCCAATTGTGACAATTTTTTGTTGTTGTTTTTGTTTTATCTTTGATATTTTAAATTTTGAATCTCGCTCCTAGACGAGGACAAGAAATTCTCATTGAGTTTGTGATTTAACATAACAAATATCTCTAGAAATTCTAATAACAAAGTCCCCTGAAGATTTCCTTGGGCAGGAATGAAATCCGGATAGGGACACGCCTAAATAAGTTTTGGGACTTTAGCACATTTAATTACTATAAATGCGACGGGTTAATACTTACCAAAATATTCTCAATTCTCTTATACATATATTCTTAATGATTGCATCGTCTGACGACTTACATGTACTGAGACATGGTCTTGTTGGAACATGAATTCTTCTACGTAGCTATTTTCTAGAGTTGTGTAGATCGTGAACGAGTCTTTCGCTGTTTTCGTTCTTTTTTGGTATTTGAGTAATATTTTTTTTTCTATATCTTGCTTTTGAGTTTAATTTTTATCTCAATGTTGCTAGCTCAATTTTTTAATGTTAAAAAGAGGTGTCTAATATAAATAATTCGCTTAAAAGTTATCCAACAAACAATTTAACGAATGATTGAAAGAAATTATCAAAGTTCGATTGAACTAGTAGAGCGAACTAGTTCTTTCAGATGAGTCGAAATAGAAAGAGCGCTCACTCAAACGAACTAGATTGGCCAATTCTACTATTTTCAATAAATGACACCAATTACTCTTCTATTACTGTAATGTACTCAAAAGAATTCATTCTGGTGCTAGGAAATGCCATACCAACAAACAAAAAGCGTCCCAATATCAATAAACAAAAAGCGTCCGCCTCCGAAATTTCTATTTGAGAAATATCGTGGTTTCTCATGTAGATCTCTCCAATAGCTGTTAAAATCGGAACATCAATATTGAACTTTTTCTTATCAGAAAAAATAACCTTTAAAATAAATTTATGTTTAAACAGTCCTACCAACAACAGCTATTATTGTCTTACCTTTCTCCAGTTGGTTTATAAATTCCTTTTAGCGATTTCAAGTCGAGTAGTTTTGTTTCGGGGTAATAACCTTGCACAGACATAAACTTTTGGCGAGTAATTCTCTGCGAATCCTTTAAGAGCCTACTTATTGTTGATTTGGGCACATTTACCTTACATTCATTGATTCTCTGATTGAGACTCTTCATTGAGTTGCTGGAACAGTTGATTATTTTGAGCAGGTCCCGACTAGAAAGCTGTTTTTCGGGCCTCCTGTTTTATTTTTTTTTTAAGAGAAGCAACACTTAGGAAATTCTTCCAATTTATTAAGGTATTGCTTTCTTTGGATAGGGGATAGTGGAGAGATGAAAGGTGAAGAAAGATGAATTGCTTCAAACATGGCAACACTGTAATTGCGCTAGATGATAAGTCTTATGCCCAGTTTTTCACTTCGTAGTTAAATGCCATTTGGACTTTAAGTTCTATTTTTTTTTTTTTTTAAAGAGAAGCAACACTCAGGAAATTCTTCCTATTAATTAATGTGTTGCTTTCTTTGGAAAGGGGATAGTGGAGAGATGAAAGGTGGTGAAAGATGAAGGGCTTCAAACATGTCAACACTGTAATTGCGCGAGATGATAAGTCTTAGAACAGTTGTTGGTCGCCACCTGATGTAGAGTTGGCGAATTTATTGAAGCTTTTTGTTTCATAGCCCTGATTCATTATTTTACTTCGGTGGGGTTAAGTGCTATGGGAACACCGAAGGTGGGTGAAGCGATACATATAAGTGAAAGAAAACTCATATATATTATTTTTCTAAATTGATGTTGTCGTCACCGGGAATCGAACCCGGGACCATCTGTGTAACAGTCCAACGCGCTAACCATTACACCACAACGCCCACAAACGAAATTTTTTAACTTCAAATTTAAACCACATTTAAGTGACCAATCTTGGGCATTTAAAGTCTATTTAAATTGTACATATGATTTTGACAGTTTGTTTTTTTCGCGTGGTAAAACAAACAAAAAAAATAAATTAAATTACAGAGACAATAAAAATTCAACTTCGGTTGCACTGAAATTTTCACTTCTCTTCATTTTTATTTTATTAATTTAATTATAATTCAATTATATATATTTTATTGCTATATTTTATTTTTTCTGTTATTTTCTGTTTTTTTCTATTCTTTAAACAGCTGTTTTATGAATAATGATCATTCATTTTTTGACATTTCATGATGCTACCATACTTTTGTCGCAAATAAATAACAATTGTCATTTAAGACTGAAAAACTGAAACTTTATTTAAATACAACTTAAATTTAAATGGCAATCAACTAATTGAACAGTTGTTGTTCGCCACCTGATGGAGAGTTGTCTATGAGGGATAGAAAACTCATACATATTATTTTTCTAAATTGATGTTACCGTCACCGGGAATCGAACACTGGACCATCTGTGTAACTGTCTAACGCGCTAACCACTACACCACAACTCCCACAAATTTTTCGAAAACTTAAGCCACTTTTTAAATAGGCTGAAATTTGCTCTTTCCGAATCACTTAGTTATGAATCACGCGGCATTTTATTGCAAATTGATTAAAATTGCATAAAAAACATAACCAATTCTTTAATTTATCTTTATTCGCTATTCTTTTTTATTTACCATTATATTTAAAAATATTGTTATTAAACACTAACAAAACATTATTACACAATTTTTCGCTTAAATCAATTAAGTAATCTCTTAAATGTTACACAATAATTTATCAGTTATCATACTCTTAAACAGTTAAAAGTTTTAAAAAATGTTTATGTTATCTCAGCAAAAAATAGTGCTTACCGAAAAGCACTTTCGGAAGGCATTATTTAATTACGAAGCGCTTCCAAAGCAAATCCAGAAGGCATGATTTTTGTAAGCAATGTCCCAGTTGGTATGTCTCTTTTAAGCAGGTGAAAAGCGCTTATTTTATGTGCTCTTAGAAGCAATAAATTCATGCCTTCTTAGGCAATAAGAAGCTATTTTTTCGTATGTTGACAACATTAATGCTTCATGATAGGCTTTCCTTACTGCTTGTAGGTATTATTCACTGCTTCAAAGGAGACATTTTGGGAAGCACAACAGAATGCCTCCCTAATTGCTTTATTGTATGCAAGGCGGTGAAGCGCTATTTTGGAAGCATACTGCTGACCAAATTCAGGTTATTTTTTGCTGGGATTAGAAAAAATAGTTATTGGTAATTATAGTTATGCAACGCAGTGTAGAATACCAAAAATGAAAACAAACATATTCAGTTGCTTAATTAGAAAAGCAAAGCCGCAACGTTAGGCTAATATTTAAGAACAAAACATTGTACAAAATTCTAACTGGTTACCAATATTAGGGATCTTGGTTACTTATTAAACTAAATTTAAAAAAAGTATTTGAATGCCTCGCTCGAATAAGGATATAAGCGACAACTTTTTGAAAACGCATTTATTGCATAATACGACATTTTAGCATCCTGTGAAGAAATATTGCTAAAACTTTACATGCATTTTTGCTCGCGAATCTTACAAAAAGTGTAAAATTTTCGTTTAAACTGTTTTTATACATTGCATATGAGCTATTTAAATAGTTTATCTAATTCACTTTGAAATCTTAAATAGTTCATTCCAATATCTAAAAATCAATAAAAAAAAAAACAAAACGTTGAAAAATCAGGGCAGTTTTATCACTGTTAAATGCAAAATTTAACCACTTGTATGTGCAATATTTGAATGAAAGCTTCTACACGGATACAAATAGACTAAATTATCGAACTCTGATCCAAAAATAATTAAAAACTTGATTTTAAAAGAGTTTCCCACGTTTTTCTCGTCTCCTGTAAAGTGTACATGGATTATATATCCGTATTCGAGCGAGGAATTTATTTGGTGCTTTTTTTTCAAGAGAAGGAACACTTAGGAAATTCTTCATATTTATTAATGTATTGCTTTCTTTGGAAATTGAATAGTGGAGAGATGAAAGGTGGGGAAAGATGAAGGGCTCCAAACATGGCAACACTGTAATTGCGCGAGATGATAAGTCTTAGAACAGTTGTTGCTCGACACCTGATGGAGAGTTGGCGAACTTATTGAAGTTTTTTGGTTCATAGTCCTGATTCATTATCTTACTTCGGTGGGGTTAAGTGCTATGGGAATACCGAAGGTGGGAGCTGCGATACATATGAGAGATAGAAAACTCATACATATTATTTTTCTAAATTGATATTGCCGACACCGGGAATCGAACCCGGGACCATCTGTGTAACAGTCCAACACCACAGCGCCCACATAATTACAAATCTCTCAAATTTTTTAGAAACCCCCTTCCCAAAATTTCAACAAATATATGCCGCCCTAATTAATATTCGTCAAATTAAATGCCCTGTTTTCTTTACGTTCGTCTCATATTTAGTTCTTAACTTATTATTTGCTGTATTTTTTTTTTTAGTTTTAGTTTTATGGAAATCTAACCGTAGAATATTTATTCTTTGTTTGTCTATCACTTGAGTCGCATTACAGTTGATGTTCGGATTTCAAACGTAACACAACAAATAACGGTTTAAATTATTCAAATTAAAAAGTGTTTAAAAATTAAAACCATTTGAATTTGCTTGTTAAAGGATTTAAATATACACAGATTTTATATTATTGTATATTTAAGTTTTAACATTTATTGTTATGGCTGATGGTGTTTTAAAAAGTTTTATACGTGAATTCTTTGCGGTTAGTTAATATTTTTCGAACAACAATATTAACGCGTAAATCATGTTTAATAATAAGTTAATTTCCAGCTAAATCTACGTTTCTACTACACCCTTAAGTACACCCAGAGAAAGACAGGAATAAGTTTAATCAATTTTCGTTCAATGTAACAGTTTTATCAATATTTATGAAACATTTCATAAAAAAAAACAATAATTATAATGATCATATCATGGTCTATATGAATTTTTCCACACAAAAAACTAAAACAAAATATCTTTCATATATATGGTGAAACTTTTTTAAATATGATGAAATTAATTTGGTTTTTTATGAAATGTTTTATAAATACTATGAAAGTTACATTGGACGAAGTTTATGAAACATTTCACAAATATGATGATGCTTTTTCTTTGAGTGTAGAAGTTTTGTTTTTGAAATTTCAGTTTGAAATTTGTATGGTAGCTAAAACTAGTTTCTACACGGAGAGAATTTCCTGCACAAGTTTTAATGACATTTTTTCACTAAACTAATGAAGTTTTCTTCACAATTTGAATGAAATATATCTTAAACTTTATGAAAAAGCTTCATAGTTTCAATGAAACTATATTTTTTAATGAAACTTTCTTATTAGTGGTGTGATTTAATAAATAAATAAAATGATATTTTTCATTAAATTTAAGACTGAAAACATATAAAATCAACCATTCAATTTCCTCCACTCGTTCTTAGTTTAATTAAACTTAGTATATAAGATGTACATCATATAATTATAACCTCGTCCAAATGTAGAACAGCTAAACCTAGCGGATCTTGAAATATCGCGTTTCAAAATATGAAAAATATTCGAAAATTTTAAAAAAGTACACTGAAAAAATCTATACCTAATATATGCGAAACTTTTAGTACATTGTACGCAATATTTTGTTATTTCACACCACGAAAATCTTTTGTAAACTATACGAAATCTACGAAATTTTTGTGTGCATTTTACGATTTTTTTTGTCATCTTACGAAAGAATTTCGTTGTTTCGCACCACGAAAATCTTTCGTAAAATATACGAAATTAAGAAATTTTTGAGGGCATTTTACGAAGTATTTTTTACATTTTACAAAAAAGTTTCGTAGTAAAATACACGAAATTACAATTTTTTTTATACGTTTTAAGAAGTTTTCTTTTCATATTTCACAAAAGAATTTCAAAGTTTCGTTTGCTTTATTATGAAACAATTTCGTAAAATAAAAAAAAGTTTTTTATATTTAACAAAATATTCTTAGGTTTTCAAATAAAATGTTATCGCCCATTTATAAAAAAAAAATCTCAAAAATTTGTACTATTAGACTTTTTCATAAATTAATATCAATAATTTTATTTTTTTAAGACCCAAGATAGGTTAAAATTTTATTTATATTAATTAATTTTAACAATTCATTTATTGTTGAGGAAGAAAATGAATTTACAAGGAGAGTCTGTTCATGTGTTCCCTCCGGTGGCAATTAAACTTGGATATATATTAAAGAATCAAAAACCACGACACCCATACATATTTAGCTGCCCAATCTCACATTTAGTGGTTAAAGAGTGGGGTCAAAAATTACCCGATTTCCGGTTTTTTACGATTTTTTCATATTGCTTCACAAAGAAACTATATATAAATTTGGTACATAATGAAAAGTATTGGAAATGCGCATCATCAGTATAAAGTAGCATGTCCGTGCATGGTCAACTTTTCGTGGTATTCGAAAAAGCACATGGTATTCGAAAAACACATAACTCAGAAACATGCAGGAGTAAAACATAGGGATTTGGCTACGGTATAATTTAATAATAATTTATAATTACCATATATATTTTTTTAAACATTAAAGAAAATCAGTTCACTGCACCGTCAAGAAGTAAATTATTTTTTTGAACAAGTTAAGCCACGATTTATGTATACATTTAAAATGAGGTATCAATGACTCTTGTAGCTTAAACCGGCAATTATGTCCAGCTACTTTTGCAAAACTTTTACATTTATTTTTTGAATAAATTATTTTTTTATGTAAATCTTTTTTTCTACAATATTTAGTATCTTTTTTTAGATTTTTATCCATAACTTTGAATATCGTAAGAGCTCATATTAATTTGGAATAGTGGAATACATTAAAATTAGCATATATATATTTTTTTTTTAATAAAAAAAATAAACATTTTTTTTTTAACTACACTGATAGAATTTTCCTTCATAGTATTAATGAAACGATTTCATTAAAATCGATTCATTGGTTTAATGAAAAATTTCATTAACTGAATGAAAATTCATTAATATTGGTGTTTTTTTCATTAACATTTTGTATGATTTTTTCATAATTTCATAAAAAAAATTCATTAAATCAATGAAAAATTTTCAACTTTTTTTCAATTAAAATTTTGACTTGTAATAAGAAAAATAAAAAAATTTTTTTTTTGTACTATCATTTTGAAATAAAAAAAAAACTGAAAAATTCCATTTAAACAGAATTAACCAAAACTTTGATATAAATAATTTTTTTTTATTAAGTTTGCCTAGAGCTAACAGTTTTTGACGAATTTGAATAGTTGGTCACTAAATTCCAGGGAACAGATTCTCTAAGAAAAACGATAGAGTTTTGTTCAAATCGAGACCTAAATTGTTATCGTTTTGACGATGTTACACAAAAACGTTATGCTAAACGATAATAAATTTTTATTTTTTAAGAACATTGTTAACAATATTTAACATTTTTATCTGATATGGTCGTAATTTAACTACAAAAAGTGTACTATAATCGTCAGATCGTTCTACAGAATTCCAAGCCAGATCGATAAAAAATTACATATTTTGTACCGACATATAAGAAAATATGTCATCTTTTAACACGAA
This sequence comes from Delia radicum, assembly GCA_021234595.1. NCBI lineage: Eukaryota > Metazoa > Arthropoda > Insecta > Diptera > Anthomyiidae > Delia > Delia radicum. Next base: position 235,731,888 of record CM037851.1, read on the forward strand.
TTATAAAAAATGTAAAGAAAGGTTGAACAATTTTGTAAAAATAAAACAATAAAAACAGAAATAAATTAAAATTGTTTTTTTTTAGTTCAGCTTTTAATATTTTACTACCTGTTAATTATATTTAAACGATTTTTTTAATCATTAAAGTTCTTAATACACATAATTTAAAAAATACAATAATTAAAATATTTCTTTTTTCTAATTTTATTTTCAAAATTTGTAATTTTCATTCTGAAATCTAATCAGCTACTTTTAAAATTTTATCTTTTTCGAATTCGTCAAAAATTATGAGCTTTAGCAACGATAGTCTAGGATTAATGAAAAAAATTTTATATACTTTATGAAATTTTCATTGGGTCAATGGAACTATTCATAAAAATTGATTTAATGAAACACATTTCATTGACTGAATAAAACGTTTCTTTGGGGACTTTTTTATGAAAAAATTCATTGGATTAATGAAGGAATTCATTAATACTACGCACAAATTTCTATCAGTGTACAGTGGTTTAAACTGTTGGTATTGAAAAAAATGCATTTTGCCTTCAAAAAATTTGCTTATTCTATTTAAAACACGACGAGAGTGGCTGAGGTATAAATGAATCAAGTAACTTTAAGCGTTAAAAAGATATGTACGATTACTTTTGTTAAAATTTTGATTTTTTCATATTTTAAAACGCGATATTTCCAAAACTGGTACGATGCACTTCCATACCAAGTTTGGTTGAAATTCATTGATATCATGCATATAATTCTCTTAGTAAACCTACCAATAATATTCAGTATTAGATACTTATCGTTATCCTTCAAAAAATTCCATTCCTAAATATGAAAAATATGTAAAAAAAAAATTTTTAGCAAAATATAAATTTTTTTTGAATTCCAAGTTTTATGCAGTAAAGGGTTAAACTTTCGAAACATAAAATGAAAAAATCAATAATAAAAAAAAGTTTAAAAAGGGTAAGCCCCAACAAATATTAGTTTTATTGGTAAATGTTAAAACTTTTTTATTATTGATTTTTGTGTTTGGAACACATTTCTGTGTAACGTGGCGTATGATTAATATCATTTAATATGCCTAACACTCATACGTCTAGGTGGGTTATATTTAGAAAATGAACTCTATAGCATTGATTATATAAAAAAATGTATAAAAATTTTGAAATATCTTTAATGTTGTTGTTGTTTTTTTAAATATTACTCTACGATCCATGGGATATTTGTAGACTATTTATTAAAGAAAATTAAATATAAATAGTTTAAATTTAAGTTGAATAAACTTTAATTTAAATCTCATTATATATGACACATGTATACAACAAGCACTTATTACATTAAAAAAAAAATGCCTCTGAACTATGATATCAAACACAGTATAAAAAGCCGAAATAATTTTTTTTGTTTGTATAAAATTTTGTTTATTGTGTTCGTTGATTTAATTTGATTAGATTGGACCTTAACATTGACCTTAACAGTTGTGAGCTGCAATATAGTAAAATGTTTTATCTTTTTTTCAATCTTTATTCCATGTTAATCTCACTGCGCAACTCGAAAAATAAACTAGGAGTACCGATCATTGCTCCTAAATATTTCGGCCACTCTGATTTTAATGCGTACCCACCCAGATTTTTCCACTTATATGCAGTGATTTGCCAGTACTATTTTTTTTGTAAGGTTGGCAGTTTCAACTTGGGAAGATATTTTCAATCGGTTTTTTTTTTTTTTTATAGAGGACTAAAAATGTAAATCCCTAACATAGAGAAATTTTTAAATTTTTGTCTAGTATTTTTTTGAAAAATAGAAAACAGCGATTTTTTTTGATGTTTTTTAATGTTCTAGTTTACTCTCGTACCATTTAAATGCAAATCAAAAATCTAAAAATCCGGCTACATTAGGGACTAAAGAATTTATTTGTGAGTGAAAAAAATTTGAATTGTTTTTCTCAAATAAGTACCCAAGTTCTACGATGGCACCCTATTTTGTCTTTAAAACAAGAGGGTCTATAATGAAATGGTTACCAGGGTTGCCATAGTAGTCCGAATTCTAAATTATAGTTTTTAGAATAATATTTCATATTGTTTTTTTTTTCTATCGCTAAAAGAATTTTTTGAATAAATTTTATTTATTTTTTTTAAACTGCTTAAATATTGTCTTTTTTATTGACTTCTTAAACTCATTAAGAAAATGTTACTGACCTTCAAATTGTGCAGTTTTGGAAAAATTCAAAAATGTTCATCTTTAGAACGAGATAACTTATTTGAAATATACAAAGATAAGTGCAACTAAGTTTTGACCTAATTTCTTAGTCGGTTATAATGATAACAGTCCCGATAGGTTTATCTGTTAAAATATTAAGGGTTTTCACAATGTGTACTATGTGTTGCATATGTTGTATTGCAAAAATAGAGATGGTAAAAATTAATTTTCAATTTCGCGAAGGTTTTGGGTTTTCACTCTGTTAGCACTCTTGAAAATAGTACACTAAACATAGATACAAATGTTGTATCGTACTATCATCTATTGTTGTATATTTTAAAACAAAATTTTACCATCTCTATTTTCGATACGACAATAGAAAACATAACAACATTTAGTACACCCCTTGTGAACAACCTTATTGTACCTTAAAAATTAAAATTTAAGTTTTTTGGTTATATCTCCTAAACTCGAGCTGATATTGAAAAACATTGTTACAATCACCACAATCCAACAATTTGGCTGCGAGAAATTGATTGTTGTCCTGTGTTATTGGTTTTATTTGTGTATTAATATATATAAACGCCAAATATATTTACATATGTTGTTACCTTCAACCACCCAGTCAGAAAAATGCGAACGGCAAAGCGATGGCACAATGCCTTAGTAGAACGTATAGGCGTTGGCAGAGCAAACGCATTACTAAATTTAAAACCTTTTTACAACGACCTAAATGATAACCCAAAATATACGACGCCCGTATTAATTTTTGTTACGATCTTAAAACGTTGCTACAACAAAATGTAAAACAATTTAACTACATATGCTCTAACAAGAGTTTATAAAACGTTGCTAAAGCATTGTCCAAACGAAAAAAGAGTACTTTTTCATTGTTTTGAATACAAAAATTACAGCTACATCCAAGAACAACTTTAAGCCGTTTTTAAACCCTCTAATATTATTGTCAGCAGCATTTTTTTCTTGCTGAAGTTTATTGCATAGCGTGGAAATAAATAAATTTCTTCCATACAATGATTACACTGTACAATACATGATTTAGGGACTCAATTCTGAGAAGTTTGCTACAGTAATATTTTAATGGTCGTACGAATTTTTAGGCTCGAGGCGGATTTTTAGCACTTTTTCTATATTTTACCACGATTATATCTCGGTATACCGTACGGAATATCTCTATTGTGTCTGAAGGAAAGTTGTAGATTTTGAATAGGAGAACAAAAAAATGCGCAACAATCCTACCCGAAAAAAGTGCATCCGGTGCCTTCAAAATCGCAAAAATGCCCATTTTCCCCATTTCTCACATTTTTTGCTCAGTAACTGGATTACAAATCTACAAATATGCTGTTTTTTTCTTTATAAACTTTATTTTGCATGAAAATAAAAATTCCGATTTTTTACCCCCATTTTTCATCTTTTTTGCTTAATTATAATTGAAAATGTTCTAAGTTTTGTTTCCATGCATAGATAACATATAAAAATCTCATATTTTCTGTGTAAGAATAGCTGTAATATGAATCGGAATTTTTATTTTCATGCAAAATAAAGTTCATGAAGAAAAAAAAAACAGCATATTAGTGGATTTGTAATCCAATAACTGGATTACAAATCCAGAAAGCAGAAAAAGTAAAAAATGGACACCGGATGCACTTTTTTCGGGTAGGATTGTTCCTCATTTTTAGCCTCCTATTCAATATCTACAACTTTACTTATAGTCCGGTCAATTTAGACATAAAAATAGTGGTTAAATAACAAAAATTCCGACAGAGCCAAATTTTGGTGGTGACCTAGGGTTTACCTTAAAAAATAAAAATTTAAAAGTCCCCATCAATCTCATGTGAGCTCAGAAAGTTATTTGGAGTCAAGGGTCAAAATTTCAGGTTTTTTTGATTTTTTTCGAAAATGGTTTTATCACAAAAATACTTTAAACCATAGTTGTAGATCTTAAAATTCTCTATAAACATGGTCCTTATGTTTTTTTCTCTTAGTATCACCGTTCCTGAGATATCATTGTAAGAGTCATATTCTACATAATATGCACACATTTCCACACTACCTGTAAGGTAGTGTACTCGGCGATTTTTTTAACGTGGTTTCCCCTGTTGGCATATTCCACAAAAGATTATGACGTAATTTTTAGAGACAATACTTATTTAACTGCATAATGATTATTAATATTGATTTTGGTTATTGAATTAAATTGTTGTTCTGGTTTCTTTTCATATTTCAATCTGATTCATACTCTTCGTAGTCAAGTTCAACAATCATGTCTTCTTCGATTTCTTCATCTTCTTCTGCCTCTTGCTGGATGTTCATAAATTGTTCAAATGAAGATGAATCAGTTGCTTTTTCATCAAAATCACATGAATCTCCCTCTGTTGTATTCAATTGGACATTTGAGCAAGACTAACCTTGGCCCCGAATAACTTTCTGAGCTCACATGGGATTGATGGGGACTTTTAAATTTTTATTTTTTAGGGTAAACCCAAGGTCCCCACCAAAATTTGGCTCTGTCGGAATTTTTGTTATTTCAATTGCTTAAATTGACCGGACTATTAAGACACAAAAGTGGTATTCCGTACGGTATACCGAGATATAACCGTGTTAAAATATAGAAAAACTGCTAAACATCCGCCTTGAGCCAAAAAATTCGTATGGCCATTAAATTATTACTGTAGCCAATTTAACAAAACGAATGATGCAGAAGTTTTAATTTTTTGGGGCTACTTTCACGTGCAATTTCCAGAATTGAGTCCCAAAATCATGTGTTGGAAAATGTTGTACTGTGTTATTTTAAATAAATAAATGCCTCGCTCTAACAAGGGTATAAAATCGAAAAAGTGTTCAGGAGAGGAAAAACCTGGGAAACGGTCAAAAAATTTAGGTGACATGAACCTTAATTGTTAAGTTTGCCGTGGTAAATACAAATGAAAAATATCTTAAAACTAATATTTAATACATTTAATTTCTGTGTTCATACTTTATATTTTGATAGTTTAATAGTTTTTTGCAAAATAAAATTTCAATAATGTAACTGTGGGAGGGGTTTGGAAGGTTCCAGATCAAAACTTAAGCTCGATACTATGTCACTTATGCCTGTTCCAAATTTCATTTCATTGCATTTCATATGCATTGGAAAAGTGCTTTTGCTAGCGTTGTCAGAACTCACAGTGCGACATTTGGCCAATCTAGGTGGACAAAAATCGAAAAATAAAAGTTGGCGGATTGTTATAATTTAAATTAATGTGACAGCAAACAGTCCATATACTATGGAAATAATCATAATATGACGAAAAAGTGCTGTTTCATTTGATACAGGAGTTTAAAGTCACATCTTGTAATAGACTTTTGAGAAATAAAATATATTTTTGAGCACCATCCCAACTTCAAACACTTATAACTTTTTTGTTGTTGGAGTTATAAGTCCATTTTTCTTTTTAAATACAGCATTTTTAATCTAGTTTTTAGATCCGTGCTCATTTTTCAATTTAATTGAAAACTTATTGTTGTAATTTATTAAAAACAAAAATTAAAAATTAAAAAAAAAAAAAAAACGGAAACTTCGTTGGAATAAAACTATAGTTTCCTCACGCTCCCTCACACGACCTATACATGTGGCAGGTGTTGGAATGTCTCTAGTAAGAGATTAAACCATGTTTGCTGGCGATTTTTTGCGATTTATAGAAAATTTTAAAGTTTAGTGAACGTCTAAAATGGACTTTTTGCTTGATTTTTTTTTTAATTCCCGAGACTTTTAGTTTTAAACTATATGAAAAATACACTTATATTGCACATAAAATTGAATGATTATGGAAGAATACATTATAATATAAAATGTAATGTGTTATTACACCAAACCCTTGTTTAACGGCATTACATTTTTTTCACGATGTTTAGTTTGTGTATAATATATGGGAAAATTGGATAATTGTTAAATTCGTAGAAATTACAAATTCCTGAAACACAATTCAGGAAATACAAATGACGGAAACACTGCTAGAACGTTTTTTAGAAACTCTGAAGTTACTGTCAATATAATTGGTTTAAATGTGGTTCTTATAAAACATTTTCACATCATTTTGGAAACCATTGCCTGTGGTTTCGCAATTAACTGATCGGCTTTTGAAATATTTACTCAAAAAACTTTAAATTTATATCTTTCTGAATATTTTTGGTACAAGATGCCAGTGACTGTTCATAAAATTCTGTGCCATGATAAGGACATAGTTGAAACATGCATTCTACCAATTGGACAGTTATCCGAAGAAGCATCCGAAGCCAGAAACAAGGACATAAGGAACTATCGTGAAAATTTCACAAGAAAAACTTCAAGAGTGGACACAAACAGAGACTTGCTGTATAGACTGCTGGTATCGTCAGACCCATATATATGTAGTTTACGGATAGCATTATTATTATTAATTCATTATTTTTTTTGTGTAATTCTTATAATTTTACTTGTTTTTTTATTTAAATAATAAATGTAAATACAGTTTGAAAATCTTTTTGTGTGTAATAAATTTATAAAACTGCAAATAGTGGGTAGACCACGCCCCTTTTTGTTACAGTGTAGAGTTAATTTTACAATGTACATAAGTCAAAAAATGAAATCTAGCCCAAGGTTGTCCAACACAGCTTAAATATCTGTTATAAAAAAGTGGGCGTACACCGCCCATCAATAATTATCTTCGAGGTTATTGTGTACAATTTTTTTTACAAAATGGTACACAAATAATAATTTTTTTTATAAAATTTTATAAAAATTCTTCAAATTATTTAAGCAATTTCTTAAATAATAGTTAATTTCCCACAAATGGGCGTGGCAATTGTTCGATTGTTTAAAATTTTGTTGTCAATATTAGTTATGTCCTACATTATTATCAAACCAAATTTCAAGCCAGGATCTTTTATTATTATTTAAATTGTCTACCTAGATTGGCCAAATGTCGCACTGTGGAACCTTTAAAGTTTTTGCTATTCCAATGGATTTACTTCAAAAACAGTTGTAGATTTTGCATTGACAGGCTTAATAAAGTAGTTTTTAACATACGTTGGCAAATCATCTCAAATTAGTCCTTTGACATTGCTGTTTTATTGGTGCCGTAGTAAAACAACGCTTTGCCAACGTAATTTTTTGTATGATCGGTAATTTCTGACTGGGCACTTATCAGACCTTGAAGCTTTTATTTACTTAACATGTGAAAATAACACATGTATAATTATGCAGTCCGTTTTTGTTTATTTATTATGGGACAATTTTAATTCGTGTAAGAAAATCAACAGGTGTGTAACCATAAACTTTAGGTGGTATAATTACATTAAATGAAAACGACAAGCAAAGAAAAGTTTTTTTTTTATATTGCGAACATATGAAATTGACACAGACTGTCATAGTTAAAATAATATGAAAACATTAGTTTGATGACACATTTCCGATAATTGAGTGTCGTCTATTTAGCCGGTTAACTGATATTGCTACAAGGCAAAAAAAAAAACATATTTTTTGCAATTCAAAGCAAAATGTAGCGATTTTTGGCAGAACCCAATCATTTTTGAACATTTTTTCCAAATACCAGCGGTTGCTTTTATATAAGGTGGCGCAAAAGTAATCCTCCTATCAGAAAATGCTATACATAATAAATACATAATAAAAAAAAAACATCGGAAGGTTATTTTTGCGCCACCTTATATTTATGAAAATAAAACGGAGGAACCTAAAGGACTAAATCTGTTAGATTAGTTTATCCAAATTCCGAAAACCTTAAATGGTTGTCCATAAAGTGTCTGTCAGACTGTAAACCAGCAATGAACATGAAAATGATTTCAAAACTAAAATTTTTCATTTTGGCTGTGAAATCTTCAATAAGAATTATTACAGGTTGACTATACTTAACTAGTTAACTACGTAGTCAAAATAAAAGAAACATTAGCCTGTTGCGTCGAAACACATGTAGAGGGGACGTATATATACGTCTCAATCAACAGAATACAGTTTTGATAAAACGTATATATACGTATTACGCAGCAGAGTGGTTAAAAGCTGTGACATGTAAAGTTTAATGTGGAAACGTCTTCATCAAAAGAATTAAAAGTCGAAAAATTTAAAAAAATACTTATTTGCTCATAGTTTCTAACTTTCAGATCCAAACCAAAATGTCATTTTGAATTGTAAAATTTTTTTAAATCGAAATAATGAGGCTCAAAACTGGGAATGATTGGAATTGTAAATCAGGAACGAAATTTAATATGAAGTATAATGAGTTTAATTGAAAGACCAACCATGGAGAACGATGTAAAATGGAAAAGGGAACGAGTTGAATTGGAACATTGATTATAGGTAACGAAATTGTATTGAACTGGGAACGAACTTTGTTTTTTCAAAGTACATTAATTTATATTATAATTAAAAAAATAAATAAATCACTCTGTGACCGCTTTATAAAAAATGAATCCCTCTGGATCTTTCCCGGACCTATTTGTATTATCAGGGTGTAGTAATACTTCTGCGGGTCAAAAATTGTGTCCGTTTTTCCCTATATCGTTTAGTTTCGGAGATACGAAGACACTTTAAAGAACACCATTTTATACCAATAATACAAATGTGTACAGTATTCCGATTCGACTCTTGCCCCGTTCCATTCCATGTCGTTCCATTTGGACCAATGTTCCAGTATTAAAATTTGTATTTTCATATTAGTATATGTATAAACAAATAATTAAGACACCGTGTAGTTGTTTTATAAAAAATTAATCCCTCTGGACATTTCCTGGTCCTAGCCTATTTGTATTATCAAGTTGTATTAATACTTTTGCGGAGCAAATATTTTGCCATTTGATAGGGCCATCTTGTTCAGTTTCGGAGATATCGGAGAAATCGATATATCGCAAAACGAACAAAAATTGTGCAATACTTGATATATGTTACACGTACCGATAATACAAATGTGTAAATTGTTCCGATTCCACTAGTTCCCCCGCTCCATTTCATATAGTGCCATTTAAATAAACAAATAATTAAGACAATCTGTGGCTGTTTCATAAAAAATTAATCCCTCGGGATCTCTTTCGGACCTAGCCCATTTGTAATATCAAACATCGTCAGTTTTTAACCGATTTGAAAAAATTAAGGCTTAATTTATGCAGGAAAACATTAAATATATTGTTGTTGTAAAAGAAAATCGAAAAAACACTCGTGAAAGTTGAAAAAGTTTTAAAAAAATTGAAAATATTAATTGTTATTAAAAAATCTCTACCTATTTACATTAATAATATAAAGAAAGTATATATTTTTAAAAGAACCAGGTCATTTCTTTAAAATACCGTTTAAAATTTAAAATCGGATAAAAAATGACAAATGTTTAAATGCGGCAGTCGCAAAAAATACTCTTTTACCGTTATCTCGATAATTTTAGGGTATATTGAATCTTCCAAAACCGGTTTTGTAATACGAGTACACTTAGCTAGACTTACAACCTACAAAGTGTAGTTTCTCTTAAATTTTCCAAATCAGGTGTTTTACTTGCATTTTTCTACATTTTTAGCAATTTTTTATGGGATGGGAAAAGTCGATTTAAGGCACTTTTGAAAATTTGCAATTAAATTTGTAATTTTTGCAAATTCAAATTATTTGTAGCTCAAGACTGTGAATTGATATTTTCTCTTGCCAACCCATAATTATGACAACAATGCGTCGATTTTATAATAAGTTATGATCAAAAAAGCTAAGGGGTGGCAACCTGCAAGCCTCTCCCCTACATTTTAACCTACAAAACAAGTCTTGTATAGTTTAAAAGTTATAGTCCATTTTGTAACAATATTTTAGTAAATTTTTAACGTTTTTTGAAATTTTCATGACGTTATATTTCGGAAGCAGAAATGTTCCGGAATCTGACATTTATGTTTCATCGATTTCTTATCGAGTATGAATTTCATTGAAATCAGAGATGGTCGATCCGAAAGTGTAATTTTTTTAAATGAGTTGACATGTTTTCACTCATTATCCAATTATAAAATTTAAAATCTGCAATTTAAAAACAAATCAATTAGTTTCGATTTAATTGATTACATTTACAATTCTGTTTGCAGAATATGCTAAATGGCCGCAAATATTTGTTTTACATTTACGGATTCAGGCTCATTGTTTTCGAAAATCCGATTTTACGATCCGATATTATTCCGTTTACGAACATGTTTTGACGGAAACGTGATTTACGGACAGTTTTGAATATTTTTAAACTAATAACACATTTAAGAGGTTAAGGGTGCCTCTTAAGGCACTCTAAATGGTAGAGAAAGAAAAAAAAAAAAAAACACCTTTCAACTGTTCTGTTGTAAAATAGTTCACAGCCCTGTCTATTGTTGCTAATTCTAACGTTATTGTCATGTTTTAGGGATGATTATACTATGGATAAGTCGGCTTTATGACGGTTTTTTTTTTTTTTTTTTTTTGTAAAGCGCTTAAAATTAGCTATAATCCATAGAAAAAATGTCAATGTCAATGAGCAAAACAACATTTATCCAATCACACAACGGAATTCGAATCATTCATTGAATGTTTGCTAAATAAACAAGTGGGAGTCGTCTTGTGGGTGCTTTTTTAACGAAATTCGAAAAAATAAACAAGAACGTTGAGCTAAAAATTAATAATAATACATATTATGGATATTTCCATAATTTTCTTAGTATTTAGCATATGCATAATTTTTCTTAAATCTAAAAAGTTTTATACGTGCATTAATTTTAAATTCAAATTAAAATTAATTAAAAATTTTAAAGTTTATTATCGCTTCCGATATAAAATTTCAAATTATTAAAAATTCTACAATAATTAAAATTTAATTTTATTTTCCAGGTCAAATATAATCCAAAAAATCATGATCCCGAATCCAATCGTATTGATGGTTTTGGTCGCTGTTATCCCAATTGTGATTCTACCGTATGGCTGAGATCTTGCTCAAAAGAAATACTTGAACCTATTGAGGGTCATGTTATTGGTAAAATACCCGCATGGCTAAATGGTAGTCTACTGCGTAATGGTCCTGGTAACTGGCAGGTGGGTGATATGACATTTCAACATCTTTTCGATTGTTCTGCCCTGCTACATCGTTTTGCTATCAAAAATGGTCAAGTGACTTATCAAAATCGTTTTATACAAACAGAGACGTTAAAGAAAAATACCGCTGCCCAACGTATTGTTGTTACAGAATTTGGTACAGCTTCGGTACCAGATCCATGTCATTCAATATTCGATAAGTAAGAAGATGTTTGTTATTAAACCGAAGTAAGAGACTGGACATTTTCATAAAAACTAATGATTTTTCAGAGTTTCGGCTATATTTCGTACTGATAGTGGTTCGGATAATAGTATGATTTCTATTTATCCATTTGGTGATGAATTTTATACATTTACTGAGGCACCAGTTATACACAGGTAAGTTAAATTTCTGTGGACTTTTAAAAAAAAACACTTATTGTAGTAAATAAAACTTTTAACCCAATATCTTTCGATACACTCATAGAAATAAATCTGAAATAATAATAGAAAAAGCTACTCAAAGTTAAAAATTTTGTTGCTAAAATTAGCAGATTCTTTTTACTAAATAAAAGTAAAATAAGAACTGCAAAAATAAAACTGTTTAATTAACAAAATTTTAGTTGCATTCGAGTTGAACTTTAATTGATTGAAAATTTGTAAATTACTTTGTTAAAAACATAAAAAAACCTAAGAAAAGGACTCAAAAAATTTCAGATTTTTTGTCTACTAATAATTAAAAAATTGTTGGATTCAATTTCATCCGAAAAATGAGCCCATATCAGACTTGGGCGACGTCAATTACCTTTCAAAATCGTTCACTTATGAAATTTTTCTATATCATTAATAATATCAGACTTACACTAACACTTGTGAGCTTAATCGCTTCTTTGGAAAATGTGTAAAATCTTTATTACCAAACATAGGGATTAGTAACAACATCTGGGTATTTAATTACAGGGCAATTTCTAAATTACATAAACATAACATAAAAACATAACATAAAAAAGTAATTGGCCTGTAATTAAATACACAGATATTAGAATTATGTCCCATGTCTGGTATTGACAAAATTGAACATTTCCCAAGGAAGTGTTTAAGCCCATAAGTGTGAGAGTAGGTCTGAAATTATTAATGATATAGAAAAATTTCACAAGTGAACGATTTTGAAATGTAATTGACATCGCCCAAGTCTGGCCCATATAATTGTATCTGACATTTATCAGCTTGTACCATTTCGGGTCTAATCTAATAAAATTGTGTATAAATCTGATTAACTTTTATCTGAATTGTGGCCCGATATAATTTTATCAGTTTGTATCAACTTGTATTAGTTTATATCTACGTTGATACGATTATATATAAATCAGATATAATCGCATCCGATTTTTGAGCTGATATGAATGTATCAGATGGTGGCTGCGAGCTTTGAACTGATATAATTGTATCTAGTCAGAATTTAGATCTAATTATACCTTATTTATATATAATCGTATAAATTAAAGTCTAAACTGATACTATTATTTAGTTACACACTGTTACCATTGTATCGGGCCATAATTCGGATACAATTTTAAATTATTTATATAAAATTGTATGAGATTAGTTCTAAAGTGATACAATTAGACGCATAATGATAAAATTCAGATAATATTATGTTTGCCTATTTATAGGATGACATTATATTTATATATATATTCCCGTCGTTCCTATAAGGAACATAGGGCCTCAACATTATATTTGGATAACATTAAATTATATTTCACAATATATAGCCCTATATTAATTTTTTTAAACGAGAAATTATATATTTTTTTATTTGTTAATAAAAAGTTATTTTAACCCGAGTAAACAAATCATATGGAGGTATATCTAATTAGATAGGGTCCAATAACTAATCAGATACAATTTAATCCGAAAAATTGTTAAAACAATTGTATATATGTGGATAAAATTGGATTTAATTTCTTCTAATGATACACAATTGAATTAAAATTTTGGCCAGATACACACAGAGAAAAATTTAGATATTTGCCAACTGAAATTAAGTTACTACGTCTCAAATTCGGTTATTACGAATTTCAGTCGGTTGGTACAAATGAATTAAACAACAATGTTCGTTTAATTCAACTGAATTTTAGTTGCAACACCTAAAATATTCGAAAATCTAATGTAAATATCGTTGTAGTAACTGAATTTACAAGTTGTTACCATTAAAATACACTTTTCAATTCGGTTGGCACTTTATTTCTCTGTGTGTATTATTGTACTAAATAATATCATAATAAGATAACATATTTAGGGGTTGCTGTTGATTCCAATTTTACTTTTGTTAAACATATAAACACTATTCTTCCTAAAGCTTATGCTTTGTTTGCTTCTATACGAAGAAATTGTAAAGAATTTTCTGATGTACACTCATAGAAATAAACCTGTAAAAATAGCAGAAAAAGCTACTAAAAATTAGTTAAAAATTATCTTACAGAAAAGTAAGAATATGCGACTGATATTAGAAAAATGGATTTTAGCTTGTTTTAAATAAATTAAAGTGGACTTTATATGTAAATTGTTTTTCTAACAAAAACCAAATAAATAACGCAACTCTCCACACAAGTTTTTTATAATAGTTTTACCAAGAAATATTCAAACAACATTTTCTAATTATAAATGGAATGTAATTGATTTCAAATTAAAATATATATTAAATTGTATATGGAACTGGATTAAATTTGATCTTACAATTTAAATTAATTGTGGCAGATCTGATTAATAATAGTAACATAAGTGAAAAGATACATTAAGATATGGGGCAATATAAAATTTGTAAAATTGTGTATGGAACTGGATTAAATTTAATCTTACAATTTAAACTAATTGTAGCAGATCTGAATAAATATGGTAACATAAGTAATCAGATATGGGGCAATATAAATTTGTTCGAAAAACCAAAATTATATCTTTTTATATAATCTGCAATACACAGAAAAAATTATGGGCCAAAAATATCTAATTAATCGATTGTTTGAATATCAATAGCCATTTAAACAATTTTTTTAATTGATTCAATTAAATAATTTATTGAATTTTCTAATATATTCATACAGTGTTGACAACATGTAAACAAAATTTTTAAAAATTTGGCAATCTATTTTTTTTTATTTTATTTAGATTAAATAATCAAACAAAGGTTTAATTATATCAATATATTACACAGGCCTACAAAAAAAAAATTTTTGTTTGGTGCCGCTAATTCTATGTTATAATTTGGTTAATTAGTCCGCAAGACGTCATGGTTAGCTGTCAAAATCGCGAAGCTACGTTCAGGTTTGTATCGATCGGTCATAACATAAAAAATGTATTTTATTATACTTAATGTCATTATAGTCAATTAATTTCTTTGATTAAATGATAATATCGATATGCCGTCGTCGAGAAGGTGTTGTGTGAATAATCCAAATACATTTTGTTATATTTGTGGTGAATAGTTTTCAACACTAGTTTTCAACACTCTTTTTGTTGAGATATTCGTGTACGCACGAAAACTTAATTTAGTTTTGTGTTTTATCTGTGGTAATAAAAGTGCACATGTGGATTTAAATAAACCTTATCGAAAAAGGACAATTAAACTATTATTTTTGTAAATAATTCAATTTTCAATAAGTATAAGTGTCATTAAACTATCATTTTAAAGTTGTGTGTGATTTTTTTAAGAAAGCAATTCAATTACAAGAAAAAGTTCAAGACAAGACAAGCAAAACAAAAATTTTGTCTTTACTTTTATTTGTTTTCTTATAATACATTTTTATATTAAAAAGCTTTAATTTTATTATAAATAAAATGTCAATTTAATTTACAAACCTACATTTCTTTTTTTATTTAATGGGGGCATATAACAAAAATAAAAAACTATCATTGTTTTCTTCTCAAGTTTCAATTAAAGTTTTAATCAATTTAACTAAACTTTTTAATTGAGGTTGTAAAGAAAAACAATAACTCTTTTAATTGATATTATTATTATTTTAATTGAAAGAGTTTTAATAAACTGTCTGCAAATTTTTTTAGTTAATACTATCATTTCAGTCGTAGGTGCAAAATCAATTAAAATATTAATTGATTCAATGAAATTTTTAATTGAAACACGTTTTTAGTTTTTTTTCTGTGTACAAAGTAATATATAACGAGATTTAGTTGTATTAAATAATATAACATAATATATACTAAATATTTCATGAGATTAAATACATCAAAATATATAATTCGATCCACCAAAAATAACTAATCTTTTTGGATCTAATTAGATTTAATAAGATTTAAGTTAATCACATGGGATATTTTGGGATCTATTCCGATTTTAATTAGATATTATTGGATACCATAATTTTGCGACAAATTTTGATCTACTTTAATTCAGTAATATATTTGAGGTATCTAATTGGATAACAACGGATTGCCCAATTTTGAGATTGGGTAAGAAAAAATATCGATCTATATCAAATGAGATATGATTTTATGTTTGAGATATAACTTCTTTTTGAGCAGGTATATAAAATAGTTCAAAATTAAATACATTTCTGTGAAGTTTTAACAAAAAGACTTAAGTCGACATTAAGTCTAAAGCTAAAAACTTTTTAAAAAAAGCACAAAAATTATTACAATTACATAATTTTTCTAATGTTCATTCCTATATATAATACCATACCAACGTTAACAGAATAAATCCTCGAACGTTAGCCACTGAAGGACGATTATGTATTACCGATTATGCTGGTGTCATAAATCACTCTTCGCATCCACATGTTATGCCCAATGGTACCGTCTATAATTTAGGAATGTCTACAACAACATCAAGACCAGCCTATAGTATAATTTGTTTTCCACATGGCGACAATATGTTTGAAAATGCTTATGTAAAAGCTCATATACCATGTCGTTGGAAATTAAATCCCGGTTACATGCATACTTTTGGCATAACCGACAATTATTTCATAATTGTGGAACAACCACTATCGGTGTCTTTGCCGGAATTTGTTAAGGCCCAAATATGTAATCAAAATTTATCAGCTTGCCTTAAATGGTTCGATAACAAACCATGCCTATTTCATTTGATTGATCGTAAGACGGGTGAACTGGCGCACACTTTTCATTCGGAACCATTTTTCTATTTGCATATAATTAATCAATATGAAGAAGATAATCATGTAATAATCGATATCTGTTGTTATAAAGATCCCGAAATGATTAATTGCATGTACTTGGAGTCCATAATGAATATGCAGTCAAATCCCAATTATGCTTCATTATTTCGTGGGCGTCCTTTAAGATTTGTCATGCCATTGGGCAATGCTACAGATGGCAGCAATAAGACAACACAGAGATTAAGCCAACGCCGTAGATTAATGAAATCTTTTAGTTTATCTGGTATAAGTTCACGTTTTCAACAACCAAAAATGAGACACTCCCAATCTCAATATGAAGATATAACATTTTTGACAACCAATAATAAGTCCAATAATGATACTAGCAATAATAATAATAATGATGATAGCGCTGTGATTTTAGATACTAAAGACATGAAAAATGAACTATTGATGAATTTAATTACTCTAAAAAATACCCTTGCTGAAGCTTATCAGACATCAAATCAACAAATTTATATAAGACCTGAATTATTGTGCGATTTTGGCTGTGAAACTCCCCGCATTAATTATGACAGTTATTTAGGTAAATTTTTTAAATTTGACTATGGAATTTGAATGATTTTAACTATTTATGTATTTAAATATTTTAGCAAAAAAATATAAATATTTTTATGCCATTAGTTCAGATGTGGACGCTGACAATCCGGGAACGGTGAGTTACTATTTTAAGTATTATGGTTTGTGTTTTTGTTATGAACTTTAAAAGTCGAAAATATTTGTTATTGCCCTAAATCGATTGGTGTTTAGGGGTTCATTCCAGTTTATACAGTTTTGTACAATTTAATATAGTTAAGTATGAAATTTTTCGTAAAATAGCATATTAAATTGTATCTAACAATATGATATACCATACGTTATTAGACGAGCAATATATAATTGGATTGGCAGAATTAAATTTGTATATGGGATTAAGCAAAACAATTTATTGCCCCATGTTAAAGAACTAAAATTTTTTTTTTAAGATGTTACAAAGTGCCATTATTGTTTTGAAATACATAATTTTAAGATCAACTTGAAAATAGAATCGGGAGACAAAAATCTATGAATGCCACGTTTTATAAATTAAATCAAACAAAAGTTGCTTACATTTTTATACGAACAATAAAAAAAATACTGAACAAAAACATCTCTTTGTCACACAAATTAAATTTTTTACTAAACTTGTTTTCTCATTTAAAAAACAAACCACATTAAATAACTGTTTTATGATTTTACATTATTTTTTCACAGTCGTTTTTTGTTATTTAAAAAAAAAAATAAAAAATAAATAAGTGTTTGTTTGTTTTTTACTAACATGTGGTTCGTTTTTTCTACAATTATGTTTAAATTTTTGAACAATAAAAAACAAATGACAATGTTAGTCGAATTTACTGAAATGTAAGTCGTCCTTTCTTTAACTACATTTGCAATGGTCTTTACCTACATAGTATTCTAAGTGTACCTTTGACGACCAATTTAATATATATGTCCCATATTGTATCAGTGTCCTGTAGGAAATAGAATGAATCACTTCCACATATCTCAATATATCTTGAAATTTGAAAGATTGGACCATGTGCTACCAAAAGTTTGATTGGCTATGTTATATTGTGTTCGAGAAAACAATTGATGAAAAAATCGAACATCGGAGGCATCAATTACATTTCCAATCACGCATTTGTGAAATTGTTCAATATTATTACTGATTTCAGACCTACGCTCACACTTTTAAGCTTAAAAGCTTCCTCAGAAAATTCTTAAATTATTTAATACCAAACATGGGGATTAATAACAACATCTGAAACATGGCGTCAATTTCTACACGGACGGATCGGGGCTCGGCGGACGGGTCGGTCTAGGCGTCTACTCCGAGGAGCTCGGTCTGGAACTGGCTCTGAGGCTGCCCGATCACTTCAGCGTTTTTTAGGCTGAGGTGATGGCGATAGGAGAGGCTGCCGCTTGGCTCGGAGGAACTTCCTGTCAACGACGAGCGTTAACATCTTTTCTGACAGTCAGGCCGCGGTAAGGTCCCTGTGGTCAACATCTCTGACTACGGTAACTGCCCTTAACTGCCGCGCATCCTTGGATGAGATGGCCAAGCAGTTCGATATTCGACTCGTGTGGGTCCCGGGGCACAGGGACATACCAGGGAACTGTAGAGCTGATGAGCTTGCAAGGCTAGGAACCACCTTGCAAGTTTTGGCGGAATTTGCAGGAGTTGGTGTTCCCCTAGCAACCTGTAAGCTGAACAATCGGCTCTACTCCGAGAGGGCGACTGACCTTAGGTGGGCTAATGGCGTGACTTGTGTGGTGACAAGGCACATCTGGCCGGCTCTGGATCTGGGGCGAACGAGGGCGCTCCTGTCTCTGACATGGTGGCGGTGATAACCGAAAACTGTCTTATTGGCAGGCACGCTCGTAGGTTGGGGGTGTTATCACCTGACTTCTGTAGGAGCTGCGTGGACGAGGAGGAGGAGGAGAGTATTGAGCACTTTCTCTATTCATGTCCTGCGCTGGCGCTACGTAGCAGAGCCTCACTTGGATCGGCGTTCTTTCACGATCTTGGGGATCTTTCAGGTGCTGGTATTCCGCACTTCCTTAGCTTCGTAAGGAGCTCTAACTGGTTCAACGGTGGAGTCTGATCGGTAGTCCGTCAGTCTCGTGGCATCACAACGGACCTCAGAGTCTAAGTGTGCTGGTGCTCACGGAGCCGGCTACCACTCTGACCTAACCTAACCTATTATGTTCCATGTTGGTATTGACAAAAGTGAAAATGTTCCAAGGAAGCGTTTAAGCCAACAAGTGTGAGCGTGTGTCTGAAATTATTAATTATATGACAAATTTCACAAGTGAATGATTGAGAAATGTAATTGATGCCGCCCATGTCTGAAAACAATATTCATAGTTTTTGGCTTTGAGGTCACCTCGTAGGGCCTAATTTTTCGAATGTAAATAAAACAAAATATTTATTACATTTTCCCTGACGTTTCGTCAAATTTTATGTTGACTTTTTCAAAGGGTCATAATAAAATTAAAAGTTTCACATTAAAACATTAAACATTTAACATAAACTTTTAACATATAATGATTTTTTTGGTCGTGTTCAGAATTCCAGTTTTTATTTTTCATAAGTTATAAAATAACGTTATAGGGAATATTGAATGGTTTTAAAGTTTTTTTTTTAAGAATAAAAAATATTATGATATCATTAGCGATATCATTTTCGATATCGTTATCGCCTAAAATAACGTTAGTATTTCGATTCAAAACTGAACTACGGCGATCTTAGTATCGTTATTCCATTGAACTTCGATAACAATACGGTTAGAAAATG
Organism: Delia radicum; assembly: GCA_021234595.1. Lineage (NCBI taxonomy): Eukaryota > Metazoa > Arthropoda > Insecta > Diptera > Anthomyiidae > Delia > Delia radicum. The sequence goes on from CM037851.1 coordinate 235,751,641, forward strand.
TAGATTTTAAAACAAAAAATATATTATTTTCGTATCACAAGTGATCATATCATATGATCATATCATATGATATCGTTTCGATATCGTAACTATATCGTTTGGTTTATTGGGTTAAGATAATTTCAATAAATACTTTCAATAAAAATGTTCGAGTTGATATTAGCAGGCTTGCCAGACACTTGTGTTCGCTATCCCGAAACAAATCAAAAAGTATCACCAAAAAATCCCCAATTAGAAAAAATGTTTAACAACGTAATAGAGTTAAAACTCTTTGTTTAATTCACCCACATATACCAGGCTAGCGAGAAAAAAAAATATCCCCAAATAATCCCAAAATAATCCCAAAATACAACAATGTGAATTTTTAGTTAAGTCGGAACTCCGATTCTTTGTTAAAAGAGCCAACATTTAGTTTGAAGGTAAAATTAGCGTTTAATTAATGAAAATATCACTGCATATTAGTTTTGAACAGTTAAATTCAAAACTAGCTTTTGATCACTTTTTCTTAATTCTCAAACTTTTATAATTTTGCAAAGAAACCCTTCGTCTGTTATTTCTTCTACAAAAAACCCTTTAAAGTTAAGAAATTCAATTTTAAATATTTTTAATTAAACAAAATCAGACTCATAACAATTTTAGGTGCATACTTCTTCTTAAAATCTTCAAATTATACGTATTTTTTCCTACACTCAAAAAAATAAGTTTGTAGAAAAGTTAGTAAAACATCTTGTAAATCAGGTATACTATTTTCCAGCAATTTTTTTGCTAAAATTATGTTTTAAACTAAAATTTTAGTTATACTTATTCAGTACTTAACTGTTTCGCACTAATGTCTTACTAATATTTTACTAATGTTTTACTAATTTATTTTGCTAAAAAAAATTGTGTTGATTAGCAAATCAATAGTGTCAACAACAACCAGACTGAAAGATATACGCAGAACGAATTAGATGTCGCGGCATGTCTAGATGTAGTAGTGACAAGGAAAGTGATACTAAAAAGAACAGCTCTAGTAAGACATAATATAAAAAAAAAAAAACAAACATGGAAGATTTTTGTATCTGTTTTACATACATAAAACAAAATTGCAAAAATCAGCTCGCTGATTTTCAGCAAAAGATTTTGCTGACATTAGCAATTTTTTTGCAAGCACCCTTCTGACTAAAATTTTGCTGACTTTACTAACTTTTTTTTATTTGAGTGTACAATTAATATGACGATTAAAAAAAAAATCAAATTTAATACTATTTAATACTACAAACAAAAACTATCTAAATTGAATTGATGGATAAAAACCGAGCGAATTTCGGAAAAACTTCTTTTATGATATTTAGTTTAGAAGTTATCTAAAAATTGCCTTAGAAAAGCAAATAGATTTTATCATTTTGTGAACAAAAAGAAAAGAGCCTTAAAACAGATTTATTTTTAAGCGTGTAGATATTTTTTAATTTTTAATTCAAGAAAGAAGCTTTTTTGGGTTAACCACCTTCATACAAACATTTTATATTTTTATCTCATTTTTTATTAATTTGATCATAAAGTTATTCGTCTAAAGTTTATATAACATCAGCTTTTTTCAAGATTTATCAGATTTTATTAAAACATAAAATGTTTTATAGTACAGTGTTATGTTAACGTCATATAGACAGTCGCAGTTAATTTTTAATTAATATGCATTTAACAAATTTAATTTAGAAATGTTGAGGTTAAGAAGAAGAATAAAGGTTTTTCTTTAAAAATTATAAACACTATTAATTTTTAAATCAGACTAGACTAGTTTTTCCCTTTTTATGGACAGGCTCATCAGTGATTTTCCATTTAAATTGTATTATTATTATTTGTGTCTTATAATTGTCTCTATATGATAAATTGTTCAACAACCTGCGGCTGTAAGAATAAAAAAAAAAATAATAAAATTAATAAAATTGTTTATATAAAAACCCTGGAAAAGTTGCCTGGAAAATGTAGGTGCCATATGGGATTTAATTTGGTTTATTGTGTTTTAAATACTTAATTAAAATATTTGTCAAAAATTTGTAATATCCCCAAAAACTCCAGAACATATTTTTGAAATCCCCAAAAATCCTCTGCCCCAATTGAAAATTTATATCCCAAGAACAACAAAAAATCCCCAGCTTTGGGGACAACATTCTAAGTCCGCCAAGTCTGGATATTAGGTCTGTTTTCTTACTTTTCAACAAAAGTCTAATAAAAAATACTAACAAACTTGCAGAGAGTAAGATCAAAATTTTATTGAGAAAAAACTTGGAAACAAAACCTTTTTCTATTTTCTTACTGTGTATTTGTGTAAATGAGCACCTTCAAATAAATACTTGTACAAATTTCTGTTTTCGAACAAACTTATTAAAATTTTGAGTAGAATGTTATGGATTTCAGAACAAAAACGTCAACAACTTAAGAAAAATTATGTTTTTTATATGGGATTAAATATTGGTTTGTTTAATACCATATAGTAATTTTATTCTGCTAATCCAATTTTATATTGCCCGTCTAATAGCTTATGGTATAACATAATTTGAGATAGAATTACACTAAGAAAAAAATCTGTAATGGATACTGAAAATGTTGCTGTTAATACGGGAAGTTAACTATTTTGAGCCTTGCGGTATTTTTGGCAACACATGTCTGCTGAATTGTAGTAAAATGAAATTAGTAGAAAGAATTATTTGCCGCTACTAAATTTTACTAAACTTTCAGTAAACTGCAACTTAAAATTAATTTGCTAAAATCAGCAAAAGATTTGCTAAATTTTAGTACATCCAATAGAACTTCACAGAATAAAAATGAAAACAGTAAAATAAAACGACTTTGTTTTGCAATCCTTTACACTTTTTTCCAAATAGATGAACATTATATTAATTTTTACTCTGTAATAAAACATTTTATGATGTGAGCAAGATTATTCAAGTTCAAGATCATTTGTTTTTTGTTAAACAAAAAACCCTGCAACGATATTTATTAATCAAAAAATTTTTCTTCATCCGCAACTTAATGCAGATTTTAATCCACTGACAGGTCCTTACATGTTTCATGTAGCGTCACCTACAATCATCAGAGAACCAATGTGGACGGGGTAGAAGATTTACCCAAAGCTATAATTTTCTGATGACAAAAGAAAATTATAGCTTTGGGTAAATCTTCTACCCCGTCCACATTGGTTCTCTGATGATTGTAGGTGACGCTACATGAAACATGTAAGGACCTGTCAGTGGATTAAAATCTGCATTAAGTTGCGGATGAAGAAAAATTTTTTGATTAATAAATATCGTTGCACGGTTTTTTGTTTAACAAAAAACAAATGATCTTGAACTTGAATAATCTTGCTCACATCATAATTTATGATAAAAGATCGAAAAATAAACTTTTGGTTTTAATTTATTAAAACTTAAAAGTAAAATATTTATAAAACATTTTATTTTATTTAAAAATATATATATATTTTTTTATGATTAGCACCACAATGTTTGCTAAATTTAGAAAACTAATTTCCAAAAATAAGTAAAATATTTTGCTAAAATCAGCAATAAAAATTTTACTACAAAATTCAGTAATTTGTGAAAGGAGAATAGCAAAAAATGTTAAGATAAAAAATTGTACTAAAAATTAGTACACACACACATAAAAATAAAAACCCATTTCAATCACGAAAATAGCTTTATTTACCGATTCAATAACTTTAATTAGAAATTGATAGATCTTTAATTGAATTATCGTATACCTTCCAAAAACAAAAAAAAAAATGTTGTTGCCATACTTCATTTTTTTTTTTTTATAAAAGTGTTGTTGCCATACCAAATGATTTTCATAGCTTGAATTTTGTAACATTGAATGTAAACCGGCAAGAAATTCTCATTGAGTTAGCAGATGTATTTAAAGTAATGTGAACAAATTCACACAGAAATTAGGATTTTCTTTCTATTGAAGCGTAGGGACTTTGGCAAAATTTTTCTTTAGCCCTTTTGTTGAAATCATAATATATTTTTTTGTTTAAAATCAGTTTTAGTTTTTTTTCACATTTTCTTTCTTTTAAAAAAAAAAATTTATTAAACGAAATTAAACTTTAAAAGTTACATTATCAATTTAATGATAATGTTTAAGAATAAATAAATATTCAGATTTAAACAACTGAAACTAAATTAGTTAACTTAATAAAGTAATAAACCTAATAAGAATTAATATCTAATCGAATTGAAATTAATTTAAAATATTTATTATTAATACCACTAAACACAAACATTTATAAAAAACAACAACATAAATATTACTAAAACCATCAACAATGTGTTGATGTTTGCTTTTGAGCGATAATATAAAAAAATGTCAAACAAGTTCCGAATTTGAGCAAATATTTAATTGATTCAATTAATTTTTAATTGACACCTTTTAAAATTTTCAACAAACTGATTTAATTGAAAAATGTAGGGAAATATTTTTTTCTGTGCAAATAGTTAAGTGTGTTTGAAAATTTGTTCCACTAACTTTTTTTCTGAGTGTAAATACTCCGTTTTACGAAAAATTGCAGTGGTAAATAAAATTTTATTTCACTATACATGATGTCATACATAACTATATTTAATTTTCCAAAACTTTACCACATTATATTATATTATATAAAATTATTTTTACTCGGCAATTAAAAAATGCCTATTTCCAAAATATGAGATTTTTACTAAAAACTAGCATTTTCATTTTCAAATGTATTGTTTTATTTATGAATGATAAGCTTAAAACACCGATACTTCGTTACCGGAAGTTTTAACCCTTAAATGCTCAACAGCTTCGATTTGAATAAAATTGTGTTTTTATGATATGAAATGCCAATTAAAAAACAACTGCGTACCAAGATTTTTCAAATATTTTTTTTTACGCTTTTTATAAGCAAAAATCCAAAATTTTCAAAATTTTAAATTGCCCGTTGCACAAAAACGGAGTGACTTAGGAACAAAAAAGATATATCATTCAAAAGCTTATATTTGCCTCTTAACACTAATGCCTTTTATTTAAACTTTATAAAATTACATGTTTCGATATCATAAAAAGCGCAATTCTTGAGTTTTTAATTAATTTTGAAGTTTTTAATTTTTTTGACTTTGATGGTTAATAAAAGGTACGATTCTAAATATTTATTTATAAATGTATTTTATTAAATAGCGCTTGAGAGTTCTTAACACACTAGTGAAGTCTTCATTTTGATTAAGCTTAAAATAAAGTCGTAGGAAATTTTTGAATGGTTGTATCTTTAAAGATACTGTGCGCATTTAAGGGTTAAACAGCGGAATATATTTTAAAGAAATGTTAATTCTTGTTCTAATGAATATTCTCATTTAATAAACTTGTTAAACCTCTTGTAGTTGATGTTTAAATTTAAAGTTACAGTTTCTACCTTAATGGCTAAGTACACTTCCAGAGCTTTGTTTCAATCCTTCATTCGATTTTTCAATTCGGATTGACTATGGATTGATTGAATTCTCAAATTAGTCTCAATGAATTCTCAATTAGTCTCATTCGGTTTTATTTCTAGAGAATTCAATAATTTTTCATCATTCGATTTATTCAATCACTGAATTCAATTGTTGGAAATCCAATCGTTGGAACTCAATCAATTTAAAATTTGGGAATTCAATCATCATTCGATTTTGTTTCGTTCACCAGAAAAAACAGACTCGGTCGTGGCTACACACAAAAAAATAAAAACCCATTTCAATCCCGAAAAACACCGATTCAATAACTTTAATTGCTGAAATTCCGACAACAACGATAATTGCAAATTCAATTAAAAATTGATAGCTCCTTAATTGAATTAGTTTTCAATTAAATACTAATTCATTTGATTAACAAGTGATCAATATTGCATACCTTCTCAAAAGGCAAAAAAAAATGTTTTTTATAATTAGTTTCAATTTTATAACATTGAATTTAAAAATGCATATAATTCTCATTTAGTTAGCAGATTTATTTATGCTTATGTGAACAAATTTGTTTGTTGACTTTTGTTATTAACCAAAAATCTTATACATATTACATTTTCTCAACTACCTACAGCTAATCAAAGTTGATGTCATAAATAAAACCTGCAAAAAATGGTGTGAAGAAAACTGTTATCCAAGTGAACCGATATTTGTAGCCTCGCCCGATGCCCAAGAAGAAGATGATGGTGTTATATTGGCCTCTTTAGTATGGGGTGGTTTTAATGAAAATAAAGTTGGACTACTGGTGCTTTGTGCCAAATCATGGAATGAATTAGGAAGATGTGTTTTTCACACTACAGGACCCGTACCTAAATGTCTACACGGCTGGTATGCCAAAGATATAGTATAGTAAATCATATAATGTTAATTGTTAATTATAAAAAAATTTGTAATAAGTTTTCTCTTAAAATAAGTTTTATTTAACTAAAATCTCATATTAATAATATTGTAAATAAATTCTTCCCATTTCTTTTGAAAAATTCGATTTATTTTACGTCTCTCCTCGGAAGTAAGTATTGAATATCTGCAAGAGATAGACAAACTTAAGCAATGTAAATTTAAATGTGACTTCGCCAAACTTACTTTAATGAATTTAAAGCTAATTGCTTAAGAAATCTTAAGTCAGCCTCCGCTGGAGCAAAAGCCATGAATGCATAATAGAAATCATAACTTAAGCCTTTAGCATTCCAAACTCCCGGATCATCGGCTGATATGACAATGGGAAAATTTTCCGCTATTAAAAATGCTGCAGGATGATTACGTAAATCCCATACATAACCCAAAACCTGATTTGATATGGGATTTACTTCTATGGCAATATTACGCTTCTTGATGGTCGACCACAATTGGGGATGTTTGGGTAAAGCAAAAGCATGACCAATACGTTTAGTATTTAATAAAATAGCGTCCATCATATTCCAATCCGTGCGGCCATACCAATCTTTAAGGAAAAGAACAATTTTTTTCTAGAAAAAATTCATTTGAAATATCTTTAAAGACTTACTGGTCTCTCCAGCATGAAAGAAAAAATTAGCTGTCGGTGGTAAATCCGATAATTCATTGGCAAATTTGTGTAAAGGATCTCCAGAATCTTCATGACCAATCAAATCAAAGCCAATTATAAAATTTGGTTTAGCATTGCTGGAATTATATTGGAAGTAAGTGAAAACTCCTTGGGATAGTGTATACAAAACTTTACTGTAGTTGTCTGAAGGTTGTTATACGTTGTGTCATTTCATCTACTGTTGCCTTATTACGTTTGGTATATATAATCTTCATGCCCATAAAATCTGGATGTTTAACTTTAAAACTTTCAACGATTTTCTCTAATTCAGTGGCCACTTCGAGAGAGTTAAATGTTTTATTATTATCACCATAAAGCTAGAAGTAAATAATAGAAACTTAATGAGAATTGTTGAAACTATTTTATGTTCAATCCATAGATTACATTAACATCAAAGTCCTTGACATTTGCTATCAGAGGAGGCAACTCATGAGAATGTGTTGGACATACGTGCTATACCTATACAAAAAGTATTTGAATGTGTATGAAATCATGTGTATGTTGTCAAAAGAAGATGAAGAGTTTGTTATCTATGCAATCTATGGTAACGCTACTTAACAATTTTCTACTTTATGCTGAACATAACTTTGAAATGCATGTAAAGGGTGATTTTTTAGCAACTTTCTTTTTGGCAACACTGCTTTTGGCAGCTTAGCTGTTTTCGTGTAACATGCTACTATAAAACATGTTCAGTTTGGTCTATAATTTAACCATGAATCGACTTACAAACGTACAACGCTTGCAGATTATTGAATTTTGTTATCAAAATGATTGCTCGGTTAAGAAAGTGCATCGTTCACTTCTTCCAATTTATGATCAGTTTGGGCGACCTTCTGAGGCGGCTATTCGGAATCTTGTGACTAAATTTCGCACCAAATTTACATTATTGGACATTAAACCACCAACACGCATACGTAGAATGCGGACAGAGGAAAATATCGCAGCTGCATCCTCCAGTGTTGTTGATAGCCGTAAATTATCTATTCGGCGCCGTTCGCAGCAATTGGGCCACTGTTACTCCACTGCGTGGAAAAGATTTGCGGAAGGATTTAGGTGTAAAACATTTTAAAATACAGCTGGAGCAATAATTGAAGCCACACGACCTACACGACAAAGGCTAACTTTTGGTGAATGGGCTCTGGCAAAGTTGGATGAAGATCCACTTTTTTATCGAAAAATTGTGTTCAGCTACGAAGCTCTTTTCTGGTTGAATGGATACGTGAACAAGCAAAATTGCCGTATTTGGTGTAAAGAGCAGTCAGAAGCATTGTAAGAACTGCCAATGCATCGCGATAAATGCACTGTTTGGTGTGGATTATGGGCCGGTGGCATCATTGGACCGTATTTGCAGTTTTTGAAATATCGCAGATTTCATATTTACATCATTGGCCCCAGTTTTTTCGTATGTTTTGCTTAATTTTTCGAAATTAAACAGCAAAATCATAACTTTTATTTAAGAATATAAATCCACACAAAATAATCATGTTGGTTACGGTGTCGCGAATAAAAAAAACATTAGGAATACCACTCAATCGATGCATATTAAAGAGCTTAATATGGGAGAAATAAGTAAACAATTTTTAGGTGGATCTTTAGTTCCCTGCCAGCAATTGAAGTTACCGGTTATGGTGCATTTTGACAAAAATTTAGCGAAATATGGCTTAAAAGTTTCGTAATTTTTGGCTTATTACAGGAAAACTATTATTAGATTTTCTGTATAATAATTTTGGTCAGCCAGAAGATTTTTTAGTTTTGAGCAAGTACAAATGTTTTATGTGCAAATTAAAAGAAAATATAAAGTATAAAAATTGTACTTGGTCTTCATTAAAAAATCATCTCGAAAATAAATTCGAAACTTTTTTTGGTCAAATGCACCACAACCGGTAACTTCAAACCAATGACAAATTATTAATATTTAACAAAAAAACAATTCATTTATTTTTTATGTTAATATTAAAAATGGAATAACAAAGTCAATGAGTGTTTCATAACTATAATTACACTTAACTTAATATGTAAAAGTTTACAAAAATTTAAGAAAAGTTATATAAAGCAGCAGTTTTAATAATGCGTGAGGCCTAAACATGCTAAATTTTCAATTCCTTGCAATACCGATATGATATCCTGAAGCAAACACCGACATCATTATACTCAAATGAAAGATAATTTTCTATAGATTTATATTACTAAAAAGAAATCATAATTTTGCGTTTTAATTTCGTAAAATTTAAAAAAGAAGTACAAAAGAAAAATAGGTAAATGATGCAAATATAAATAATATTTCAAAACCTGCAAATGATAAAAAAAATTTCATTTGATTAAATACATTTTAAAATTTAAATTTTTGATTAAAACAATACATTGTGAATGCTGTGATTGACAAAACTCCACTTAGCCGCACTCATCGATGTGTCGACCCTGGCTCAACTCGCTAAGAGGTGATATTACCAGTCATAGCCTGATGTGTGGCTGTGGGTTTGAAACTCACTACGGCACATAGTAAAAAGTTTTTCATATAGAGCAATTTAACAATATAAAATACTTTGTTCAATTGCCACATAAATTAACCACTGACGAGTCATTGGAGGGGACGAAACTGCGTCAGTCTGGCATATCCTTTGTGTTTGTTAAATTTTTCAATAAAAATGTTTTCTTCTTATTCCTCCTGGAAAAATCGAACTAAAAAAATTCTCCAGTAATTAATTATAATAAAAATTAACTACTATTGTCATTATATGACGGTCATAAACACTTTACCCCAGATCTTTTTTTAAGTAAACATTTTTTTACATACATTAATATCTTTCCTTTAAAGCATCTTCTTGCTTCGTTTAGGGATTTTTTTTGGAAAATAAGTTAAGTTTTGTACATAACATTGTGGATTGTTTTTTACTCAAAAAACTCATATTTTGAAAAAAAAAAGAATTTAAGCTATCAATTTATTTCTTCCTTTACTACTTTAACTCAGCCTAAGGTAATAATTTAAGCGGGAAACGCATTTAAGCGGGAAGCATTTAAACGGAATTATATCCAAGCATTTTGTACGAAGTATATTTTTGCCAGCACTTTTTGCGCATTTAAACTGGGAACGCACTGCAGCAGGGCACATTTAAGTTGGAAGTACTGTAGTCCTTTTTAAAATTTTATGAAGTTAGATATAATTTTATATAATTGTTGCGAAAAACTGGGAACTGTTTGTATCAACTTTTATTTAATAATAACAAATTATATCTTATTCGATACAATTATATCTAATTCGATACAATTATATATAATACATAAAAAATTCAGATGAAATTGTATCTAGTATACATCAAATTGTACAAAGTTGTATTTGATTGCATCTAATTAGTTATATTTCGATACAATCCCTATTGGGAATGAGGAGTCAATTGTCTTAAAAGTGACAGGTTAAAGAAGGACTTATCACAGGACTGGTATAATTTAATACTGAAGTGGGTTAAGCAGTGTCAATTGTCCTAAACTTACCAGTCCTGTGACTGGTAAAGGGAGGACATACCACTTAACCAGAATGCTCATTAACAAGAAAAAGCCAGTTGACCGGAATTTTACCCATTGGAAGCTGTTTAGTTTTCGTTTATTTTATACGACATGGCCCTTTTGCGACAGTCTTGTGGTATGTCCATCTTTGGTTAGTCCTGTGGTATGCCACTATGTGGTTTAAAGCAGGACAAATGACCCCCTCCTATGACAAGCCAATGTTAAAGTTGCCAGTTTTTTACATAGGGTAGGGTTTAACAGAGGACTGGTTTCTGGCGCGAAGAGACCGATCCTGTGGCAAACGCAGAACCGGTCCCATTTCCAATAGGGATTGTATCAAATTCGGTACAATTTGATGTAAAGGGTGCGCCAAATAACTTTTTTTTTTTTTGAACTCCTGAACCAATTGGACTTTGTATGGCGTCATACCAAGGTCTTTATGCAAAATTCGTCTCAATGATGTCTCCGAAATGTTCAATTGTTGAGAACGACGGTGAATTGATGTTGATGGCGCTTCACGCACACTTTCTGCCACAGCAGCAATATTCTCGGGTGTACGCACTGTTTTTGGCTTTTCACGCTTTGGTTTATCGATGAGGATGCCAGTTTCTTTCACTTTTTTCACAAGATAACAAACATACGGACCATATTCGTTCAGTGAAAGGATAAAACTAATTATCTGTCAAATCATGAGCTAAGTGTTACCATTCACGAAATAAGCACTAGTTGAAAAAAAAAAATATTAGATGGCGGACCCTTTATTTTAGATCAAATTTGATTTTTCGGATCGAATTTGATCTTGCCGCAAAACAAATTTATATATAATTTAATATAATTTAATGATGCTCCCTATAATTTTTTTACTTGGATATTAATATTTTAATCGAAAACAATTATAATGTCCGTTAAGGTTACACTATTTAACCGTCCATCCGTAATCGCACCTATTTTTTGTTACACTCTTTTCACACTGATATTGGGGTGTATGATGCCTCAGTGTGAGAACGTTTCTTACCGGTGATAATGATGCTCTTATTTCTGCATAAATTATATTATCTTCACACAATTCTTCCAATAATCTCTTATGATAATTACAAAAGGCCGGTTGATATTTATACAATTGATCTACGGTTTGAAAAACATTTTCAAAACGTTTCCATATCTTTTTGTGATCCGTTAGCATTGCTGAAATTTTAAATTCTAATATTATCTCAAAATATCTAAGTGTTATTTCACTTTACTTACACTCTGGATGTATAGTATACATATTGATATGTTTCTCCAATTGTTTTTCATACAAACGCTTATCCTCGGCATTAACACGTTCCAGGCAAACATTTTGTACTTCGCTATGACATTTACTTTGATCGTAGGTAAATATCAATAAACCTTCCACATCTCGACATGTATACAAGTTATATAAATTTGTTAAATTCCCTATAACCCACTTTGAACTAACTATGCCCTTATTGTGTCCGTGCAGAAATGCACCCTTTGGCATTTTTTGTATAATACGAAATACTTCGCTTTGTCGCAGATATTGTTTGCCTTGAAAGAAATGCATGGCTGGTGGATATTTGGTGGGATCTTTTAAACCTTCTGTGATCTAAAAGATAGACAAGTTAAATTAGTTGAATGTCAACGTGTGATTAGAGTACCTCTTCCTTTTTGGCATTCATTAATATACTATTGGCTTTTTCCTCGGCTGATGATAACCATAAATTACCACCCAATGATGTTGAGCGTTCGGCTTCCATAATTTTATTACGCAGAGCATCATAAGCTGTAATAGTAGTTGTGGAGTTGAACAAATGTTAGTATAGAAATAATAGGACATAGAGAATTAAACATTTAATATTTAGGATTATGGGCTTCTTGTGCTAGTGCCACAGTGCTGCCAAATTAGGGGGTTTCCCTCAGATTTACGGGTTTTTTTTATGTCGTTTAGGGGGATTTTAGAGGGTAAAAATTTGTTAGGTGGAATTTTGGTGGTAAAATTCTGATTAAAAGAGGTAAATTTGCGGTGGTTATATTTGCTTATGAATAGATCTCCAAATTTATATGACTACTACGATTTATTAAATTGGATTTTTTGTTTGTTAAACTCCGTTTACATTATCACACAAGTATGTTATACATGTCAGAAATGTGTTTTATAAAGCAAATGCATATGTGTTATACACATGTCCAAATATCGACACACATTTAAAAATATTGGCACATAATTTTGACACGCTTTAGTTTTTGAAATATTTCATAAAGTTACCACATGTTTTAACACAATTGTTGTGTTGTACACAAATAAAAGTAAACAAAGATTAAAATCAACAATTGAACAGTTCATGCGAATAAGGACGAATAGACCACTTTTTCGCAAACACGTTTTTTTGCATAAATGCATTTTATTAGCAGAGCCCTACAATCCTATGCAGAAATTTTGGGGAAATTTTGACTTTTAATGCTAAAAAAATGACTTTGAAAGTGCAATAATTCGTATATATTTGTTTAAATTGGGAGTGAACTAACGCACAATTTTGATTAAATACAACACAAAAACATACAAAAATTTTACTTTCGGTAACAATGTGTTAAAAGAACATTACGAGGAACAAACCACACTTATTATATTGGTGGTCTTATAATACTTGAGTTATAATACTTTAAAGTGTGGAAAGCAAAAAGGGCGAATATCCATCCTTAACAAAATATTATATAAAAATTATTTAGCTGCGAGTTTAAAATTGATATTAGCTAAAATTTGAAATTGTACACAAAAAAAAACAATATTATAATTCTTAAAAATTAATTTTGTGTCATTTAGTGTTAATACTGCATCCAATGTCAGGAATAAAAAACAAAAATTTGTTCATGTCCTTTTATGTTACGTCGTAATATGCAGTCAAGGGTTAATATAATAATTCCTAAAAATGTATTTAGTGTCATAAAGAATTACTACTGCATCAAATGGCAGGAATATTAAAAAAAAAATTAACAAAAAAAATTTTTTTTTGCATGTCCTTGCAATCCTTAAAAAGTGTATCCTTGAAGTCCTTAAAGTGTTACAAACAAATACCAACCATAGTTCGTCAAGTTTTGCAAGTCTCATGAAAATGTAGTCAAAATCTGCTGCAAAATAACACATTTTTATTCAAATTTCAATACATTTTTTTGGATATTCGCCCTTTTTCCATTTAAGCAAAAATTGAAGTCCAATTTTTGGAAAGTTCTCTTTCGAATACCTTACTAAAATTTTGTACATAGGTAGATGTGACTTAAATCTTTAAGCTAACACCAAAAAGTTGACAAAAATATTATTTTTTAACCGTTTCCTGCGTTTTTATTGTCCCCTGTAAAATTCTACAAATGGTCTATTCGTCTTTATTCGCATGAACTGTTCAAATGGTGAAACAAATAAATAATTAGAAAATAAATTTCTGTTTAAATGTATTTCTTGTGTGTGTCGATAATAGTCTGAACAATCAAACGATTTGTCTTTTACACTTTTTTGACAGACATTGAATATTATCACACTTTTTATTATACTTGTGTGTAGTAAAGTATAAACACATATGTGATAATGTAAACGGTGCTTTAGTTTGATTGTGTTTTTGAGAACTACTTTATGAATGGTTTAATTTGATCAGAGAATAACATGCCTAAAGATTCATGCATTAATATTCGCACCTGTTGTTAAATTTTCGTAAATAATTTTAATCGTAGGTGTAAATTTAGCTGATGAACCGCAAAAATAAAAAAATAAAATAAAAATATCCATAAATGATCACATTTGTACATTAGCGTATGATTAATATAATACGTATTATTGTACAATATTTTTATTTTTTTTTTTTTTTAAAGTAGTTTTGCCCAAAAAACTTAACTCACATTCCATAGAATAGACAATTAATTGGAAATTCAACAATAGTCCGACTAGTATATATTTGGAACATATTGATTTTAACATAATTCTTTCCGGTTTTGTGTTTTATTCCCTTACTTTTTAATTTTATTATTTATTTTTTTCATTTATTTATTTATTTTTTTTTGTTTTTTTATAATTGTAACCGTTATTTAATATTTTCTTCAAAATATCTAGTTGTTAAACGTTTTAAAGATGCACTGCTACTGAATTGCTGTGTAAAAGTTCTGACTTCAAGTTGCACAGGTTATTCCAGATTTGATTGTAGTCGCAATATGTTTTTTTTTTATACTGAAAATTATGCAAATGTCAACACAAATTGTTTGTCCGCCACAATTTCATTAAAATACTTTTAAATTGATTGTAAACAATTTTTTATTGTATACAATTTTTTACTTTTGTTTCGCTATTTTGTTCCTCCATGCAAGTACAAATATGATTATTTTAGTTCATTATCATCATCCAAAGCTAATCATCGTCATGTTTATGATCATTTATTATTTTATAGCATCCAATTATGGGGTACATAATAGGGTGGGGCGATTTGAACATCTTAATGGGCGCTTCGCGTTTCTGATTCTTGGGATTGTACTGAGCAAAAAAGTCAACTAGACCATACGTCTACGGTGAAAATCGAGCTTCCAGATTTTGACTTTTTAGCCGTATTTTGTGAAAGTAACAATGTGTGGGATGGACATATCTCAGGAAGTAGGAGGACCTTATCCAAGATTATGGTGTGGTATCTCTTCTTTGGAATATTCTCTAGCAGATTAATGCATCAATCATATTTGTGGGTGGGGTTTAAGGGGTTAATTTTTAATTTCAAAATAAGGCTTTTTTGCCGTAATGTCAAAATGTGGAAGCTCGATTTTTACCGTAGACGTATGGTCTAGTGGACTTTTTTGCTCAGTACAATCCCAAGAATCAGAAACGCGAAGCGCCCATTAAGATTTTTTTTCCTTCCATACAAATTGCCCCACCCTAGTACATAAGCACTGATTTTTTGTATTTGTGTTTGCATAGTTTGTTATATAAAACATTTACTAAGGTTTCATTACCAATATCATCATCGTATCATCAACATTCTCATTTTCACCTACACTCAAAGGAAAGCTTCATCATATTTATGACATTTTTCATAGATTTTCGTCCAATCCAACATTTGATAGTATTTATGAAAAAAAAAAACAAAATCTAAAAATCTATTTCATCATACATACACTCACAAGAACTTTTCCATAAAAGTTCAACTGTTATTTAAAATGTTAATCCTTAGAGTTGTTTCAACAGAATATACAGTTAAATTGTCAAAGAAATATATTTTTTAACTTTCTGTCTGTTATTCAAGAACAAAATAAACAAAAACACTTCCGGTAATAGTTAAAATATTCAGTTAAAATTTTCTTTTTAAAACAAGAAGTTTTTATATTATATTGAGTATTGAAATAAACGAATACACTCATTCTTCTCTAACACGCATTTCACAATTAAATTAAATAAAATTGCATATTAATTATAGTATTAATTGCAATTGTCTGAAAAGACGTTAAAATTTAAACACAAACAAAAATCAAACTTTGCTCTCTGGCAATTCTTCCCTAACTACGTAAGCGCCATCTATCGAATATACAAAGAATATATCATAGATATGGCATCACTTACAACATATGGGAAAACAGTGGACATTAGAGTGAGGTAAGTTTCTAAAAATAGAACTGTTGTGTTGTTGGAGTTGTACTTTTGAGATTATGTATGCAAGAACAAAAACACCATGTATTGAATAAAACTAGTTTTTATCACAACAAAACTCGACCTGACGATAGCTTAGAGGGCTAAAGCGCTCTGTCTTACGTGTAGTTCGACTGCATGTGGCATTAGAAATCAGTTTATCTATACCACGGTCAGTGTTTGCACAGAAAATTTCATATAGACGCAATCGAACAAATAAACATAACAAATATTACATTATTCAAAAAACAGGGTCACTGACGAAGGTTCAATACCAGAAACTGCGCAGTCTGATTCAGAAAAAATTGAAAATTTGCAATGTAGTTATGATTTTTAGAAATACACTCATTCTTCTCTTATAAATAAATAAATAAAATTGCATATTAATTATAGTATTAATTGCAATTGTCTGAAAAAGACGTTAAAATTTAAACTCAAAGAAAACAATCAATTGTTTTTATGGATTTTGTCAATTAATTTCTCAACAGTTGAAAATAAACTAAAAATATACAATTGTTTTAAACGAAAAATAAGTAGTCCTGTTTTTAACTGATTTTCAGTTAATTTAATGTGTATATTCAGTAGTCTTCACGGAAAAATATTATGAGTGTATGAATGATATTTTGTATTAGTAAGGATTTCATTATTTTTGTGTAGACAAAAGTTCATAGAAACCCTGATATGGTCAATATAATTCTTGTTGTTTATAAAATGTTTCATCAACATCGATAAAGTTGTTACATTTTACGAAAATTTATAAAACTTATGAATGGTTTTCTTTCGGTGTAAAGGATGTTCACTTAAAATTTGGATTTAAGCTAGTTGTAGGTCTTTTAAATTTTCGTTGAATATTGTCATTTTAAAATATTTCAATATTTGTGTCTTAAAACTACACGACGTATAAGGCATTTTAATATATCGAGGGCCTATATTCAAAACCCTCTATCTTTGATTTTCACGAAAATGACTTTTTGATGGTAAAATGTTCAGTAAAACAGCCCTCATGTATGGTGTGAATTTCATAACAAAAATATTTTTTTTTTTTGCTGTTTTATTTGCATTTTTGTAATTTCTCTATCTAACGCAATTAATTTTTCTGAATGCAAAACCTTCTATCTTTTAAAATAATAAATTTTCAAATATTTTTCTGGAATAATTTCTTCTTGCAATACATGTTTTCTTACTATTTTTTTGCATACTGAACATAAATTTTACATTTTTTAATCGTTCATTAAAATAGCTAAAGCCGATTCTGAATTGAATTAAAATGAAATATTTTACCTTTTGGTTTTTGGAAAATATAATGTCCATGGCATAAAAATAAATGGTTAAACTTGCAACTTGCTTAAAAAAAGTGTCTACTTTTAAAGTGTCATCTACGGTATTATTGTCAAAAAAAAAAATATTTTATATGATATTAAAAATCATAATTAAAATATTATTGTCGAGTGATATACTTACATAATGGTAAGTTTAAAATTTAGTTTAATAATATGATTTTAATAATAAACTTTTAATGTTTTGTGTGGACAGAAAAATTAAGTGGCTTATAATTCCTTACAACGTATAGCTGTCCATTATGCATCATCAAATGAAGATATGGAGGATGGGCGGATAACAGGTATGTTTACACATAACTAATTACAACAGCAATAAAACAAAATACATATATACCCAGATTCAGAAGACAAGAAAATCAACAATAATGTGGTCGTTTGCAAAAGAACTAAACGGAAACGTAACCCTATACCAAATACCCGAAAGGATATAGGCACTCATCAGTGCACAAATTATTGGTGGAGCGAAATCAATGGTGATTTGTACGCGTCGGTATTTGTTTCCTGTATTATTCATCATTTAAAAACGTATTGCTTATCGGATTCATTGCCAATTACGATTTTTTCAGGTGGTTGTGGCTACTAAAACCGCAACCATTATTTATCTAATGCTCTGTCTAATTTTGCTGCGGAAAATAATGAAGTTATTGAACAGAAGTTCTTAGAGAAAGGCCATACGCAAATGGAGTGCGATAGTGCCCATGCTAAGACAGAGATTAAATTGAAAAACCAATCTATACACTTGCCAATCGATTACGTTAGAATTACTAAAGAAGTCAGAAAGACTGTTAAAATAAACAATGAGATGGTAAAAAAGCCGTTTGATGCAGAATATTTAAATTATGATTTCTTTAATAATTACAACGATGACAAACTTATGCGTTTTTCTTCCATTAGACCAGGACGAGTAAAGAACGATCCTACTGTGTCTAATTTAAGATCTCTTTTATATCTTCCAGATGATAACATAACATATAAATTAGATTTTGATACAGATTACATGAATCTACCTGTTCGTATTCAACCTTACACAGGACATATTGAACTAAAACCTCTACATTCTGGTCCACTATCAATTCAGCCAAATAAGTGGAGGAATTTGCAAGATTTGAAGATCGTAATACCACCGGAATACCATTATTTTTACAATAACTTACTCCAATCAAACTCCAAAAAAACTTAAAAAAAGCAAAAAAAAAAAACATAACTTTTTGTTTCATAATTTTTATTATTAATTTATTTATCTTATGTTGTATTACTAGCCGTTATCTTAAATAAATCACCTTAAAAACTGACAAATGGCATAAATGAAATCAACATAATTTATTTTTATTAAAATGCAAAACCCTCTATCTGATCATTTTCATTTGAATATTTTTGAGAAGCAAAACCCTCTATCTATCATAAAGTCCCCAATAATGCAACATTTTAAAAACCAATTATATGTGAGATTCAGTAGTTGCTTTAAAAAATATTGTTGAATAACGAATTTTAATAACTCAAGTAATACGCGAAAAAACAGTTTTTTGGCTCTCCTGAAAAGTTGTGTTTTTTAAGATAGAGGATTTTGAATATAGGCCCTCGATATGTATTATTGATAACTCATGCGCCATAAAGTATTAACATATAAGTATTGAAATCTTTAAAAATTACAATATTTAACGAATAGTTTCTAAAAAACTAATCCGATTTACACGATGAAACTTTCTGGAGCGATAGATAAACGTCTAACCTTTCATATATTTTTTTTTAAATTATGCCGATTTTGTGATAAATTGTAATACGCTAAAAATTCGGAACTACTTATGAATTTTTTTTCAAAATTCTTAAAAAAAAATATATCGATATAAGCTAAATTTTCAACCTAATATCCGTTGAAAAAAAAAACTCAAAGTACACCAGAATGTGTTTTAAGTGAAAACTTGAACATTAATTTTCTTATGTGCCTTAACTTGTAACTTGAACAATTTTACAGTATGTGCAAAAGACACATCAAAACCCCGGGACACGTAAACTTAAGTTAGGAGCGCAGAATCTAGTGGTATACTACGTTTTAGTAGGTTAGGACAAAATATGAAGATATTTAATTTTAAAGTTTGCATGTACTCAAGCGGTTTTTTGAGTGTATTTTAAGAGAAAGATATCCATTGAAATCCAAACCATGTAAACATAGTATTTTTCTAACATTAATGTCATATATTTGTTGTAAAATTTGTTTGTAAAATTAATTTGCTTTGAAAGTTTAATATAATTTTTATTAATAATAAAAATTATGGTTTTTTGACATTTAGTTGTGCAATGAAAATGATTCAAGTTCGAGGCTATACTCTATATTTATTTATTAGGATATTGTCCTAACAAATAATCTGAAGAGTTTTTGTTTTCAAATTTATTAATTGACCACTTTCAGGAATGTGTTGATAGATCTATTTCGGGAATTTTCTAGGTTCCCATCATCAGAACACGTTTTGAAAGAAGTGACAATCCCATGCAAAACATCAAACATTCATATAACCTAGTTTCCCCACTAAATGAGAACTAATATATGAGCTCAAAGTTAAAAATTATCACCATTGATCAAAAATAAATTGAAAACTTGTTCATTATGTGCAAGCTTTACCTTTGGTAGATATACAATACACGCTTTTTGTTTTAATTATACTATATTTTTTTTACACTTGTTTTGTTTTATTTTATTTAAAAACAAGATGTAAAGGGGAAGTAAACTAAGACCGTACTTTGTCTTTTTTACAAGTTTGATATAATTTTTATTTTTTACCTTTAATTGTGCAATAAAAATTTTTAATTGTACTCTGAGTATAGAGAGGGTAGAAATCAATTCAATGGTACAAGATCTTTTATGCTTTATATTGTTTTTCGTAAATTTCACAAATACTTTTCTTAATTTACAGATTAACTACTAATGAAAAGTGTAACTAAAATTTTACTTTTGATTATAATATAAATATAAACAGCAAATTTTATTAATTGGGGTAATACGAATAGAAGTGAAGCACTATTTTCGACTGCTTAAGACCCGATAATCCATAAATTTTAAAAACTCTCAGATTTGTGTCTAGCGTGCCAAAGTTATTAGAAAGCATGCATGCATTGAATTCAAAAATGTTGTGTAGTAATAGTACTTAACTTGTACTTTGGGAAAAATATTTAAAAGCAACTTTAAATTGACTTTAGCGCACGACTAGACTTTAAAGTTCTGAGCAAGTACAATATTGAATTTAGTAAGCCGAACATTTTTAAAATATTTTTTCTATAGTAGGCTTTAAATTATAAAAATTTGTTGTCGACTTTTGGAAAAAAAAACCCTAATCTTATTTTCATCATC
This sequence comes from Delia radicum, assembly GCA_021234595.1. NCBI lineage: Eukaryota > Metazoa > Arthropoda > Insecta > Diptera > Anthomyiidae > Delia > Delia radicum. The sequence continues at coordinate 235,772,525 of CM037851.1, forward strand.
ATTGCCAATCTAGGTGGACAAAAATCTAATTTAAAAGATCCTGGCTTGAAATTTGGTTTGATAATAATGTAGGATATAACTAATATTGACAACAAAATTTGGAACAATCGAACATTTGCCACGCCCATTTTTGGGAAATTAACTATTATTTAAGAAATTGCTTAAATAATTTGAAGAATTTTTATGAAATTTTGTAAAAAAAATTATTATTTGTGTACCATTTTGTAAAAAAATTGTACACAATAACCTCGAAGATAATTATTGATGGGCGGTGTACGCCCACTTTTTTATAACAGATATTTAAGCTGTGTTGGACAACGTTGGGCTAGATTTCATTTTTTGACTCATGTACACTGTAAAATTAACTCTATATTGTAACAAAAAGGGGCGTATAATTCATTGTAATTCTTACGTAAATCAGTAATTTTTTGTTATCGAAACCTTAACACATATTGAATAAAAACATTTATGTAAATCCAAAAAAAGTTCACACTGAAAACTTGGCAGCAAACGCGTTGCAACTTTTTAAAATTAAAATAGTAATAGCAGTACAGTAATTTATTGAAATCGTGTGCTTTGTATCACTCATATTTTAGAATTTCAAACCAAAAATTAAAGTCATTTGGTTTTCATTATTTTAATTCCCTTGCGAATTCTACGAATTTAACAATTATCCAATTTTCCCATATTTTATACAAAAACTAAACATCGTTAAAAAAATGTAATGCCGTTAAACAAGGGTTAGGTGTAATAACACATTACATTTTATATTATAATGTATTCTTACATAATCATTCAATTTCATATGCAATATAAGTGTATTTTTCATATAGTTTAAAACTAAAAGTCTCTGGAATTAAAAAAATAAATCAAGCAAAAAGTCCATTTTAGACGTTCACTAAACTTTAAAATTCTCTATAAATCGCAAAAAAATCGCCAGCAAACATTGTTTAATGTCTTACTAGAGACATTCCAACACCTGCCACATGTATATACGTCGTGTGAGGGAGCGTGAGGAAACTATAGTTTTATTCCAACGAAGTTTCCGTTTTTTTTTTTTAAATTTTTAATTTTTGTTTTTAATAAATTACAACAATACGTTTTCAATTAAATTGAAAAATGAGCACGGATCTAAAAACTAGATTAAAAATGCTGTATTTAAGAAGAAAAATGGACTTATAACTCTAACAACAAAAAAGTTATAAGCGTTTGAAGTTGGGATGGTGCTCAAAAATATATTTTATTTCTCAAAAGTCTATTACAAGATGTGACTTTAAACTCCTGTATCAAATGAAACAGCACTTTTTTCGTCATATTATGATTATTTCCATAGTATATGGATTGTTTGCTGTCACATTCATTTAAATTATAACAATCCGCCAACTTTTATTTTTTGATTTTTGTCCACTAGATTGGCCAAATGTCGCACTGTGCGCCGTATTTGATCGTCTATTTTGAATTTTTAAATTCTCATTTCAGATTCGTGACTAGCAGCAGTCTAAACATTCCATATTCTAGTTTTGGTATAGAAGTGGTTTAAAATAAAAAAAGGAATTTTCTTATTATCCTTATTTTATGTTTTTTCGAAAACTAAAGAGGCTAATAAACTTTTAATGTATTAAGATAAAGGTTATTCACTAACATAAAAATTTACTGTTTTTATTAACACTATACTGTTTTTTCTACTCGATGTACTGATTTTTTCTATTCTAAATCTGTCAACCCTAGCTTAAGTTAATATTTACACAGAAATAAATTTAAAAAAAAGGCTTTTTTAAATTGGCACCAACAATGATGATATGTAAATACAAACGCCCTCTTGTTGATTTTTTTGTAATTTTGAATTTTTGTTTTTAAATAATTTTTATATGAAAAACTACAATTTACAAGCATTTAAAAAAATAATTGGTGGTGCTGTTTGGATTTAAATGGTGGTGTTTGGATTTACAAATTCCAGTGCTGGTGCACAGAAAAAATTATGGGCCAAAAATATCTAATTAAGCGATTGTTTGAATATCAATGGCAAATTAAAAAATTTTTTTAATTGATACAATTAAAAAATTTATTGAATTTTCTAATATATCCATACAGTGTTGACAACATGTAAACAAAATTTTTAAATATTTGGCAAACTATTTTTTTTTTATTTTATTTAAATTAAATAATCAAACAAAGGTTCAATTATATCAATATACTATTTAATTTGTAAATAAAAAGAAAAAAAAATCGCAAATGATTAAATTTTAATAAGTTGAATAGTTTACCGATTTCAAATACACGCAAAATCGTAGTTATTTCACTAGAGTTTGCACTCTTTTTGTTGAGATATTCGTGTACACACGAAAACTTAATTTAGTTTCGTGTTTTATCTGTGGTAATAAAAGTGCACATGTGGATTTAAATAAACCTTATCGAAAAAGGACAATTAAAATATTATTTTTATAAATAATTAAATTTTCAATTAGTATAAGTGTCATTAAACTATCATTTTAAAGTTGTGTGTGATTTTTTTTAATAAAGCAATTCAATTACAAGAAAAAGTTCAAGACAAGACAAGCAAAAACAAAAATGTTGTCTTTACTTTTATTTGTTTTCTTATAATACATTTTTATATTAAAAAGCTTTAATTTTATTATAAATAAAATGACAATTTAATTTACAAACCTAAATTTCTTTTTTTATTTAATGGGGGCATATAACAAAAATAAAAAATACGAGTTTGTAATTAAAACTATCATTGTTTTCTTCTCAAGTTTCAATTAAAGTTTTAATCAATTTAACGTAACTTTTTATTTGAGGTTGTAAAGAAAAATAATAACTCTTTTAATTGATATTATTATTATTTTAATTAAAAGAGTTTTAATAAACTGTCTGCAAATTTTTTTAGTTAATACTATCATTTCAGTCGTAGGTGCAAAATCAATTAAAATATTAATTGATTTAATAAAACTTTTAATTGAAACCCTTTTTTAGTTTTTTCTGTGGTGCCTACTGTTTTTTCTGTGTATTATATTTCATTTGAAAGCTGGCAAAATATCATTTTCTGTGAGATAAACTTTAATTAACGTGTCCTTATTTTATGTAAACAGTTCTTTATCTTTATCAAGTTGGTCAAATCGAACATCTTTTACAGATATTTTTATAACATTATATGTATAGTTATTTTTTTAATAGTTAAAAATTGCTACAATTTTATTTATTTTTATGAAAACTACACTCATCGCCATTTTAATAATATTTGCAGGTATTTCAACTATAATTTTTAATCAATTGTATCTACTTAATTCCCTAAGTACAACTGTTAATATTTATTCTATATCGTTTAAAAGCCAATAAAAATACCCTTTACTATATCTCATAGTTTATTTACTGCGTCCATATTTCAAGTGAACAGTTTTTTTTTACTTTACACTTGCTAAAGTGTGTTCTTGGTATTTTAATATCAGTTTTTGAATTCGACTATATTTTTTACTATATACTCTAGAGTATGTTGAGCAAATAAATAAATGTTGATCTCGTGCTTAAATGGTTGATTGTGATGAATGGCATCACACTTTCGTTATCAAATTCAATTGTCAAGTTCACTGATGCAATTTTATTACACATATATTTTTTTTTTTTTGCAAATTCAATTTATTTTGATTTGTTTGTAAACAAGAATTGGAATCACATAAATATTGATATTTATTTAATTTTTGATGCAGGTATACTCAAAAAAAGTTAGTTTAAAATTTTGTTAAACGTCAATTTTGTATGTTGAACTAACTATCAGCAATTTTTTTTTGCTGATATCGCGTTTTCAGCTAAAATTTTAGTTTAAAAACTAATTTTGAACTAATGTTTAACTAATGTTTAACTAATTTACGTTGCTACCAAAATTGTGCTGATAAACACATTTACAACATGGAGAACAAGTAAAAAGACGAGATGTAAATGTCTCACGTTGTACACTCATCAAAAAGTATAACTTTTTATAGAACACAAAATGGCTTCAAATTAATTATACACAATTTTCCCTAAAATAAAGAAAAAATCTTTAATGTAAGGAAAATTTTACTATTTCAAGGTAAAATTCCCTTTTCTTAAGAAAGCGATATTTATTTATTTAATTTAACCCTCTGAATTTGTACTTAAATTGTTTAAAAAATTACCCTAAAGTGTATATACAATTAATAAGTGCAATGAAAAATTCCTTATTATTAATTATTGTTATCAGCCCATGTCAATGAGCCAAGATCACATATGTGGCTGATACACTAAGGATGTAAAGACGACAGCTATTGTAGTCAGAAACAAATGAAATTTCACTTGAAGAGGGGATGACTAACATTTCATTAAATTCAACTAACATTTGTCATTTGTTTTTACTGTTCAAAAAATAACTAACAATTGTAGTAAAAATTAACCATATATCTTAGTAAAAAATAAACAAACATTTTTTTTTTTTATTTTTGTAAAAAACAAAAAACGACTAAAAAATTAATGTAAAATCATAAAACAGTCATTTGATGTGGTTTGTTTTTTTTAAATGAACTACAAGGTTAGTAAAAAATTAATTTGTTCTACAAATGACTGACATACACATTAAAAGTAAAGAAACTGTATAACAACTCAAACAACCACAATTGTTTGATTTAGACCTCCAAACGAAGGTGATTCCACATAAAGGTCAAACTCAATCCGAAGTTCTTCTAAAATGTACGGAAGACAAAGGACTTTTGTTAAAGTAAGCATCTTATTAAAAACAAGTAAATATTCTAACCTCTCAAAATTTAATATCTATCCCTTTGTATTCAATTTAACTAATTTATATTCACTATATTGAATCGTATCAAATTATATCAAACTCAATATAATATAATCCATTTATATACAATATGATCCACCATTTTTAGAATCAAATTGTATTTCGATTAGATACAAGGCTATATCAAATTCGATAAATTTCTTTGTTGTATCATATTAATTTTTTTTATCGGGTAGATTTAAATTTAAAACCGCCATTATTTTTGAAATGACTCAAATGCAAATATATTTGAGTTTACCTCTAAAACCAAATCTACAAATTTCAACAAAATCGTTGAGTGACACCGAAAAGCAGCGAAAATGTATCATTATTTCGTTTGTTAATAAAGAACAACATAATGACGCGCTTACATATTTTTAATGGTTTGCATACAAAACTTAAATATTAGATATTCTTAAAATGAAGTCAACAAACCGTATTTGGTAAAGACACACGCAATTATAACGTCAGCGGTAGTAAAAAAAAAATAATAGTTTCTTACTAATTTTATTATTCAAAACACTTGACAAAAAATGGTAAAGGAGGGTGTGCGTTAGAAAATAAGCATATGTAAATTTCTAAAAATAACTACAAATTATGGGTTTTCACAAGGTGTACTAGGTGTTGTATACATATATTCAGGCGCGGATCTAGAAAAAGTTTTTGGGGATGGAAGTTAAAGTATTTTTGATAAATTTTCTATTCTTTTTATTCTTTTGTATTGATAAATTTTTATTTTGGGGTAGGAAATGTCCCATTTTCCCTCACCCTGGATCCGGGCCTGATATGTTGCATTATATAAATAGGGATGGTAAAATTGTATTTTCAATTTGACGAAGATTTTGGGTAGGGTTTTCACTCTGTTAGCAGACTTGAATATAGTACACTAAACATAGGTAAAAATGTTGTATCGTACTATCATCTATTGTTGTATATTTGAAAATAAAATGTTACCATCTCTTTTTTCGATAAGACTATACAACATTTAGTACCCCCTTGTGAACACATTAATATCATTAAAACCAATTTAATGTTTTTTTGATTTTTAACACTTAAAATGTTAGTGGGAGAGTTTATGTAATCAACAGATTTAATTGACCTGTTAAACTAGCAAGGCAGCTATAGCCGGGGTCATACACACGCAGAGAAAAAAATATGGTTGCAATATGATTGTGGCCACAAAACTATGCTTCCTACAGCCATAAATGGTTGTTTCAATTAAATTATTATTTATTATTGTATTAATCATATTTCACCGATAATATGATTACTTTAATCATGCTATAATAAAAATATCTCTTCTTTTCGGTTAACATTATATTGGCTTGTCTACAATCATAATATAGTATATATTATCATATTCCTCTCTCTAACTAAAGCCTAATTTTAGTTCCGCCAACTATAAAGTGATCAGTCTGATTTTTATGAGCGTCTTTGCACTTTTAGGGTCATTCTTGTTTTGTGAAAAGAAGTTGTGAGTAAAGAAGTTGTGAAAAGCAGTCAGTACAAACAAATTAAATAATATTAAACAAAAATACATAAAAATATAAAAACAACGCAGTTGTGTTAATTGTAATGGTGATATTTTTGATGGAAGAAGAAATAATTTGGTAGACTCAACCCGGTCTATCATGGGAGCCAAGGAAAAAGTAAATTGACACGCATTCCTTAAATGAAGTTATTGTTTATTGTACGTAAAGATGTTATAAATGAAATATTTAAAAAGTGATTTATTTGTTGTACTAACGCAAAATAAATTGTAAGCAAAAAAAAAATAATGAACTATGAAAGAAAAATGTAAACAAAAAACACGTGCTTTTAAGACTGTAGTATATCATAATATATTTGCAATAATCATAATATGGCAATAAATTTTGACGACATTCTTTTCCATGATCATAATATGATAACTAGGACAATACTATGCTTATAGTGCAAATATTTCGATTGCTGCAAATGTGTTATGATCATTATAAATGTATTGTGGAATTGTATTTTTAACAATATTTAAATGCGTATTTATGCGGTAATCATATGTTTCCATTTGTGCTGAAAAAAAGAAAGTTTAGTTTTGCTTTTTTAAATACTAAAATAAAAAATTTATATAAACATCGCATAGCGACAAAATAATGGTTTAAATAACTCCTTAATAGCAAAAATCTTATTCGTCTGCGCAACGACAATTTGATTACTTACATTATTTTAAAATATGTTTATTTAAAATGTGTAAATTATTAAATAAATAAATATCCGTTTGTACTATTAAAAAAAAAAACATGCATAGCTTTTTAATCCAGCTTCAACAGAATGCTGTTAGAATAATTTAGGAATCATACTTTGAGAATTTATAAATATTTCCATAACCATAATATGATAGTATTGAGATCAATTGGGAAGCATAATATGGTAATCTAATCATCATATTATGTTTAAGAAAAAGATAAAAGTATGGTTGTCACAGAAATATAAACATGGTTGTCGCAATCATAGATCCAAAAATGTTTTTTCTGTGCTTTTAAGTGGGTTCATGTAAGGCTAAAAAGCTTAAGTAGTTTTTTAAATATAAATATAAATGTGGAAATGTGATATTAAAAAATAAATAGTGGATAACAATAAAAAATCGAATCCCTTTCATAGAAATTGATGGGTGCAAAATATGTTATTAGATTTGGCCATTTTAGTTCATATCTTTCACGAACTAGTTCAGTTTCAAATGATATATTCGAATTTTCATTATTTTCAGAATTGTCAAACAAACCATTGACCAATATTATGAACAAGTGAACAAATTTGGCGAATGGGCGAGTGAACTAGAAAACGATAGTAAAAATCAACTAAAAAGTTGTTCAGAATGACGTTGCATTAAAAAACTGCTAAAATTAGCAGAAGTGTTTTCCTAAATATTAGTAAGATAAGAATAGCAAAAATAAGTCTGTTAAATCTACAAAAATTTAGTTATATTCTAGATAATTGAAAGTAACAAATTAATAGTGTCCGACCGAACAGTTCGGCCAGAAAATGCATTTGGTCTGTATTCGGTATTTTAAAGCATTATGGACAAATTTGGCAAATGGAAAAATGTTTATTGGGCTGATTAGATGTTATTTTGAGTGGCAAATTTGAAGAAAAGTCTGTAGTTAAGCAATGAATTCACTGTTCGGCCTCAGAAAGTTCGGCCAAATTGAAAATAGTTCGGCGGCCGAACTTTTAACTTTATAGCTAAACTTCGTCTTTTCTCTTAAATTTTATACACAAAATCGAATTAAATCGGCTCAACAAACATGTTTCCAATACCAAAATTTGTCATCATTGCCTCTAGATATCAAAAAACCGACAAAATATAGTTTTTTGGCCGAACTGTTCGGTCAGACACTACAAATTAATATGCTAAAATCACAGAAGAATCTGAAATTTTCGAAGCTTTTTTAGAATTTTTTTTATGCGAATAAAAATCTGCCTTTCTGAATCAGTATACTACAAATAATCTGTTGATTTTAACGAAATATACTGCTATTTGTATTTGTAAGTTGTAACTCACATCATTTGACAGCGAATTAAAAAAAAATTAAACTTTTTCGAAAAGAAAAAATTTAAATTTTTAATAAAAGCGAAATAATGTGTATTATTACACTCATAGAAAAAATCCTGTAAAAATAGCACACAAAGCTACTAAAAATTTGTCAAAAATTACCTTGCAGAAAATTCTGCTAAATTTAGCAGATTTTTTGCCAAATATTAATAAAATAAAAGAATAGCAAAAATAAATCTATTAACTTAAAAAAATTTTAGTTATATTTGATGTGAATTTTAGTTAATTTAAAAAAGCATTTAACTCTGTAAAATTCGCAAAAACTTTAACTAAATATTTGTAGACTGAAAATAGCCAACAAAAACTGTAATATTAACAAAATTTTTGCTATACACTTGAGCCCCGACTTGCGTCGCCCCGATTTGCGTCGTTTCGATTTGCGTCGCTTTTTAAAAACTGGAAAAATTCGATTTGCGTCGTTGCAATTTCAAGTTGCGTCGGACCGAGTTGCGTCGTTTTGACTCCGATTTGCGTCGGTTCGATTTGCATCGTTTTGATTTCGATTTGCGTCGTTTTGTTTCCGATTTGCGTCGTTTTGTTTCCGATTTGCGTCGTTTTGATTTCGATTTGCGTTGCTAAAAATGGTTAAATTTTTTACTGCAGCATTGTGGATGATCATTTTTAGCATTTGATCGTCACCTGTACGTTAAAAAGCTTTCAAATTGCGTGAAATAAGGGGAATTCCCTTTTCTTTGTTATATAAGTGGTGCTAAGAACAACTGTCTGGTTATGGTAAGAATTTAGTGTGTGATTCGCCAAAATACCTTAAGGACGTAAAAAATGAGTCAAAGTAAAAGAAAAGTAATAAGTTTGGAATTAAAGTTGGACGTAATAAAACTTTTAAATCGGGAGTAAAAGGAGAGTCAGCCAGTGCAGATTCAGTAGCTTCAGAAAAGTTTAAGCTTGAGCTGAAAGCCATAATTGAAAAAGGAGGGTATTCTGCTAAGTAGATTTTGAATGCGGACGAAACAGGTCTTTTTTCTTAATTTATTGTTTTGTTATTTCTTTATAATAATTATAAGCATTTTTTGCAGTAAATGAAATAAATAAAAATGTTTTTTATCAAAAATACAAAATTTTTTGCTTTGTTTTGAATATTTTCGCGACGCAAATCGAAACGACGCAAATCGAATCACCTTTTTCTATATAAATGCACTGAAATCTAATTTAAGATTTCAGTGCATTTATATAGAAAAAGGTGATTCGATTTGCGTCGTTTCGATTTGCGTCGCGTTTCTCCGGTCCCCATTAACGACGCAAGTCGGGGCTCTAGTGTATATACCTCAAATTTAATAGAATGCAAGTAAAAGTTTATTTTGCTAAAATCAACAGAAATTTTTGCTAAAAAATTTTATATTGCTGATTTCATAAGGGCAGCAAAAAAAAAACAAAAAAAATAACTTTAAAAATTTCACATTTTCTAATGATTTTTTGTCTACTAACATTTAGTAAATGTTTTTGCTAATTTTAGCAGATTAGTTTGTTTCTTTCAATTAACTAAAATTTAGCTAAAATATAACTAAATAATTGTAAATATAACAGATTTATTTTAACTATTCTTATATGACTAATATTTAGTAAAAAAAATATGCTAACTTTAGCAATTTTTTCTGCAAAGTCATTTTTAACTAATTTTTAGTAGGTTTTTTTTAGTTATTTCACCGGTTTATTTCTATGAGTGTAATATTCATTATTTATTCAGACACTAATTAAACCTATTAAATCAAATTTTACAACACCGAATTTCGAAATAGGGGAGCACTTATAGGGGAGCACTTATAGTTGATTGACCATTTACAAGAATATCTTACAACTTTTCTTAATTTAAATTTCACTTTATCCTATTTGACACCTTTGCCTCTCATACAATTATATTTTCACTGGATTTTCTCCACCAGATTAAATTTGGGCGTTAATGAGTTAACTAAATATCAACTCGAACATATATAAAATTTTGTAATGTACTTACTAATATTTAGCAAAAATTAATTAATTTTAGCTGTGTTTTCTGCTACGTACTTTTTAGAAATTTTTTCTGATATTTTTACAGGTTTATTTCTATGAGTGTAGAGTACTTTAGTTCCATGTACAAATAAATATGAATTTCGTAAATTTAAGATATGTTCACAATACATGAGGTTGCTCCGCCACAAAAATAGTTGTTCCATAGTTTTGTCTGCTTTATCAAATTTCATGAAAATCGTTGGGTGATACCGGAGTTACTTCCTTGTAAAAACAATTTTCGGCTACATTATTGTAATGATTGTAATGGCAATAATTGCTGTTAAACTAACAAATAATTATGGGATTTTTTAAATACAAAAAATAAAATTAACTACAAATGCAGCAGTTATTTAATAATCTAAAAATTGTGACAACCTACACAGACAATTATAGTAGGAATAGACCAACTACATGAGACGCCCTACTGCACTTAGACACAAATTAAAAAAAAATCAGGATCAAATTTAGTTAAATTCAGCAAATTTTTCCGTTGAGGCCAGACTTATAATTTTGAGTGTATTATTGAACATTCAAGATGGCATACTTAAAATATAAGACCCACAACTTAAGTGCTTGGACAGCATTCTCTTGGGAGTGAATAATTTCCCCTTTATATACGAGGACAATTCCAAAATTAGCCGACCTGGGGGCAGTAGTTTGGAAAAAATTACTTTGGGGAAACGTGTAAACCCTAAAAAACATATGTTTTAAGTTGCAAGGCGCCACGTTGTTTAGTATTTTTTTGTAGCCATTCAAAATAAACGATCTCAGTGAATTTGTAGTAAACATTTAAAAAATTGGTCACCGTTATCTAATTCAATATTTTCCTTTGAAAGCAGAGATAGATTTTAGATAGAGTCTGCTCCTTCGTTTACGACATAAATTAATGGTTGGTAGATTTAAAACCAAGACTTACGAGCTGCCAAGACGTACAACGTAGTGGTCGACCAATTGAGGTGTCCACGCCAGAAATGATTAAGAAAATCCACAATATGGTATTGGGGATCGTCAGCTGAAGGTACGTGAGCTGGCTGAAATTATAGGCATTTCAAAAAGTGCTTTACATCGCATATTGACCGAAAATTTGGAGATGAGAAAGCTGTGTGCAAGATGGGTGCCGCCTTTGCTCACAATAGAACAAAAATAGAGCAGTGAAGATGTTTCAATAGAGTGTTTGGCAATGTTTCACCGCAATAAAACCGAGTTTTTGAGTCGATTCGTAACCATGGATTAGACATGGGTCCACCACTTCACACCAGAAACAAAGGAACAGTTAAAGCAGTGGACTAGAAAGGGAGAATAGTGTCCAAAGACAGCGAAGACAGTTGGGATGCGCGTGGGATAATTTTTATTCATTATCTTTAAAAAGGAAAAACAATCAAGCGAGTATTATTCTTACCTTTTGCAGCGTTTAAGTGATGAAATTAAGGAAAAAAGGCCGCAGTTGGCGAAAAAGACAGTGTTGTTTTATCAAAACAATGCATCAGTTAACACACCCACTATGGCCTAAATCAATGAATTAAAGTTTGAATTGCTCATCACGCATCTTTTTCGAAAGATTTAGCTTATTTTATTATTTTCTATTTCTTAACTTGAAAAATTGAAATCCTTACTAAGGAGCTAGACAGTTCTTACTATAAACAGAGTATCAATGCTATTGAACATCGCTGGGAAAAGTGTATCGAGGAAAAGTGTAAAGAAAAAATTTCAAAACTTTTTTGTGTTTTCTTTGTTAGCTTGCACATTGTGTTGAATCACACACTCATAGAAATAACCTGGAAAAATAGCAAAATAAAAGCTACTAAAAATTGATTAAAAATGAGTTTGCAGAAAAAATTGCTAAAATTAGCATATTTTACTAAATATTTGTAATATAAGAATAGCAAAAATAAATCTGTTGAATTTAAAAATATTTAGTTAAATATGAGCTAAGTTTTAGTTAATTGAAAATAACAAAATAATCTGCTAAAATCAGCAAAAAAATTTACTAAATATTACACACAAACAAATAGAAACTCATTTCAAAATTCCTCCAACAACGAAAACTCCTCATTCAATTAAAAATTTAAAGCTCTTTTTTTGAATTATTTTCAATTAAATTTAAATACACATTTGATTTTTATTTCATTTGATTACAAATCAATTTTTTGGATTAAAAAGTGATCAATATCGTATAACTTATCAAAATGCCTTGAAAGGGTATTGTTGTCATACCAAATGTATAGCTTGAATTTCATAAAATTGAGTTTAATGCTTATAATTCTTGTTTAGTTAATAAAAGGTGTTTTTTTATACAGGTATAGAACTTTAAGATGGCAACACTTTTTAACTGGCGGCCATTTTGTTAGCTGTCAAGTGATTTATGTTTAGTTTGGTTTGGCATTTCAACAGACTGACGCCTGAACAACTATTCCAAATTGTACAAATTTATTTAGAAAATCATGGTTATGTTCGAAATACGTATAGCGCATTACGTCCATTTTTTAAGCGAATTTTGTTTAGCGATGAATCTCACTTTTGGTTAAATGGATACGTCAATAAACAAAACTTCTGAAGTATTTAGAGTGATGATTATCCTCAAGTGTATGTTGAGACACCTATACATGCAGAAAAACTGACTATAAGGTGTGCTTTATATGCTGGTGGAATCATTGGTCCGCACTTTTTTAAAAACGATGCTGGTCAGAACGTTTCAGTCAGTGGTGACGGCTATAGAGCCATGATTACTGACTTTTTCGTTCATCAATTGAACAACCATGATGTGCAGGAGCTGTGGTTTCAAAAAGACGGCGCAACATGTCATACAGCTCGTGCCACAATTGATTTATTGAAGGAAACGTTTGATAACCGCATAGTTTCACGTTTCGTACCCGTGAATGGGCCTCCAAGATCGTGCGATTTAACGTCGCTGGACTATTTTCTGTGGGGATATGTGAAGTCGCTAGTCTACGCCGATAAGCCCGAAACGATTGACCACTTGGAAGACAATGTTGAACCAACATTGAATGTTGAACCAACACTCAGGGGATGCCCCTACCAATGCATTGCATTGTGTTGATATCAGGAAAATAGGTTATGGGGAGGAGGAAAGAGGGAGTAGTGTTTGTGGATATTTGACTTGAATTTTTCTAAATTGTAATTTGCAGGGAAGACTTCCGCAGGGAGACAATTCCACATACGGCTAGTGCGACTGAAAAACGAATTTTCTCTGTAATGCGTTGTGCAAAATCATTTCTAAAAAAAATTAACAAAAAACTCTTAAATATGTAATAAATACCTGAAGTTGACGGTTCAATTAAAAAAATATTTGGGTTTTCAAGTTTTAACCAAAAAAAAACAAAAAAAATTGAAATGTGCTAAATTTTAATTTTCTTCATGTTATATCTGCTTTGATATAACAGAGCAGAAAAAGTATATAACTTAGAAGAACTAACAGTGAAGTAGAATATTATCTTTTTTCACCCGGTACCAAATATTTTATAAAAAAAACTCAATTTTACTATATCAATTAAGCGCCACTTTTAACTGATGGGTCAACTTCTTTTAGTACCGCCCTCGTATTACAAACCTATCATTCCCTCAACCATTACATAGTGTAGGGTATTAATATTAAGGGCTTCTTCTCGTTAAACACCCACTCATAAAAATATCACACATTAATAGAAGTTAGAACAGCTTTGTTAATTCATTTAATAGCTGCTTGGAATATAAATGTTTTGCCAAAAAAAAAAAAAAAATAATAAAACGAAATTATTAATAATATTAAATTTTTCGTTTATTTGAATATTGGTCAATCAGTATTAAACAAACGGTGCTTAACAGCGGTTGAATTTAAAATAATAAAAAAAGTAAATCGGTACAAAAATCTGTTAAAAACTTTCTACCGAAACGGCCTTTATTTAATACAAATTTTTGTATAATAATTAGCACCTTTTTTATACAAGTACATAACCATATTTGTGCGGTTAGTGTTTTAAACAAATCATGACAATTCTCATGTAAAATTTTTGTGAAATTTTGAAATATTACACTAAAAGAAAAGAATTCGTAAACATTTTTTGCTAAAACTACTAAAAATTTTTTAAAAATTACGTTGCAGAAAAAAACTGCTATAACTAGCAGATTGCTTTGCTAAATATTAGCAGGAAAAGAATAGCAAAAATAAAGCTGGTGGATCTAAAAAAATTTATTTATATTTGAGCTTAATTTTAGTAATTTGAAAGTAACAAATTAACAAAAACTTATCCAAATATTAGTAGAGAAAAAAACCACAAAAAAAAAGTTTTTAGTATTTTTCATGCAAACAAAAATTTGTCCTTCTAAAATCAGCAATCTACAATTTTTTTTGTAAAAATTTATGTGGATTTTAGTAAAATATACTGTTAATTTATGGTAAATATAGGAAAAAATTTCTTGTTATTATAGTTTTTGTTTGCTCAAAAATAATAATTTTTTGGAATTTTAAGAAATTTGGATTTTGAAGCTTTACAACATGTGGACGGTACACGAAAATTTTGTTTTGTGGAACTTTTGGTAAATTTAGTTTTCTATCGGAATATATTCATTTATTATCGGAATATATTCATTCATTCGACACATTTGTGGAAACTTTTATGAAGTCTTACCCGTTAGAGGGTTAAGCTACAAGGGCTTTTCCATGAAATCTAAAATATAAAACGCGGAATGAAACTGAAATTGTGTTTTTTATTTTATGCAACATTTTAACTACAAACTACTGAATATTTTCTCAAATTTCTTTTTTTATTTGAAAGTACAATCCTTCCGGTTAATAATGGAAAATATTTTCATTCAAATGGCTGCCTCGGCTGGCCATGCAGTAGCCTACACGATCGGTCCAATTTTTAAGCACATTATCGATTGTGTGCAGCTGTATTTCACCAATGGCTTCACGAATATTGTCCTTTAAAGCGTCAATTGTCTCTGGCTTGTTGGCGTAACACTTATCTTTGACGGCACCCCACAAATAATAGTCCAACGGTGTCAAATCGCAGCTCCGAGGTGGCCAAACGACATCAGCTCTGCGGCTGATAATGCGATCTTCAAAAACAGGGCGCAGAACATCGAGTGTAGCTTCGGCTGTGTGTGATTTTCAAAGTAATGTCGCAATATTTCCCAGCGTTGTTCAAGCGTATACACAACCATATTCGTTCAGCGGAAGGATAAAACTAATTATCTGTCAAATCAGACATGAGCTAAGTGTTACCATTCACGAAATAAGCATTAGTTGAAAAAAAAAACGTTAGATGGCGGACCCTTTACTAAAAATACTCTACATTTAGAACATTTTAAAACACAACAACAAAAAAAAAAAAATAAAAATAAGAAAAAACAATTAAATATATATATAATACGTAAATACCTGAAGTTTACGGTTCCATAAAATAGTCTTCAAATATTTAGTAAAAATTTTGGTTAATTTTAGCAGAGTAAATTGCTATTTTCAATTAACTAATACTACATTTATACTACATCCAAAAACTAGTAAAAATTTTTTATTAAAAACTAAAAGTTTTCAAAAACTACTACTTTTTACTGTTGTATAAATGTGGTATAATATTCAACTCGAATGTAACTAAAATTTTGTAAATTTTATTTTTGCTTATAATTTTTTTTTTAATATTTAGCAAAAAAATATGCTATTTTTTTCTGCAACGTAATTTTTAACAAACTTTAAGCAGCTGTTTCTGTTATTTATACATATCTATTTCTATGAGTGTAAAAATACGTATTTACATATCGTCACATAAATTGCAAAAGGACGTAACTAACAGATTTACTTTTTTACGGGACTGATTAAAACTGATGGTCTTAATAATGGAAAAAAAACTATTTTGTGGAGAAATGTAGTTCGATGCAGTAGCTTTATAATCACTCAACCCTACTTCAATATTTTACAGAGCAACCAAAAAAATGCACAAAAACCAAAACATATAAGATTCTAACTTTCTTTATAAAACCGCTATTTTTTCGTATAAGTCCAAATTTTTGTGTAGGCATGTAGTTAAGCCAATCGAATTATAATCATCAATAAAACCGGTTTTGGAAACTTTGTCCGTTACACCCTTTTGAATTTTAGGTGACGATATGATGATAAACGTGATTTGACTTAATATATTATAATTACAACTTTTTTTGATAAATGATTTGCTCTTAAATTTTATATTTTTTTTTTTTCTTTATTAAACTTTTAACGTATACAAAGCTTAAATTCTGGTTAAACATGAGGTGTCTAAAAGTTTGGGAATTTCCACATTAGAAAGTCTTATAAGTCGGCTTCTATTAGCGTCAGCATATCTTTCACGGTGAATATCAGTATTTCTAACGTACCATGAGACAATGAAAATGTTTCTAAGAACTTTGTTTTGAAATTTTTTAATCATATTAATGACATTACTTTTCGCGCTTCCCCAAATCTGAATACCATAGGTCATGAGTTTCTTGTGAATCGAAAGTTTATATTTCAATTTATATTTTTTCATATTTTTGTATTTTAACTCAAGTTCTTCTCGTTTCTTTTTTAAAGTTTGTTTTTTATAGAGGTATAAAACTTTGAAATGGAATAAAACAAAGATGAATTTTTTAAATTGATATGAAATTCACTTTATTTGAAATATAATCTTCTGGCATTATAATTTAAATATGACTTCTGTCATATGACCGCCACGGCTGGCTCGGAAGTAGTCTAATGTGGAGGTCCAATTTTCGAAGAGTTTTTCCAACATTAGTGTCCGTATATTGGTAATAACGTTGTCCTCCAAGTGGTCAATCTTTTCCGGCTTATCGGCGTAGACTATCGACTTCACATATCCCCACAGAAAATAGTCCAGCGGCGTTAAATCGAACGATCTTGGAGGCCAATTCACGGGTCCGAAACGTGAAACTATGCGGTTACCAAACGTTTCCTTCAATAAATCAATTGTGGCACGAGCTGTGTGACATGTTGCACCGTCTTGTTGAAACCACAGCTCCTGCACATCATGGTTGTTCAATTGATGAACGAAAAAGTCAGTAATCATGGCTCTATAGCGGTCACCATTGACGGATATACTGATTGGGGTCTTCCTCTACGCTACGCTCTACAGAAGCAATGACTTCTTTTGTACGCACTGTACGTCGTCTCTGTGGATGCATATTATCATTTAGAGTAAACGTGGTGCGAAAACGATTATGTTGACCTAAAATGGACGTAGTGCACGGTACGTATTTCGAGCAGAACCATGATTTTCAAAATAAATTTGCACAATTTGGAAGCGTTGTTGAGACGTCAGTCTATTCATGTTGAAATGCTAAACCAAACTAAACATAAATCACTTGACAGCTGACAAAATGGCCGTCAGTTAAAAAAGTGTTGCCAACTTAAAGTTCTATACCTGTATAAAAAACACCCTTTACATGTTCTTTCCAATGAAATATCACGTCTAAGGTCATTCCAAGATATTTGGCGTTGTTACAATATGGTACTTGTATTTGGTTAACATAAAAAACATTTGTTTTTGTACACAGAGAGAATTTCTCGGACGAATTTTAATGAACAATTTTCATTAATTTAATGAAGTTTTTTTTTACAATGTGAATGAATTGTTTTTTTAAACTTTATGAAAAAATTCTAATAACTTTTTCTGTGTTTTTTTCTAATAGTCAAAGTAAATTATCAAAAAAAAAAAAAATTATAATTTTTCTGTTAATTTAGAGAAAAATTTGACATGATATAAAACCGAACAAATAAAATTTCACACAAAAATTCATAGTTTTAATGAAACTATTTTAAATGAAATTTTTTTCATTAGTCGTAAGAAATTAAAAAAAAAAAAAATAATAAGAAAGTTTACATTTAATTTTATGAAAATTTGCATTAATTTAATAACAAGTGTCAATGGACGAGTTTCAGTGACATTTCATAGAACTAATGCAAAAATTCATTAATATTCTGCAGACAATTCATTCAGTGTATTAATTTATTATTATGGGTAATTTTTTTTTAATTTAATATTATATTAATATCAGTAACTAAACTCCTTATTGTGTTACAGCATTTCGCTATTATTTTAAAATAAATCGGAATTTTTATAACAAAAAAAATTTAAAAAGTGGCAAAATCTGAAATAGTGCAAAAAATTGTATAGACCTCATTCTATGCTTTCTGATTGATCTCAGTTTCTAAAAAATTTTTGTAAGCCTATCTAAAGTAAAATGGTTTTCCAATTTTTATTTTTTTTTGCATGACGCCAATTTTTTTACACTTTTTTAATATAAAATTTTTAAACTTTGATTTTGGGTTTTTCCATATTAAATCTTACTACACCTTTTACAATTGTAATACAGAAAATATCAATTGAAATTCAGAACTTCCATACGAAATTCAGCAAATATCAATTGAAATTTAGAACTTGCATTTGAAATTCTGAAAATGTCAATTAAAAATCAGATTTTCCATTTGAAATTCAGAAAATATCAATTGAATTGCAAAATATCGATTTGAAATTCAGAAAATATCATTTGGAATTCAGAAAATATCAATTGAAATCAACAAAAAACATCAATTGCAATTCAGAAAATTTCAATAGAAATTCAGAAACTCATGAATTGTAATTCAGAAAATATCAATTGAATTTCAGAAAATATCAATTGAAACTCAGAAAATATTACTTGAAACAGAAAACATTTCATATCAATTTCATTTAACATTTTCTGAATTTCAAATGATATTTCAATTTTCATTTTCTAAGTATCAATTGATGTATTCTGAATTTCAGTTGATGTGTTTCTGAAATTCAAATCATATTTTCTGAATTTCAAATGTTGTTTTCTGAAATTTAATTGATATTTTCCGAATTTTAAATGGAAGATCTGAATTTAAATTAATGTTTTCTAAATTTCAAATGGATATTCCGAAATTCAATTGATGTTTTCTGAATTCCAAATGGAAGTTCTGAATTTAAATTGATATTTTCTAAATTCCATTTATTTTCTGAATTCCAGTTGCAAAAAGTGCAGAAGCTTTTTACATTTAAACACAAAAAAAAAAAACAATAAAAAGTTAAAAAAGGCGTTTTTTTTTTTTTTTTTTTTTTTTTTTTTTTTAGAATTCCTTATGAACTTAATTAAACTTTAATTTATTTTATTATAACGGTAAGTAAGTATTTACAAAAACAAAATGTGTTTTCTGTTATTTTAAAGTGTTTATTATTTGAATTCAACAACAAGGAAACGAAAACAGAATGTGAGAAAAATTTTATTTTGACCAACGAAAGTTGTCTTTGAAACCATAGTGCAGTAGTGCTCATCGTTGTTCTGGGTTAGCTTGCTTTTTTACATTAATCCATTTTTTTTTTTGAAATAAATACCAAAAAAAATTATTAAAAAAAAAGTTCCTAACAGGCACAACTTTATGAGGCCATAAAAATAGAACTAGACCTAAGTTTTCAAAACCCTTTGGGGATTTTGATGTACTATTTAGTAGCCTATTTTCATTATACGTTGGTTCACAATCAATGACCCCAAATTTGTTGCACAGTGTTAATTGTATTTTTATAAGAGTATCACAATTCATATAAATTCGGGAACAAAAGTGTTAAAGGTATCAATTTATAAACATTTAAATCAGAAATACATATATTTTGAATTATTTTTCTTTCCATTGCTAATTCTTACAGATAAATATAATTTTGTAACAGATTATAAAAATGATCGTCATAAAATGTTTAATATTATTTGTAATTATATCGATTTCAAATGCTACAATCATCAAACGTAATAATTATTTATGTAAGTATTTAACTAACTCAAGCTCTCTACATCTTCATTTGAGAGAATAACTGCTAGAGATAGAGTAAAACATCTATAAATAGATCATATTATTCACAATAGAGCTATTGAGCACCGATTACTGAATATTTAGTTAACATTTCAGCAACAATTTCATTCAAATTGTATATGGGAACAACAAATGTGTCAAATAAAAAAAAATGAGTATACACTGAGAGAATTATATTTAATGAAATTTTGCATAAAAGCAATCAAGTTGCACTATATCTCGTGCATTGAAACTTTTCATTAAGTTAATGTAAGTTTCATAAAATTTTATGAAAAATATCATTTTATTTATTTAAATCAAGAAATTTCATTAAAAAACTAGTTTCGTAAAAAGTTTTTAATTAATTTTAAGAAATTGTTCTTTCAATCTGTGAAGAAAAGTTTCATTAGTTTACTGAAAGTTTTCATTATTATAGGGGGTGAATTTTGCTCTAACTCTAGAATTATTCTTTGCTGTCTAGATGTGCTTTAGGAAAATTATTTTTGAATAGAAATTTCCATTTTCTTGAGTTTTTTTTTTTTTTCTTCATTTCTAGCATATGAAGATGCCCGTGAAGCTGTTATACAAGCTGAAGATCTTCTTAGTACCGGTGGACGTTTACATTTAAATAGTAAAGAATCAAAAGTAGATGATATACTCCTTAAATATAAATATGATGAACTTACAAAAGGTTTTCGAGATCCAGATAAAAATCCCGCTGGAATGCATTTCTTTAAGGCTAAACCTTTAATAGGTCAGAGTAAAGTCTTTCATTTTCTACAACAAATGCCAAAGGGTGCTGTTTTACATACTCATACATCGGCTACAGTTTCCTCAAAATGGGTGGTACAGAATATTTTCTATATGCCCGGTTTATTGAGATGTTCGAATAAAGAGGGTGTTAGTATATTAACATTTCGTCAAATGCCCGACAAACATGACTGTATAACACATTATATACGGGTTAATGATGAAAGAAAAAGTTCCGTCTCAAGTCTGGATTACGATCGGGCTTTGGAGAAGTTAATAAATCTTTATACACCCACGCCGGAATGTAAGTTTTATTGTACAAATTTTTCTATTCAAATTTTATTGTTATAATAATTTTATATTCAGTAGAATATTCTTCTATAAATCGTGTTTGGAATAAATTTCAAGATATGTTTTCCACTTTATCGGATGCTTTATTATATATACCCGCTTATCGTTCCTATCATTGGCAAATGTTGGAAGAATTGTATAATGATAATGTTATGTATGCCGAAGTACGGCTAAATTTTTATGAGGTTGTAAATTTTTTAAAATTTTTAAAAATAACAGTTTTAATAAGATTTTTATTTTCTTTAGCTGTATGACATTAGTGGTCGTTTATTCCCATTTGAACGTGCTATAACGGAACTAATTGATGTCGTTGAGAAATTTAAACGTCAGCATGCCGGTTTTTTGGGCATTAAAATGATCTATTCGCCACATAGAAATGCCGAGAGGGATGTGATTCGTAAACGTTTTGAGACTTTTAAGAAATTCCAGTAAGTAAATTTGTTTCTAGTTAATGTTAGCGCATTAAATATTTAATATATTTAATAATTTAAATTGTTTTTATTAAAACGACGAAATAAGAATATTTTCTTTAAAATTGGTAGTAAAAATCGGTACCTTTTTTTAAAATCTCTGAGTATTTTCTTAGAAAAGCTTCCTCAAAACTAAGAAGTTAAACATTTAAAAAATTTTACTTACTCAGGGAATTATTTAGGTAGAAATGAATAAAAATTGCTGTTAAAATAACTCCAAATGAGGGTATTAAAGCACAAGGGGTTCAAGTGCCGTTTTTTTCTAAAATTGAGTTTACACATGTAATTAGTAGGTGAAGTTCAGAGAAGTTCAGAGAACTTCAGAGCACAATAGGTCAATATGAAATTCCCATCCGGTAGCGAGTTATTACGACCAATTCTAGCACTTCTCATTAAAATACCTGTTTCGCTTGGAGCACAAGGGGTATATGAGCATTTAAACCCCTTGTGATCTGAGTACGGTTGCCAGATATTAAATCGACAAAAAAGTACATTTTAGAAAAGTGTACAAAATTTTATTTAAAAAAAAAAACATAAAATTCAGTACACACAAGTAGTGTTTGACCGAAGACTTCGGCCAGAAATTGCTTTTTGTAGGTATTCTGTATTTTAAAGCATTATTGACAAATTAACGAATGGAAAAATCTTAATTGGACTTATTAGATACGGTTTAGAGTGTCAAAATCCGCAAAGAATTCCGTTCGGTAGCCGATTATTTAACCGTACTGCTAAACTTCGGCTTTTTCCTTAAAATTTTTACTCAAAATCGAATTAAAACGGCTCATCCAATATGCTTTGTCCACATTGTCTCCAAATACCAAAAAACCGATCAAATATCGCTTATTGGCCAAAGTCTTTGGTCTGACACTACATAAAAGTAACAATTTGTGTAATAAAGAACTAAAAAATTCTGCTGTAGTTTACTTTTTCGGGCACCCCTCAAAACAAAAAGTATGTGGTCGCCTCTAGAAATAAAAAAATATATTTTTTCTATTACCGGTTAAGGGTTCATGGGTTCTCTCGATTTCAGAAATTTTTATTATTATATTTTACGATCCAATGGCTCCTTCCAGATCTATATTAGACCCCCTTGGAGTCTAAAATAGCAAATAAACCTTAAAAAACGTAACTTTTCTCACCAATATTCTTTATTAAAGTAAATGTTGATAATTAAATAGATAAATTAATTATTTTTGTTCGACTGGAAATCATTTTATCACATATGGTGATGTTTTAAATGAAAAGAAACTTGATAAAATTTTGTCAGTGAATTACAGAGAAAAAATTTGAAAATTGTAAATTTTTAAAAATTTTAATTTTCCCTGAATTTTGTGAAATGCAAAATTTATCATACATATTTCACTTCAAAAATAGTCAAAATAAAGACAAAACTTCAAAGTTAGCAGCGCTTAGCAGACATTGTTACAGAGCGTTTCAAAAACCTGCATGTGCTTTTTTATACTCTGAAAAATATTTTTGTTATTAGAAAAGAAAAAATTTTCTAATTTAAAGTGTTTACCAAAAAACAAAGTACAAAAACAAGTACCTAGGCCAAAAAAAGTTCTTTTGCGTACTTTTTTAGGTGTTATGCAGAAAAAAGTACAACTGGAAAAAAAAAAGTACGCATACCTAGGTCTAAGCAAATAAAAAAATTATTTTTCCACGTGGACTAAGGAGTGAATTCAGAGAACTTCTGAGTTAAAATCTAGTGACTAATTGTAGCACTTGGGCACTCTTTCATGGAGTGTGAAAAAAATTTTGGAATTAAAGAAATTAACAAAAAAAGATTTTTTCAAATTTATGTATCTCAAGTTCGGGAGAAAATTCAAGTAAAAAATTAACTGTTACATCAATGAAAAATTAGAAATTTATAAATCTAGAGCGCATCCAATGATTTTTTAAAAATAGTGTACCGGGTATCCGTACAATGCAATGCAAATACTTTGGGAAGGATGACCCTTAGAACTTCTCAAACAAAGAAGATCTTATGAATGGGCAATAAAACTTCACCAGAGTAAACATGAAAGCTCAAAATGTTGACCGAGTCATGCAGTTACTCCGACAACTTCCTCAAAAAAAAAAACAGCGGCAAACCACTGAGATTCGTGAAATTAAACTACCTCCAGGATCATCTTTGATATATACCACCAATTCGCCATTAATGGTTGAAAGCACTTTCTCACAATAGAATAGAAGAGTATCCGGGAAGAATTGAAAGAGACGGTGAGGATGAAGATGAGTCCGATGATATCAAGGAATCTGATTATTATGACTAAAAAATATACCAAAGAACGAAAAAAGCTTTTCTTAATAAACTGCTATTTAAAAAATTTCGTCTATTTGGTTTTCTTATTAAGTATTAATAATACTCTTTTGGGGTACAATTTAAATTATGCTGGATTTCCCAAGCAGCTCACTACTTCCGGTCCTTTGGCCAAGTATCCCCTGGTAATGACGTTCAGACACCCGTCTGATGTCAGCTAGAGTGAGAAGGCGTACAGCTATGAGTAATAGTGTCCGACCGAACAGTTCGGCCAAAAAACTATATTTTGTCGGTTTATTGATATCTAGAGCCAATGATGACAAATTTTAGTATTGGAAACATGTTTGTTGAGCCGATTTAATTCGATTTTGTGTATAAGATTTAAGAGAAAAGCCGAAGTTTAGCTATAAAGTTAAAAGTTCGGCCGCCGAACTATTTTCAATTTGCCCGAACTTTCTGAGGCCGAACAGTGAATTCATTGCTTAACTACAGACTTTTCTTCAAATTTGACACTCAAAATAGCATCTAATCAGCCCAATAAACATTTTTCCATCCGCCAAATTTGTCCATAATGCTTTAAAATACCGAATACAGACCAAATGCATTTTCTGGCCGAACTGTTCGGTCGGACACTAATGAGTAACCTGAATGGCATGCTAACTCCGGTGCGTCTCAGGTAATTAGGTGGTAATCCAGACTACATTTTACCTCTGAAACTCAGTTGTATTTATTTTGCCTGCCTAGAGGTAGTTGGCAGCCCCAACACTAGGATCGGAGTGCAGTGGTCCAATCAGCCCTCACTCTTAAACTACTACGAATACAGAAACGTCAATAAATTTGACGCCCTATGTTCACACTGAACTTTATTTAAGTATTTATGGTATTCAGAAATGTAATTCTATTTATATTTAGATAAATAAAGGACATATATATATATATATATACATTTTTAAAAATGGTAGAGCTCTAGGGTGTATAAGTCTTACTTTCTTTTCATCAAAGGTTCTTTTTTTTGGGTATTTGTGTGTGTAAAAGATTTTTTAGCTTGTTAGATTGAAATATATATATCTGGAAATCTCTATTAAAAAGTTATATTCCAGATTGCATCTAACATTTTTATTGCAATTAAACTTTAAGCCCTTTTTCTCAATATTTAATATTAGCCACTGAACCCCTTGTGCTCGAAGCCCCTCAAATGTTATTAAAATGGATATAACTGTATTTTCATAAAAATTTCTAATATAAAGGGTCCGCCATCTAACGTTTTTTTTTTCCAACTAGTGCTTATTTCGTGAATGGTAACACTTAGCTCATGTCTGATTTGACAGATAATTAGTTTTATCCTTCCGCTGAAAGAATATGGTCCGTATGTTCGTTATATTGTGAAAAAAGTGAAAGAAACTGGCATCCTCATCGATAAACCAAAGCGTGAAAAGCCAAAAACAGTGCGTACACCCGAGAATATTGCTGCTGTGGCAGAAACTGTGCGTGAAGCGCCATCAACATCAATTCACCGTCGTTCTCAACAATTGAACATTTCGAAGACATCATTGAGACGAATTTTGCATAAAGACCATACAAAGTCCAATTGGTTCAGGAGTTCAAAAAAAAAAAAGTTATTTGGCGGACCCTTTAGTAGTAATTATTAACTAACAAAAAAATGTCTAAATAATGAAGTAAAAACAACTGTAAAAACGGTCAAAATTACTAACATGAAACAAGTTGTTGTTTTCTAAATTTAAATGCTAATGTACACTCAAAAAAAAAAGTTTGTAAAGTCAGCAAAAAATTTTGCTGAGTCAGCAAAATTTTAGTCAGGAGGATGCTTGCAAAAAAGTTGCTAATGTCAGCAAAATCTTTTGCTGAAAATCAGCGAGCTGATTTTTAGCAACAAAATTTGTAGATTCAGCAAAAGCTTTGCTAACACTTAGTAGATTAGAAATAAAAAAGCCTTGCTAAAAATTAATAAATTTTTTGCTGAATTTTAGTAGACTGAAAAAAACGCAAAAAATTTGTAGAAAAATTGTAATTTAGTTAATTTATTTGCTGAAAATCATAAAACATATTTTTGTGATTCTTTTAAAAATAATTTACTATAATAACGAAATATAACAATTTTCATTCTCCCACATTGACGACATGAATTAATTTAATATCTGAAAATATATAGAAATAAATATATATAACATAACAAAAATTTTCTTTCAATTACTTACATCAATGTTGTCTAAATGATGCTATCGTTTAAATGACGCTTCTGCCGAAGATAATTATAGAAACGAAACGAAAAAATAAACAAAAACAAACCAAACGAAACGAAAAAAAACAACCCTTTTTTGCAATAAGAAAAAGGAACAATAAAAATATTCCTAAGATGTGTGTCTTTGTCTTTCGTTTTACTCTGTCTACATTTCTGTATATGTTTGTTTGCAATTTGACCACACTATTATTAATCTATAAGTTATATAGAATATAAAAGTTTAAATAAATAAATATTTTATTTTGTCTTTTATTTAATTAATAGACAATTATTTTCACAAGCCGGTGACAATGCAAAATTTAAGTTGTTTTAATTCTCAATTTTGTTTTATGTATGAAAAAGAGATACAAAAACTTCCATTGTTGATTTTTTTCTATGTCTTATTAGAGTTGTACTTTTTAGATTCATTTCCTCTTCTGCCGCGACATCTACTTCATTCTGCGTATATCTTTCAATCTGGTTGCCGTCCACACTATTAATGTGCTTATCAGCACAATTTTTTTTTAGCAAAATTGATTAGTAAAACATTAGTATATTAGTAAAGCATTAGTATAAAACAGTTAAGTGCTGAATAAATATAACAAAAATTTTAGCTGAAAACACGATTTTAGCAAAAATTTTGCTAAAAAATAGTATACCTGATTTACAAGACGTTTTACTAACTTTTCTACTAACTTATTTTTTTTGAGTATAGTTAAAATTACAAACTGAAATTTACTACACGAAGACAAAAAACTTGGGGAATATTGTCGAAGCGGTCAAAAAAAACTAACGTTAAATGAATGCATAAATCATAAAAACGAGCAACAAAACAATAAAAACAATAAACATAAAAAGCTGGAAAAACTTCTGTTTTTAACAGTTATTTTTTCGGTATTTTAAAAATATTTTTTAATACAAAAAAAAAATGCTTTCTTTTAATTACAATAAAAATTTGTATTTCCTACATACTATTTAAAATGGAAAGTCAAAATTCCAAACGGTATTCCAGTTATGACAATTATGCATTGGAGACACAATAAAATTTTCTAATTATTATTTGCAAACTATGAACATATCAATAATAACAAATTTAAACTAAATGGGAATTTTTAAAAACTCGTCATAATCTTGTATTTTTAAATAACTAACAAAAGCAAACTGTTTTACTTCAAAATTACTGTTTTGTTAGTTGTTTATTAAAATACTAAAATAACTACTCAAAACAACTGTAACAGTATATTTGGTTAGTTATAAAAATGAAATTTTAGAAAGAAGCGGTTATTTTTTTTACTATGGTTCTTCAAAATTTACAACCTTTAGCATTTTTTTAAATTTTTAAAAATGAAAAACGTGAATAAAATCGTGAGTTTTTTAAATTTCCAGAACTTTTAGAATTTTTTAAAATTTTTAAAAATCTTAAAAAAGTTTTTTAAATTTCCAAGATCAAAAAGCGGGGTTGTCTATATTGCTCCATAGAGTCATCCTGTTCATAATATAAAAAAACGTATGTCATGAGGTCAAAAAATGTAAATTTGTTAATGCTGTTTTCTAGAATTAATGAAATATATATCATGAGATCTATGATACGATACATCACAAATGGAATTGTCCGAGAATCTTCAAATTTGATTAATTTTTTGTACACAAATATTCCATGAAACCCATAACACATCTATATATTCAGTTTTTCAAATCTTCAAAAATCAGCGATTTTTTCATGGTATTAATTTTCTTAAATTCTAAAAATCGAAAAAGTATGAAAAAAGTTCCGATATAAGCATATATGATTATATATATATATATATATGTCCTTTATTTATCTAAATATAAATAGAATTACATTTCTGAACACCATAAATACTTAAATAAAGTTCAGTGTGAACATAGGGCGTCATGATTATATATAGTATTACACATAACTAAACATCACATCTCATCTAATCCGTAAAATTGCATACATAAGCTGATCTCATGGTATCTCATGGGATCTATTCTCATATAGGTTGATCCGAAAAATGGGTCTACACAATTTCATTTCATAAGTCTTTTAATTCAAAAAAGCATATTTTAAATGTTTTAGAGATTAGTATTTTTTATTTTAATCAAATTGTGCGCCCCGGTAGGCTAGTTGGTAGTGTGCTGGCTTATCAGGTCGTGGGTTCGATTGCCACCAGAGGCACTGGTCTGTTTTCGCTAAAACGCGCCGAAGGCCATAGTAGCTAGTCCTCGGTTAGGGTAATAGTATATAATTTGTAATTATATGATTATTAATTAATAAAATAAAATAAATATTTTAATCAAATTAAATAATACTTTTAATTCATTTATTAATTTTAAAATATAATGTTTAATCTAAAAATGTATGCTTCTTATGAACTTGAAGTTGGAATAAATAATAAATTTAAAACGCTTGGTAAGACAAAAAGAAAAACATTTACCTAGGAATAAAATCAAATTTTTTGTTTGCAAAATTTTCAAGTAGAAGACTTACAGATTTTTTCAAGAGCAGAAATAAACAGCAAACTTTACACGTCTTTGTTATACAAAATAGTTAGAAATAATAACTATAGGGTCGGTATTATGGATCAATACGATATTTTGTTTTTCAATGATAAATCGCCACATTTAGTACTTCAGCAATTTCAGATTGTTCAAAACAACTATTTCGTTGACCACAAAACATTCTGCTGAAAAGTATAATACTTGATTTACAAGATGTTTTACTAACTTTACTACTAACTTATTTTTTAGAGTGTATAGTAGGGTGGGGCGATTAGTATGGAAGGAAAAAAATCTTAATGGGCGCTTCGCGTTTCTGTTTCTTGGGAATGTACTGAGCAAAAAAGTCCACTAGACCATACGTCTACGGTGAAAATCGAGCTTCCAGATTTTGACTTTACGGCAAAAAAGCCCTATTTTGAAATTAAAAATTAACCCCTTAAACCCCACCCACAAATATGATTGATGCATTAATCTGCTAGAGAATCTTCCAAAGAAGAGATTGATACCATAATATTGGATAAGCTCCTCCTACTTCCAGAGATATGTCAATCCCGGGCATTGTTACTTTCCCCAAATACGGCTAAAAATGCCCACTTTTCAAATTAAAAATTAACCCGTTAAACGCGGGCTAGGATGATGTTTTATGCATTAATCTGCTAGAGAATCTTCCAAAGAAGAGATTGATTGGATAATCTCCTCCTACTTCCTGAGATATGTCCATCCCACACATTGTTACTTTCACAAAATACGGCTAAAAATTCAAAATATAAAAGCTCGATTTTCACCGTAGACGTATGGTCTAGTGGACTTTTTTGCTCAGTACAATCCCAAGAATCAGAAACGCGAAGCGCCCATTAAGATGTTCAAATCGCCCCACCCTAGTGTATAGGTTAAACACACAGCTTAATAAAACCTAAAAAATTTGGATATAAAAAATTTTATTACGTGAAGTTTTTTTCTTTTCCTGTAAAGTAAATAAAAACTCGAGTTAGATCGTTTTTTTTTAATAACCCAGCAAAACTTTGGTAATGGGTGCGATTAAGTAATGCATTACCTTGTAATGTGTACTCCTTACCTGTATCACTATATTTCAACAAGAAGTAATGAGTTACCGATAATTGAACACTCATGGATTACCTTGTAATGATACCTCATTACGGTTTACATTACTTCAGAACATAAAATAATGACTTACCGATCATCAATTACAGGATGCATGAATTATAGACGTAAAGTAATTATTAATATATATTTTTGAAAATCTATTTATAGATACATTACTTTGTGATTTTTTGTGAGCATGAGGGTAAGGTGTATATTTTTGATATCACGAACGAAAACGCGAAGCACAATAACTCATTTACATTTTAAGCAATAAAATATTATATGTATCAATAGTTGGTAGAGCTCTCGTCTAACTAATTGTTAAATACCAGATACCCCAGGTTCGAATCCCAGCATGACCACGTTATTTACTTAATAAAAAGAAAAAAGTTATTTATTTAATTAAAAAAAATATCTGTAAAAAAAATTTTATACATTTTTTTGATGAAAATCTGTTTATAGACACATTACTTTTTCCATATAAGTAACCAGTTACTTTACCCCCTACAAGATAATGAGTCCACCCATTAATTTTAGGGTCATCGCCTGTAAAATTCATCAGTGAAGTAAGGTGTAATGTAATGCGTGCAGCCCTATGTCGATACATTACTTCACCCATGATTTGGTAATGTGTGGTTTTACTGGGAAGCTATCAAAATAAATATTTTATATTTTTTACGTATGAGTGTTTTTAATTCTAATACAAAAAAATTATATTAATCATTCGCCACAGTATTAGCTAAATAATATTTTTTTTCTTTTAGTTACTCTTTCCCCAATTATATAATTGGATTTGATTTAGTGGGCCAGGAAGATAAGGGAAAACCCCTGCATTATTTCGTAAATGCTTTTGGAGATCTACCAAAAACATCAAGATTTTTCTTTCATGCTGGAGAAACAAGTAAGTTTTAATTAATTTGGTCCTATTAAATGTAATTAAATATATATGTCATTTACAGATTGGTATGGTGCTTCAACCGATTTTAATCTATTGGATGCTATTTTATTAAATACCACCCGTATTGGTCATGGTTATGCTCTAATGAAACATCCCGTGCTCTGGAATGCCGTTAAGACTAGAGATATTGCCGTCGAAGTTAGTCCTATATCAAATCAAGTTTTACATTTAGTATCAGATCTCAGAAATCATCCGGGAGCTCTTTTCCTATCACAAAATATACCGATGGTCATTTGTAATGATGATCCCGGATTTTGGGATGCTAAAGGTTTAAGTTATGATTTCTATTATGCCATTATGAGTTTGGCACCAAATAATGCAGGTTTAAAGACTTTAAAACAATTAGTTTGGAACTCCATAAAGTATTCCATGTTGCTGCCAGGTGAAAAGCAAAAAGCTTATGCTGTATTACAAGCAAAATGGGATCATTTTATAGATGATGTTCTAAAGGGTTTAGTTGTTTAGGTTAAAATAGAAATTTTTATTTTTATACATCTCAAATAGTGCTGCTTTTAAAATCGTATTACACTTAGTTGGAGAGCAATAAGATAAATAAAATCGAACACGAATTTAAATTTATTTTCTTTATTTAACAGGCCATATTAAACGTATACACTGAGAGAATTATCTGTATGCCACTACTGAATTTTTGCATTAAATCAATGCAAGTTTACATACAAATTTATGAAAAATATAATTTATTTATTAAAAGTTTCATTAAGGGACTTACTAGCTTTAGATTTTTTTTGTTAATTTTTTTTGTTCATATTTAAATAGCTTGAACTTTTTTCTATATGCTATGACAATTTTGGAGAAAAATCTGCAGAAATAAAAAAGTTACAGCTTGTTGAACAAACTCCTTGCCCTATATTTTACATGAGTAATATTTACTTTGAATCAAGATATATTTATATAGGTAGTCTTACTAGAACAACAACTACAACAAACAACTACAAACAATACAAAAACAACAGGGTTTTGACATTGCTTTGTACTCAAGATACAGTACAAATGAATGTCAAAACCATATTGGAAGATAAACAGCTGGGCTACTAAGACTACCTATATAAATATATCTTGCTTTGAATGCCTTTTTCTCAAAACAAGATGTTGAAAATCGGGTGGCACTTAACGGGTGCAGCTTAACGTTTGGACCGATTTTCAATCGTTTTTTGGTTTTGTAGATGAGTAACAACTGAAGTCCCTAACGAAGAGACATTTTTAAATTTTTGCCTAATATGTTTTTGAAAAAAAAACAATGATTTTTTGGGGTTTTTTTTTTAATTTTTGAGTTTTCCATCGTACCATATTTAAAAATCTGGCTACGCTAGAGACGTGTGAAACAAAATTAAAAATTTTTTCTCAGATAAGTACCCAAGGCTCAACGATGCACTGATAGAATTTTCCTTCATAGTATTAATGAAACGATTCCATTTAAATCGATTCATTGGTTTAATGAAAAATATCATTAACTGAATGAAAATTCATTAATATTGGTATTTTTTCATTAAAATTTTTTATGATTTTTTCATAATTTCATAAAAAAATTCATTAAATCTAACATGAAATTTGAAGAAACTTGCTTAACGGCGACTCAATCTCTAACCTACACTTGGTATCCAACTATTGTATGTGAATAAAGCGCATCATAAAACGTGATAATTACTTGTGAAAAAGAGATAGGATTAAGAAGAAAAAGGATTCTAGTTGAGAAATGAATTGTGCATTGGTATTAGTTAATTCTGTCTCTTCTGATCGAAACAATACTTGTGTTTACGTAGTGTGGCCAAACTCCACTTTAGCCACAGTCATCGCTGTGTCGACCGTGGCTCAACTCGTTAAGAGGCGAGATTACGATGCATAGCTTGATGCTAAGGCAGTGAGTTCAAATACCAGTACGACACCAAAAAATAAAAAGTTTTTCATATAGAGCAAATTAACAATATAAAATACTTTATTCAATTGACACATAAATTAACCACTGACGAGTCCCAGGAGGGGGACGAAACTGCGGCAGTCTGGTGTATCCCTTGTGTCCGTAAAATTTTTCAATAAAAATGTTTTCTTCTTCCTGTAAAGACTAACTAAAAAAAAAATTTTAAATTTTTTTAAATAAAAAAACTAAAAAAATTCTTTTAAACAGAATTAACCCAAACTTTGATATAAACAATTTTTTTATTAAATTTGCCTAGAGCTAACAGTTTTTGACGAATTTGAGTAGTTGGTCACTAAATTCCAGATTCTCTAAGAAAAACGATATAGTTTTGTTCAAAACGAGACCTAAATTGTTATCGTTTTGACGATGTTACAAAAAAAAAAAATGTTCTAAACGATAATAAATTTTTGTTTTTTAACAATATTTTTAACAATATTTAACATTTTTATCTAATATGGTCGTAATTTAACTACAAAAAGTGGACTATAATCGTCGATCGTTCTACTGAAGTCCAAGCCAGATCGATAAAAAATTACATATTTTGTATCGACATATAAGAAAATATGTCATCTTTTAACACAAATTATGAAAAATGTAAAGAAAGGTTGAACAATTTTGTAAAAATAAAAGATTAAAAACAGAAATAAATTAAAATTTAATTTTTTAGTTCGGCTGTTAATATTTTAATGCCAGTTAATTATATGTAAACGATTTTTTTCAATCATTAAAGTTCTTAATATACATAATTTAAAAAAAGTACAATAATTAATATATTTCTTTTTCAAAATTTGTAATTTGCATGATAAAATAACCATAAAAAGTGCAAATTATTAAATATCAACGAAAATATTTCATACAAACTATGAATTTTATTCATTAAACACATGAAACTTTCATAACGGTTAGGCAAGGATCAATGAAGAAAATTTCATGTACTTTATGAAATTTTCATTGACTCAATGAAACGTTTCTTTGGGAACTTTTTTATGACAAAATTCATTGGATTAATGAAGGAATTCATTAATACTACGCACAAATTTCTATTGCCTTTAAAAAAGGCCCTACTATGAAATGCTTACCATGGTTGCCATGTTAGTCCGAATTCTAAATTATAATTTTTAGAATAATATTTAATATTGCGTTTTTCTATAGCATAAAATTTTTTTTAGTAAATCATTTTTTTTTTTTTATAATTGCTTAAATATTGTCGTTTTTATTGATTTCTGTTATATTGGATAGGTCTCTGAATTGGAATGGGCACCTTGATATGATCTTTAAAAGGGCCACTAGGGCAATGTTTGCCTGCCAGAGGCTCTTTGGCAGGACCTGGGGCGTTAGACCTCAAATGGTCTACTGGTCTTTTAACACCAATGTGAAACCGATGGTCACATACGCCTCATTGGCGTGGTGGACAAAGGTTGAACAACTCGGGGCTCAGATGATTCTTAAGAGGATTTATAGATATCACTGGTGCCTCGAACTCATGTCCGACTGATGCCATTGGAGTCATGCTGGGCATTCCTCCTTTGCATATCTCTGTAAAGGAGAACGCGTGCATGGGGTACCTAAGGCTGCGGGCACCTTGAGATTGCGAAAATGTTCGCTGATGACCCGGTTATTAGGGTCAGTGACAGGATATTGCCTGTGCAGGTATTTGAGAGGCGGAGGTCTTCGCTATCTGTATCTGTGTGGAAGAGTATCTGCGGAGGAGGACACGTGGGGCACGATCTACATGACCTATCTCCCTCTGGGGATAGGTCACGGAAACTCTTGTCTATGACGAGGGGCGTACTAAGGACCGTGACGGGTTACCTCACGGGACACTGTGGCCTTAGGTATCAATTGTACAAGATGGGACGATCATCTACGGATACGTGCAGGTTTTGTGAATTGGAACCCGATACCTCAGAGCATGTTCTCTGCAAATGTCCGAGGCTCTCCGATAGGAGGGTGCGTTATTTTGGTGGTCGAATAGTGACGTCGGACGTTTGGAACTGTTTACCTGGTAGGATAGTTGGCTTCGTAGGGAGCCTGAACCTATAGGGTGTATTCGCTGGCAGCACAAAATACCAACTTCTGGTCGCGGTGCATAGTGCCACTCTAGTCTAATCTAATCTAATCTAATTGATTTCTGAAGCTAGAAAACCCCTTAACTCAATAAAGAAGTTTCATAAAAAAAAAGTACGTTCGTAAAAATATGAAGGTTTTCATTAATTTTGAGAACATTTAAAAAAGTAATACTGTGGTTATACAGTTACTACATGACAGTTGTTGGTGAAGTAAACAGTAGTAGTTGTTTTTAACTGAAATTACAGATGTTTTCTATGGAAAATTAAAAAAACAACTATTTCGACAGTTATTTTAAAAAACAACGGAAGAAATGTACTGTACTTTTTAACAGTTGCTTAAAGCAGTTATTTTAGTAAACAGCTACCAAAACTGTAATTTTCCAGTAAACAGTTAATTTTTGTTACTTATTTAAAAATTTAAGATTATATCGAGTTTTTATGAATTCTCGTTTTCTCTCATAGCTGGAGTACGGTTTGAAATTTTGACTTCGATTTTTAAGTAGAATATAGGAAATACAAACTTTTATATTAATTGAAAAAGAATTAGAAATATTTTTAAAATAGCGTAAAAAGAACAGTAGTTTTCAACAATTTTTACCGTAGTTTCAATATAATTGTAGTAAAAAATTGTCAGTTGTTTTTACGACATTGTTAGTTGTTTCCACTATATTTGTTAGTTGTTTTTCAATAAGTTAAAAACAGCAACATTTTTTGTTATTTTGAAGTTAATTGCCTTTGTCGCCTTTTTAACGGAAATTACAATTGTCATATAAATTTTAGGCATATTTCGCGTTTTTCCATGAATCGCACTTCCCTTTTTTATCTTTTTTACAGGAAATAACTGTTCAGAGTTATTTGTCTTTTTGGTTATGCTCAAAAATGGTAAAATGTAGTAAAATTTGAGAAAAAAGCAAGTATTAACTTGTTAATGCTGCACATCTATTAATCAAATTTGATACCCGAATGCTCATTAAGGGGTTTCAAGATAAGATTATTATTATTAATTAATAATCATATAATTACAAATTATATACTATTACCCTAACAGAGCACTAGCTACTATGGCCTTCGGCGCGTTGTAGCGAAAACAGACCAGTGCCTCTGGTGGGAATCGAACCCACGACCCCCGCACTGATAAGCCAGCACGCTACCAACTAGCCTACCGGGGCGCACTTCAAGATAAGATAAAATATTTGATTTTTTTAAATTTATGTATAAAAGACTGCCTTAAAACATGCAAAATTTTAAAGCAAATTTGTGAAAAATCTGGCCCATAAGTGAAAAAACTGTGTACGCCATTAAAATCAGCGTAGCCGAAATATTTAGGATCAATGGGCTCAATTTTGTAGAGCAGTGTTATGAAAGATAATATACTAAAAATGAGGGGAACATATGTCAGTATTTAACCACGCCCACTTCGAAAATATTTTAAAAGTTGTTCCATTTTTCGTCTTATATAAGAGAACAAATATTGTTAGTTTGACATTGAGGCGATATACTTTTTTTAACTGGAATTTTTGTTTAACTGGCAAAATGTATTTTAATGGAGAATTACGTAACTTACGTAGACTTAACGCAGAAAGTGGTATGTATATTTGTATGAAGGACAATATTCAACGAATATTTTCTCTAAAATTACTACAAGTTACACGTTGAAACTTTCTAGATCGATAGAAAAACATCTAATTTTCTTTAATAAATAAACATTTTTTTTGCTGATTTTTAGATAAACGTACTCAACATCTGTTAAACTTTATATAACAGTTTTTTAAATGTTTTTTAAAATTAAATTCAATTAAAATTGTTTTAAAATCATGAAAATTAATTAATCAAAAGTACCACTGTTAACAAATTTTAATGAAATTGAGTTTCGGGAACAGCATTTGGAAAATTGTTTAATTTTATATAGTTTTAGGTTTTCCAAGTTGATGTCAGCGCACCAATAAAGGTATACGAACATCATACATTTATTTCTTCGTATTTTAAATACAAAAATATTTTTAAATAAAATACCACACCGTTTTTGTTAAATACTAGCTGACCAGGCAAACGTTGTTTTGCCTTCAAATTTTAATTGTAATTAATTCTTTAAATCAAGAAATTTCTTTTACGCAAATAAATAATTAAAAAAATAAATTCACATTAGTAAATCATTTTAAAATTTGTAATTTCATGGGAAGCCCAACGCCTCTTTGTCCTTCTATCGCCTTTATTTGCTGAAGTATATAAAATGAATAGCTGAAAAAAACTGCCATAACAACTGCGACGTCACCTATCACCGGTGCATTAAAGCGCCGCTCATGCTCACCAGCCGCTGTCTGGTCAGCTCTTATCACAACCGTATAATCATCTGTCGGCATCTGGTCTAGGGCTGTTTTGAATAGACGGATGAGGCTGTTGTGTTCGTGTAACATAGCTTGAAGATTAACATAGGTTTTTTGTAAGTATTAACATAGGTTTTTTGTAAATATCTTCGGAACTACATAACCGATTTAAGAGTTTGATATCTCGTTTTGAAAAACATGACAACGGCTTTAAAAAAAAAAATAAAATAAAAAAAAGCAAAAAAAATAAATATATGTATATGTCATTGGTGGTACAATATGAAAATTGGATTTTGCCACGCCCCTCCACCCACAGACAGAAAATCAAAAATCAGACTTCACAGTGTCACCCGCCTGAATATTCTGAAGATTCAATTTCAATTTCAATTTATTCAGTCTATGGATACATAAATCCTTACAGACTATGATATAACAATTTTATAATAATCTTAATATTAACATTATTTATTTAAATACCTAAATCCATCATAATGGAATATAATTGTTGTTTAAAGCTAGTTTTTGATGTCCAAAACTCAATTTGTTGCTTTAAAGTAATTAGCTGTTTATTATTAATCTCATTCATTTGAATAAAAGTACGGGTTAAAATGCTATTAAGCCCATAATTGGTACGATGTAGTGGTACATCAAAAATAGAATTAAACCTTAATCTTCTTGGTGGAACATGAAAATTAATACGGGAAAGCAACTCAGAACAATCAATAGCACCACTTATAATATCAAAAACGAATAAAGCAGATTGCAGTAACCTACGAAATTCAAGGGTTTCTAAACCTATTAGTAGACCTCTAGATCTATAAGAGGGTATAGGATCAGTAAACCTAAACGACGAGGTTGCAAATTTGACAAATTTCCTTTGCACCCTTTCAATACGAGCGATGTGAGTACCACAATGAGGAGCCCATATTATGGCAGCATACTCCAGTTTTGATCTGACAAAGGCAGAATAAATTAGCTTTAATGTAGTTGGATCGGAAAAGTCAGCACAATTTCTTTTCAGGAAAGCTAACATAGAGTAAGCTTTTGGAACAATATAGTCCACATGAAGCCCAAACGACAACTTTGAGTCAAAAACAACACCCAGATCAAGAGTTGAATCCACAGATTCCAAATTATAATCACCAATATAAAAAGTAGCATGAATTGGATTTAATGACCTAAAAAACGACATATGGAGGCATTTACTAAGATTTAAATAAAGCCTATTTAAATTGCACCATACAAGAAGATTATTTAAATCCGCTTGTAAATCAAAAACATCAAGAAATGTGGAAATTTTATAAAATACTTTTAAATCATCAGCATATAAAAGAAATTTGGTTTTATTAAAACACGACGAAATGTCATTAATAAATAAATTAAAAAGAAGTGGCCCCAAGATACTACCTTGTGGTACTCCTGAAGTCTGAATATAAGGTTCTGAAAAATAGTTTTCAATGTTAACCTTACAAATTCTATTGGATAAATATGATTTTATCCAATTTAAAAAATTAGAATGAAAGCCCATTTGACGGAGCTTAGCAAGAAGAATAAAGTGATCCACTTTATCAAAGGCTTTAGAAAAATCGGTATATACCGTTTCAACTTGACTACCCTGTTCTAAGGCTGATATACAGTATTCACTAAAAACTGATAAATTAGTCGTTGTAGATCTACCTGAAAAAAATCCATGTTGATTAGGGCAAATCCATGATTTAGTTATAAAAAAAAGCCTATTATAGACAACGCGCTCAAATATTTTCGACACACAGGTCAACTTGGAAATCGGTCGGTAACAAGTTACGTCATCCCTCCTTCCATCTTTAAACACCGGTGTGATTGTCGCCAACTTCCATTGATCAATAAAAACACCTTCCTTTAAAGACAAATTAAAAATATATGTCAAGGCAAAAGTTACGGAGGATGCACACTTTTTAAGTAAGTACGCACACAAACCATCAGCGTCTGATTTATAACTATTATTGATCTGAAAAATTGCGTTTAAAACCTCATCCTCCGAGATAACCATATAACCAATATCTAGCACAGACAAATAACTAGATAAGTTAAAATGACTACCATTTGAAGGCTCAAAATTGGATTTAAAGTAGTCTGCAAACATATTTACAGACTCATTACACGATCGAGAAACTCTATCAGCATATTTAACAGTAGAGGGTATATCAGACACTTGTTTCTTAGACTTTATAAAAGTCCAAAAAGATTTAGGATTACTTTTAATCTCATCCTCCTTTTGAAGAAGATATTGTCTATACAGAAACTTATTTAAACAATTAAACTCACGTTGATAATGAATAAATTTAGTTTGAGAATCAGCTGATGCAGACTCCCTAAACAGTTTATCAAATTTATTACGAAGATTTTTAAGTTTTTTGAGACCACTAGTGTACCACGGCAACTTGTAAGGCTTTGGCCTTTTAAGCGGAATATTTTCCCTGCAAATATTCAAGGTTTTATCCAAAAACTCAGAATAACAATTTGATGCTATATGCCCGGAAAAAATCTCAAGCCAATTAATTTGATTAAAAATTGAGTTTAGTGCATCAAAATTATAATAATTAAAATTAAAATTTAAACAATGTAAAGATTCATGGAATTTAAAAAAGTTATATGAATCAATTTCAACAACTAAAGGCATATGATGAACATCAGAACGTGATATTGGCAGTAAACACTCGTATAAATTAAATTTACAATCATGAGGAACAAAAATTAGATCTAAAAATCGGTTTAATTGATTAGAAATATGATTAATTTGAATTAAATTTAAACTAAACAAGCTATCGATAACCTCAATTTCATGAAATTTATTAACATTTGAAGGTAGTAAAAAAGCATTATCATATAGTTGAGACCAAAAAACATCGGGGAGGTTAAAATCACCCATTACACAAAAACGAGAGTTTACTGTCAAGTTCTCATTTACTGTTAAAATATTAGAAACATGTTTAGAATATAGTGAATCCGGACTACGCGGCGGAATGTAAGAGACACATAAATATAATGTAATATTAAATCCAGATATTGATACAATAAGTTGATCAAGCAAACCTTTATCGTCATCAATAGCAATTAAAGAAGACTTATAATGACTTCTTACAGCAACTAAAACACCACCACCCTTTAAAAGTCCAGTACGTTCAGCAATTCTATCCTTACGATATATATTATACAGCTTAGTATCGAAATATTCACCATCACAGAAATCAGCATTCAACCAAGTTTCAATATTGACATTGAGAAGAAAAATCATATATAATTTTAGATTTTGAACGCATACCAGATAAATTCTGATAATAAACTTGAAATCCAGACTTAACAGATTCTATGATTCCACTGCTGGGGCTGGTTTTCTTCGAAAATTTACAAAAGGACGAACCTTAATATTTGCTGGCCAAAGATCAGGCTTTAATAGTTCATTATACAATCTGGGAGATACACCAAGCTTAAAGTTGAGTAGAGGGGAAATGGGGACTTTGTAACGAATGTCGGCAGAGCATCGCAGAGCATAATTTACCAGTGCTTTGCCAGTACTTCAGCCAGTGCTTTGCCAGTACTTCAAAAAAAAAAAAAATTTCAAAAAAAAATTTAAAAAAAAAAATTTCAAAAAAAAATTTCAAAAAAAAATTTAAAAAAAAAAAAATTTTAAAAAAAAAAATTTAAAAAAAAAAAAATTCAAAAAAAAAAATTTAAAAAAAAAATTTAAAAAAAAAATTTTAAAAAAAAAATTTCAAAAAAAAAATTTCAAAAAAAAAATTTCAAAAAAAAAATTTCAAAAAAAAATTTAAAAAAAAAAAATTTCAAAAAAAAATTTAAAAAAAAAATTTAAAAAAAAAATTTCAAAAAAAAAATTTCAAAAAAAATTTCAAAAAAAAAATTAAAAAAAAAATTTAAAAAAAAAAATTTCAAAAAAAAATTTAAAAAAAAAAAAATTTAAAAAAAAAAATTTAAAAAAAAAAAATTTAAAAAAAAAAATTTAAAAAAAAATTTAAAAAAAAAAATTTCAAAAAAAAATTTAAAAAAAAAAATTTCAAAAAAAAAATTTCAAAAAAAAATTTAAAAAAAAAAAAATTTTAAAAAAAAAAAATTTAAAAAAAAAAAAATTTAAAAAAAAATTTCAAAAAAAAAATTTCAAAAAAAAAAAAATTTAAAAAAAATTAAAAAAAAAAATTTCAAAAAAAAAAAAAAAAATTTAAAAAAAAATTAAAAAAAAAATTTAAAAAAAAAAAAAATT
The DNA here is from genome assembly GCA_021234595.1 of Delia radicum. Lineage (NCBI taxonomy): Eukaryota > Metazoa > Arthropoda > Insecta > Diptera > Anthomyiidae > Delia > Delia radicum. The sequence continues at coordinate 235,813,942 of CM037851.1, forward strand.
TTAAAAAAAAATTTCAAAAAAAAAAATTTCAAAAAAAATTTCAAAAAAAAAAAAAATTTAAAAAAAAATTAAAAAAAAAAATTTCAAAAAAAAAAAAAAAAATTTAAAAAAAATTAAAAAAAAATTTAAAAAAAAAAAAAAATTTAAAAAAAAAAATTTCAAAAATTTAAAAATAAATTTAAAAAAAAAAAAATTTTCAAAAAATTTGCGCAGTGAAAAAAATAAATTTAAAAAAATATATTTTCAAAAAAATTTGCGCAGTGAAAAAAATAAATTTAAATGAAAAAAGTGGAATTTCTGACTCAGTGAAAAAAGATAAATTTTCATAAACATCTGGCCCAGTAAAAATTCTGTGTGTGGAGAATATTTTTATTACACAATTATGTTTTACCGACGGCTTTTCACAATTTTACATCTATGAAAAAAGATAAATTTTCATAAACATCTGGCCCAGTAAAAATTCTGTGTGTGGAGAATATTTTTATTACACAATTATGTTTTGCCGACGGCTTTTCACAATTTTACATCTATGAAAAGAAGAATTTTCTGCTCCAGTAAAAAAAGAAGAATTTTCTGCTCCAGTAAAAAAAGAAGAATTTTCTGCTCCAGTAAAAAAAGAAGAATTTTCTGCCCCAGTAAAAAAAGATAAATTTTCATAAACATCTGGCCCAGTAAAAATTCTGTGTGTGGAGAATATTTTTATTACACAATTATGTTTTGCCGACGGCTTTTCACAATTTTACATCTATGAAAAAAAGAAGAATTTTCTGCTCCAGTAAAAAAAGAAGAATTTTCTGCTCCAGTAAAAAAAGAAGAATTTTCTACCCCAGTAAAAAAAGATAAATTTTCATAAACATCTGGCCCAGTAAAATTCTGTGTGTTGAAAATTTACATAGAGATGTGAAAATATAGCTTATTTTAAAATATGTGTGTGTGTGTGTGTGTGTGTGTGTGTGTGTGGAGAATATTTTTATTACACAATTATGTTTTGCCGACGGCTTTTCACAATTTTACATCTATGAAAAAAAGAAGAATTTTCTGCCCCAGTAAAAAAAGAAGAATTTTCCGCCCCAGTTTTTTCACTGGGATGATGGGATTATGTGCATAGAAAATTCTTTGTGTTTACATTATGAAAATATTTTTGAGAAGAATTTGTACACAATATAATCAAATTAGTGTAATATTTAAAAATATGTGGATGACAGTATTATGTCAAGTGTTTTAGGTGACATAGTAAAATTTGGATACTATTTAAAATGTGTTTACATTATGAAAATATTTTTGAGAAGAATTTGTACACAATATAATCAAATTAGTGTAATATTTAAAATATGTGGATGACAGTATTATGTCAAGTGTTTTAGGCTGACATAGTAAAAATTTGTCTAATATTTAAATTGTGTTTACATTATGAGAATATTTTTGAGTGAACAGATCAAATCATGATCAAACACGTCTTGTACGTCTCATTGATATACATGTAAAATTTTTTATAGGGATCAGCCTACAGACATAATGTGTCAAGTGTTTTAGGTGACATAGTAAAATTTGCCTAATATTTAAAATAATATACAAGACAGTGTATTTTGTATATTTTTCATTGTATTCATTTATTATACGCTTAGATGTTTATAATACATTTCAATAAAATTAATTATAGATCGTTTTCTCTGTCTATAGATGAAGCAGCTGCAAGTATCTGGTCCCTCTATGCAACTATCAATAGACCATGGACAATCAATGAAATGTTCCCCATGTATCGAGTCTAGGCACTCCTTATTTTCAAATTCATCCATTATATTCGTAAAGTTTAATATATAATGGAGATCCTCAAAAGAAATGTGTCCATCATATTCAAAAAGAAAGGTGTCAATTCTCTCTCGTAGTGTTGGATTTAATATCATTGTTTCAAGATTGTTGTTTCTCCTTCGATATAATTTATAATACTAATTATAAAATGTTTAATGTAAAAAGAGGATACTTCACAAATATACCCCCAAGTTCTCATTATATAAGAGTGAGGGGGTGCAAATATTTCCTATTGAATACACTCTCTCACTCCAACTTGATCAATTGGGGGGGATGGGGGTGGAGTTAAACCATAAGAATGATTTTAATTATCTCCTTTCCTTTTAATAAGTTCAATGTAAGAGCAATCATTCAGTAAAAAGTTGTCAAACAGTAAAGTTATAAAAAATAATACATTGTTTTATTTACATCTTAAAATTTTAAATTTCTAAATATGTCATCATCATCATCATTAATCAATAAATTCAATAGCCTCAACAGTAAGCAAATTCTATATATTAAAGATATGGAGAACTTAAAGTCGTATACGGTGTTGAACGCCCTAAAAATTAAAACTAAATTTGGTGAATGCTTGAGACTAGAAGTGCCAAATAACGTCATATTTCTGCCTACCAGATATAACGCCATGACTGATGAAGAGCTAATAGAATTATCCTCTGGAAATTATCACATTAAAAAAGAAGTTGGTGTAGATGAGAAATCATATCAACTACACCTGGAGCAAATCAATTTACCTAATGAATTTATTATTCTTCAAAATACTGCATATCCAGTATGGAATTAAAATATAATCAAATGTTATTAAATAAATCAAAAATTATATAATAAAATTAAAAAAAGAAAAATTATTTGTTTTTATTTATTTATTTATTATTAATTTCATTCAAAAATTTTAGACATAAATGTCCACAATTATATAAATTATATTTTTGCTGTTGATTATAATTATATTCTATATTGCTACCTAAATATTTTACTACTTCCAACGGTGGCTGCAAATTTCCAAAACTGTCGAAATATTCTGTTTTTTGATTATTTTTATAGTATGCTACCCAATGGGTTCCAGGACCATTTGAAGAATCCAAATTAACAATTCCACATTCTTTTCGTCTGGGGCGTTGGGGGAGTGAATCTCTCATAAAAACGCCTCTAAAATATGGAATATGTGTTGCAAATATCCTTAAATCGACATCAGTGAGTGGTCTTTTGGGTAGCATCTTTAGTAGTTTTTTGATGATCTATTAAATACAAGACCATATCCGTTCTTATATGGCTTAAGATATAGTCCTCTTCCCATCGCAATAGCCTCCATTGTTTTATTATGTTTAATAGCCTCCTCTAGTTGTTGCTTAGCATTTTTTGCAGTGTTAATTGCTTTAGCAATAGCTGCGCCACCAGAAGATAGACCACCTAAGGCTCCGAGTGCAGTAAGAATTGGTACTAAAGGCAAGAAACCTCCAATTTTGGGAACATTAATTATGCGAGGTATTACTACTTGAGATTTTTTTCCTTTTAACGATTTATTGATTACTCTCCGTGCAATTTTAACAGCATCATTTATATCTCTGGGCTTTTCCTTCTTTAAACTTCTTGTAGCCATTCTTATTGCAGCCTTAAAAATTTCCTTTCCTCTCTTATCTTTCTCCTTTAATCCCATTCCAAATTTAACTTTTGCTTTCATTGCGTTGCTTACGAGATATGCGTTAGTTTTCTCGCCAATACCACTATCCTCGGCTAAAACTCTTTCCCAAGCACGATTTTCAAGTATTTTATCAGCTTGATGTCGTTTATTAATATCCTTGTTTTGGGAATACGCTATGTCATGTTCTTTGCAAGCTGCGTCCAAGGGATTTATACCCTTATCACCTCTGTTAATCCGTTTTTCTAGTTTGGTGCCTGGTCCACAATATTGATAACCTGGTAAATGTAGTTCAACTGGTAAGGAATCGATAATTCTATCAACCAAACCACTCCCTGAGATAGTCGATGTATGATTAACTGGCTTATTGTAATGAATGACCATTTTATATATCTAGAAAACTAATAAAATAGAAAATTTTAGAATTTAAATTTTAATTATGAAAATGCGCTTGATCAAACAACACGATAATATTATTGTAAGGAATGTAGATTCCTCAACTAGTATTCACGAGAAAAAAAGACATAATGTCTTATTACCCAATTCCATTAGATGTCTTATAGTGGGACCATCCAACTGTGGAAAGACCAATGTAATGATTAGTCTGATTGAAAGTCCAAGTGGCCTTAAATTTGAAAATATATACTTATACTCAAAATCACTCTATCAGTCAAAATATGAATACTTGAAGAGGCTTATATCACCGATAAAAGGAATGGGATATTTCACATTTTCTGATAACGACAGTGTTATACCGCCAGATGAGGCTAAAAACAATTCAATTTTTATATTTGATGATGTTGCTTGCGAGAAGCAAAATAATATTCGTAAATATTTTTGTATGGGTCGTCATAAAAATGTGGATTCCTTTTATTTATGTCAAACTTATACCCGAATTCCAAAACATTTAGTACGAGATAATGCAAATATGATTATAATGTTTAAGCAGGATGAAATGAATATGAAGCACATATATAGCGATCACGTTGGAATGGATATGAGCTATAAGAAATTTTATGATATATGTCAAGAATGTTGGAAAGACAAGTATGGATTTTTAATAATAAGCAAAGATGATGATTTAGATGCAGGTCGCTATAGAAAATCGTTTAATATTTTCATTGAAATATAAAAGGATGAATTCATAAATATTAGTTAGTTACGAATAGATCATTGAATCAATTAGATCGATATCAGACCAGCCAGCAGACATCTGATCTGATAAACCAGACCAGCCAGCAGACACCTGATCTGATAAACCAGACCAGCTAGCAGACACCTGATCTGATAAACCAGACCAGCCAGCAGACACCTGATCTGATAAACCAGACCAGCCAGCAGACACCTGATCTGATAAACCAGACCAGCCAGCAGACACCTGATCTGATAAACCAGACCAGCCAGCAGACACCTGATCTGATAAACCAGACCAGCCAGCAGACACCTGATCTGATAAACCAGACCAGCCAGCAGACACCTAATCTGATAAACCAGACCAGCCAGTAGATATCTGATCTTGCAGATATCTAATCATAATTTCAAAACTAATAAACGATGGAGGAAAAAGTTTTGGAAGAATTAGTAAAGACGAGAAATGCTTTGAAAAGGAAATTTCAAAGTATAAAATTTGATGAATCTAACACATCTAAACAACTCAAAGATACATTTAGGCCTATAACGAAACCATTGAAGGAATTTATTGATATTTCTAAAAATACGAATACAATTTCAAAAATTATTAAAGATGAAATTAAAAATGAAATGGCTAATTACTCAAATATTAGCTTTAACAAAGTACCGATGAAATTCGAGTCAAGTACTCCGAAGAAAGAACATATAAGTACTAATGGTGAAGATGAGACACAAAAGTCTTTATATAAGACAAATGATGATGAAAATTTCTATTCTCAAGAGGATACAATAGAGAATGATGATATTAATGTTTCAACAAATCCGATAGATTTATCCTGGTTGGGTAAAAAAAATATGTTGGATACTCTATATGGGCCACATAAAAATTCTAGTGGAGAATGGAAATTTGGTAACAGCAATATAAAAATAAATGACGATAAAATTGAGGTAGGAAACCAAATGTGGCTCCTTACACCAGGTCTTTATCAGTTAATGTTTTATTCAAAACCAATGAATTATGATAAAACTGAATTGGAGATTTACAAGAAGATTTTAATTGAAACAAATGCTCATAAAAGAGATTATAAATCCGATGGACAGCTAAAAGGCACCAGAGCATATAAATATCGAAACATTATAAGTAAATTATTTAAAAATGATAAGACAGGAAGTGGTTTAATGAAATTGAATTCAAATAAATCAAATTATATATATTGGAATGATCCAAATGAGTTGGTTGATCGCCTTCGGCTATTGATAGCATCACAAGTCGCTGGTCATAATAATCATAATAATGAAATAGTCTCAATAATTGAAGAATTGCGAGAAGCTGATATTATTATATAAAATCTAATGAATATCTTACAAATTAATTAATAAGTGCATAACATTCAACAAGTTTGGATGTCATATATATTGAAAATTACAATTATGAGAAATTTAATATAAAATAAATAAAATGTTGCCAAAGTGCTTAATTTCATTGTGGATAGCGTTAACATCATTTGTCCGCAAAACTAGAAGATTATTTTGGAAGAAAAAGATGCAATCTAAAAAATTTTCATACACATATAAAAAAACAAAATCACAAGAGACATACATATAAAAATCAAAAATGACTACAAAACGAATTCTTGTAAATGAGTTGCATAAACAAGCTCGAAAATATTTTAAACGTCGCAGAGTTGTGATGAAAGGTATAGATGATTTGTGGCAAGCTGATCTGGTTGAAATGGGGAATTATTCTGCACATAATAATGATTTCCGATATCTACTAACAGTTATTGACACATTTTCAAAGTTTGCTTGGGCAGCACCACTTAAATCGAAAAATTCAACAGATGTTGTCAAGGCAATGGAAAATATTTTCACATTAGGTCGTATACCAAAAAACTTGCATACCGATGATGGTAAAGAATTCTTTAATAAACTCTTTAAAAAATTTATGGAAAAGCATAGCATAAATCATTACTCAACGTATAGTGTAATGAAGGCATCTATTGTGGAAAGATTTAATAGAACCTTAAAGGGAATGATGTGGAGAGAATTTAGCTATAATGGATCTTATCATTGGATTGAGCTATATAAAGAATTAGTTGACCGATACAATAAAAAAATTCATCGAACAATCAAAATGGCACCCATTGATGTCAATTCTAAAAATGAAAAAATGCTGTTGGATACCGTGTACAATCATCTAAAAATATATAAAATATCAAAGTTTCATGTTGGTGATTATGTACGCATCAGCAAATATAAGCATATTTTTGAAAAGGGATATACCCCCAATTGGACAACAGAAATTTTCAAAATTAAATCTGTAAGAAATACATATCCTACAACATATATTTTGGAGGATTATCAAGGAAATAATATTGAAGGAGGATTTTATGATGAAGAACTTTCAAAGACTCGCTTTCCTGATACATATCTTGTTGAAAAAATTTTAAAAACTAAGGACGATAGAGCATATGTTAAATGGTTAGGTTTCTCAAATCAACACAATTCTTGGATTAATAAAAATGAAATATTATAAGATTCTAGCACTAAGTATAAAAGAGCATACTATTTTATATTTTAATTTAATCATATCGAGATCCTCAATTAGTAAATATCTACAGCACAAGAAAATGGACAAGTTTTTTAAGAGCTCTGAAGTAAAATATGAAAAATTGAAATATTGCAATTATTGTGGCAGTAGTGATCACACAGAAGATAAATGTCAACGTAAAAAGGAGGATAATAAAGCTAATAAATAAGAAACATCCTATGAAATAATTTACAATTTTAATTTTAAGAGTTATATATAAATGTACTGATTATATTTAATATTAAATAAAAAAGATTTATATTGCTTAAGAAATACACATTTTTATTTCATTTATATCACTTACTATTTGACCAGCAAAATGTCAATAACATTAACATTGAGCGGAAGATCATCTGATTTATCAGCAAATTATTTTCCTCGCATAAATTTAAATGAAGACTATGAATGTGCATTGATTGATTTTTATTCATACAACAGCATACCAAATGTTGATGACTACAACAATTTATTTCAAATTGGTAATGATGTTATTAAAGTGCCCATTGGATCATATGAATTGAAAGATATTGTTAATTTTATAAAAGAGGAATATGAGAAACGTAATGTAGGAAAAGTTATTAATATGGAGGCGAATAATAATACAATGCAAGTTCAAATATTTACTTCCGATGATCCAATATTTTTCAATGGAGAAAATTCAATAGGACGATTGTTAGGTTTTAATAAAAAAATCTTAAAACCTAAGGAGTATCACCTATCTGATTTGCCAGTGAATATTTTTAAAGTAAATCTCTTGCGTATAGAATGTAATATTGTAGTCAACACCTACATAAACAATTCTCATGCACATACATTGCATGAGTTTGCAATTAAAGTTCCACCTGGATATAAAATCAATGAGATACCGAGGAATCTAATTTATTTACCAGTGAACTCCAGAGAGATAAGTTCTATATCTGTACGGATAGTTGATCAATACGGGGATTTAATTAATTTTCGAGGAGAAGAAATAACAATTCGTCTTCATTTAAGACCAAAAATATAATGATAATTTATAATAATAAGGATTCTAATAAAAATACATCCTCATTCACAACACAATCAACAGTTAAATCAACTTTATTATCAGATAAAAAAACAAATTTTTCTCAAAGAAGCTTAACACAAACAAATATAAATTTTCTCAAATCATTAAATCTGCAATTAAAAATATAATGAGTTCAATAATAAATGTATTGGATAAACCCTTGTCGGATGATAATATTATAAAAAAGGATTATCACACATATACGCCATACTTGCAATCATTCAACAATAATGATGAAATACGGATATCCATACAAAATCAAGACTTGTATGTTTTACCTAGTGAGAGTTTTATTTACGTTGAAGGTTCTGTTGAAGACACTAACGATACAAAATTAGTAGCATCTACCAGAAATTGCCGTTTAAAAAATAATTTTGTAGCTTACTTGTTTGATGAAATACGATATGAGCTCAATGGTATAGAAATTGATCGCACTCGTCATCTAGGTGTTTCAACTACAATCAAAAATTATGTCTCCTTGTCCGCTGCGGATAGTATTATTATGAAAAATGCTGGTTGGAATAAAACTGAAGATTTGGATGTACTAAATGGATACTTTAATTTTTATATTCCACTGAAACTTTTAATGGGATTTGCTGAAGATTTCAATAAAGTAATTTTAAAATCTAAACATGAATTAATTTTACTGCGTAGTAAAAGTGATGAAGGCATGGTATATTCAACAGTAGCTACTGAAAAACCCAAAATAAAAATTACAAATATTTCATGGAGAATTCCTCATGTACACTTATCGGATTTTAGTAAATTAAATATGATGAAAGTGATAAAAAACGGAGAAAACTTGCCAATAGCATTCCGCAGTTGGGATTGCCATTATAATCCTCAACTAACAACTGGAAATAGTCACATTTGGAATGTAAAGTTAGCTACCAACAGAGAACGTCCACGTTTTGCATTAATAGCCTTTCAAAACGATAAAAAATTTGTTCATTGTAATATAACTAATCTCAAAGTTCACTTGAATTCAGAATCGTATCCTTATGATGATCTTAATATTAAATTTGCTAATGAACGATTCGCTATTCTCTACGATATGTATGTGAGATTTCAACAAAACTATTATATGAGAGATCCTCAACCCATCCTGAATTGTCAAGAATTTAAACATAATGCTCCTATTATTGTCATTGATGTGAGCCATCAAAATGAATCTACTACAAACGGTCCAATTGATATAAAAATTGAGTTTGAGACAAGCAGTAATATTCCAGAAAACACGTCTGCCTATTGTATTCTCATCCATGATCGATTAATTGAATATAATCCTTTAACTGCTCAAGTACGCAAAGTTGTTTAAAAAAATACATCAATTTTAAAAAAGAAAAATTTTTATACTCATCCTGAAATAATTAATTTTCATCAACATTTTTTGAGAGAAACACATTTTTTATATTTGATATTTTTTCAAAATCTTTATTAAATATTTTTCTAATAATATATTTAAACAATAGTACAATAATCATTAAATATAAAATTTAATTTCTTAAATTTGTGTATATTATATATATAAATAAAATGAAATAACAAAATTAAAATACAATTAAAAAATAATACATTGTTTTATTTACATCTTAAAATTTTAAATTTCAAAATATGTCATCATCATCATCACTATCAATCTACATAAACGATTGATTGTCAATATTACTATGAAGATTTAAATTACTATTATCAATTAGCATCATTAAATCATCACCATCGCTATCTCTATTAAAATTGTCAATTATTTGATGGATAGAATTAACATAGCTATCAAAATTATTTTCACCACACTTAGAACATCTTTCATTTCCACATTTATTGTTAACACCCCCAAGAGATTCTATTCTAGACTCATCACACCTAAAATGACCCCTAGCAAATGTATGAATTTGATCATTCATAATAATTCGTTTGTCATCAGCATAACTTAAAACGATTTTATGTATTGATCGTGTATGTAATTGATGTTTATCAGATCTAATTACAACCATATTATCAGATATATTTTCTTGTTCAAATAAGACCCTTTTGTAATCATTTATACTAATTTTGTCTATAACACACTTTTTCACACCTTTGGACTTTTTCATCTCTTGTATGTCAACGGTTTTAATGGCATACATTTTGGATCTAAGACCAACAAATTCTACCATAAGTTTCCCATTATTTTCATCCTTCATCATTCCTAACACCTTTTTATTGACTAGCGGTAGGTTGTATGGATTATTGGGATGAAAATTTGATGTGTCAAATTTGGTATGAATATCATTACGAATATCATCATAAAAGTCATTCGTTTTAATGGTATATATAAATGAATCCGTGTCCATGTAATTGAGAGAGATGTTATTTTTATATTTTGACTTCATGTATCCATAATGAAATTCATACATATTTAATTTCGATAGTTCTAGTACAACAAACCCTAAATATATGGGTTTGTCATATACAATATTCATTTTCTGTAATTCTACAGCAAAGAGATCATCTGTAAATTGAGAAGTGCTAACAAAGTTTGGTTTTGAAATTAGCGCTCGAAGACCTAATTGATTTTTATTTGTAGTTTCCCACCCATGAGCAATCTTAACATCCCGACGTTTTTCAACATTCTCCATAGTTTTACCATATACGGCATTATTCATAAGTTTATAAAAATTTTTCTCAAAGTCAGTAGTAGATTCTGATCTCTTTTTAGTATTTAAATCTATATATGTATTCAACCATGGTTCTTGACGATATTGAAGAATTCTATGAGTTTTTCCTAGTTTAAGTCCATACTTAAGGCATTGCTTCAGATGTCTATAATCAATAGAATATTTTATTTTGTCTTCTAAATCTGCGATAAGCTTTTTATGCTTTGAAATGCCAACTACCTTATTTTTGGGGGCAAAAGGTAAATCATTATGATCATCGTGAATAGAGTGGGGGTATATTAAATCTACTTCTAAAATATAGCCCAGTGGTGAATTATCTGATATTTTATTCACATCAAAACTCTCTACTTTCTCCTCATCTAACCACTCAAAGCCTCCAGTTGGGAGATATTGTGACATTGCCCAACCATACAAATTATTGGCATCTAAATATGTTAAAAACACTGAAGGTTTGCTTGCATCATAATCTTCTAAGTATTTGTTGTTAGCCTTAGAATATCTTTGTGAACATTGTACAAGTCCACCTCTTATTCCCTCATGTATGAAATTATACATTTCTTCATCAGTTAATAATTCAAGCTCAATTCCAGTTATTTTTAACATTGCATCCCACGAGAGTCCTGGAGCAGTATAATAATGACATGGATCAAGCCTATAAACATTTTTACATACTTTTCTAAAGTTTTCAAAAATGTCTGTGAGGAGGAGTACATCACTTTTAAGATATATTTCGGTGAAATCTTGAAGAGTTTCACAATTAAATTCTTTCCAAACTTTCTGGGCATGATCATAATCTTCTAATGAGCACTCGGAATTATTTAAAATGTTAAAGAAATCTTCACGACTGGGAAGTTGAGTCTCATTAAATTTATTCATTGAATCCATATATGAATATGGAAAAACTCCCTTTCTTTTAATTAAATTAAATTTGTTTTCCTCGCTAAAATGTTCTCGAACTGTTTTAAAATCATCGGTACTTAAATTACTTGCAAGACTTTCTATACTTGATGCCATAAATCTGTATGAATCTAAAAATCGAATTTGTAGATGTTGTTTATCCCCAACATCAATGGTTAGGGATATTGAGATGTATACTTCCTTGTTTAGAGGAATGACACTTATATTCGCACCTTCTACGTTATTCAATTCTTTGAAAAAAAGATGCGAATCGTATGCCGATAAATTATGGAAAAATACTGGAATAAATTTTGGTGTTCTATATTTAATATTGCAGTTATTGTGTGCAGCACCTCTATATTTTCCAGTAAGATGACAGTGATCTCTTACTGTATGATTTTTTGGATCATTAATTAATTCTTTACCACAAATGTGACAATTTATAGCAGAATCATGTGAAATTATTTCTAAGGATGATAATGACATTTCTACAATTTTACTGAGATAATTGTCATAAATATATCTTGCATCCTTTACTATATTTTTTACAAAATTCGCAGGTGAATCTTCACCGAATTGGATGCGATGTTTTGACAAGTTATCATTATAGCTACATTTTATAAAATAGCTATATGCACAGGCTACGTGCTTCTGTACATTTCTAGTTTTTATACTAACTTGTTCGTTGACTGGTTTTAAAATCGACTCGAAGTCAGCATAAATGACGAATGGCACATCCAATTCCCTATGCCCATTTTTGAAGTTGATTAAAGACTTGTCAGCTTTGGGCATTATTGGCACCCTTCTCCTACATAAATCCTTGTGATTTTTTAATCTGGCTTCACTATCTGTATGGTATAAGCATGTGTTGCATATAAAAAGACTCCCTCTATGAGAAGTTATACTATATCGCAAAAATCTAAGAAAAATGAAATAAAAAATAATATTTGTATAAATATATATATATATCATTATTAAGTTATAGAAGTATTGTTTTTACCTTGACACGTCATTAATTAAGACGTAGTGAGATAAATCATCCTTTGTTAGTAAAAGGAGATTTATATGTCTTGATTTCTCTTCCTGGGTGATGTAGTATGGTCCAACGATTGTATTATCTTCAAACCCAAAAACATTGATGCTAATTAAATTTTGTTTCTCAAATTTCCTTATATCTTTGAGCTTAAGAGGGAAATCTAAATGGCTGAAATTTAGCTCTACATCACCCACTGTTATTTTTTCAGCAGCAATATTTTGTAGATTGTAAGAATAACAATTTACTTTTTCATCTCTTCGTAGCTCCCGTTCAGAAAAGAGTGATGCTATTAAACACCATTTGAAGCAGAATACATCCTTATTCCTTATATTAGTGCATCCACCACGATTTGCAACAATTTTTGGTGAGGGAATATACTGAGAACCTCTAACAATTTTGGCTTGATTCACATTAATTTCAAGACTTTTAATTGTGACGAGAGTCCATCCACTATCCCGTTCTTGGAACTCTGACATTTTGGCACAGATTTCATCAACCCTTAAATCATATATTTTGGAGATGTCATCAGCTCTGGTCACCAAAACCATTTTTGATACATGATGAATTGTTGCAGCACTTATATCATCATGAGTCATTTTTATGTAATCACATTTTAACTCCATATTGAATTTATAGGAGATGTGTTTATATCTAGAGTCTTGTAGGATTAATATTGCACAGGGTTTTAATGATTCAAACAATTGTTGTGGAGCAAGTATTCCCTCCAGATCATTTGTATGCTTATAAACTTCCATTCTTTCGCTAAAGTTGCTGCTGCTAACAGCAAACTTATCGCTTACTAATATTGTACCACAATTCGTGCGATGTTTTATCGTCTTTAAATGATGTGCATAGGAAGATATATTTATCAATTCATTGCATTCAACACAAAATTTAGATGATGGTCCTGCGTGGGTCTTCTCATGCTCCCGCAGTGATGAAAGACTTAAAAATAGCTTCCCACATTCCACACAATGCAATTTTTGATGATTATCCATCATCTTTTTTTCGTCAAAGCTCAAGTTGCAGACATTACACATAAATTGAGTCATTTTGATTTAAGTAGTTATTTTATTTTAGAATTAACTTCAACTTTTATATAAATATGATGAATATTTTAATTAATTTTTAATTTTAGAGGACGATTATGTATTCACTTTAAAATCAAGAGAAATAGTGATTGATATTAATTAAATTTCGAATTTATATAGGAAAAAATTTGAAAAAAATTTTCAATTCCATCATCTAAATGTATTATAAACATCTAAGCGTATAATAAATGAATACAATGAAAAATATACAAAATACACTGTCTTGTATATTATTTTAAATATTAGGCAAATTTTACTATGTCACCTAAAACACTTGACACATTATGTCTGTAGGCTGATCCCTATAAAAAATTTTACATGTATATCAATGAGACGTACAAGACGTGTTTGATCATGATTTGATCTGTTCACTCAAAAATATTCTCATAATGTAAACACAATTTAAATATTAGACAAATTTTACTATGTCACCTAAAACACTTGACATAATACTGCCATCCACATATTTTAAATATTACACTAATTTGATTATATTGTGTACAAATTCTTCTCAAAAATATTTTCATAATGTAAACACAAAGAATTTTCTATGCACATATGGGATTATATATCCCAGTGAAAAAACTGGGCAGAAAATTCTTCTTTTTTTCATAGATGTAAAATTGTGAAAAGCCGTCGGTAAAACATAATTGTGTAATAAAAATATTCTCCACACACAGAATTTTTACTGGGCCAGATGTTTATGAAAATTTATCTTTTTTCACTGAGTCAGAAATTCCACTTTTTTCATTTAAATTTATTTTTTTCACTGCGCAAATTTTTTGAAAATATATTTTTTTAAATTTATTTTTTTCACTGCGCAAATTTTTTTAAATTTATTTTTTTCACTGCACAAATTTTTGAAAATTTATTTTTTTTAAATTTATTTTTTTCACTGCGCAAATTTTTTGAAAATTTATTTTTTTAAATTTATTTTTTTCACTGCACAAATTTTTTGAAAATTTATTTTTTTCACTGCGCAAATTTTTTGAAAATTTTTTTTTTTTTTTAATTTATTTTTTAAATTTTTGAAATTTTTTTTTTTTAAATTTTTTTTTTTAAATTTTTTTTTTAATTTTTTTTAAATTTTTTTTTTTTGAAATTTTTTTTTTGAAATTTTTTTTTTTAAATTTTTTTTTTTGAAATTTTTTTTTGAAATTTTTTTTTTTTGAAATTTTTTTTTAAATTTTTTTTTAAATTTTTTTTTTTTTTTTTTAAATTTTTTTTTTTTGAAATTTTTTTTTGAAATTTTTTTTTTAAATTTTTTTTTTGAAATTTTTTTTTTTAAATTTTTTTTTTTTAAATTTTTTTTTTTTTGAAATTTTTTTTTTTTAAATTTTTTTTTTTAAATTTTTTTTTTTAAATTTTTTTTTTTTAAATTTTTTTTTTTTAAATTTTTTTTTTTTTAAATTTTTTTTTTTTTTTTGAAATTTTTTTTTAAAATTTTTTTTTTTTTTAAAGCACTGGCAAAGCACTGGCAAATTATGCTCTGCGATGCTCTGCCGACATTCGTTACAAAGACCCCATTTCCCCTCTACTAAGTTGACTCGTTTTTAAAACATTTAGATCAATATCTTTTTTGACCAGTAAATAGCAATCAATAAGTTCTTTATTGATACCAGCGTTTTTTTCAACATAGCTTTTAATTTGATCAGTTGTTACTGTTGGCTTGAATGATGAAAGATGCACCCATTTCTTTTGGACAACAACATCTAGATCTACTGATGAGTTTACCCCCATTACCACAGGCCCCTTTCTTCGTCTACGCCTCTGTACATCAACCCAATCATATGTTGTATGTGATTGTTGTGTGTCGTCATCAACCATATTGGCATTATTCATTTGTACTTCATACTCACTAGGTAATAAAGAAACAGACGAAGCAGCAGACAAAAAAGGTTGACTGTTTGATATAGCAGTAGCAGCACGCGCACTTGTAGTAGGCTCAGCAACAACAACACTAGTGGCACCAATTGCATTAGCATTATGCATATCAATGTTATTTCTTACTTTTTGTTGATTTTTTGCTTTATTTTGATGTTTAGCTTTTTGTTGTTTTTTTGGAGGTTTTAAATTTTGTTTATTTTTTGTGAGATCACGTAGTTCAATATTAAAAGAGTTCTCTTACTTCATTTGACAAAGAAGAGATATGTAAAAGTAAACTGGATGAAACATGTAAACAAACATTGCAATTATAGACAACGTTTTTATTTTTAATAAATTCTTCACTGAATTTTTCATTTAAATTTGCACAAATTAAATGATATCTAGCTCTGCAAACATGGCAGACAATAAAGTTTGTTTTTGCCGAATTAAAACACTTTGCACAAAGAGGTTTTGGCACCGTATCCATTATAACACGTCTTAATAGATTAACGATCATCAAAATCGGCCCAGCCGTTTTGGAGTCCATACGTTACATACATACACACATCCTGTTTTATATATATATAGCGGTACCACGCCCATTTATCCCATTCCGCCCATTTTCAGTTCGACTACTAATATTTGTAATTGATGGACTCGTACAAAATTTGAAGGCTATATAGCTAATATAGAACCCTAGATTTTTAATATTAATATTAATTTTGTATATGAGCTAAATAATCACTTTGTATGGGAGCTGCCACGCCCACTGGTATGATCCCGCCCAATTTTCCCATGACTATTCATAATATAATCAACGTGCACACATTTCTAAGACTCTGGCTATTATAGAACTGTAGATATATGATATTAAATATTTACTTTGTATGGGAGCTGACACGCCCACTGGTCCGATCACGCCTATTTTTCCCATGACTATTCACATTAACAAATAATCAACGTGCACAAATTTCTAAGACTATGGCTATTATAGTACTGTAGATATATGATATTAAATATTTACTTTGTATGGGAGCTGGCACTCCCACTGGTCCGATCCCGCCCATTTTTTTCCTGATTATTCATATCAGTAACATATGGGATACTGCAATGTTTCAAAACTCTTGCTATCACAATAGTCAAGATATATGATGTTATTCAATTTATGTGGGAGGTGCCACGCCCACTTGAAATAAATATAGCCGAAAACCTAATTTGGACTATAACCTTTCAAATGAAACCGGTTTGGGCCAAATCGGTTGGATAGTTTTAGAGTCTATAGAGGACAAACATACAAACATTGTATTTTATATATACACACAGAGAAATAAAGTGCCAACCGAATTGAAAAGTGTATTTTAATGGTAACAACTTATAACTTCAGTTCGTACAACGATATTTACATCAGATATCTGATTTTTTTTGGGTATTTCAACTAAAATTTAGTTGAGTTAAATGAACTTTGTAGTGAAAACTGATGTTCAATTGTACCAACCGACTGAAATTCGTAATAACCAAGTTTAAGTCGTAGTAACCAAATTTCAGTTGGCAAATAGCTAAAGTTTTCTCTGTGTGTATAGATTATTTTTATGTTTCCGCTTATAACTTTAAAAAAAAAAAAAAATCGGAACGATATATAGCCTATGTCCATCCTGGAGGACCAAATTAAATATTGGTAAAAAAAATTTAGAAATCGTATGATTAGTTACGGAGATTACTTTCTACAAACAAACAAACAAACATACAAACATTACCTCTTTATAATATTAGTATAGATATAGATTACGGTACGAAAACATAGCGTAAACGGCAATGTAAAAACGGAGTTCAGTCCAGAAATGACAGCCAAGTCCGTTAACGATCCTTATTTAATTTTGTTAGTCCGTTTTGTATACAGCATGTTTCTGAAAATCCATATTCTGGTACGTATACATATCCAGAAAACGGCACGATTATAGAGTCGGATTCCGTCTGTTGCGGACCAAAAACGGACAATTCACAAACCGATTTTTAATTAGCTTCAAACTTAATAATTTATCCGCCATTAAAGATTAAAAATTATTTATGTCATACAAAATAATTATTTATAAATATTTTAGCTCAAAGTGTTAAACATTTTTGATGTATATAGTTTCTCAATATTTTGGAAAATAAAAGGTTGTATTCAAGAACAATTTTTTTTTTTTGGAGGAATCAAAAACGTGGATTTATAATTTTTGGATTTCCATTCTAAAAATATATGAAAAATTCTTTCGGTTTTCGTTATTTTTTTAATTACAAAATTTTCAAGTTCTTTAAAATCGTTATTTTCTCTACAATATAACTTCAATATTACAATTCAAATATCGTCAAAATGAAGACAAGTCGTTAAAGTTGGCAGCGTTGTCTAAAATGTAGTAAATATGGCAAGATATGTAGTAGAACAAAGAGCTTCAACACGTGTTTAATGCTACGTTTCCATTGGAGGTGTTTTGGACGTGTTCTATACATTTTTTTTCAATACATTTTTTCTCACCAAAACATGGGACAGATTCTCTAAGGAAAAACGTTATCGTTTTGTTTAAAACGATACCTAAATTGCTATCGTTTTGACGATGTTACTTACGAAAATGTGGAACTAAACAATGGAAAATTGTTGTTTGTTACCAAATTTGTTAAAATTATTTAAAATTTTTATTTAATATGGGCGTAATATAATTTCGAAAAGTGGACGATACTCGTCGATCGTCATACAGAATGCCTAGCCAGTGTATCAATTATGTATCTTTTTTACGACACACGACAATGAAATGACACCTAAATAATTATCGTTTCGGGGATGGAACTAATTTTGTTTATTCATCTCATGGCTTATAAATGCTATATGAAATCGATGCAACAAAAATTTTTACATTTACGCTGTTAAAACGAGAATGATTTAGGTGTTATTTCATTGTTGTGTGTCGTAAAAAAGATACATAATTGATACCCTGATGTTTTGCTAAAAACACGCAAGTGGAAACATAGTACAGTAAAACTCGCTTAAGAAACACTTATAACGATTGAAATCGTTAATTCAGTCATTCAGAAAAAAATAACAGATTTTTTTTTTTTTTAAATGAGGAATTTTAATTGAATTTTTTATTTTGAATGCATGAAATGCTAATTTTATTTTTTATTTATGTAAAAATCTTGTTTTTGTTTTAATAAAAACATATTTTTTATCGTTGAAAAATCCCACTTTGACCCATTTAGTGTGCCCCAATCGAATCCAACCCAATCGAATATTTATACTCTATTTCTTCCGGAAAAGAAATAGAGACCCTAATCTTGGAAAGACTCCTCCTACTTTCTGAAATATCTCTATCCCGAGATTTGTACATTTTGCTAAAAAAAACACGGCTAAATTTTAACCCCTAGAATGATGATTTATGCATTAATCTGCTAGCGCGTCTCCCGGAGAAGAAGTATCTCCCATAATCTTGGAGAGATTCCTCCTACTTTCTGAAATATCAAAGTGGGCTTTTTCAAAATTTCACCCTACGGGTCAAAAGTCGGGACATCAGAATTTGTTTTAGAGGTATGATTTCTTCGGCAAAGTTTCTTATTTTGATCCCTAGAATACGATTTTCCTTGAACGTTGAGCGATATTTTTGCCTCCATACAAATCGACTCGGCCTAATGTACACACTACAATGTCTAACTAATGGGTAATTCAACGTTCTTACCCGTTTTCACACGGCATTCAGAAAAAGAGTTATTTAAAAAAAAAATCGGTTTTTATAAACAATTTTGGCATCTGTCACTTGTGTCGGGTCTCTTTAATCTGTGATTTAGCACTTTTCAACATATAAAATATGGCAACACAGTATAATAGCCACTGTATTTAATTATAATTGTACCAGAAAAAAGTACTATTGTACCAATAAGATACTCTTTAGTTATGTTATAAACATATGTCTATCTTACGTCGTACGTTTATATGATATATTGATATAGGTAGTCTTACTAGAACAACAACAAACAACTACAAACAATACAAAAACAACAGGGCTTTGACATTTCAAAATACTCAAGATACAGTCTTTGTACTGTCAAAACCATGTAAGAAATGTCAAAACCAGGTAAGAGGAAGATAAACAGCTGGGCTACTAAAACTACCTTATAAATATATCTTGAAAAGATTCCGTTAAAAAAGTTCTCTTTTTCTCTTTTATACTATAGACCAGTGATGTGCTTCCTCTCAATTTCCAACCACACGGGGTTACAGAAGAAAATGCTGCTTACGCTGCGTCAACACACGTACACTATAAACATCTTCGTATGGCTTTCGATGTGCATATTCGGCTTTTGCTTTGTTCTCACTGAGTTAAAAGAAAACAAATCAATTGTAGTTGAACCATTGTTGAAGCAACACCACGCTGCGGAACACAAATAAAAATACACGTAGAAATATGTTTGATGATGAATGGGAAAATACTTTTTTTTTTTATAGAGAATATGGATGACGATGCACAATGCTTAATTTGTAATAAAATTATAAGTGAAAAATTTTTATTTATTTATTTTTTTATTTAAAAACCCTAAACAAACACCAGTGAAATATTCGTATTTTAAATAAAAATATTAATTGACCCAGCAATATCTTTACTTATAGAAATAAGTCTGTAGAAAAAGCATAAAAAGTAACTAAAAACTAGTTAAAAATGACCCCGCAAAAAAAAACCAGTTGAATTAACAGATTTTTAAACTAAATATTTGTAGACTTAAAATAGCAAAAATAAACCTGATGAATAGTAACAAAGTAACAAAAACACCTGCTAACATTAGCAAAACTAATTACTAAATATCTGTACCCAAATAAAATCATAAACATTTTGAAAATTTTAAGTTTTTTTTAATGCAATTAAAAATTTTCCGTTATTAAATCAGAAATTTACAATTATTTAGCAAAAATTTCAGTTGGTTTAACAATTTAACCTGTTATTTGCATTTTACAAAATTCGGGCTAAATTTAGCAAAAAAAAAATGTTAACACAACAGTTTTTGTTTGATATTTTAAGTCTGCAAATATTTAGTTAAAAAATCTCTTAATTCAACTGGTTTTTTCTGCAGAGTCACTTTTATCTAATTTTTAGTACCTTTTTTTTGCTATTTCTACAGACTTATTTCTAGGAGTGTACCAAAATTATATTTGAAATTAATTCTTGTACAGTCATAGAAATGAAAGCTATACTCATAGAAATAAGTCTGTAGAAATAGCAAAAAAAAGTTACTAAAAATTAGTTAAAATGCCCTGCTAATTTTAGCCCGAATTATGTAAAATTTCTATGAGCGCATTTGTACAGCTTTATTTCTATGAGTGTAGATTTCTTTCTATGCAAAAAATCTATTTTTTTAAATTGTAACAAAATTTTT
This sequence comes from Delia radicum, assembly GCA_021234595.1. Classification (NCBI taxonomy): domain Eukaryota; kingdom Metazoa; phylum Arthropoda; class Insecta; order Diptera; family Anthomyiidae; genus Delia; species Delia radicum. The sequence goes on from CM037851.1 coordinate 235,835,103, forward strand.
TTCACTTGAGTACACACACTAATATGATACAACGCTAAACTGTTTCTGAGCCATGGTGGTTCCCAGGAGCCCTTGTCCGCTTAAGCCGAAATAGAAAAAAATATATATTTTTTAGTTTCAAAGGGGTTCATATATTAAAAAATATATTTTTATGAAATTCACTTTTTTCAAAAAAAATCTTTTTTCTGCAATTGAAATTTATTATCAGTGTACCGTAGAATAAACTTCGTTTTTTCGCTGCTACACACACAAGTATAAATGCAATAGTGTGCGTAAAGAACATCACTGCTATAGACAACACATGTGTCCATAAAACAGCTGAGCTAATTGTTGTTGTCTATTTTTATAACAAATTCTTGTATAAACGACTTAACTTATAAAAATTGTTTAAAATAGCACAAACTTTAGAAGATAAAATGGTTAAAAAGATATTAATGATTTGTTTGGGTTGGTAATTACATTTTTTAATTAAAATAACTACGATATTCAAAGCAATATTTTGACAGGCAACATTTGTCGTTCCCCTATTGCGGAGGCGGTAATGGTTGATACCATAAAAAAAGCCGGTGTCTCCGATGAGTGGGAGGTTGATAGTGCGGCCATTGGTGGTTGGCATGTTGGTAATTCTCCCGATTCCCGGGCCTTGAGTACTATGAAAAAACATGATTTACCCTACAAGAATAAGGCACGTCAAATAAAATCTAAAGATTTTGAAGAATTTGATTATATCTTTGGTATGGATGATGAAAATATGGGCGATTTAAAAGATAGAGCACCTAAAGGGTCAAAGGCAAAATTACTAATGTTGGGTAATTTTGGTTTGCCACAAGCGGAACGTATAATTGAGGATCCCTATTATGTAAGTGAAAGTTTAGAGAATAATTTGGTGGACAACTGAATTTTATATTTGTGATCTTTTTAGCAACGTGGAGATGCTGGTTTTGAAAAGGCCTATCAACAATGTGTGGTGGCCTGTGATGCTTTCTTGCAAAAAGCTTTGGCAAATGAAATTTAGAAAACTTTTTGGTAAATGTATAATTTTTTGGAAAACCCTGATGTTTGTTTAAGATATGTAAATATGTAAGAAAAATGGTCTGGAACTAAACAAAAATATTTAAGGCAACAAAAAATGTACTCGTTATTGAACAAAAATGAAGATTACACTACCAAATATTTGGGCGGGAATGTTGGATTTTAAATACAATAGTTTTAAAGGTTGCCTAAAATTTAAGTATTGAAAATGAGCGAAATTTGTAGACAAGTTCAAAAGTTATGACGAAAAATTTGGAATTTGTTACAACCTCAAGAGAGTACTTGGGGGTATTTTTGCCGATTCATATATCAAAATTAAAATTTAACAATTGCACTGGATAGAATACATAATGCGTTTTTTTTTTTAACTGATTTAAACCAGAATGACAAATATATATTTAAGGACGGCTGAAGTCATTTTAAAAAGTGACTTAAAACCATTCGAAAAGTTGCTAAAGTGCATTAATAAATTGCATAGTTCAGTATTAAATTTCCTGCCAGCAAATAAGCTCAGGCCCTATGATCCAATGAGAGTATGACAGCATAAGGCAGAAAGCAAGCGAAAAAATTAATTAAAAAAGGGCTTAAAATATATTCCCGATTAAAAATAATTGATATGGTGCAACATATTATTTGATATGGTCACGTACCTTGTTTGATATTATCTGATCCAAGAAATTGGTTCTATAAATGTGTATAAATTAGGGATGGAAGTCAATACCGCTAAAATACCGTTCTGGATTCAAAACCTTTTTAATTGACTAACGTTATCCTTAAAATACCTTTACCGAAACAATTGAAATGCCGTTATTCGTAAAATACCGTTACCGATATAACTAAAATACCAATATCCTTAAATTACCGTTACCGAAATAATCTTACAAAATCAGAAAAAATAATCTTTGTAAATAGATATATATTTTCCCAAAACTTGATCATAAACTAGATATTCATTAGAATTCGGGCATAATGGGGTTAAAATTATCAATGTGCATTGATACTTAAATAACGTTATCCTTAAAATACCTTTACCGAAATAATCTTACAAAATCAGAAAAAAGAATCTGTAAATAGATATATATTTTTTCCCAAAACTTGATCATAAACTATATAGTCATTAGAATTTGGTCATAATGGAGTTAAAATTATCGATGTGCATTGACATTACTTGAATAACTTAAATAACGTTACCCTTAAAATACCGTTACTAAAATAACTGCAAACCGTTATCACTAAAATAATGTTACCGAAATAAACGAAAATAGTGTTACCGCTAAAATACCGATACCGAAATAAGTAAAATACTGTTAACGCTAAAAACTGAAATATGTTATATAATAACTGCAAACCGTTATCACTAAAATAGCGTTACCGAAATAAACGAAAATAGCGTTACCCATACCCGAATCGATTTGGTTACCATCCATGGTTTTTGAAAAACTAAATATGGTGATGTGTTATAAGCTCAATAGACCCTCGGTCAATTCCAATTTGATGTATCAAAGAACTGAGGATATACCCTCAGAATATTTTTAGAGTAACTACATGTAGGTCATTCGGGTAGTATACAGTAATAGGTCTTTTAACTGCTATTGTAGTAATTTTTCTATGAGAAAATGGAAGACGACTAATTTAGACATTTACTTCAAACAATGACTAATCAAAAATACTGTACTTCAGCAACAGTTGTTTTGAATAGTTATTTTAGTATTTTAATAAACAACTACCAAAACAGTAATTTTGCTGTAAACAGGTAATTTTTGTTAGTTATTTAAAAATAGAAGATTATGACGAGTTTTTAAAAATTTCCATTTAGTTTATATTTGTTATTATTGATATGTTCATAGGTTGCAAATAATAATTAGAAAATATCATTGTATCTCCAATTCATAAAAACGTCATAACTGGAATATAAATTATTGTTAAAAACAGTAGTTTTTACTACTTATGTAGTCGCTTTATGATCATTGTTTTGTTTTGTTGCTCGTTTTTATTTGTTGCATTCTTAAATGAATGTTGTTGTTTTTGACCATTTCGTTAGTAGTTTTTACTAATATTGTAGTCGTTTCATCAATAGTTAATTTTTATGACAAATACAGTCATCGCCTTTTTGTCTACGTTGTAGTTGTTTTATCAATAGTTAAAAATGCATACATTGCTAGCAATTATATGACAAATACATTCATCGCTTTTTTGACTACATTTGTAGTCATTTTAACTGAAATTTTTAGTAATTTCTGCCTTCTTAATATCCTGAGTGTAATAATTAGAAAATTTCATTGCATCTCCAATGCATAAAAATGTCATAACTGGAATACCGTTTGGAATTTTGACATTGGCATTTTAAGTAGGATGTAGGAAATACAAATGGAAGAGCTAATTGTAGCAGCTTGATAAGCCACATTTATAATTTTCTAGTTTTCGCTGTTTTCTAGACATCTGTTAATTAAATATTGAATACAGTCTAGCTTAAACACTTGTCACACGTATATAAGGTATAAAATTTCTGCATTAGCCATATATCCTAATTATTTCACAGGCGAAAACTAACCAAAAATTAAATGTGGCCTATCAAGTTTTTACAATAAGCCCTTAAAATGTTTATTGTAATTGAAAGAAAACAAGATTTTTCTTAATTACAATATGTTTTTAAAATGCCGAAAATATAATAGTTAAAAACCAGTAGTTTTTACTACTTTTTACAGTTGTTTCAAATTTGTTGTAGTAAAAAATTGTCAGTTGTTTTTACTACATTTGTTAGTTGTTTTTCAACAGTTATATTATTTTTTAGTTATTTTAACGGTAATTACCTTTGTCGCCTTTTTTAACTGAACTCACACTTCTTTTAACTGTAATTTCCAGTAGAAGGAAAGAGATGTTTGAGATTTTATTCACTCTTTATTTCTCAAAAACTTAAAAAACTCGAAAAGTAGTGAATTTTGTGGACTCACTGTTTCTAACAGTACTTAAAAAATTTAAAAAGTATCTGAAAGCTGTGATTTTTTAATTTTACGATTTATAATTAAAAATAGCCGCTTCTTTTTAAAAACGCATTTGTCGCCTTCGATTTTTACATATTTGCACAATATATCGCTCATTTACTGCAAAACGTCACAACTCAAAAAACATGATTTTTGAGTTAATGACGCAGAATTATTCGTTATATCACGTATCATATTGTGTAAAAAAGTTGTATTAATATCTTGTACACTCCACCTCTTGAGAGGTGTCGTTATTTTTTCTTCAGGGTGAGAGTAAATGCAGTAAATGAGCGATATGTAAAACTTTTGATATAAAAAAAACTTTTTTTAGACAAGAAAGTTTACTATTTTAAATGATTTCACTAGTTTATAAATTTTTTAAAGTCTTGAAAAATTAATTATCGTGAATAAAATCACGCGTTTTTAAAATTTTTGAGATATTAACACGGGAATGGATATATTGATTCATAGACTCTTCCTGTTCACAATATGAAGATTGACGAATGATATGAGGTCAAAAAATGCTACTTTCCAATGTTATTTCATTTAATGCACGATTTGTTTGGTTGAATGTAAATACTTATGATTAACAAAATTTAACCTTATGAACATTTTTTTTTTGTATTATTTTAAAGTAATGATGATTTTGAGAAAGTAAAAAATAGGTATTTTATTAGAATATGTTAAGGTTTCGGTATTTTGGGATTATATCGTAAGTCTATTTTAAGGTTATCGGTATTTTAAGTTATTTCGTTATTGTTATGTTAAGTTACAAATAGTTTCTTGAAACGGTATTGAATTGTTAACGGTATTTTAGGGTTATTGTTTGCCAACCATGGATTATTGTTTTGTAGCTCGTTTTTATGATTTATTCATTTATTTAAGGACCGCTTCGATAGTCTACTATTGTTAGTTATTTTTATGGCAAATACAGTCATTGCCTTTTTGACTACATTTGTAGTCATTTTAACTGTAATTTTTAGTAATTTCTACCCTTTTTAATTTCCTGACTGTATGTATAAAATCTATCATTTTTAAAATCAAATTGGAAATGGTGTAAAACATGTTAATTGAGTAGTATTTTAGTTGATTGTCTAAATTTAATTATTTATTCTTTACAAGAATATTTCAAACGCGCTCAATTTCTGGGAGAAGGCATTCGTTAAATGTTAAGAGAACGTTAACATTAATTAAATGTTAAGAGAACATTAACATTAATTAAATGTCAAGAGAACGCTGCTGACACATCTTTAATTTCACAATTATTCATTTATTCGTGGTGCTACAGAAGACAATAAACAAATATAATTTTTGTTTATTTTACAAAATATTCCATAAATTTAGTTCTTATTTTATAAATTGGTAAAAAAAAGTATTCAAAATACATTTTTAAAAATACTACTATTTTAAAACTCTTAATTTAAAAAACCCAGAAAGCCTAATTAGCTGTTTTAAAAATATATATATATATAATTTATATAAAATAGCACAAAAATGGTCAAAAAAATTTTAATGGTTTGTTTGGGTAAGTTTTTTATATTTTCTTATCAAAGTATAACCTACATATTCTAACATTTTGTCCTCTCTCAGGTAACACTTGCCGTTCTCCCATTGCCGAAGCTGTTATGATTGATGCTATTAAAAGAGTCGGTGTCTATAATGATTGGCAAGTTGACAGTGCTGGCATTGCCGATTGGCATGTGGGCAAACCCCCTAATTCTCGATCTTTATGTATATTGGAAAAATATAAACTTCCATACAATAGTGTATCGCGTCAAATACAATTATCGGATTTTGAAGAATTTGACTATATCTTTGGTATGGATTACTATAATATGGATGATTTAAGACGAAGAGCTCCACCTGGTTCGAAAGCAAAATTACTTATGTTGGGTCATTTTGGTTTACCCGATTCAGAACATATAATAGATGATCCATATGGCGTAAGTATTTTTTTTCAAAGTAGTCAAATTACACATTTTTTCATTGAAAGTTGGGGAAAATTCTAAATGAAATTAAGATTTTTCATTTAAAATAAAAAAATGTTTATTTTAATTGAAAAAATTCTAAAAGAAATTGAGAATTTCCATTTAAAATTTAGAAAATTCTATAAAAACTTTACATATTCCAATTTAATACAAGAAATTTCCAAATGAAATTGAGAATTTTCAAAAAAAAAAGTAAAATGTTTTATTTCAACTATGATGTGAGCAAGATTATTCAAGTTCAAGATCATCGGTTTTTTGTTAAACTTGTTTTATTTTTGATTTGAATTAGTTCAATTCTTCCAATTTTTGTTTTTTAGTTCTAATCGGTTAAATAAAACAATACGGGTAAAGCGTTGATCTTTTTCCTCAAAAATTTGGGTAAATCTTGGAATTGGTCCTCTGAAGATTTTCGTTGACGCGAAATGAAACTTGTAAGGAACTGTCAGTAGATAAAGTCTGCTTTAAATTAGCGGATGAAGAAATTGTTTAATTAATAAATAAACAGTGCGCGGTTTTTTGTTTAACAAAAAACAAATGATCTTGAACTTGAATAATCTTGCTCACATCATAATTTATGATAAAAGATCGAAAAATAAACGTTTGGTTTTAATTTTTTTTTTTAAATTTGGAAGTTAAACATTTGTTTTATTTCAATTTGAGAAAATTTCAAATTTCAAAACCTGAATTTAACATTCCAAATATCTGTTGAAAATGGTGTAGCAGTATTTGAAAACTTTTATTTATTTTTTTATTATTTCGATTCCAAAAGAAATATAAAATGAAATGTTGTAAAATAAAAATATAAATTAATTGATTGGTCTTTTTTTTATTACAGTCACGTGATTTTGCTGTTTTTGAAAAAATCTACAAACAATGTACTATGGCCTGTGATGCATTTCTAAAAATGGCTTTAGCAAATGAAATATAATAAATATAGTTATGTAATAAATGTTTTTGTTAAAAAACAGTATTTTTAGAATATTTATAAAATTCGTTGTGATAAAGACAAAACAAATAAAATTTAGCTCTCCTATTTTTAAAAAAAGAATTAACGTCTGCTTAAAAAACTAATGATTCTTACATATTATATATTTAGTTAGAAAATTGTTCTACTTCTAGTCCAAAATCTATATGCTATTGTCATATTAGATTTTATTTGTTTGAGTTAAGCCAATTATCGTTTTCTTTTGCGGACAACTGAAGATTAGGGTGAGAACTATGAAACAATTGTATTGTCTCTCATAAAAATGATGAAATTTTTTGTAAAACAACAAATAAAATGTAATATGACAATACCATATTAGATTTTTAAAAAATAATTAACGGCTGCTTAAAAAACTAATTTGTTTTACATATTATATATTTAGTTAGAAAATTGTTCTGCCTCAAGTCCAATTAATTGTTTGTTTTTTTTTTTTTTTTGAAATTGTACAAAACTCTAACTTTAACGCTATTTTGCTTCGAAACCGAGCCATGAACACGAAAAATTAATTGACCCAATATTTTGTAGATTTGGGTTTCTATCGAAATAGCTAAATTTCTTATTATAAACTACTCATTGGGAGCTTGCCGGTTAGAGGGTTAAAACTTGTTAACTTTGAAACTAATGATAAAAATTTCAAAAGAATCGTTTTTTAAACTTCAGTTAGAAAAAATAATACAAACAAAATAGTTTCTCTTCAATAAATTTAATGAAATTATTTTGAAAATAATTCTTAAGGTACCCATACACTACGCAATATTCTTGTGTAACTTTTGCTATTGTCCAAAATATTAACAGTGTGTATGTCATATTGGAAGGTTGTGAAATATATTGGAAAAAGTCACAAAGGTTTTGAATCTTATTGCGCAACCAAGAAATGTGAAAAATATTTTATAGTGTGTTGGCCACATTGTGCAGTATTTAATAAATCAATTTTTTAAACATCTCTTGCAAACTCATTAAATATCATATGGTCACCTTTAAAATTTGTTTCATCTGTTCTGTAAAAATCGTCACCTTTGATAAAACATTTGTTATCGGCAACCCTGATTTTTCTCTTATACGCAAATAACGAAATCAAATTGGATAAGTAACAGTGTTGCCAAGTATTTTTTTTACAAATCCCAATAAATGTTTCAAAACACCCCTAGAATTGCTTTACTACCACTACTAAAGTTTACATTGTTAATTCTTCTAACAAATATGTTAAAATAATAAGTATAACTAGGGCCGAAACACCACATTCGTGATCGAGTGAAATCGTTTGAAAACCGTTTTTTATTCAGTAACTACTAAACTAGTAATAATGAACACACCGAGTTTTATATTTATTTTCAATCAAGGACCTGATCTAAAAAATTTCATTTAAATGTTTTATTTTCAGAATTAAAAAAATAATTTCGATAGCAAAGTTACGATAACGAATGCCGTAATTCGACCCCTGCGTTCCTACTCAAAATCTAAAATTTTATTTTAACAGCGCAGTAAATTGACTTAAATTTCACCAACAAACTAAAAAAATCAAACCCAAAATTTTATTTTTTTAAATCATAAATAGCTATAATAATTTGTAACCCTCCAAATTTCACCCTAAAATCCCACTAATCGACTAAAAATCCCCTAAATCTAGAGGAAACCCCTAGCTTGGCAACACTGATGTAGAACCACAAAAAGAAAAACAAAAATGACAGTTCAAAATGACGCGCCGCTGTTTTTTGCGCAAAAATTCGTTTATTTTGTGAAAAATTTTAAAAAATCTATTTAAAGTGTGAATTTATTTACCAAAACAAAGCAAAAGTGAATTTACAATCAATTTACAGAAAAATTGTGTTATAAAGAGATTACAAAAAGGCTGCTGCACAAACCAATTGGCATTTGTGAATAATAAACAATTTCAAACGGTTCTTCGCCAATATACAACAACAACAATAATCAAATGAGAGACAAGCAAATAAAAACGTCCAATTGCAATTTATCCTTGGAAAGCTACTCACATAATATGGTGCATGTTTAATTTTGTCGTATTCCCATAAACCATAATCGCCTAATAGTAAAATATGTGCCTTATCTCCATGAGGACAAATTTTCTTTAATTCAGAAAATTGTTCCGGATTCATGACAAAAATGTAATCAAAAAAGAAAAAATCTTCCTCGCGTTTAACTCGTGCTTGCTTATATCGTTTATAATTCGGAGACATTTCAAAACTCTTAAAGCTCTCTCATCGGGTAAAAACCCGGAATGCAAACTAACCAAGGCCGCACTATCAACAATCCATTCTGGTGATAAAATTTTTGTTTGTAGAGTTTGCTTCATTACCGTCTCCGCTATGGGAGACTCACAAATATTGCCTGTAAGTACAATCAATAATTTATTTTTTTCTCAAATTTACAATGGAACTTTGTTCATTATGTTTGTTTCTACAAAATATCCATACAAACCATTAGGATTTTTTTAGTCATCTCGACATGATATTGCAAGATTAATTTTGTTTATTTTTGCATAAATTTGATTTTGTTTATTTTTTCACATTTCCATCATCAGCTGTTTATGTTGTTGTTTTTGTTTTCTCTCTATGTTACGTACTTTAACCCTTTAATGTCAAATCATTAGGGTAATAACTTTTTTTTGCAAAATTGTATTAATAAAAATTGTTTATTCGGGTCATTTTGAACCAAAGGTAAAAGTGCACTTTAACGGACACACTTAGAAAAAAATATATATATGACCCCCTCTGAAGTTAGACAACAAAAAAAAAAACCGGAATTTAATAATTAGTAGCGCTGAGGCCTCATAGGCTCCCTGGGTCCAAAAAACAGAAACGCGTCTTTACATACAAATGACGGTACTCAAACGAAAGGAAATTTCCTCACGGTTCCAAAAATTTTTCAGATCCAATAAACGGTTCCCGAATTACAGCCATTTTAGTAAATTTTGAACCCTACAAAAAAAAATGTAATTTTCGATTTGAAAAAAATGTTGCTAAAATGAAAGGAAATTACCAAAAAAAAATTTTTAAAATAAAGTATTGCAGCCATTCAAGTAAATTTTAGAACCGTTAGGGTCGAAAGAAAAATTGTAAATTTTTTTAATAAGCAACAATTGTGTTCAAATGAAAGGAACCCACAAAAATTGTATACAATAAAGTGATTGTAATTGCTATCGTTGGCATTACACAGGGATTACAGCGTGGAGGTGATATTACAAAATTTAATCCCCTCGGGAGGTTTATTTGAGTTCCCTCGCCTCACAAAAATCGGGTGAGTTAACCTTTCATTAGCTGATCTAAAAAGAAAGCGCAGCAGGAAAAATATGTTTTTGTCATCTAAAAGTACTTTATTTTAAAATTTTTTGGAAAAAATTTCGATTTTTTCAAAAAAATGTTTTAATTTTTTGGAATCTAAAGGTACTTCATGTTAGTTTTTTTTGTTTACGCATTTTTCGGACCACCCTAAAGGATCTGAAATTTACTTAAATGGCTCTAGTTCATTATTTTATACTAGTTTTGTAATTTCCCTTCGATTGAGCACCGTTTTTACTTAAAAAAAGAAGATTGACATTTTTCGCTGCAGAAAATACATATTTTAAAGTTAGACAATTAAAAGAAAACTCAGGGAACTTCTGCTTTAAAAATATGTAGTTTGGGTCAGTAATACAGTTTCTTTATTTTTAATGTAAATCTTATAGTTCATTTAAAAAAACAAACCACATCAAATGACTGTTTTAAGATTTTACATTCATTTTTTTACAGTCGTTTTTTGTTATTTAAAAAAATAAATGTTTGTTTATTTTCTACTAACATATGTGGTTAATTTTTGCTATAATTGTTAATAATTTTTTGAACATTAAAAATAAAAGACAAATGGTAGTTGAATTTACTGAAATGTTAGTCGGCCTTTCTTCAAGTGAAATTTCATTTGTTTTTGACTACAATTGCGGTCGGCTTTATCTACATAATATCCTAAGTGAACTTATATGATTTTTTATAATTACCACTTAAGTTATTTGTACCACATGTTACATATCATTTTAACCCTTTGACTACCACTGTACACTACAGTGTACACATATTTAAACAAATATAAATAATAGGATAATGCAATAAAACTTTAGAAATTTTATCTTTATCTCCGAAAAAAGTTGTGTTTTGTGTATCTCCTAAACTAAAAACGCTAGAATCTGGAAATTTGGCACGTAGCATTGCACAAATGGCCAGAACAACATAAAACAAAATCAAAAAAATCATTGTTGGTTATTTGAATAGTTTAGTGGTAAAACTGGGCTGAGAAGTTTCAAATTTTAGATTTTAATAAAAACTTTATTTAACTAAAATAACAACACTATATTGTGAAATATATTCAACGGTGCAACCGCTTTAGCTACGGCGGCGGAGTTTAGGTTAAAAAACCGGCGGAGGCTGAATTGTCGGCTTAAAATGCTGTTTTTTTAACTGTTGTTATCTTGACGATTTTTAGATAAAATCTAGTGATATATCGCTATATTTTTCATCAGATCTATTTTCTTGTTAGTAATCAACAAAAAAAAAAAAACATTTCCAAGCATATGCACAAGTTATTAATTATAAAGATTTAATTAAATTGGGTTGGCTAAGAGGCAATTTACACGAGGCAATTTTTGCATGCAATGTTGTGTGCAATTATTGTTTGTTGGCAAACGGGATAGAGAAGCAAGCGGGGTAGCAAAAATTGCACGGTGGTTTTCGTTTTTCAAGATATTTTTTGACATTTCTTTTTTGCTATCGTTCGTATTCTTGTTAATTTGTTTTATTCGTATTCGGCTTCTAAAGTGTTGTGTATCGAAAATATTTCGTAAAATAAAAAATAAATAATGTGGAATAAAGAACTAGTGGAACTTTTACTTACATATAAAGTACCAGAAAAATGAGAATTTTTATAATGTCAAAGATCCTGTTTATTTGGACCGGGTAAAACGTTCCAATTCTTTATTCAATATTAATATTATTATTAAAATATTTTTTTTATTTTAAATTATTACGAATAAATTAAATTTCAACGAATGAACAATTAAAGAAGATTGGCAAAATAAACGTCAAAAAAATTGCATTCAAAAACTCCTCGTGTAAATGTTCATGATTTTTAGAAGCAACTTTAAAAGAGAATTCAAAAATTGCCTGCAATTAATTTCTTCGTGTAAATTGCCTCTAATTGTTAATAATACAAATAAAAGTTCATATATAAAAAAACTCATTAAATTTATTCAAAGAAAAAAAAAAAACAGATTATAATTAAAATTTTTTTTAAATTGATATAATACATTTTATGCACTTCAAAGCAACCAATGGGTTTTCAGCACTTTTCCCAAAATTTAACGACTCTTTCAAAGCTTAAGAGTTTTGTTCCTTCTAGTTCCCTAGTAATGTCTTAAAAATCAAAGATTTTCAGAAAAAATCTGCGAATTTTTCCTTACATTATGCCAGCATCTTTAGAAGTATTTGAGGTATATGCATAACTTGTTTTGGTGTCAAAGCAAATTTTGCAAAATTTTTGCTTTTCTGATACTTTTTTATTTGATATTTCCAAATGCCCAAAATGGTTCCAGCATTCTGACCCACTGCTATAGCTAACTCTAATTTTGGCGAAATCTTTAATTTTTTTTTGTTTTAATATTATCTTCTGATAATAATTTCGGTCCTTTGAAGCATCGAAAACTTATTCAGAATCCGATTCTGGAAATTCAAGATTTTCCATACTTTTATTAAAGTAAAAATCTATTTTTTGTTGCATTTTTCCTTAATTTTTTTATTTTTTCTTCTTTCTGTGAATTTTTGTTATTTTTTGCACGTTTTACAACCAAACACGGCTGTTGGCGGCGCAAATAAAAATTCGGCGGTTGTTGCTTTAGCCGGCTCACATTTTAAGCCGATGCGAGCCGATTAAAATGGTGGCGTCTGAAAATTGATAAATTTTTTCCTCCGATCGGCTTGTTTCTCTGTTGTACGGTTATGAAATAGCGAACATTTTACCTTACAAGGGACTATTTGATTTAGCATACATATATTTTTTGGCATAAATTCGGTTTACCGACACCTCACCAAAATAAATGAAATTTTGTCCTTTAATAGAAGAGACCACGCTGAGTCGAAATAAAAAAAAATTTTGCGTCGCTCACGCCCCCTTTTCAGTGGGCGGGGCTCCAAAGTTTGAAATGAAATTGCAAATAACTTCAAAACTACTTGTCCGATCTTAACAAAATTGGCGTCGTTGGAAAGGTCTCGAAAATATCTTTCCAATGAGGTATATAATGTCCCAAAATATTAACCCCTTGCAGCCCAAATAAAGCATTTTTGTTTTTTTTATAATTTTTTTTAACGCTCTTTTTGTTAAATAACGCCTATATAAGTACATAAAAAGTGTATAAAAAGGGAAAGTCTGTTTTATAAGCTTTCATAAAAGGTGCAACATGACCCCATAGGTCTTGAAATGAAGTAGTTATTAAGGGTTAAAGTTGACCATTAATAGGCAAAACTATGATTTTTGCAAGATTTTGAAAATTAGATTTTGTTGTATGGTATGGTTTAAGATTTTGTATGCAAAAGAAAACTTGTAAATATGCCAAAATTTCTGCGGCCCGGGGCGAAGCCTCAGCGAAGCCGGTGGGAGGACTGGTGGGAGGAGAAAGCCCCTAAGCCCGGCCGAAGGCCGGTTACGCAGAAAAACTATTTTGCAAAGACCCATATATGGTCACGTCGATATATGGTTCAAAATTTGAAAAAAGGTGTGTAAAAAAAATCATTATGCTTTTTTTGGGCAGTAAAGGGTTAATATTTTAGGACATTATATACACCATTGGAAAGATATTTTTGAGATCTTTCCGCCTGAGAAATATGGTCACGTCGATATATGGCTCAAATTTTGAAAAAAGGACGTTTAAAAAAAAAAATATAAAAAAAACAAAAATTGTTTTATTTGGGCAGCAAAGGGTTAATATTTTAGGACATTTTATACTCCATTGGAAAGATATTTTCAAGACCTTTCCAACGACGCCAGTTTTGTTAAGATCAGAAAAGTAGTTTTGAAGTTATTTCGGATTTCATTTCAAACTTTGGAGCCCCGCCCACTGAAAAGGGGGCGTGAGCGACGCAAAATTTTTTTTTTGGACTCTGTGGGGTCAAATGTTCAAGGTCAAAAAATTTCAAAAAATTCTGAGAGGTGTCGGTAAACTGAATTTGTTCCTAATCAAAAGCCTTATGGCCTAAACGATTACATAGTATATTATGAGTAGGTTTAATATTACTTATAATTAACTTAAAAATAACCTTTCATTGTATAACCATCATTCATTATCTACAGCACGAATATGCGACACTAAAATCACCCCAAAGTTAGCAATAGCTAAAAGTCCAGTAACCAGCTTTTATATTGAATGAAAATTAAGTTGTCTATTTCAAATATAGTTTATAAAACGATTCCTAAAGTCATTAAGTCCCAAAGAAAAATTATGTTCACTGTACGGTAGTACAGTGCTCCAAAGTCTGTAAATTCGTACAACAAATGAACGTTGCATATAAAAGGTATGTATCGGCGGACAGTTCACATTTGCGGTTCGAACTGAATGGGAAAATTCAAACAAATCTAATAAGTATTGAGGTCTTCCAAACTTCATAGTCTTATAAAAAAGCATCATTACCCTTAAGCTAATAAAATCTTCAAAGTTCAATCCCAGAAAGTCTCTCACCTTAGCCGAAACATGTGCACGAAACATATCTAATAACTGTTGAAACATTTTCTTAGCCTAGCAATATTAGTGGCGGATGTAGATGTAAAAATTTCCATACCATAAAGAAATATTGGCATGAAAAAAGATTTCCCAATAAGCTTTCTAACATGAAGTGGAAAATTATATCCTAAATTATTTACCTTCCTAAGAGTAAAGGAAACTCTCGATATTATCATATTCAAATGATGATCAAATGAAAGGTCATCATCTAAATAAATGCCCAAAGACTTATGATGAGAGACATACTCTATGGCCATACCATTTAATCTTAAATGTGGAAAGTTTTCAGTATTATTCCCAAATTTCATAGTAAAAGTCTTCACAGGATTGAGCACCAGTCTGTTTTCTGTTGCCCACTGCACTACTTTGTTCAAATCTTCATTAAATAAATTGAAAAAATTTGAAATAGAGATATTACCATCCATGCATCCAAAAAGCTGTATATCATCAGCATAAATACGCGCATTACAGAAATTTAAAGATTGTATAACATCATTAATATAGAGCATAAACAAAATTGGCGCCATAACGGAACCTTGTGGCACGCCTCTATATAATCGAGTACATTCAGATACTCGATTACCTACCTTAACAAATTGGCCTCTATCATTTAAAAACGACGCAATTAACTTGCATGCTGTTGGCGAAAACCTAAATTGCGAATTAAGCTTTCGCACCAACTGAATATGATTCACTGAATCAAACGCGCTTTTGAAATCCAAAAAAACAATAACTGATCCCCTTCCAGCATCCACACATTTCCTTACCCTTTCCAATACATCCAGTACAAGGGTTATTGTACTATGTCCAGTTCTGAAACCCGACTGATAAGGTGATAAAAGATTGTTCTGATTCAGAAAGTTTACCAGCCTTTCCTTCATAATTATCTCCATTAACTTGGAGCAAATAGGTAAAATACTTATGGGTCTATAATCTGAACTAGATGTAGGGTTACGAATCTTAGGGATTGGAACTATACGAGCCAGTTTCCAACTCAAGGGATACACATTAGTCATATATACAGTATTAAATATATGTGTCAAAGGTTAAATAATAAAATGTATAATTTTCCGAATAAATATTATGCTTAATCCGTCGTGCCATATTGATTTAGACTTTATACTACCTAATGCCTGCATTACATCATTCTCCTCTATCCTTCCAAAGTTAAAAATCTCACCAAACTCTGGTTCGAAAAAACCAGTGTCTACTATTGAGTTATCCTCCGGTAATACAAAACTTTCATTGAGCTCATCTAAATTCCCAAACAAATTATTCATATCTGTCTCTATAATTCCAGTCGACTTAAGCTTATCCCAAATATTTCCAGGAACTCCATTGCTAAAAAAACGCTCACAATAACTTTTCCTTATCTTTCTTATAATATTCTTAAGTCTATTACGATATTTGCAAAAGACCTTCCAACGTCGATCATTCACATCCTCTTTATAAGCCCTAAAAGCTAAATCTCTCAATTCCCTAGCATCACGAATCTCGCTACAGTCAAACCAACTTTTCTTGACCCTTGACGTTTTACTCCTCAATGGTACATGCTTATCATATAACTCCGTTATCAAATTGTTAAAATGTAATACCTGGTCATTTGTATCAGATGTCTCAAAAATTCGGCCAAAATTTGATAACCGTATATCTCTTTCACATTCTTCCATATCGAAATTACCATAATCCCGATAAAAAATAGGATCTGAATTTCCATTCGCCGGAAGCGCCAAAGAAAGGTATATTAAAGCGTGATGAGAGTTTAAAGCTGGAATCTGAAATTGACCGGACCTTTCCACCAAAATAATATCCGATACAAGAAAAAAATCTATTAGCTTGGTTACATGATACCTAACATCAAAATGAGTAGGAAGGTTATTGTGTACCAAGTACAGGTCGTGGTTATTACAAAAATTTCGTACTACCTCATGTTCTACAAAAATGTTGGTATTAAAGTCCCCCATACAGATTACCGATCCATACTGTGCTCACATAAACGAAAATTCCCATGTGGTAAATAAATTACTCCTACAAGTATGGTTAGCGAATTATTAATGTGAACCTCTACAAATAATGCTTCACACACGCCCTCCGTCATTACTGAATGAACAGCTCGAGAATTAAATTTATCAGATACATAAAGACAGACACCACCAGCAGCCCTAATAACCCGATCATTCCGGTACAATTTATATCCATCAAATCTAACCGAAGTATTTGTAATCTGTCTCTTGAACCACGATTCACTAACCCCAATGATATCTAAATACGAATCCCTTAAAATATGGCGAACTTCTTCAATCTTAGCCGATGACCTGGCAGGTGAAAGACTTTGGGCATTAAAATGTGCTACATTCAAGTTTTCTTTGACTAAATTAGCTCTTAAAATTGAGTTGTCGCTGGCCACTGGACCAATATTACTATTGACAGGATTCAAATCTAAAACACATCCCGCATACCCGTGCAATATAAAGAACAATAATTAAACAACAATTAGGTATAATAAAACTAGAAAAAAAACACTTAAAATATATTAAATTCATTACCAAAACTGACGTTAAGGTGCTAATCCGAAAATATACTGCATAAAGTAGTTTTCCCAGCAGTTATAAATAAAAAATGTATAGATTATTTATGATAAAAGCAAACAGATTTTTAATCATGTTATTTTTACTTAAATACAAAATGTTATATACACCGCTATATTTGAATCTTTACTATTGTCATATGTTTGCAAATTTTTCTTTGATTTCATATTTATATATTTGATATTCTGTTTTTGACGTTGCAATTTAAAAAACAAAAAAAAATCATCTATTATTACTAATATGAATTAATACTCAATGCATAAAAAGCTTATTGAGCTAGCATAATATTAGCATAATCCAATTCAATAGCCATATAAATAATTTTAGCTGCTATCACGTTTATGATTGTTAAATGTGTGTAGTATTATATATCGTTATATTTTACCCACTGTGGCAAAATATAGTGCTTCGGGAAACTTCGTCTAAGTTCCAAACAAGCACTAATGTCGAAAAAATAAAAAATACGGTTTCACTATAACTTAATATAGAATATAGAGAATATAGAATAATAGAGAAGAAGAATTTTAAAAATTTAACGACCCATGTGAAAATTGTTTCGTAAATGAACATATATGTTCTTGTATATGGTCATATATGAGTATGACCATATATGGTCTCATATATGACCATATATGTTCGGATTCAACAGTTGAGGGTATATGGTATAAAAAACCACTTATGAGCATCGTGTTTAAATTAAACATCCTTTAAAATGTTTTATTAAAATATGTAAACCTTTACGATAAGAAGTTTTCTATTAAAAATAGTCCACAAAACTACATTTTATGTGTTTTTTTTACAAAGAAAGTAATTTATCTTAAATATAATATTTTATATAAAAAATGAGTAATACAAAGTAATGTTCTTAAAACTAAAGAATCTAGTTCAATTCGTTATTACTAAATTTGTTGCAGATATTCTTTTTTTTTTATTGTTACACCCAGGAAATTAAGAATGTAGAAATGACTAAAAATTACAGTTAAACTACAAATGTAGTTAACTACAAATGTAGTTAAAAAGGCGATCACAAAAATTACTTAAATTATAGTAATTTTTAACAAAGCTAACGTTTATATTTTATTTACTTAATAAAAATTACAGCAGTAAAGTTTTAACCCTTTCACTACCCTTGTACACTACAGTGTACACAATTATAAATAAATATAAAAATTTTGATAGTGCAATAAAACTTTAAATTTTTGTTTAAATATGTTCATTAGGATATTGGTCATTGAAAATAAAATCATTATATCGCTCATTTACTACAAGACTGTCATAAGTCAAAAAAAAAATGCGATTTTTGAGTTAATGATGCAGATTTATTAGTTATATCATGCTTTATATTGTGTAAAAATTTCATATTAATATCATGTATACCTTTCAAGATACAAGATAATTTATTTTATTTTTTCTTTAAAGTGGGTGCAAAGAGTATATACTTCATAGAGAAACTGTGCTACTCACGGGTCTCTCGATAATTAGCGAATTTCCACACAACTCTCACTAAGAGAAAAATACATTAAAACCACATATTTATAAAAATCCTGACCAAATAAATAGGGAAAGGGTGGAGCGAGGCATATATGGATTGAAAACTTTAAACTCGTTTTCTGCAAAATCGTGTTTTGTTGAGTTATGTCAGTCTTGCAGTAAATATGCGATGTAGATATTAGGGCAATATAGTCGCGATATTTGTTTAGAAGGTAAGAATTTTTTAATGAATCTTTATCTCCGAAAAAATGGGCATTTGGTATATCTTGTAAACTAAGAAAGCTAGTATCTCATATAATGATTAGAACAAAATCAACCAAAGCATTATTGGTTATGTAAATGTTTTAGTGTTAAAAATGAGTTGAGAAGTTTAAAAACTTCGATTTTCGGGCACATTTTTCGGTGGATAGGAGGGAAGGGGCCATGCGTGTAAACCGTTTTCTTTCTAATTTAATGACCCCTAACAAGAACCGAAATACAAATCTATGCACAAACAAAAAGTCGGTCGTGAAGGGGTTAACTTACGACGCGTCTTTTTCCGTTTTCTTTTCTTGACTAACTATAACAAACAAACATATTTCTCATATTCCTTTTCTAGAAAATCGTTGCACGCACGATCGAAAGACAAACATAATTTGTTAAAAAGCCGAAACAACTACCCAAAATAACTATTGGGTTAGTTATTATTTTAAATTTAAATTTATTTTTTAAAATTCAACTTTGAAGCTTTGCACTTAACGTGCTAAGATTTTTTTACCCATAATTTTTATTTGTTGTGTAAGCAAACATCTATCAAACCGTAATACAAAATTTGATTTATCGGATTTTCACGATTTTTGATTTTTTTTTTTAAATATAGGTGTTTTTAGACAATTTTTCAAAATTGTAATATGGCAAGACTGGCGAATCAATTTTTAAAATTGTTTGCCTGTTGAAAGAAAATAGATAATTGTTTACATCAACAAAGAAAATGAAGTAATTTTGTGAATATTAAAGTTTTTACAAGATTGGAAATTTGTTGATCCGGTCTTTTGATTTTACATAAAAAATACATACTCCACAATACAATTTTTTTTATTAAAAAAATTTTCCCATACGTCCTTAACCAAATCAGCATATTACTTTTATAACAACGGTCTTCTTTCTATAAATCAAAAAATTTTCAAAAAAGTGCTATAAAAAAATGTCAAAAAATGTATTTTTTAGTTCAATATATGGCCACCCTGAAACAATAGTTTTAATTTTTTTTTTATATTATTTATGTAGTGAAATCCTTAATTTTCAAATGCTTTTTACTGCGTTATTAAAAGTAGGTGTTGCTTTAAAGCAACGGCAGTTAAAAATGTGTCAGAAATAGTCATTTTACATGTATAAATAGAAAATCAACTACAGTTAAAAATTACTAAAACCGTTGACCTACATGTAGTTACTGTAAAAATATTTTGAGTGTAGCCACCAACTTTTACTGCATTTTTTGTTTTAGTTTTTTTTTTTCGAACATACAAGGGTGTTGTAACAAATTGACATTTTATATTGATTTTGTAAAATTGCCAATTTTTGTGCACTCACAGATGAATCTATTACTTGTCCCACATAAGTATACTTCAAACTTCAAGTAGCCATGATGCTAAAGATTTTATGTTGCACGAAAACATTGACACTTTGCCATACACATAGAAAACCCATAAAAATTTCACGTTTTAAAATGTCAGTAATGCGGTACGAAATTACTGGGAAAAAAAGAAGAAATTTTTCTGCAAATACTTCAAATCAACCACCAATATTTGCTTATACCTATAGAAACTCTTTGTCAAAACCAGACCATATTTCTATCTAGATTTTAACTGATAAATCTGTATATCTCCCGTATAATAACACTCCATTTAATGATACCATACTTTAGTTAGACAAGTCGCTCGACAACGAAACCATTTATAAAACATTTGTTTGTACAACCGTATTTAGTCTTCTTGCATTTTCATTCATTTACTTTTTGTCGCATCATTGATAAACTTAAAGTACTGTGACAGCGTACTAATTGTTGCGGTTGTACAGAGTAATAACAGGGGCGCCGGTTACCACCACTCTTAAGGATTTGAACACGTAGAAAAAAGAGCATCATGTTATGACAGTTTAACTGCATCATGTTATGGTTTAAAAATACGTAACAATCATAATATGATCCTCGTAATCATATTATGATCCTAGATGCTGATAACATCGTCCTTAGTGATCATAATATGAGCTGTCAGCATCATGTTTATGCTTCTTATGACCATATCATGATAATTTCTTGTCCCCAATTATGTTCAGTCATATTTTTCGCTGCGTGTAGCATTTGTTAACAACTAACTGCATAGAATACTTATTTCCCTTCGATGTTTGAAATTGTCCTCCTAGAATGTTGTATGTTGAATTCCATCTGTTATGTTAGCAAAACTATGCTTTTACATAATTAATGAATTTATCGGTGCAAATAACATAAAAACACTGGCTGTCGCACAGAGAATTAATAGAATTAATTCCTTAATTCGGTGTTTGTTAATGAAAAAAAATACTTTTAATTTTTTGATTCAGCAGCTCAAATCTATTTTACAACTTATTTTTCTCAAACCGATTTCATGTACAGTAAAACTCGCTTAAGACGAACTCGGTTAATACAAACCCTCGGCTATTACGAACTGTTTTAAGCAGTCCCAAAAACTCTTTTTCATACAAATTACCATGTTTAGTACACTCTTTATCCGTTTAATGGGATAGAACTAATATGAATTTCATATCCGTGGATGACTTTCTAGATATAGATGCTAATGTTTTGACGTCACTTACTTTATCAGGTGAAGAAATATTGAAAATTGTTAATCCTCCCGATGTTGAAAATTTGATATATTCGATATTTTGGTAATAGAAAATCTTAAAACGAATGAAATCGTTAATTCAGTCATTCAGAAAAAAATAACAGTTTTTTTTTTTAAATTAAGAATTTTAATTGTGAATGCATGAAATGCTAATTTTGTCTTTTATTTATGTACAAATCTGAATAATCTTGTTTTTGCTTTAATAAATACATATTTTTTATCGTTAAAAAAAACCCGCTTAATACGAACCTTGCTTAAGACGAACTAAGTTTTTTGGTCCCTCGGAGTTTGTCTTAACCGGGTTTTACTGTATTATTAACATAGAGTATTGTCCATCACGTGAATATAGGTACAAATTTTGCAAAAAAAAGCTATAACCGTAGTGTGCATTCAATCAGAAATTTTTTTAAAATAGTAATAGTGGAAATTAAATTCGGTGACACTTGAAAGTTTTTACATATTTATTAGTCTTGGTAAATTCGGTTACTTTTAAATATTTTTAACTTGGATATTTGATACTACTCGATACTTTAAACAGTTCTTAAATTAAAAACTCGTTTTAATTTTCTACTAAAATTTTGTGAAAACTTTCACTTTTATTCTTTTCGTCTTTAATTTTTTCTTTTAGTAGAGTTGTAATTTTGTGCTAATTATTTTAGCGAGGTTGAATTTTTATATTAATTTTCTGTTCAAAATAAAACTCTGAAAATGTCGAGTATTTACTTTTAATACTCGATACTTTAACATATATCCACTTTAGGGAACAGGCCACAATAGATAACACTCATTTAGTTTTTGCAAAAATATTTACTATTTTTTTATTATTGGGATAACTGACAGAAATCTTGTTCTAAGGGCACTGCTTCTACTTTGAATCAATAGTACTGGTTCCTTTTAGGGCAATAAGAAACAAACATCTTTTTTGTTAGAACCGGCATTAAGAAAGTAATGGAAGTAAATTGTTAGTGTCCGACCGAACTAATTTTTTTCGGCCGAAGCCGAAGCAGAACTTCGACCAAAATATCAATGTTCGGCCGAAGCCAATAGATCAATAGATTTAAACCAAAAAGTTATTAAACAAAAACAAAAATAAAAATTCATAGGTATATTTTTTTAAAAAATCAAATTTGGAAAATATTTGTACTATTTTAAGGGGGGACATTACATTCGCGGCAGAGAAACAGACCTTTTTTTAAAAACTCATAACTCAGTCAAAAACAAAGATTTTTCCAAAATTTAAAATATATTTTTCACTCCAACATGGTTTTATAGAGCTCCAAACTGGTGGCAGAGAAAAAACGGGGCCTCGTGGTTGCAGCGCTGGGAGTCGCAAAAATTGTCCGATCTGGAAAAAAATGACTTTTTTAAATCTTAACAAAATTGGTTATCGTATGACACGAGCTTTTTTTTTAAATTTGTTTTCAATTTTTGGTGATGTTCTAAATTTAAAAGTGTGTTTTTTCAAAAAAAATATTGACTTTAAAAATTCATAAAAAAATTAAAAAAAAGCTCGTGTCATACGATAGCGAATCAAGTTTAAAAAAATACAAAAAAAAAAAAAGTTCAAAGTTTGTGAACAAAGAAAAAAGGTTACCTTCAATCTGCCATGCCTGCTTCGTACTGTATGCCTTCGTTGTCTTGTGTTGTGCTGTTTCCTACAGTTTTTTGCAATCGTTTAGCAATTCGGGCTTCTTTTGAAGCTTCATATGCCAAAAGTCAGGTAGCAAGTAAAACAAGTATATACAGTGAAATCTCCATTGGGCGGACACCGACCGTCACAGTAGTTTTGTCCGTTAACGGGAGGTGTCCGCCCACGGGATAGTTGAGTTAAAATGGTCAGGATTTATCTGCTATTAAATACCCTATTATGAATGTATGTATTTTTAAAAAAGAACTGGCGAATTGTAGCCTGCTTATAGTTCGTTTGTCTCCATTTTTGTACATTTCCTCAAAATTGTTTTCCAAATTATTAATTTTTCGTATGCCACAAAATCATTTAAAGCTAATTTTTTCAAACGTGCTATCTGTGTTAGGGCTTTATCGAACGATTTTATTTGATCGATTTCTTCCTCTACAACATCCTATTCTGAATTACTTGATATTATTTCTGGAGGATTTGTATTATCGAAGCTTATTTCAATATCGTCATTTTCGATATTTAAAAATTCTTCAAAAGTTTCTAAAATTCTTTGAAAATTCAATAGAGTTGCTAATGGCATATCATCTTCTGGATCAAATTCGTCGGCAGTTTGTTTCTGATACATGAATCCGGCTTTGCGAAAACAGTTCTTTATAGTAGTAGATTAAACTTTATTCCAAGCTGTTTTTATAAAACAATATGCGTCCAACACGCTGATATTCTTTGACAGATTTGATACTTATTTGGCTGTGCTCATTTTTGAGACTACGTTATTCTGTAGTTAACTTTAAAACTTTGAATTATGCATTGGTCCAGAGGTTGACAAACCGAAGTTGTATTTGCTGGCAAAAAAGTACTTTAATATTGGTTAGTGACAGGTCCTTAGGATGAGATGCAGCCTTGTCTAAAAATAAAATAATTTCTCTATTGCAAGATTTCGTTTTTTTATCCAATTGATGCAACCACTCGCTCATTATCTCTCTTGTCATCCATGCCTTTTTATTGGATTTCCAATCAACTGGTAATTCGATAATTAAACTGCGAAACATCTTCAGGAGGAACATCCGCTGCCTCTCCTGATATGCACTTAAAAGCAACATTGTGTCGCTTGCGCTATTTTTGTAGCCACCCATTTGATGCAGAAAAATCTTCATAACCTATTTTCTCAGCTATTTCTTTGGCCTTTGCCTTTATAATAGGTCCTGAGATAGGCAAATTCCTGCTTCTGGCAATTGCAAACCAATTAAAACAAACCTTGTCGAGTTCTTAACCTTTGTAGAAAGGCAGATTGCCATCTAGCTTCAAGATCTTTTTTATTTTTAGAATGCTCGCAGACTGAGTTTTACCATATTAAATTTTAAAAAAACTTACATAATTACGAACTTTTTTTCCAAATTGGTTCGTTTCTTTACCTTTTTGCAATTTTAATTTTTGCTTTAAGTGTAAGAGAATTTCTAACAGTCATATTTCAAAAAAATTCTTGGATAAATTATTTTAACACCTCACTCAATCAACACTTACTCTTTAAGGATGAGCACGCTTAAAAAAGATAAAATAAAACTATGCAACACTCAATCAATGATATAAAAAAGGGGAATCCCACAATTTAATGTTTGTAACGCTCTTGTGGATTATTGTTGTAAACATAAATGTGTTTTTTGCAAGTTTATTTTTGTGTTTTGTTAAAAATTTTGTCCGTCTACTGGAGGTGTTTTACACAAAAAAGGTGTCCGCGTCCGGCCATGGGAGTGTCCGTCTAGCAGAGTGCAATTTGTTCTAAAAACACTTGCAAAACAAAGTGACCAAGAAAAATGTCCGTTTAGCAGAGGTGACCGCCTGCGGGAGGTGTCCGTTAGTAGAGGTTTCACTGTACCAGCTGCCGTACGTAGGTAGCCCGAAAATTAAAAATGCGCTCTCACTAATCCGGCTGTAACTTTTGAGCCCGTAGGAATTTTTCCATGACATTTTTTTCTTAGAATTTAAGAATATTTACTAAAATACAAAATTATAAAAAAAGTCTATTTCAATAAACGGCCAATGTCATGTCCCCCCTTAAGTACAAAAAAAGAATAAAATATTTGTACTATATTTTATAGTCAAAGAAAAATAGTTGATCGATTTTTAAGTTGATATAGAAAAAAAAAAACTTAAACTTTAATATTTAAAATTAAAAAGTTTGATAATGACAGAAAAGCATTTTTCTGCATTCCCACCATGTGAATTGCTTCGTCTATCAGAATACAGCTGTCCGGCAGCGCTAAAAAGCTGTTCGCTAGCTACGCAAGTTGGTGGGGCTGATAAATATTTTATTGCTACAGCTTTTATATTTGTAAATGGACTTGAATTTCAATACTCAAATACATTTATATTTCGGAACTTAAAGGCTCCGTAATAAACAAAATTTCAATAAAATTTTCATTTGGTTCTGGTACTTCTAAGTCTGGTTCTGCATCATGTCTATCCCAAATTTATGAACCTTTTATGCTCTTTTTACGATTACTTGCCACTCGAAATTAATTGCAAAATATAAAAGTATACGTTTATTTAAATTATATCGCATTAAATTTGATTATTTGCTTATAAGTCTTGTAGGTATATTTCTGGAATTTTTTTTTTATAAACTCTTGGCTTTTTGCAATTTTTTCACACACATTGATATTTAAATATCGTTGTTTTTTTTTGTTGATATTCTATCATATGTAGTTTTTTTTGTAAATTCTGAAAAGTAAATATAACCTCAATTGTTATTTATTTGTGTTTTTTATTAAATAATCATAAAATTCATCCGAATTTGGCCGAACACCGAACTTGGCCGAACTTCACTTTTTGGCCGAACTCCGAAGCCGAATACTCGGTCGGACACTACAAATAGATCATTTTATTGGGAATCAAAACGAATTTGCTCTTTAAATCTCTGTCTTTTGAAGGAAGGAAGGTATTTTGTTTGACAGCAAATAGAGCGATACTAATAAAGTAAAACGCACAAAAGAATTTTTAAAATCTGGAACTTGTTTAACTGTTTGTTTGCATTTGTAAAACTGCAGTGATAAGAAACATACAAACAGATATGTAAACTCAAATACTATATACAATGCATAAACCACTACAGGGCTTTTTTCTTTAAAAAAATTTGAAATTTTTGCACATTCTTTATTATTGAAGCATTTAGATCTTAACGATTTTTTTTTTCAGAAAAATCCTCAGATTCTAAAGACTTTTTCCTAGCAAAATCTTTCCCCTAGCAAAATCCTCATGTTCTGAGGACTTTTTCATATAGAAAAATAATCACACACACACAAAAAAAAATCTTACTATTTATGAATATTTTATGAAAAAATTGCCAATGTACTAATTTATGAAATTTTTCATAACATTTATGAACAGTTCATAAAAAATACTTGGTAAGTTTGTGTCTCGTAAATTATGACAAGGTTCTTAAAATATTTGTAGAAACACTTAATATTTACGAAAAAATACTTAAAAAATTTGCCAATGTACAAAATCTTAATATTTAAGAAAACTTGCATAAACTGCAATAATACTAAAAACACTTCATATATAGTAAGTACATTTTAAAAATAGTATGAACCTTTAAAAATATGAACAAATTAAAATTATGAATTTTATTTTTTTGTGTGCAGATTCTGAGTACTTTTTCCTGTAGAAAAATCCTCAGATTCTGAGCACTTGTTCCCATAGAAAAATCCTCAGATTGTGAGTACCTTTTCCTATAGAAAAATCCTCGAATTCGGAGCACTTCTTCCTACAGAAAAATCCTCAGATTCTGAGGATCCTCCGATTCTGAGTTCTTTTTCCTATAGTAAAACCTATAGATAATCCCTCAATTTTTTTTTTTTTTTAGAAAAATCCTCAGATTCTGAAGACTTTTTCCTAGTAAAATCTTTCCCCTAGCAAAATCCTCATGTTCTGAGGACTTTTTAATATTCTTTTTCTTTTCTTTTTCTTATAGAAAAATGCTCAGATTCTGAGTACCTTTTCCTATAGAAAAATCCTCGAATTCGGAGCACTTTTTCCTACAGAAAAATCTTCAGATTCTGAGGATCCTCCGATTCTGAGTACTTTTTGATATAGAAAAATCCTCGAATTCGGAGCACTTTTTCCTACAGAAAAATCCTCAGATTCTGAGGATCCTCCGATTCTGAGTATTCTCCGATTCTGAGTACTTTTTCCTGTAGTAAAACCTATAGATAATCCCTCAGATTTTTTTTTATTTAGATAAATCCTCAGATTCTGAAGACTTTTTTCTAGCAAAATCTTTCCTCTAGCAAAATCCTCATGTTCTGAGGACTTTTTAATATAGAAAAATACTTAGATTCCGAGTACTTTTTCCTATAGAAAAATCCTCAGATTTTGAGCACTTGTTCCCATAGAAAAATCCTCAGATTCTGAGTACCTTTTCCTATAGAAAAATCCTCGAATTCGGAGCACTTTTTCCTACAAAAAAATCCTCAGATTCTGAGGATCCTCCGATTCTGAGTATTCTCCGATTCTAAGTACTTTTTCCTACAGTAAAACCTATAGATAAACCCTCAGATTCTAAAATTTTTTTCTTTATTCGAAATTATAAAGATAGTGAAATATTGCCTCCAAAAAATTTGATATCACTGAAATCCTTTTGATTAGTTAAAAAAAAAGAAGAGCATTAGTTTTTCACATCTGTGTTTTAACAACTTTGTAGACACAATTATGAACATTTCTTGTCTATTTGTTGTCGACTTTTGTGTACAACTTTAATTTGAATGTGACAATTGAAGTGTCAAAATGTCTCTAACTATGTTGAGAATTTTAAAAATAGACAAACGAAGCGACAACAATTTAAAGTTGTTATCTTATATACGGTTTCCTTCATTCATTTTCTAAACTACAACAAATACCCCAATTTTATTTTGTTGTAAACAAACAAAAAAGTTTAACAACAATTTAAGTTGACAAATATTTTGTTTAATTTTTCAACTCATATCCTGTATATCCTGTATTTAAATAGAAAGTAGATAATACTTTAGAAAAGTTTTTTTTATTTACTTTTTATTTTTTGAAAACACTCTTAACAATATGACAAACTAAATGGCATGATTATTATAATTTTTTTTTTTTTTTATAGAACGTACTTTTTTATTCGTTTACTGTCACAATTTTATCCATAAAAGTTCTATGTTCTTTTTTACTTCCTATTCTTTTTTTTTCAATGTGCCGTCACAGCATCATCATCATCACCATCATAAATGGAGAACAAAAAAATAAAACCTGTAAGGTGATGAACCTTTTTACCATATGAATGGTACAGCGGAAAATGCTTCTAAAGTATCTAATGTAGAGTCTTAAAATTTAAAATGAGTTTTAAAAAGAATACAACTTTTATAAAGTGACTAAAGTGCCATTAGCATTTAATAAGCGCAATATGCTTATATGTAGGGTAGGGTGGGATTGTACTGAGCAAAAAAGTCCACTAGACCATACGTCTACGGTGAAAATCGAGCTTCCAGATTTTGACTTTTTAGCCGTATTTTGTGAAAGTAACAATGTGTGGGATGGACATATCTCAGGAAGTAGGAGGAGCTTATCTAAGATTATGGTATCAATCTCTTCTTTGGAAGATTCTCTAGCAGATTCTCTAGCAGATTAAAGCATCAATCATATTTGTGGGTGGGGCTTAAGGGGTTAATTTTTAATTTCAAAATAGGGCTTTTTTGCCGTAAAGTCAAAATCTGGAAGCTCGTTTTTCCTTCCATACTAATCGCCCCACCCTAATGTAGGGCAAATAATTTCCTGCAAATGCAGATTTTTTTCTCTTGATAATTTAAAACTGTTATAGAATAAATATTTATCCGAATCATAAAATTTAGCACATCGATTTGTAGTTACATATTTTGCATATTTTATCAAAAGTGCATATTTTTGCATATTTAAGCTTTTTATGCATATTTTGTGTTTTTTTAGTGCATATTTTCCGTTTATTTTAAGTTTTTTTTATGATTTGTTAAAAAAATAACGTGCCAACCGAATTGAAAAGTTTATATTAATGGTAATAACTTATAAATTCCTTTAGTTCAACCATATTTACATTAAATTTATGAATATTATGGATGTTGCAACTAAAATTAAGTTGAATTAACCGCACTTTGTTGTGAAAACTAATGTTAAGTTGTGTCAACTGTGTGAAATTCGTAATAACCGAATTTAAGCCGTAGTAACTCAATCTCAGTTGGCAAATAGCTAAATTTATCTCTGTGTGTATATTTTGATTTAAGCAGAATCATTTTTACATATCAAAATCTTGCTGAATCGAAAAAAGGTGCACGATTCTGTTCCTATTGAAAAAATAAATTCCAAATTTAAGTTTTTTTTCTATGCTTTTTATGTTTTTAAGCTTTGTTTTTTTATGTTTTTAGTGCAAATTTTTAATTTTTTGCTGCATATTTATAAGAGCATATTTTCTTTTTTTTAGTTCCATGAAATTCCTTGCCCTACTTATATGTTATAGTTTTCCCCTATTTTTTTATAATTTTTTTAACCCTGCAGTACTATCGTTGGGTGTATTCCACCCCTACTTATTAGTATCTGTCATTCATATCAGTTAAATTCAATTATGCAAATAATATTTTTTTTTTTCAATAATGATCTCCAAAATACAGAAAAAAAAATTTAATTTTATAAGTTTGGCAATTCATTTATTTTTAATAATATTCTGTTAATGTACATCTCTCTTGAAAAAAAAACAAAAATTCAGCCTTATGGGTGGATTCCACCCAGACGACAGCACTGCAGGGTTAAAATATACACTTTTTGGTCAAAGTTCTTAGCAAAGTGTATTTATAAAAGTTCATCTAGGATAAAGGTTACACATGCCCTTAAGTAATCTCGTTTGTAGTACAAAAACTAAAACACAAAAATTGTGAAAATATTAACAGTCATCATGTCGCACAGTGGTTGAAAAGTTGAAATTAATACTGAATTTCATGTTTTCCGCTCATGATGAAATTTATTAATTTCATTAAAAACATATTGAATATCATGTATCTGAAATGCTAGGGCGATATTTTCATTACTTTTTTGTAGGCGTTTCCTCAAAGTGTGCCAAGTCTAACACACAACATTTGAAAGAAAATCCTAAAAAATAGTAAGAAACTAAAAACTCTTGGAATGACTTTAAATATGTATTGTTGTTGTGTATTTTCCCATAATTTAGGTATTTAAGATGAAAATTAAAAAAAAAAAATTAAAGAAAAAAAATTTTTTTGACAAAAATTTGCTTCATCTTAGGAGTCTAAAAATTATTATTTTCTTCAACTTTGATGGACTAGAACTTTTGTGCGCGGTCGAGCGCGGTGCTCTACCTTATACCAACTGAAAGCTTGAAGTCTAATTTAAACAATAAAGTTAAATTCAGCTGCTAGTTTTTGCTAGCCTTTGTCTAGTAAACGTTTAAATAGAAAACAAGCTACTTTTTATTGCTTATTACGCATTCTCTCGTTATATTACGTTTGCTGCTTGCTCGCTTGTTGCCATAGCAACCATACCTCTTGTTATAACAATGAATGATGATAAGAGCACATCTATTTTATTGTTATAATAAAATATTAATTTTATATATACATGTTTCATTTTAATGTTTTTTTATTATTACTAGGATTAAAAGCGTGTTTGATTTAAAACCAGGTTACATGTTCATTTTCTAATTATTTAGAAAATTGATGGGGAAAGTTGGGGTATTAGAGGAGGGGTGTGTATGGAAGATTTGGATATGATATTATTTTTAATAATCCTATGAAGTTTAGGGATTGTAGCATTGATAACAAGGGATATACATCATATTAAAAAATTTTGTTATATGGGAAGTAGGCGTGGTTGTGGGCGAATTTCGTAAATTTTTTAGCCATTGATTTTAATTGCTACAAAACATATATATACCGAATTCGGTTGAAATAGCATAAATTCAAATGAAAATATTGCCATTTATATATTTCACTTGTATGGGGAGTGGGCGTAAAAGTGGGCGGACATATTTTATTCTTCATATATTTCCTAATGATGATAAAAAAAGCATCTGTAAAAAATTTGGATGTTCTACGATGACTCCTTCTATTTTTTTCCATTTCTACTATGACGATAAACCACTGTGTGTCGTAGGTGAACTTGTTAAGAAATTAACAATTTTATTTTAAATTAAAAAAAAAATTGTAATCATAAAAATATAAAACACAAAAAAATTTGTAAAATTTGTTGTTAAAACTACTAAAAATTAATTCAAAGGAAAATTAATTGCAGGAAGAACTGCTAAAATTACCCAACATTTTTTGCTAAATACACGCAGAGAAAAAATAGGGTTACAATATGGTTGCGGGCACAAGTTACACATGTTGACAGTAAAATAGGTGTAAGTTTTTTTTTTTTTTTTTTTTTAATTTAACAGAAATTGTAAAATATAACCCCCAGAAAGAACATTATTAACTTTTTCATCTTGTATTACTGTTTTATAATAAAAATGGGGAATCACACTAATGAAAACGCTTGTAGTAATAAATTTTTTGATTTAGTTGTTTTCTGACGTGGACAGTAAAATAGGCGCGCTTTGTTTAAAGTTGTGAAACCTCAAGTTTTTTGTGATATATTATAAACAAAAGTAAGTATTCAGGTGAAATCCACTTAATGGGGAATAAATGTAAATTTAATTTATAACAATGTTAGATGGGTCGTGGACATCATTGCAGTGACGAAGAAAGACGCCTAGTTCAGCAGCTTCGAAAGGAAGGAGAAACCTACAAATCTATTGCCAAATCGTTAGGACGGTCTGAAAACTTCATAAAAAATGGCTTAAAACCAAAAAAAAATATTGAGAGACTCGGCGCAATTAAAAAAACCTCTCCAGTTACGGATAATCGAATAGTAACTTTAGCTAAACGATACCCTTTCAAGAGCTCTAAAGCAATTTCAAAGGAAATTGGAAATGTTGTATCATCCCGAACGGTCCGACGAAGATTGGTGGTTGCAAAAGTACCAGGTAGAATAGCTCGTAAAGATCCTTTACTCAGACAAGCAAATTTGAAGAAGAGGTTAAATTTTGTCTTAGCTCTTAAAACATGGTGCGGACCAGAAGGTGAAAAAAGTGGCGAAATATACTTTGGACCGACGAAACTAAAGTTTGATAATGATGCAGAAAGAAATGTTCGTCGTCCAAAAGGGAAAGAATTTCATATCAGATTTACCAAAAAAAACTGTGAAACATGGAGGAGGAAAGGTCATGGTATGTGGCTGTTTTTCTTGGGAGGGAGTAGGTCCGATACATCTTATTGAAAACATAATGGATAGATTTGTGTACAAGAATTTGTTGCAGACAGTTATGCTACCATATGCTGAGGAAAATATGCCACTAGTATGGAGATTTCAACAGGATAATGATCCGAAACAGTCATCAAAGTTGGTGAGTGAATGGTTTCGGGAACATAATTGGAACGTTGTTGAGTAGCCAAGTCAGTCCCCCGACCTCAATCCCATTGAGAACCTTTGGGGTGAACTCAAGCGACAGCTTTCTAAGCTTCCCTGCAGTAATAAAAAACAATTATGGGAAAATATTCAAAAAGCATGATATAATATCCGGATAGAGACTTGTAGTAAGTTAATTTCATTCATGCGTAATAGGATTGAAGCTGTCCTAAAAAATAATGGTGGATATACAGGATATTAACTGCCTGGTTTGATGTTTATTCAAAACAGTAACTTTCATGTATAAATTGTTGTTATTTTTAAGTTTTTTTTTATATACACCTATTTTACTGTCCACATAAAAATGGACGAATTTCTTGAATTTATGTTACTTCAATTTTATTAGTGCTATCTTAACTCTAAACTAATTTTTAAATACATGAAATATGTTTACTTTATAAATAAATCTGAAATATGAAATAAAATAACAAAAAATATAAAAACCATACTCTACTTCAAATAAAAAAGTTCACACCTATTTTTCTGTCCACATGTGTATGTTTCCTACCCTCAGGGAACTTCTGCTGTAAATATTTGTAGTTGTTTGAGTTTTAATACGGTAATCTTTATTTTTAAGTGAAAAAAACAGTAATTTGTAGAAGAAATTTAATTTTTGACTACATATTGTCTCCTAAAATCCAAAAGGCCGTAACTAACAAAAAATTCGAAATTTACTTTTTGATTGATTACGATGTAGTTAACCAAAATACACCTTCCCATAATATTTTACACGTTTACGTCCAAAAACACCAATTTTATTAACGAAAATCAAAGGACCGTAACTACAATTTTAGTATATTCATTAGCCAAAAAAGTCGTGTAGTGCAGTTTTTTGCATTTTATGTAATGATGTACATTTTACATTTTTGTTTAACCAAAAATAAATTTTATTTTTTCAGAATAAATAAATTAAGTTTTTAAATTTTTTTTCGAAAAATGTCAAATAGTCAAAATGCGCTTTATTTTAAAAATACTCACAATAAACGAATAAAAATACACAAGTTGACTAAAACCTTTTTTAATCATATTCGAAAAGCAATATTTTTTATTTGTTTTATTGTTTGCATGAATTTTTGTATTGGAGTTACGGCTTTTTGATTTCAGAAAATCAATTACTACACTACATTACTTAAAAACTACCATTTTGCAGTGAATTTTTTTCTGACAAACAGAACCGTCTTTGATTCTTAAGCATAATTCTATGATGTTTTTTTTTTTGTCGCTCCTGTAAAAAACTAAAAAGTGTAGTTACGGCCTTTTGGATTTTAGGTGACGATATGTTGTAGTTGATTTAAAAAAACAAACCACATAAAGTTACTGTATTATGATTTTACATTCATTTCATACAGTAGTTTTGTTTTATTTAAAAAAATAAAACAAATGTTTGTTTATTTCTTACTACACTCAAATAAAAAAGTTAGTAAAATCAGCAAAAAATTTTGCTGAATCAGCAAAATTTTAGTCTGTAGGGTGCTTGCAAAAAAATTGCTAATGTCAGCAAAATCTTTTGCTGAAAATTAGCGAGCTGATTTTTAGCAACAAAATTAGTAGATTCAGCAAAAGTTTTGCTAAAACCTAGTGGATTAGAAATTAAAAAACCCTTGCTAAACATTAATAAAATTTTTGCTGAATATTAGTAGACTGAAAAAACTCATAAAATTTGTAAAAAACTCTTTCACAAGCCGGTGAAAACGCAAAATTTAAGTTGTTCCAATCCACAATTTTGTTTTATGTATGAAAAACAGATACAAAAATCTTCCATGGTTGATTTTCTTTATGTGTCTTACTAGAGTTGTACTTTTTAGTATAATTTTCCTCGTCACTACTACATCTTGACATCTAATACATTCTGCGTATAACTTTTAATCTGGTTGTCGTTCACACTATTGATGTGCTAATCAGCACAATTTTTTTTAGCAAAATAAATTAGTAAAACATTAGTAAAATATTAGTAAAACATTAGTTCAGTGCTGAGTTAGTATAACTAAAATTTTAGTTTAAAACATAATAATAATAAATATCGATTTTAGCAAAAAATTTGCTGAAAAATAGTATACCTGATTCACAAGATGTTTTACTAACTTATTTATTATCTCTAACTACGGCCATATTATAGTTGCGCCAACTATAAGATGATTATTCTATTTTTTAGGAGCGTCTACGCTCTTTTAGTGTCATTAATTGTGTTATTAAAAGATGTAATTAAAATGAATTTTTATTTAAAAAAATTGAAAATTTTTGGAAAATATTTTTTTATTTTAAACAAAACTGTAAAAATTTCCAGGTCTTTAAAGTAAAAATAATTTAATTGACATGTTTATTTTGTGTCAATTTTTACCATCAAATTACATTTTATTTCTCTTTTAACATCGAAACTCCATTATCTTATTTAATATTTAAATTACATACTTTTCATCCTTTCCTTTTGCTCCCTCCCACACAACGAAATCAACCCAAAAAATAAGGAAATTCATATAATAGTGTTGGTTACCAACATCCTTTTGATGTCTGTAAATATTATTTACTTCCGTCTGTGTAATGTATATTTTGAACAAAAGCTAAATGTATGTACGTAATTTTGTTGCACTCGTTTTTGTCTAACTAAAAGTAGAAAAGTATCTGTGTGTAGAGTAAAATAATATACCTCCAAATGACAACAGCATCCAGTCACATATACACGGGCTTATATAAATTTAGACACACCAAAAAAAATAAAAAAATTAAATATTATATTTTACTAGAAGAGAAAGTCAGACATTCTAAAGAATTAATTTGGCAATTTAACCATTTGACTTATTGTATTTAAATATGCTAAAAATGGCAGTTAACTGCATTTTTCATAAACACTACTAAAGATGTAGTAAGTTTTAACTACTTAAAAAAACAACTACAAATGTAGTAAAAACAACGGTTAAAACCGGCCAAAATAACTAACATACAATTATTAATAGCAGAATAGTAAAAGCCATTACAAATGTAATCAAAATAACTAACTGAAATCTACGACATATGTAAAGTTAGAAAACTATGTAGGTAAAGACCACTGCAAATGTAGTCAGAAACAAATTAAATTTCACTTAAAGAAAGGACGACTTACATTTCAGTAAATTCAACTAACATTGTCATTTGTTTTTTAATGTTAATTTTTTTAACAATTGTAGTAAAAATGAACCAAATGTTAGTAAAAAATAAACAAACATTTATTTTTTTTTATTTTTTTAAATAACAAAAAACTACTGTAAAAACTTAATGTAAAATCATAAAACAGTCATTTGATGTGGTTTGTTTTTTTAAATGACCTTGTAGGTTGGTAAAAGATTTAATTTGTTCTACAAATGACTGACATTAACATTAAGAATAAAGAAACTGCATTACAACCCAAACAACTACATATTTTTAAAGCAGAAGTTCCCTGAGTGTAGTAAAAATATCAAACTATACTATAATTATGTCTAATACAAAGCAAATGATCCTTGGATCGTTCAGATGCGATAAGAAATGGGTGAGATATAGCTGATCTAAGATAGACTAGTACTGAATTTGGCTCAATACTTATTGTTTGAGTACTATTACGCGACGAAATTCATAAATTTTTTTAATTTGTGACCGTCTAAAAATAATACCATTAGCCTTAGAATGCGACATTATATAATTTTACTGAAAAGATGGTTATATTTTCAAGTATAAAACGATATATCGTTCTATGAATAGGTCAAGATATCGTTTTATCCAAAATGACATACATTTTTTTGAATATTGCACTATATGTTATTATATTTAATTTTGAATTGTGTTATATCTAATAATACATGGATTCATATATAATTAGATTAACCATATGTACATGTATATGTCATATACAATTATATATTATTCGATATGTAATAAGATGCAATTATATGTCGTATACAAAAACGTAGATGAACAAATTTTATATATAAGCATACATAAACATATGGAT
Organism: Delia radicum; assembly: GCA_021234595.1. NCBI lineage: Eukaryota > Metazoa > Arthropoda > Insecta > Diptera > Anthomyiidae > Delia > Delia radicum. The sequence goes on from CM037851.1 coordinate 235,871,880, forward strand.
TTATATATAATAGCATGCAGTAACATATATATTTACACACAATTTTGCATGTTAAAGTTTTTACTCGGGTAATTCAAATTTTTTTTTTAGTTTTTAGTGCATATTTTAAGATTTTTCATGCATATTACAAACACTGAAGTTCCTGTTCCTGATGATAATACATGTAAATAGTACCTCAATTTTCGTTAATGCACACACATGGACATATATGGTCCCTCATATGACCATATATGAAACATTTATGAAAATATATAAATCATGTATGGATGCATGTTGGCATGTATGAAGCATTTGTGTTCATGTATTGATCCACATATGTCGATTTTTAACAGGGTTTATAGTAGGGATGCCAATCGGGATTGATATTTGAAAATCCCGGGATTCGCGATTTTCATATTTGAAAATCCCGAATCCTGAAATCACAAGATTTTTCGGAATTGTTCGAAATCCCGATTTTTTTTTGGGATTTCTGGATTCTGGCATTTGTTAATGTGAACAAAAATATTTGGTAACCACAACTAAACCATTCAATTGGCAACAAATTCGATCATCCGCACGAATATGCTTTCTCTGTGCACCTTACGCAGAGGAATTTCAGTAATTTTGATTTAAAAATGTTCTCATACGAAATGTACCTTTACATTTTTTGATACCGTTTTCGGTATCATAATTACTTGAAATAACGATGGTGAATTCGCTCTAGTCCAGTCTGGTATCGATATCGAAAATGATATCGCTAATGATATCCTAATTTATAACAATAGTAATATCGGATTTTAAATTTAAAAAATATATAAAAATAACGATATAACGAAATATTTCACTATATCGTGTATTTATTTAAAATTATATAAAACACACACATTTTTAACAATTTTACAATGAACACATTGGAATTATTACGAGTATACCAGCAAAAAATATAGATGTGTAGAATCGCAAACAATTAAAAAAAATTCGAGAAAACTCAAGAAAAACGTAATTTATCTTAAATTTTTAGCAGAAAATAAAATCCCAAAAAGTCCCAAAAAAACCCGGAAGCTAAAAAAGCAAATCCCAGGACTTACAAAATCCTGAAAATCCCTGGATTTCGGGATTTCCCGTTTGGCATCCCTAGTATATAGTAGCGATTCAAATTATTCGGGTTTGAGGTGTTTTATTTTAAAATTACTCAAGTAACTCGAACATTTTCAATAATTCTATTTTATTAATTTTTTCTTTAAAAATACATAATAACACGCAAAACAAATACAAAATCAGGAGTTCCAAAATGTATTTTTTATTGAAATTAAAAAAAAATCCATTTTTAATTATTTTAAAATTATAAAATAATATACAATTGAGGTGTCAAAGAAAAACTTTAGGAATATAACTTTTAGCATTTTTTGCAAACATCAAAAATAAAAAGGCATAGAGAGAAAAATTGTATTACATTTTCGCCGTGGTTAAAATTGTTAACATTATTTAAAATTTGAATGTAATACTATCGAAAAGTGGACGATAATCGTCGATCGTCCTACAGAATGCCTAGCCAGATTTTTGTTCGATTTTAATTGTGTTTTGTGAGAAAATCGTAACTACTTTGGAAATTTTTCAATTGAATCAGACTGCAGTTTCTGGTATTTAATCTTCATCAGTGATTCTGGTATATTGTAATATTTTTTATGTTTTTTATTTGATTTTTTATTGCTTTTTTGTTGCCAAATACATAATATTTACTTATGTGATTAAATTGAATATAGATCCGAACGAAGAAAAGAGTGAACGGCCCAATCAGAGCTTTACTGCAAAAAAATTATGATGAATCAATTCGAATCTTGTAAAAAATAATCTGTATTCTGATAGGTTAGGGTTAGGTAGGTTAGGTTAGGTTAGGAAGGGTTACGTGCCCAAGGGCACATCTCCACTCGGAGATCAATACGGTCCATTGTGAATCCCTTCAGTGAAAAACAGTAAGAAAGAATAGAAATAGACAGCAAGATAGATTGAAAGGTAGATATAAAGAAAGAAAGAAAGGATAGAAAGAAAGAAAGAAAGGATATATATTCCCCAGAACCAGCTCATATCGTCCCCTTGCTAGAAACAGCCGTCCTATTTCCCTGACAAATCTCAGCAAATCTACTGGATTGCATCCAGCGACACACCCAAGTTCGTCGTGAAATCTATCTCCTAGCCATTTTTGTCTGAGACCCTGCAACTTAGGACAGTGGCACATTATATGCTCAACTGTCTCCAGTTCCTCAACGTCCTCGCACAACCTGCAAAAATCCGGTATGTCCCTGTCCCATCTGCTTGTGAAAGCCCTGACAGAGCAATGACCGGTCAGGAACCCCGTAAGGGTCCTGATACCATCCCTGTCCAGTCCCAAAAGAACCTTGGTTGCCCCTGCTTCCAATGCGGGCCATAACGCCCTAGACACCCTGCAATCCATTCTGTCTGCAATCATTCTCCATGACTGGTTGACGGTTTCGCGGAATCCCTTCCGTATCAACTCAAAGTAGTTGTATTCTGATAGTTTTGCAACTTTTTTATTGAATATTTATGTATTTAAAAATTTCGCTTAATTTCTGGAAATCGAAACTTTTGGTCTTCATTTCTTTTTTATAGTTTTGTTGTCTACATAAACTAACCCTTCAGTTGAGTATAATAAGGTCTGTTTTAATGTCTGTCAAGGATATTTTAAAAATATCTTTAGAAATTGATAAAAATATGATAGTGTGGCATTGTTTTCGGTGCTTAACAGTTTTCCCCAAAATTACCGAAGACATTTTTTATTTTGTCAGTAGAGTAATTCCCACATAGTGATGCAAATTAAAACAGTTATACCCCTACTAAACAAATTTTATATTTTGTAAAAAAAGAAATCGTTTCAAAAAACACAAAACTATTTATGTTTTTTTTTTTTTTATAAAAATTAAACTGAATTTGAACATATTTCGATTTACTCGATTAATCAATCAAAATTGTTCGAGTTATTCGTTACTCGAAATTAGCCGTTTTTATTTACTCGAACAATTGTTTGATTAAAATTAATCGAGTAACAGTTAACCTATTGAATACCCTAGTACGTAGAGAACGCTATTTTGCATCACTTTTTAAAACCAATCTTATATAAATTTGAACGGTTTCCTTATTTAACAACTATTTTCAAAACTTAATTCAGAATTGTCAGTTTTTAAAATTAAATAGATTATCGGGAAGTCCTACACATAAAAACTAAATTACGGAAAAAGAAGTTGGTGTTTAGATTTAAAACAAGGTGTACCCTTCAATTTCAGAATTCGAAAATAGAAAAAAATTTAGAAAAAATGTTTTCGCAATTAATTTTAAAGACTACTTTTTTAACAAATTCAGAAATATATTATTTAATCTAAACAAAAACTACATATTTTTGTATTAGTTTAAACAAAATCTTTTTACGAACATATTGTATTAAATTTTTAAATTTGTGAAATAAATTCCCCCCTCGTAGCTACGTGCCTGTTAAAATTGACACAAAATATATCAAGTATAAAATCGACTACTTCGTCTCTTAAAAAAAAAAAAAATTGAAAAGGACATCTTATCCGGGATGTTTAAGGAAACCTTTCCAAAAAAATGACTTTATTATTTTAAGTCCTGATTTAACTATCGTATATTAAACTAGTACCGACCCCTGCTACTACGTACTATGTACAACTACTCATCTACTTTTTGTGAATTGTATACAAAGACGACTATATGATGTCTGGACCAGACAACAAATATACCGTAACGAAAACCAAACAAACAAAAAAACAACAACTTGAAAACTACTACAACAATATTATCAACAGTACTGAACAGCAAGGTTGCCATTTTGCTATTTTCCAACGAGATCTAGCGATTATTTCCATCTAGCTAAAAAAAATTGCTAGTTTGCATATAACGGGAAGATTTAGCCATTTATTTATTGTTTTAGCTATTTTTTTCTTCCTGGTTATTTTTAGTCATGTTTTTAAATACATAATTTATGTTTTAAAAATTATTTTCAAGACTTCGCGGTTTTCAATGTGGTTCTAAAGTGTCCAATTAAGCTATTTCGTTGCTGGCCTTTGTGTTTATTTCATCAAGCCATACAAACATACATTAATACCAGGCCGGAACATTCTTTTTTTTTATTTTAAAGAGAAGCAACACTCAGGAAATTCTTCCTATCAATTAATGCGTTGCTTTCTTTGGAAAGGGGATAGTGGAGAGATGAAAGTTGGTGAAAGATGAAGGGCTTCAAACATGGCAACACTATAATTTCGCTAGGTGATAAGTCTTAGAACAGTTGTTGCTCCCCACCTGATTTAGAGTTGGCGAATTAGCCCCATAAAAAAAATCCATGGGATCCACTCGGTCCATCACATATTCGCCGAATACCGAACTTTGAACAAAATTGTCGACGAGCAATTACGTAAGAATCATTACTCTTAAAAAATGTCTCCACAACGAACGCGCAATGCTCACTCGACCACTGCGACATCGTGACTGACAAATCCGCACAATCGATAATTCCAACGGCGCCACCCTCCCTCCGCACCGTTTATTACTTTTTGAAATAATCGTATTTAAAAATATAAATTTGCCACCAGACACCCTGTATATATATATAATAGAATTAGTTTTGATTAATTATAGCATATATGTACACTTACATAATATAAAGTAGAATATATGGTCATATATAGATCTATATCTATTTCATATGATCAGATATACAAGATATGCTAATATATAACATACGATTCAATGATATATTACGCCATATTAAAAAATGTTTATAAACTATAAACTAAGTAAGATATGAACATATAACGCAATATATTGCCACACATATAAACATATATAATGATATCAAGTTGTATATGAGTATATAGAAACTTTTTCATCGGGAATGTTGTAAATAAATACTTTCTAGTTTTTTGTAAAATTATAAAAGAAACAAGAAATGTTATCGGACTAATCTCAACACACATGTTCACTTATAACTTGTCTAGTTTTCAAATCAAACTTTTTGTTTTATTGACGAATGATACAAACTAAGTTTCCTATACCGTCACTTTTTAAATAGGTCTGCTCCTGACATATAGGATACTTAAAATACCAAACAAAATCCGAATCACTCACTTTTTGTTAAGATTTGATTTGTAATGATCGGACAAAAATGTAAATCCTGAAAAAATCGTAAAAGAGACGTTTTTTAATTTCCCATTACACGATATTACGAATCTCAGCGTACAATAGGAGTCCGAAAGACCCATAAATGTGCCTTCAAACCTTCTGAAATCATAGATATATGACGGTGATTTTCTTTGCCGAAGAAACCTTTTTATGACGCATAAAAGACTCCTAATGTTGAGCTTTATTAAAATCTTCAGAATTTCTATGCCATATGTAAATGTTCATAAAATTTTAAAAAATTTTCAATTAGGTTCATAAATAAAAGTCAATTATGATTCATTTATGACTCCGAAATTTGAGCTCTCGGATAATTGCCTAAATGCTTAGAATTGTGTTGACTGGGAATTGTTTAAACATATTTTAATTGCAACTGTGGTTTTACAACTGCAAAAACTAAAATTTAAAAACAAAGTTTTGATAGCAATTCTAGCGCAACAAATTTAAATGCTATAGTATTAAAGGAAACGAAAACTTTTTAAAGGAAACGAAACTAAACTATTAAACACTTTTAGTTTTTTAAACAAATAATTAACTTTTTGAGTTTTTTGAGAATTTTAATTTTGAAATCTAGTAATTCTTTTGAGTCGTAGGGTTGGCAACATTGCTGAACAGTACAATTTACAAAATTGTTGAGGGAGGCCTTTACTACTACTACAGCAAAAACAAAAAAAAGGATGTTGTACCGGCTAAAAAGAAAAAACAATAATACAAACACAAAGAAAAAGAAAATAAAAAAAACTGACTGCAAAGTGGTTGTTGCTAGGAACTAACAAAAGCCGGTTGAAATGTTGATAGATACAATATGCAACATTTGTATTTCAACATTTGTATCTAAACATTTGCATATTTTTTAAATATTTTTTGTAATGGCTGTTACTTTTTGAATATAAAACTACTATCGCATAACATAAAGGCCTGTTAATATTGCACCTGTATGCTATAAACATGTTTCTTTTAATATTAAATGTATATAAACATGTTATTTTGAAATTTGTTTACATATAACAGTGATGCTAATGGAAACGTTATCCAGAAATCGCTTACCATATTTTTTTAAAGTACCAGAACTTAAAAACAGAAGTGTGAATTAGGACGGCTTTTTATTTATTAAAACAATTCTTTATTTATTTTTACTCCGATATCATCACAAAAGAAACTGATTTTATCAACATCGGACTGTGGACCTTGACCGAGAGGATCCTCGGCTTCTTGTGTAGATGGTGCATGGGGGCCATCTAGAATCAGCCTGTAGCAGTTCTTACAGCAGCTTCTTGTCAGCTCTGGCGGTTTTTCCTTTGCGTGTCGCTCACACTCATACACCACTAGCACATCATAGTTTTTCACTGACCGGGCAATTGTCTTATATATTGTCAACAAAGTTTTTTCACCTTTCCCTAAGTGCTGCCGGCTTACAACATGTGGATATTGTTCCTACTCCACAACTTGTTACTGTTCAATGCTAACCCAAACTTTTGGGGTGGTTTGCCATAGAAATTTCGACACCATCGACAGACATCCTTTGTTCTGAATATTCCTTGCAGCAAAACTGGTGACATCATACAGATAAGCATTGAATTCACCGGACAGCTCGTCAAACTTGTGGCCCCTTGCCATGATTGTACAATCGTCGTTATACAATATTGTTTCCTCCCCATTTGGTGGTGCCCATGGATCGATGGGACTGCTCCGAATAATCCCGTGACGATCGTCTATTGCCTTTGCTAGAAGTCGGTCTAACAATAAAGCGTGTTGTTGTTGCTGTCACGATTTTTAGGAGCATTTTCTCGGTTTGTACATCAGAGGGCCTGAAATGACGATATGCTCTTTGAAGCCGACACAGTATGGCTTTTCTGGTTCACATAGGTACTGCTTTGCAAAAGTACAAAATCGTTTGATCGGTCAAGCGTTATAATTATGGGAAGACGCACTCATAAAAAAGTTAGTAAACTATTCTGTTAAACGGGTTCCAATTCAGTTGAACTATTTTTTTCTGTTATCGTTAAATCAGTTATTTAGCTAAAGATATTAGTTATCTTATTTTAAAGCAAGAACAAATTTCAGCTGTACTTGAACTAATTTTCAACCTAATACATATTTAGTAATTCGTGATTTTTTTATAAAATTTATAAAGTTGACTGTTTAATTAATCCACAATTGTTTCTAAAAAAAATTTTTTTGTGTCTCCGCTTTCAGTCTCCCTTGTAGATGGCGCTCTTTTCTCATAATTTTTATTAGTGTCCGAACGAACACTTCGGCCAAAAACTATATTTGGTCCTTTTTTACTAGAGGCAATGATGATAAATTTTGGTATTGAAAATATGTTTGTTGAGCCGATTTAATTCGATTTTGTGTATAAAATTCAAGAAAAAAGCCGAAGTTTATCTATAAAGTTAAAAGTTTGACCGCCGAACTATTTTTGATTTGGCTAACTACGGACATTTCTTTAAATTTGCATTTTCTGGCCGAACTGTTCCGTCGAACACAAATTTTTATTTTATTTTCATAAAATAGGATATATCTCGGAAACTAAGTAGATAGAGCAAAGTAGACCAAAAATCGTTACTATCTTTTGAGTAGGTTTTATTAACAACAGTTGTTGCTCGTCATCTGGCAAGCTTGTTGAAGATTTTTGGTTCATAGCCCTGATTTATTATTTTTACTTCGGTGCGGTAATTGCTATGGGATAGAAAACTCGTACATATTATTTTTCTAAATTGATGTTGTAACACTGTGTAACACTAGTAAGCGGTAAACATGTTGATGAACTGTCAACCAAATTTGGCGAACTTGTTAAAGCTTTTTGGTTCATATCCCAAATTTAGTGGACTGTGATTCTCAACATCATTGAAAATTCTGCTGTTGGAATTTCTGGTACTATTTTCTGTTGTCGTAGCTGAATTTCCAACTATTTGTACTGGATTTTTGTATGACTGTGGTTTGACATGAGAGAAATCTGTACTTAACATTGCGCCAATTGTTGATCAGACTTACGTTTGCGATTGTAATGTCTGGCGAGCTTGCGAATGTTCGTACAAATCTGATGGGTGCTTTATTATTCATAACGTGGAGCCATAAATCTGTTCCACCAGGTCTGATCCTCTCTGGTATCTGGTGACACCTGGATCAACCTGTCGGTATCGTTAATATTGATGAAAATATTGACCTTCTGGTGGTATCCTCTAAGAAAATGGTTATTAAATTTAGGTCCGCGAACCGACTTGGTGTATCAAAATATATGTATAGGAATTTCCTCAGACTTAAGAGACTTTCTTAAGACAAAATCTATGGATTATGAAAACTTTGACTATGAAAATAAATATAATTCTAAGGCCTCTTTCATATTTCGAATATGATTTTCGTAATATTGAGTTGCCAAGTAAAAATTTTTTGTATATTCAGATACAACTTGTTACAATTAAATGTTTCAATATAAATATGTATATGGTTATAAAAACATTTATGTTATAGCATAAATATTCGTATCTAATTGTATATAGCTTCGTGTTGTTTAAAAAATTTCTGTATATGTGGGTATATAGGGTAAATATATCATTTAATATGCTCCAGTATATAATTTAACTTCATATACCTAATTATATAACACCATATATACAATATAGCTTTATATATGGGCTCATGTATAATTCAACATAAATGTTCATATAATTATATATAACTATGATAATTATATATAACATATGAATCAATAATAATTTTTTTATAATTTTTAATAAAGCCAGATATTGTTCCATACAAAATTATATGGTCCATTATATAGACACATTCATGTCAAAATTAAAAACAAAAATCGCTGAAATTGAAAAAAAAAACACTCAAATTGAAATTAATCTACAAAAATTGAAAAAATATTTGAAAAAATCGCCAAAATTTGAAAAAATTAACAAAACCGATAAAACTAAAACTAAAAAAAAATAAAAAAATCGCTTAAATTTAAAAAATCATCTTAATAAAATTAAAAACGTCTATATCTCGAAAACTTTTTAAATTTTTGTATTTCTTTTTTTAAATTTTGGCGTTTTTATAAATTTTGATGCTTTTTTTTATTTTTGGTGTTTGCTTTCAATGTCAGCCATTTATTTCGCTTTGGCAATTTATTTTTTCAATTTTGGCGATTTTTTAAAGTTTTAACAATTTTTTTTGTAATTTTAGAGACGTTTTTTTTAATTTAAAATTTTTTTTTTCAATTTTGACGTTTTTTTAAGTTTTGGCGATTTTTTTAAATAGTACACTCATCATAATTTATGTATAAAAATACGAAATTATTGTCAAAACTACAAAAACTTTCGTAAAATGTAAAAATTTTCGTTTATTTTAGGAAAAATTGTGTTATTTTGGCATTTTTTTTCGTAATTTTACGTTTGGCTTATTATCGGTGTAGCGAATTTTTGAATTTAATTATTTTTTATAAAAATTTTAGTGATTTTTATTAAATTTGGCATTTTTTCTTTGCTGTCATTATGTGTTATAAAAATTGGAACTTTTGTGTGAACCAACTTCATTTGCATTTAAACATTTATTAAATTTTTAATGGAAAGTGAGTTTGAAATCAAACAAAAGTTTAATTTACATTTTTTTGACAATAATTTTTTTTGTGTATAAAGGAGTAATTACAAAATTTTTAATTTTTATTAAGTAGTTTTCACATGTAATTTTTTAGATTCGATTTAAAATTGGGTTTTTGTTTTGTAAAATTTTCCTGAAAATATTTAAGAAATTATGAAAACATTTAACTGTAAAGAGTACTTTCATCAAATTCATTTAAAAACTCATTATTATTTACAATTTACATTCAAATTATTGAGTTTTAGTATCATTTTCTGAATTCAGCTATTTCTAGCCAATTTTTCTCCGTAATCTAGCCATTTTTTCACTTTGTGAGTTGGCAACCTTGATTACAATCATTTTCTTAAACTTTAGCAACATGTTACCTTTAATATATAAATGTTTATAAACATTTTAAACAAACATTTTTCGTAAATCATGTTGTTTTTTAGAAAAACTAAAAAAAAAAAACTACAAATGTTGCATGCACTTTGGAAAAAGTGCAAGCTACATTTGTTTGTAATGTGTGAAATACATTTCGTACAAAAAAAAACATGTTTACAAAAAAAGAAAAAAAAAACTGCATTTAAGTAACGAATGGTTTATCTAGCGCGCTTTTATTAAAATGTTTACTGAATACAAAGGCACTTACGCGTATCTACAATAAAACATACAATTTGGTGCCAGCCATGCTATCCAACTAACCAAACAAGCAGCCAAACGTCGACAGCCCCAGTCTGACTGCCTGCCTTCCATACATACATGCCAGGCAGCCAGCAAATCAGCCAACAAACAACATCTCACATACAAAAAAAAAAAAAAACAAAACGTTGACGTTGTTAACTCTCTACTAGCAACATGATTATCATGAAAACAAGTTTTTGTACAAAGTAGTTTTCTGTGAGACAGCGTCGGTAGTGGTTGTGTTTTATTTTGAAATTACAACGTACAACGGATGGCTTAAAATTTGTTGTATCTTTATATATCTACAACAACAAAAGTGAAATAACACACACAAACGTGGTGGAATTTTGAAAAAAAAATTAAAATATTGAAAATTCAAAACCAGATAGTGGCTCTAAATCAAAACAATTGGAAAATTCGAATACGAAATTAAGTTAAAATATTATAAAACGAAGTGCAATAACGAACAAAATTTCGAATTTTACTAATAAAATATTAACCAAAAAATTCATAAACAAAATTTATGAAGTTTTTTTTTTTTTTAACAAAATGCAATAAATTTTCCAAAGAAATTTTAAAAAATTTTCTTTAAAAAAGTAATTTTTTATTGTTAGAAAACCTCTAATAAATTTCATATAAAAAATTGAATACATCCATAGTGAGTACAGTGCATTAGTGTTAGTGTATCTAAACAAGTTTATAAGCATTTTAGCCAAGTTCTGTTTAAGACTTGTATGTAAAAAGTAATAAAATAAAGTTTTGTGAATACAAAATGAAGCGTGTCTAGTGAACAAATTCACAAAAAAAAAAAGTTATTTAAAAGCCATTATTAAATAAAAGGTTTTAAATTTCACTAAATCATCAAGAAAATTTTAAAAAATATAACAAAATGCTATAAACAACAAAAATTAATAAAAATTGTGTTAACCCTACAAAAAAGTTATTAAAATTATCTATAACTTCCGTCATTATTTTGGATTACTCATCTTCATTGCTTTTACGCAAACTGTAATAAATCTCCTGAATAAGATGCTGGTGGATCTTTTTGTTTAAATTTTGTTTATTTTATTAAAATAACACCAGCGAAACCTGTCTCATCTTAAAATCATTTCTTCTGTTTCGATTTAATGGTTTTTTGGTATAACTATTGTTGCATCTTTTTTTTTTGTTATATTGTGGTAAGTGTTGTTTTTTTTTTGTCTTACCAATTTCATGTTTCGGTCTAACATGTTATTTTGTCTATCTTTGGTTAACGCTATTGAGACTATTACGGATTTTAAGGGATACAAAATGCGCCAAATATTTTCAAACCACAATATGCAATTTTTGAAACCTTTTAGAGAAACTTTTGACAAAATTTCGTGAAAAGTTTGAACCACCCGGTAGGCTAGTTGGTAGCGTGCTGGCTTATCAGTGCGGGGGTCGTGGGTTCGATTCCCAGAGGCACTGGTCTGTTTTCGCTACAACGCATCGAAAGCCATAGTAGCTAGTGCTAGGTTAGGGTAATAGTATATAATTTAAAATTATATAATTATTAATTAATAAAATAAATAAATACAGTGCAAGCTCGGTATTCGCGACTACCCATTATCGCGACGGCCTGGTTATCGCTACGGCTAAATTTTTAACATTGCAGGTTCTAAAGGGTCCGCCAAATAACTTTTTTTTTTTTTGAACTCCTGAACCAATTGGACTTTGTATGGCGTCATACCAAGGTCTTTATGCAAAATTCGTCTCAATGATGTCTTTGAAATGTTCAATTGTTGAGAACGACGGTGAATTGATGTTGATGGCGCATCACGCACACTTTCTGCCACAGCAGCAATATTCTCGGGTGTACGCACTGTTTTTGGCTTTTCACGCTTTGGTTTATCTTTCACTTTTTTCACAAGATAACGAACATACGGACCATATTCGTTCAGCGGAAGGATAAAACTAATTATCTGTCAAATCAGACATGAGCTAAGTGTTACCATTCACGAAATAAGCACTAGTTGGCAAAAAAAAAACGTTAGATGGCGGACCTTTTATAATCGCGACAGCTTAACGAAAAACAGGTTCCATTTTCGCGACTTTTATCTGTTTTTTTTAAATTTGATTACAATGTCTATAATCAAAAAAGGGAAATCCCCGTCTTTTGGTATATTTACCTTTTTGGATGATTTTGAAATCCAGAGATTTTACGATCAAAAGCCAATCATTTGTATTCCAAAATTTATCAAACCAATTCAGGTTTCAATGCCATGAAGGATGGTTGAAGAAATTTAAGCATCGACATGGAATAAGATTTTTAAAAATTACGGGCGAGAAATTGTCTTCGAAACCTAATCTTATTGATAAATTTGTGAAAGAGTTTAAGGATTACGTTGATGAGCACGGGTTGACTCTTCACCAAATCTACAATGCCGACGAATCCAGTCATTACATGTGAAATCACATTCTTTTCACATGTAATGAGAAAAGGGCTCCCGGAAGAAAAATATGTAAAGAGCGAATAACTTTTTTGCCCTGTTCAAATGCGAATGGCACAGACAAACTGAAATTGTTGGTTGTTGGAAAATCGAAAAACCAACGCGCTTTTAAATGCTTTTTCAATAATCCTGTAATGCACAAGTCCAGTAATAACGCTTGGATGACATCATTTCTATTCAAGGACTGGTTCCATCACGAATATGTTTCCCACGTAAGTTAATTTTCCCCAATTAGTAAAAGTAAGTTGTTCATAAGTAAAAATTATTTAGCTCCGACAATTTTTGGCTTCAAAAGGTCTACGTGATTCAGCAGTTATTTTAAAAAATAATTTAGCCAAAAAAGCAACTCAAAATCTCCAATTTCTTTAGAAATGTTTAAAATGTAAATATATCAATAAAAACAATTCTAATTTTAAAAATTACTTACAATTTTTCAATAAAATTTTAGGTTCTGTTATCGCGAAAATTCAGTTTTCGCGACAGGTCTGGTTTTTAATTAGTCTCGAAAATCGAGCTTGCACTGTACAAATAAAAAAAAAATTAAAAAAAAAATTATTTATTTCAATTATTGGCACAAATACGACTTATTGGTACACTCGAAAAAATAAATTAGTAGAAAAGTTAGTAAAACGTTTTGTAAATCAGGTATACTATTTTTTGCTAAAATTATGTATTCAGCTAAAATGTTAGTTAAACTTATTCAGTACTTAACTGTTTTGAACTAATGTTTTACTAATTTATTTTGCTAAAAAAAATTAAGCTGATAAGCACATTAATAGTGTGGACGAAAACCAGATTTAAAGATATATGCAGAATAAATTAGATGTCGCGGCATGTCAAGATGTGACGAGAAAAATGATACTAAAAGTACAACTCTTGTAAGACATAAAAAAATCAAACATGGAAGATGTTTGTATCTGTTTTTCATACATAAAACACCGGCTTGTGTTGTTACTAGCTTCTAAAAGTAATTGTCTATTAATTCAATAAAAGGCAAAATAAAATATTTAAATTTAATAAAGACTAAATGATTATTTCTAAACTAAATGTTTGTAGAGATTAATAATCCAGTGTGATAAAATTGTAAACAAATATATAGATAGGTAGACCAACTAAAGCGAAAGATAAATACACACATCTTAGGTAGTTTTTGTATGGTTCCTTTTTCTTATTGCAAAAAAAAGCTTTTTTATGTCATATTGTATTATTTTTACGTTTCGTTTCTAAAATTATCTGCGGCATTTGCGTCCCTTTAAAAGATAGCATAATTTAGACAACCATTGATGTAAGTAGTTGAAAGAAAATTTTGTTTGTGTTATATATAATTATTACAATTTTTTTTTTAGATATTACATTAGTTCATGGAGTCAATGTAGGAGTATGAACATTTTTATATTTTGTAACGTATTGTAAATTATTTTTAAAAGAATCACAAAAATATGTTTTTATGATTTTCAGAAAATAAATTAACTAAAGTAAACATTTTTGAGTTTTTTCAGTCTACTAATGTTTAGACAAAAAATTTATTAATTGTTAGCAAGGGTTTTTTTAATTTCTAATCGACTAAGTGTTAGAAACATTTTTGCTGAATCTACTAATTTTGTTGCTAAAAGTCAGCTCGCTGATTTTCAGCAAACGATTTTGCTGACATTAGCAATTTTTTTGTAAGCACCCTCCTGACTAAAATTTTGCTGACTTAGCAACGTTTTTTTGCTGACTTTATAAACTTTTTTTTGAGTGTACAAATACGACCTCAAACATTTTAAATAACAATGATTGAATAACTTAACTTAATTACATAAAACATTTAACACAAAAATTTTAATGAAACGACTTTGTTGCTCTTTAGGCAATAAGTCAGAAAAATGCATAATTTTGTTTGGTATTAACGAAAAAATTCAGTTTCTTACTTAAGATCGTTTTGCCTAACTTCAAAGATATATGTTTGCCGTTATTTGTTTTTCACCAGTTCCAATTATATATATGTTTACAGGCATTCATAATTATTTTTGCAAGCAAACATTTTCAAAACAAAAGTATCTTACCAGCAGGGCGTTTTTTTCAGCGTGCAGAAATTGCAGTTGTTTTTTTATGAAATATTATCAGTTATTTAAAAAAAAAAACAACTGAAAGAAATCACCGTATTTTTTAACAGTTGTTTGAAGCATTTTAATAAGCATCTACTAAAACAGTAATTTTGCAGTGAACAGTTAATTTGTGTGGGTTGTTGAAGAATCGAAGATTATTTTGAGTTTTTCAAAACTCTCGTTTAGTTTATGTATTTGTTATTATTGAC
Source organism: Delia radicum (assembly GCA_021234595.1). NCBI lineage: Eukaryota > Metazoa > Arthropoda > Insecta > Diptera > Anthomyiidae > Delia > Delia radicum. The sequence continues at coordinate 235,887,081 of CM037851.1, forward strand.
ATGCTCATAGTTTGCAAATAATAATTAAGCAAAATGTAAATAATTAATCTTTTAATAAATTACTAACTAACATTTTGAATTTTAATTTGATTACACACAAAAATATAATAACCCGTTTCAATCACGAAAACCACGATTCAATTCAATTATTGATATTTGATAGCTCTTTAATTGAATTTTTTTTTCAATCAAATAATAACTCATTTGATTAAAAAGTGATCCATATTTTACACCTTCTCAAAAAGCCAAAAACAATTGGTTGTTGTTGTTGCCATACGAAATGTTTTTTTGTAGCTTGAATTTTATAACATTGAATTTAAACCGGCATGTAATTCTCATTTAGTTAGCAGATTTATTTATACTTATGTGAACCAATTGACATAGAAATTATTTTTTTTTTTCTGTTGCAACTTGGATAGTATGGCAATTTTTTTTAAAAAGTGTATTTTTTTAATAATTTAAAATGTTTCGTTGCATTTTTTTTGTTTAAAAAAAATTGTTAGATTTTTATTAAACAAAATTTAACTTCAAAAATTACATTATCAATTTTATGATAATGTTTTAGTATAAATTAATATTTAGATTTAAATTACTGATATAAAATTATTTTTCGTAATAAATTAATAAACCTAATGAGAATTGATAAAATCTAATTAAAATGAATTTAAAATATTTATTACTAATGCATAAACATTTATAAAAAAAACTGCATACATAAATATTACAAAAAACAACAACAATATGTTTTGAGTGATATTATAAAAAAATGTCAAGCCAGTTCCGAATTTGAGCAAATATTTAATTGATTTAATTAATTGTTGACTGACAGCTTTTAAAAGTTTCAACAAATCGATTAAATTGAAAAAATTAGGGAAATATTTTTTTCTGTGTAGGTAAAGAGTTTCACAGAACTAACAAAGAACAATCTCAAAGATGATAAATAAGTGTAAGCCGGAGTGTTAATATTGGTCGTACGACTTGCTCTGGACATATTTATTTTCCTATATAAATAATCAGGTTCCTTCGTATATAAAGCTTGTGTATAGTATATCAGATATCAGATATATAGAATACACATCTAGCCCAATTATTAATAACCATTTGTAATTTATTATTGGATTCAGCATCAAGATTTCCAAAAACAATTGCACCAAAAGTAAAATATGTACAATTAACGTTCTCACAAATTTCAGCAGAGCGTAGATCGCAATACATTTTCGTAATTGTGTAATTAATATGATCTTTACAATCAAGCTCTCTCGTATTTAACAACTTAATTTTGCAAGGTGCTATATGGCAACATCTCAGCAGAGCAACTGTCGATTATTAAGGCTTGTGCTTTCGAGGCGTTAATTAAAAAATTAACAGCAAATTTAGTTCAAGTCCTCATTAAGTCTACAGCTCAGATCTTCTTCAAGTCTAGGTGGGAAGAAAGATATTTGGGCGTCATCTGCATATAAAAAAAAAAATTGTTTTTTCAAATTTATTTTTAATTTTTTTGTAAAATATTGCTCACAATCCGTAAAAGAAGGTATATCTAAAAGACTAATCATTTCTGAACTATAATTATTTTCTTACTATTTCCGTGACTTTATATGCCGCAGCGATGAAATAAGTGGATTTGTCTCACCATTAATGATTTAAAAGTATTCAGCAATCTATATTTTTTATAAAATTTGTTCAGGGACTCCTGTGCTTCTTCAGAAAGCTCTCCAAATGTCAAAGTCTGATATTCAATTATATCTTTGCCAATTATATCTTTACCCACTGTACCATGGTTCAAAGTACAGTGGGTTTCCTTGATACAGTAAATTAGGATTTTCATTGAAAGATTTTGCATCACTTCTAACAGTGGATTTCAGGAAGAAGTCATTCATTATTTTGGGGCATGTATCACATTCAGATATTCTTGTTTTAACACAAATTTGCCCCAGATTCTTCCATAGCTCCTTATACGGAATGTTTGCATTCACTTTTATGTGTTTGGTAACAACATGTACTTTGTTTCTAGCAACACGATCATTTTCCCAGTTGTGGTCTTTATTTTGGCTTGATTGATCATTAGGCGCAGAGCGGGTATGCCAAGGGTTTATAATGGTTAGTCCACACAAGCATATACCACCCCAAAGGCATTGTGGTCTTACATTATCGCACGACAAATAAATATTAAAATCTCCGCATAGGATACAATAGAATGATTTAACTTATCAAAAACTGATCAAAAGTAAGTTGATTTATTTTATGAGGATTGTAAACACACATCACACAGCATTTTGTCTTATTAGAGCCCTTAAATTCAGTTTTATAATGACACTTATTTATGCAAAAATGTATGAATATCACGAAGATAATTCTTTCAGTGCAGCTCGAATATCGCAAAAAGAAAACACCTTTTCAATGAAACTTTTTTTAATTTTTTAGCTTTTAATATTTGGTGGGTTTTTTTAAATGTTAGTAATTTTTTAACATTTTTTTTTTCAATTTGGCGACTTTTTTCAATTTTGGCAATTCTTTAAATTTAGAGATTTTTTTTTTTTTAAATTTTAGGTGTTTTTTTTAATATTTATTTTTTTTGTTTTTAAGAATTTTTTAATCTTTAATTGGAATTTAATTGAAAATTTTTTGACGATCCTTTTTTCTGTGTAAGAAATGGCCGAATTATTTCCGAAAAAAATTTTGTGATATCTCCCACTGTGCATCGATGCACTTACACATAACAATAGTAATAGTAATACAATCATAACTATAAGAAAGATTTCAACCTTTTAGTCTTTAAACTGCGGATGTACCAACCAATTTAAAATTCGATTTTTTACCGTACTGTGGAGTTAACAGTAATGTAAAGCCAAAATCTAAAATCCGATTTATTTAGCACTTTAACATAATGATTGTTATGATAATCTCTATAATTTAATACATATTGGACCCCGTAATTCTTGAAGCTGTGGATGTGCCTTCAATTTGAAGTTAGCCTTTTAGAGATTTTTGGAGAATAAAATTTTGTTGGGAATTCAAAGTTCATCCGATCCATTTACCGCTTTTACATAATATTAGTAATGATGATTTTTACTGTTCAAGACCTATTTTACCCCATAATTCTTGAAACCATGGATGTGCCACTTAATTTTGTGCTTTTGTGTTTTTTTACTTTTTATTTATTTTGGTAAACAAATTGATATAGAGACAAAAAATATTACACCATCGCTTTAGTGTTAACATATAATAATAGTAATGCTAAAAGCGATCATTAAAAAAAGATTTGAACCCGTAATTCTTTAAACCGCGCATGGGCGATTCAATTTTAAGTTGAATTTTTCTTAACTTTGACCTCAGTTTGCGCAAAAACCAGATGTGTTAGACAACCAAATTCGGACTAAGTACAGAAAGGTTACTCGAAAACGTGTAGTCGCATCCATGAAAACTCAAAAATTACAAAAATGTTATAAGTGAAAATGTCTGCGGTTTGTTGTTTCCTCATTAGAAAAAAATTGATGCACGCGAACATATTATAGCTTTTTTATTTATTTTAAATAAGCTAATCTAGAAAAAACTTGTGTGCTACTAATTTAAAATTATTAATTTTTGAAAATGAAAATTATTCAAGTTCGAGGCCATACTCTATATTTCTTTATTAGGATATTGTCCTAACAAATAATCTATCGAGTTTTTTGTTTTCAAATTTATTATTTGAACTTTTCAATTCAATTCAAATTAAGGTCGAAAAAAACATAGGCCTGGGTTCTATATTCCACTACGAAGTAAAAGTGGAATCGTTTTTAATTCCACATTTTCAATTCCGCTGTGTTCTGAAAAACGAGTGAATCGTTTTTTCACGACGATTTCATTTTCATTTTGTTCTTAGCAACAACATAAAAAATGAGGGATAAAACCAAATTATCACTTTAAAGTGAATGAAATTGCAATAAAGAAGAGTGCATTTTTCAACAAAAATAAAAATTAAACAAAAAAATACTTATTTTTAAAATAATATAAAATGAGTTTCGCAATTGTGATTTCCTGGTATTTAATTAAAAAAGAAAAACAAAGAACGGAAAATCTATATAGAAAAAGGTTTCGTGACTGTTCAAATCCTTTGGAACTACCAGAAAAATCGTAAGACAATAATTAAAACTGAGTCGCAAGTGTTTAAAATTAATAAAAAAAATAGTTTTATTGCGTATTTATTTATTATGATCGCAAAAGACTTCAATCTAGCAGTGGAAAGAAGTACAGCTTCAAAAATTTTAACAAATATGTGTAATGTTTTGAAAACTGTCATATACCCAAAATGGATTAGATTTGAAAGAAGTCGCGGAGAAATTGAGAAATCAAAAAGGGAAATCATCGGTTGCGGTTTCTCATTTTCTATATTTTCAGTACCTTCGTCAATTTTATTTAATTTTTGTAAAATCACGTTTACTACATTGTCGGAACTGGTGCCATCTAAGTTTGACAATTCAGTAGATAATTTTGTGGTTGTTTACCCTTTGCTAGTCGTCCCGAATGATTTAGCAGCTGGAACACCTTCGGCTGCTGTAAAAAGGCCAGAAAGTTTGGCAACTGAATCTTCTTTGGATGTTATTGGGTCCTCCACCTGTTGCCGTTACCTCTGCTCTATTTTCGGTCAACTGGTCTTCAACTGTTTTGTCGCCCATCTAAAAACCTTTGGCCAAACCAAATTTTTTTTCCGTGAATGGTAAAAATGGGGCCTCTTGTTCCGGATTCATGTGTTTTCCCGTAAAAAATACAATACTTTTTCAGTTAAATATACGTATATTAACAACATATCACATTTACTTACATTGTTTGATTTTTTTACTTTTAATATTCAAAATAATTTTATTTTCTAAAAAGTTTGGTTTTTCATTCAGTTAACTAATACCGTTTTACAATTACTTTTTTTGTAGTGAAATTGTTTTATAGAACACATCAAATCACTTTAATTCCACTAGAAACAAAATGAAAATGAAATTTTTCTTTTCAAATCATTTATGTGGAATTGGGAACACAAATTGAGCGGAAGTTTCACTTTCACTTCATTTTCGGAATGTAGAACCCATGCGATAATTTTTATTTTTAATAAAAATTATATCAAATTTATTATTAATTTTTTAAATCTAAAATCGTACGATTTCGTAGATTTTCCTATATATACTATAAACGTAAATATTTTGATGCGTTACAAACGGAATGAAAAACAAATATATCGCTCATTTACTTCCAGAACGTCACAACTCAAAAACGTGATTTTTGAGTTAATGACGAAGAATTATTCGTTATATCGCGTATCATATTGTGTAAAAAATTCGTATGGATATCTTGTATACTCACGTCTGGAGAGAAATTGTGTCGTTATTTTTTTCTTCAAGGTGGGTAAATTGAAAACTTTAAACTCATTTTCTACAAAATCAAAATTTTTGAGTTATGACGTTATTGAAGTAAATGAGCGATATATCCCCTTCACAGTGTGTGAAGAGTATAAATAACCGAAATTGAAATACAACTACTTACGATTGAGTCTTTATAATTTTCAAGATTTTTTTTCAAAATCAAGATTTGTTTCGTGAATGTCAAGCATTTTGTCAATTGGAATCTGGCATTTTTTCAATAACGGTTTGCATAGTGTTAATCTAAAAAACACTTGCTATGTTAGTTTTCCAAGTCCTTGGTATTTTTTGTTTTGTTCTCTTTTGTTTAGTTTTAAATGTTTACATTTATGTTTTATCATTTTATTTACCTGTACTTTTTCTCTACAAATATTAACAAAAAAAAAAACACACACACACATAAAACTACCTGTCTACAATTCCAACAACTTGATCAGACCAAAACCACCCCGTATGTTGTTATCAGTTCAAACTAAAATTCACATGTTTGACCTAAAAATGTTACCACGTTCAGTTTAATATAAAACGATGGGAAGCCTAATATTACTTTGGACTGATGCCTTTTAAATTTTCACATCATTTTTTGCCCTTAAGAAATAATTTATAATTTATTTTGTTTCTTATTGATGATAAATGAATGTATGTTTTTAAAGGATGTCATAAGTTGTATAAGAGTCATTCCATTTCAAACCAAACGATTTTTATCTTCACGATTTTAGTTTGCTTTGAAATTTGGCAGACGTATTCTTATTTCGAAAATATTTGACACCTATTTTTGGAAAGAATTTTAAAAATTAAAAAAAAAAAATTATTTGTGCCTTAAAATAAAAAATAAAAAAGAAACGTGAACAATTTTCCGACATGTCCATATTTAAAGTGATGTATTTAAAAAACTACCACATTTTCAATTGTGTTTCAGAAGTTATCAATTGTAATTCAGATTTAACAATTATATTTCAGAAATGATCAATTGTTTTGCAGATTTACAGTAGTGGTCAAAATATTTGGAACTGAGATCGCATTTGTTGTTTTCATTGATTTATTTTCTTCAAATCACACTTAGTTACTAAAATTTATTTTATACATATTCTTCATACCTTGTTTTATGTTAAACAAATAAAAAAAAATGAATTCCTTTAAATTAAAACAACAAAAAAGTAATAATAATAGATGTATTCAAAATGCAGGTGTTCAAAACATTTGCAACTCTCATTATTCAAACTCTTAACGAAACAATTTATACTAACACATGTTAGGATATAACGCATTCCTTTTTAATATGAGATTCAGGCCGTTGCATTTTTTAAACAAATTTATTATAATTATTGTTCTTTAATAGTTGTAATAAGATGTTGGAAGCATAAACATCGTAAGAATAATTTTTGTAAAAAAATGGCAGGAAATTAATACAATTCTGATTTTAAATCAAAAGTTTTAAATGATTTTCAAAATGCACTTTCCCAAAAAGAAATTTCTATAAAGTACTCCGTTCCAAAATCAACGATTTGGCGCATTGTTAATAGTGGTAACATCCACACAACTCATAAAGGTGGAAGACCCCGTACTATAACTGTAAGAGAAGATCCGAAAATCAAGAATTTTTTACGAAATATCCCAAAGCAGTTCCCAGAGAAGCTAAAGCTGAACTTTTGATAGATTAAAAGAAGAGCCCGAGAATATGGTCTTTTTTATTTTATTTATTTATTTAAGTCTATGGATACAATATCCTTACAGACTAGCATATACAAATTAAGATATTTAAAATAAATTATTTAACAAAATTTTAAATTGGGAAGGAGAAACACTTATGTCTAACTTATTACAATAAATATTAAATAATCTCATAGATCTATTTAGTGGCTCGTTTAATACATATTCAGTTAAGTGTATATCAATATGAAAAAATTTACTTATATTTCTAAAACTTCTTGGTGGAACATATATTGAAATTAACTCTAATAGCTCAGGAGAATCAATAACACCACAAATAATACCATGTAAAAAAGTTAAACTAGCAATAATACGACGAGTTTCCAGAGTTTTTAAAGAAATAAACTCACACTTATCTGTGTAAGAAGGGCTAGAAAAAGAAGGAATGTTAAAATGATTCGGATAGTTAAAACATGGTAGGGCAAACTTGACAAACTTTCTTTGAATTCTTTCAATACGACCAATATGAAGAGCAGCATTAGGACTCCAAATAAATGAAGAATATTCCAATCTAGATCTAACAAACGAAGTATAAACCACTTTCTTCGTTATGTGATCAAAACATTTATCCAAGTTACGTCGAATAAATGCTAAAAGCGAATAAGCTTTTGGTACAATAAAATTTAAATGACTGGTGAATGATAATTTAATATCAAAAACTACACCAAGGTCCAAAATTTCATCAACAGATGACAATACATTACCAAACATTCTGTAATCAGAAATTATAATATTTCGACGTCTATGAAAAGACATACTATAACATTTAGAAATATTAAAGGGTAAACCATTACAATTTGACCAATGAACTAGATTATTCAAGTCCTCCTGAAGGTCAAAAACGTCCCTTACAGAAAAAATTGGCTTGAAAATTTTGAGATCATGAGCATACATTAAAAATTTTGAATTTTTAAAGCAATCGCTAATGTCATTTATAAAAATATTAAATAATAAAGGACCAAGGATGCTGCCCTGTGGAATACCTGACGTTGGTATAAAATAGTCCGAACAAATTCCATCAACAGATACTGTTGCGATTCTGCCAATCAAATAATGACGGAACCAACTAAGCATATTTGAATGGATGCCAATCTTGGAAAGCTTATATAATAAAAGTTCATGTGGGACTCGGTCAAAAGCCTTGGCGAAATCTGTGTAAATTGTGTCAATTTGAACACCCTTTTCAAAACAAGAGATGCAAAAGTTAACAAAAACCGATAAATTAGTTGTTGTTGATCTCCCAGCCATAAATCCATGTTGTGAAACAGATATATATCGTTTTAACTGGAAAAAAGTTTATCAAACACGATGTGCTCAAAAATTTTAGCAATATTGGTTAATTTGGAAATAGGACGGTAATTAGTAACACTGCTCCTACTACCATTTTTAAGAATTGGGAAAATAGTCGTAAATTTCCATTTCTGAATGAAATAGCCAGCTCGTAAAGATTTATTAAAAATTATTTTGAGGGGTAAAATAAATGAAGAAAAGCATTTCTTAAGAAGAAAGGCTGAAAGGCCATCATTATCACATTTAAAAGAATTCGAAAGTTTACCAATGCCCGAAGCAATATCTTCATCCAAAATTTTTAAAGATCCAAAATCAAAAAATATTACTGAAATCCGCTTCATTCATTGAAAAGGAATCATCATTAAAATTTGACTGAAAATACATGGCAAAAAGGTTGAGAGAATCTTTTAAATTCTCAGAAGAAAGATCATTATATGACATAAGCACTGGTATTGTAGAAGAACTTCTTTTAGAATTAATAAAACTCCAGAAACTTTTCGGATTATATTTAATAGATTCATTAAAACTCATTAAATATTGATTGTATAAAAACTTGTTTAAAAAATTAAATTCTTTTTCATAACGAAGAAAATTTTGCTTATCGCTGGTACTATTTGAGGCCTTAAATTTCATGTGAAATTTATTTCTAAGATTTTTCAGCTTCTTTAAACCTTTAGTGTACCAAGGAAGCTTGTAGACACACAACATTAAATGTTATGTCTTCAGATGAGTTAATCATAGCTACTTCTGTGTGATATTTATATGAATTGTAATTACATATTTTTTAATAAATCATTATTCATTCATTTATTCAGGAAGCTTGTACACTTTAGGATTAGATAGTGGCACATTAACATTGATAATCTTTAAAATATTAGATAAAAAAAATGTCATAACAAATAGATACAATTTCATTATCTAATAAATTATTCTAATTTAAGTTATAAATCATTGCATTAAGAGCATTAAAATTACAAGAATAATAATTATAACGTATATCATCATTATTAATTTTACGAGCATATTTAAAAAAATCAATAACAATTTCTAATCCACAGTGATGAGTATTAGAAGGTGAAATTGGGAAATCAGATTCAACAAGCGAATACTTTAAATCAGAGCTAATAAAAACTAAATCTAAAATTTTATTTAGCCTATTAAAAACTGAGTTAATTTGTATAAGATCAAGACTAAAAACTGCATCGAGAATACTTATTTCAAAAGATTTATTTACGTTATTAGGCAAAAACAGACCTGAATTAGAAGTTATAGATGTACAAAAACACCGTTTGTGTCGGAAAAAAACCAAAAAGCTTGGATTGACTTTGCACGCACCCATTTGAACTGGACTCAACAGCAATGGAAAAATGTATTGTGGTCAGATGAGTCTAAATTCAACCTCCGGGGATCAGATGGAAGAGCCAATGTTCGAAGACCACGAGGCGAAAAGTTTAATCCCAGATACACAACCGCCACAGTGCAGTGAGCACGGAGATCGAAACATTATGGTGTGGGGGTGTTTTTCAGGAAATGGGATTGTCCCAATTCACCGCATTACTAGCACAATGACGGCCACATTCTATAGAGATCTTTTGTGTTCAGTTATGCTTCCGTATGCTGAATGGGAAATGCCACTCTCATGGAACTTCCAGCACGACAACGACCCAAAACACACGGCAGGGGTTGTAAAAGTTTGGCTGCAGGAAAATGAAATTAATATCATGTCGTGGCCGGCTCAATCTCCCGATCTCAACCCGATTGAGAACATGTGGATGATTGTAAAACGGAATATCGGCAATAAAGTATTCCGAAATGGTGATGAACTTTTCGTCGAGTTGGAGAAGCAGTGGAATAAATTTCTGACGATTATATTAAAAAGCTCATTGCCTCAATGCCTAAGAGGTGTTCAGAAGTTATAAAAAATAATGACTACGCTACAAAATACTGAGCGTTAAAACCATTGTTTGTATTTTCTGTTAATTACTTAGAGAGTTGCAAATGTTTTCAACACTGCACTATCGACTTATTTTGTTAAAATTACTTTTATTTTTATTTTTGAGAAGTTATGAATAATTTTTTTGTATTTTTAAAATAATATGCTATAACTGAATTTAATATAAAAAAAAACAAAAACTTATACCACAAATCTTTTTGATCAAAAAAATTATAATTACCTAAACCATGAATTCAGTTGCAAATCTTTTGCACACCACTGTAACAATTGTATTTAAGAAATTATCAATTGTATTTCAGAAATTACAAAAAATACATCCTACAATTTAAAAATTGCATTGTTGGTTTATTATTAATTTTGTCTCTTACATGTTGTGCCATAATAGTTCCTTTCGCAAAAATATTAAAATGCATTAATTTATGTTATTGGTAGAAACAGTTACGGACAAAAAATTAGGCAACAAATCCGGTGGATATATTTACAATATTATTTTTAGATTATAATACAATAACAACTCTTTACTTTATGATACAATCCAAACATTATTGTTGTATTTAAAAAAAAAAAAAAAACAACAACTACAAAATATAAAGTTAATTAATTTTTTTTTAAATATTAAATAATCTTTGCATTTGGTATTTGATTTTTATTTAAAATATTGTAATGGTGATTGATTTTATTAGACCGACTAACTAATTTCTGTATATTTATTGCACCAACTTTAGAACCAAGAGTTAAAAGAGTCTGGGATCTTTTTTTTTTTTAAAAAAAAGAAGAGCAACACTCAGAAAATTCTTCCTATTAATTAATGTGTTGCTTTCTTTGGAAAGGGGATAGTGAAGAGATGAAAGGTGGTGAAAGATGAAGGGCTTCTAACATGGCAACACTGTAATTGCGCGAGATGATAAGTCTTAGAACAGTTGTTGCTCTCCACCTGATGTAGAGTTGGCGAATTTATTGAAGCTTTTTCTCACAACCCCGATTCATTATTTTACTTCGGTGGGGTTAAGTGCTATGGGAACACCGAAGGTGGGTGTAGCGATACATATAAGTGATAGAAAACTCATACATATTATTTTTATAAATTGATGTTTTCGTAACCGGGAATCGAACCCGGGACCATCCGTGTAACAGTCCAACGCGCTAACCATAACACCACAACGCCCACGTTAATACTGATTTTTAATACCATGACAACCAAAATAAGAAATAAAAAAAAAAAAAAAAAAAAAAAATAAAAAATAAAAAAAAAAAAGAATTAATTACGTTTTAATGCTGAGAGAGCCGATTTATTATCAAAAAATGTCAATTATTAAATTTTTTTTTTTTAAAACATCACACTTTTAACATTATTTGTTGGAATGTTCCCATTAATATCACGATTTTTAGTTGATGTTGCCTTAAAGAGCACATGTTCAGTAAACTAACGCCAATCGTATCTTAATTATATCGGTTCTGGGTTTTCATTGGCATACCTCGGAAAAAATACTTTAATATTTTTAATTAAACTAAATTTTTGAAATAGTAAAAAAAAAAAACAAATGACGAAAAATGTATGATTATGTGAAAGTAATACCTGGTAACACCTGGTCGTTCTGCTGTACGTGATAAATTTGAAATATTGATGACGTCAGTTAAATGAAGATGTACACTTTTAAGCACAATCAACTAAAAACTGCGATATTTATGAGAACATTCCAATAAATATTATCAAGTGAATATTATCAGAAGTGCGCAACTTGGTTTAAATAGTCCTTGCCCTATACCACGGATAGGTAAAAAACAATTTATTGTTTCTCTTAAAAGTTTTCCAGTTCTTTATGAATTAAGTAAGTAAATATTCAAATTGTAGGGTGTATTATTTTAAATTCTAAAATACAATTAATAATTTTTGAAAAACAATTGATCATTTATGAAGTGAAATTGATCATTTCTGAAATACAATTAATAATTTTTGAAATACAATTGATTATTTCGGAAATACAACTGACATTTCATGAAATACAATTGATAATTTCTGCATTTCGATTGTTAATTTCTGAAATGCAATAGATGTATTCTGAAATACAATTGATAATCCTAAAATATAACATTATAAATAAATAAATTCATTATACTTCATGCATATTTATATAATAAAGTTGAAAAGCAAATCCGGCTGAACTCTTTATTTTTAGAACAGATTACCTTTGAACCTGTTCTAGAACAGCTTCTTTTACCATCGGTTACATGGAACCGGATCTAGTACAGGTTCTTGGGAGTCAAAATGTAATGTTTCACTGTCCCAGAACCAATTCTATAACTATTTCTAGAACCAGTTCTATGGCAACTTTGAAGGCAAAGAACCTATTGCAATTGGGCAAACTCCATATAAAAAGAATCGGTTGTAGAACAGAAATTTTAACCTGTTATAATACAGTATAAGTTGTTCTGCAACCTGTTATTTGGATTTTACTATTTTACTGGGTTGTATTATCATATTTTTAACAATAAATAAATTGAATTGAAAATAAAAGAATTGATCATTTCTGAAATACAATTGACAATTTCTGAAACACAATTGATAAATCTGAAATACAATTGACAATTTCTGAAATACAATTGATAAATCTGAAATAAAATTGATAATTTCTGAAATACAATTGACTATTTCTGAAATACAATTGTTAATTTCTGAAATACAATCGATAATTTATGTACATCAATTAATACTTTCTGAAATACAATTGATAAATTATGAAATACAATCGATAATTTCTGAATTTCAATTGATAATTTCTGAAATACAATTGAAAATGGTGTTGTAGGCCGATTTTCTAAATGTATTTAAATATCTATGTTGCCATTTTTTAAATGTTTTTTATTTTAGTTTTTAACTTTCGTTTGTAATTTTAACCACTTTCGACCCCACCTTCTACTAAATAAATTCTGAAATTATCAGTGTGGGACGGTATTTTATTTCGCAAAAAATACCACAAAAATCGTCATGTCAAAAATCCTTCGATTTGACATGGAATGACTCATAAATTTAATTTTAGTTTTTCTTTTTTATAGATTTTGTAAGTTTTTTTTAAGCCATCACTCTGTTTTTAAGATTTTTGTTTTCTCTAGACCCCCCTAAGGCTAATTATTTGCTAAACTGTTTATAGATTTTTCATCTTTAAATACAAACAACATTTAACACTTGTTAATTTAAATCTTTTTGATTTTTAATTGTTCTTTTGATTTATGTTAAATGGTTATTGAAATACAAAAATCAATATGTAATTTAATTGTTATTCAAAAATTTAATTTATGATTGAGTGTTTTAAATAAATCATGTTTCTATTATTAGATGTTATTTCAAAAGCAATATGATCAAATGACAAGATAACTATAAACGCTGTTTAATTGCTTAGTTTTTGGTTAAAGAAATTTATATTATCGATGACACTAATCAACAAATTTCAAAATTCATTGAAATACATATTTTTTATATGGACTTAGGAACACTGAATACAAATCAAATTCAACCGCCAAATCATGAATTACTTTAAGAATATAAATGTACACAAAATTATCTTTTATTTGAGTATAATCATGTCGGTGTTTGTTTCAGGATATTTTACAGGTATTGCACGGAAGTTGAAAGTTTTGCATGTTTAGTTTTATTCTTATTAATTATATGTTTGCTAAAAAAATTTAAAATTTTATTACTATGCCTAAACTAAACATTCCACTGATCTCATTTTTGTATTAAAATTGCAAATCCATACACTCATAATAATCTATAGGTAAAATACACGAAAACCGTTGTTCATTTTACGAAAGTTTTGGTTATTTTGACATTACGAAAAAATTTGTAGAATATACAAATCACATTTCGTAAAGTTTTGTAAAAACTTTTTTTTAAATAAAAATGTGGTGCATACCTTACGGATTTATTTTAAAATTAAAAAAAAATGTAATGGTGCCACACCAGAATCGAACTCACGATTTCAGTGACATCCTGCTGTGTTGAAGTAGACCCCTCTACCATTTGCACCAAAGTAGCTGATGCAATACAACAAACTAAAAAGGAACTTAGTCGAAAATATTATGAAATTTTTATGAAAACTAGAAAAATATGCTACAAATATTTAATAAAAAAGGTAAAATGGCCATTAAATATTTTTATTATGTTTATTGAACTAAATAAAATAATATAATTTTTTTATAAATATATCAAATAATATATTAAAAAACAAAATAAAAAAATAATAAAATAATAATAATAATAATAAAAAACTTAAATAACAATTTCAAACCAATTGCATTTTATTATTAAATATTTTATCTTTTAAAATATTTGTTTTATTGAATTTCATGCTAAACCCGGCAAATAAAGTGGAAGTAGTGTTTTCGGGTCCTCTTTAACTTGTTTTAGGATCCTCTTTATTAAACAAAATTCAAAATATCCACTTATATCAAAACACAAAAATAGTAATAATGAAATAAAAAAATAAAACAGAAATTTAAAAAACATTAATAAACAAAAAAAATATAAAAACTAAAAAAAAAAAAAAAAATTTGTCCTGGCCAGGAGTTGAACTTGCAACCTTCTGATTGCAAATCCGACCTCTAACCACATCAACATCCATATGTAATATTTGTAACATTACAAATTTTTGTACAATGTACCAAAAAATATTACGAAATCATGTTTGTATTTTTTTACGAAATTTGTAAATTTATATAATTTGTTTTATACAAAAGTTTTGTAATATAAACAAAATGTTTGTACATTCTACGAAAAAAAATTTACGAAAAATATATTTGTATTTTTAAGCATGGATTATTATGAGTGTAGAAAATACCCTATAAAAAAGGAGTATGTTAAAACAAAATTTTTGACAGTTTAGACTCAACGTACCGAAATCAATTAGAAAATATGCATTTCAAAGACAGGTTCTGCAAAAAGTGTAAAATTCGTCAGTACACTGATAATAATAAATGCGTAAAATTACAAAAAAATGTCAATATTACCAAATTTTTTGTAAAATAAACGAAAATTTGTACATTTTACGAAAGCTTTTGTGCTTTTGACAATAATTTCGTATTTTAATGCATGGATTATTATGAGTGTAGTAATGTTAATAATATATTTTTATATAAAGAGGTTTTTTTTTACTTTGTTATTTGAAGTTCTTTTCTAAATAGTAAACTACTAGGGTCAGGAAATTGAAAATCCCCGATTATATTCAACTCCCGGAAATCGGAAAAATTTTTTAAACATTCCCGTGAATTACCGCGATTTTTGAAATAAACATTGATTAAGGTTTTGATAGTAAAGTCTTCTTTTTCTTAGGAAATAGGAAAATATATAAATTAATTTAAGGATCACTGTTAATTCAGGAATATTTTAAATATTTATTTTACTAAAAACAACTCTGAATATTTTTTTCAAAATTATTTAAAAATTAGTTTTTATATATTGGATGTGATTTATTTCTTAAAAACTAGTCATTAGGCCATCATGAGAGATATTTCTTTGGATTCAAATTCCTAGATAGGGAATATTTTAATCACTTTTATCATGACCAATAGACTGGCCCATGCTTGTATTAAAAAATTAAAGTATATTCCGATTCTTTCTACAAATTGGCTCAATCGACTTTTGACTTTCGTCTCTTATATTACGTGCAATTACTAGTGTGTCAGCGTTATTGTATTTATTTATACACAGTCAGAAATATGACTGTGTATTCTTGTTTTACAGTGTATTTATATAATTTGGCAATTGTTAACACAATTCCCACTCTTTTATAAGATCTTAACTAGGTCTAAATTCATAAAAAATTCAAATGGACCCCCCCCCCCCCTCGAATCTGAAATCAAAAACGTTCCACCGGCTCGCCATTCCGAGTTATGGACCATTATTTTTTTATTCCTCTTACCCGGGCAAAAATAGTTTATTTGTCAATACTGTAGAGATGACTTTCAAATTTTTTTTATTTTTTATGGATTTGAGTCCTACTTAAATTTAACTTTAATTTGAGTAGTTCTATGTCGGGAATTGAGCAAAGGTATTTTGGAACATCGGAGGGGTCTTGCAAATTATCGTTTTATGGAATTGAACCTACAACATTCAGATTTGTGAAAAAAAATTGGAAAAATGAGTGTGAAGTACACTAGACCTAAATTTCGGGACGCTGGTTTAGTTTCGGTGTTGTGACTTCAGATTCGCCTTTAGACGACCAAAGTACTTAGTTTTAATATAAGTCTGAGCAAAAACCTTTCTATATTCTTAAAATCTTTGAATTTCTGTTAAATTTTGACCTTACCCTGAAAAATCGTTCATTTATAGCGACATCTAAATATTGACCAATTTGCCTGAAATTTGGACATTCCAGCAAAAAAGAGTGCTTACCCAGAAGCGCTTCCGGAAGGCTTTATTTGACAACGAAACGCTTCCAAAGCAAATAAAGAAGGCATGATTTTTGTTCGCGAGGTCCCACTTGGTATGTCTCTTTTAAAGTGCTTCTTTCATGTGCTCTTAGAAGCAATAAATTCATGCCTTCTTAGGCACTAAGAAGCGCTTTTTGTATGTTGACAACATTAGTGCTTCATGGTATGCATACTTTATTGCTTCATTGTAAGCATTATTCGCTGCTTCAAAGAAGGCATTCTGGGAACACGACAGAATGCCTTTCCTAATTGCTTTATAGTACGCAAGGCGGTGAAGCGCTATTTTGGAAGCATACAAATGTAGTTACTGCTTACCTAATCCAGGTTATTTTTTGCTGGGATAGCATTACTAAGCAGCAGGTTTAGCCTTGTGGTGCTACAAAATTCGACAGTCTTTTTTGTGTGACCCTACTGACCAACCATACAGCTTTTGGCGAGGTTATCCCACTTTTAAAAGGCAAATTTGTTTCCGCTTTTTAAACCAGTCACGATTTTCCATGTTTTAGAATTTCTTATTAAGTCATAAAGAACAATAAAAACTTTTCAAAAGGTTGGGCATCGTTGGTGTGTTTAAGTTTTAGAAATGTAGAAATAGAACTTGAAGTTTTTCAATTAAAAATTTGTCTGTGATTAGAGTTTCCATATTTTTTTATTAATTTTTTTTTGCAGTGAATAAACTTTTTTATTAGAATCTGCGAATTTTCTATAACAACATTTTTGTTTTTAAATTTAACAATCAGCCCGATTATGAATATTCCCTCGGATTTGTTCCTCTGCGGATTTTATTTTCTCGAGAAAAAAATCCTTCTATTCTAAACAGGCGGGGAAAAGAATAATAAGGGAGAGAGAATTAAATAATATTAATTGAATAATTGAGTTATTCATACAAATGCTATCACAATTCTCCCTATTATTGACATTCATAATACCTCTTTTTTCCGGGGGAAGAGTTTCCCATTTTCAAAATTCGTTTAGAATAAGGGAAAAGTGAAAAAATCCCCGGGCAGATTTTATTAACAATAGGGGAACAAGGAAGAGGGAAAAAATTCTCACGGAATTGTTATTGAGAATTGGGCTGAATAATTCTGTAAATACTGACGGATTTCAGAATATGAGGAAAAATACAATCGGCACGAAGGTGGAATTAACAATATTGACAGCATTGTCCTGCTACCCGATTGATAACAGAGGCCAACCGTTGGTTTGAGCGAACTTCCCACCGTTGGCATAACGTTGGTAACTCAAAAAATTGTGTGCTTTTAAAATAGCTTAAATTAAATTAATTTTGAGAAATATGTATCAAAAGCGCATTTAAAAAGCAGCAAGCAATACAATTCGGTCTTAGGCTTATACATCATATTTAAATGTGTGAAATATAATAAAAAAAAAAATGCTTTTTAAAAACAATATTGGCAAATATATTTGCGGGTGGTAGTTGTACTTTTGGTTGTACTTTTGGTAATTTTTAATACGGTGGGTTTTACAAAAATAGCAGTGGTTTGCCAGTACCATTTTTTTTTTGTACGATTGGCAATTTCTACTTAGGTTGTTGTACATAAACATAAAATATTATTTCTTTTATTGTAAATTTTGTAATAATTTAGAAAATTAATTGGACTTTTCACATGATTGGTTTATAAAACGAAATTGGGAATTTCGCAAAAATTCAAAGAGCAAATTTGGAATCTTGAGATCAACTTTTAGAAGACTCAGACAATACATTTATTAAGAGGATGTGAGTGTTATTCAAAAAACAATTGTAACACTAGAATTCCGTTAAAATTCCCGCGATCTTTAAAATTTTGACAAAAAAATGGATGTGTCATTGAATACTATGAAAACCCATCACTATACTATGAAACCCCATCATTATCAAATTTTTTTTTGAGAATGGACTCATATACTTTTCAAATAAGTTTATATCGTAACCTAAGATTTTAGGGCGTAACTAACAAGATATCCAAAACCGGTTTAAGTGATGACTATGATTCATTTGGCTAAACTACAAGTCTATACAACATTATGGACTTCTATGATAAAAAATAAAGGTTTTACAAATAAAATTCGAATTGGTTGCCCTATAAAATATTGAAGTAGGGTTGAGTTATTATAAAGCACTGCATCCAACTACATTTTTCCACAAAATTTATTGGTTCTATAATTAAAACTATCAGTTTTATTAACGATATTGTTAAAATATCATAAAAAACAGGCCTTTTTAAAACTACACAATAAATGTGCCATGCATAAAATCAGCTTTTTTAACACACATTTAATCTTTTTTAAATTTAAATATTTTATTTTGTCTTTAATTTAATTAATAGACAATTACTTTGACAAGCCGTTGACAGCTCAAAAATTTAATTTTTTTTATTCCACAATGTATACACATTGGTGGCGTCCTTTTGTCTTATATATGAAAAACAGACACAAAAATCGTATACGACAAGCCGTTGACAGTTCAAAAATTTAAGTTTTTTTTTATTCCACATTGTATACATTACACATTGGTGTCGTCCTTTTGTCTTATATATGAAAAAACAGGCATAAAAATCGTCCATGGTTGATTTTTTTTATATGTCTTACAAGAGTTCTACTTTTTAATATCATATTGCTCGTCTCTACTTCATTTTGCGTAAATCTTTCAATCTGGTTGTCATCCACACTATTAATGTACTTATCAGCAGAATTTTTTTTCTAGCAAAATAAATTAATAAAACATTAGTAAAATATTAGTAAAACATTAGTTCAAAACAATTAAGTGCCGAATAATTATAACTAAAATTTTAGCTGAAAACACAATTTCAGTAAAGTATTTTGCTGAAAACTAGTATACTTGATTTACAAGACGTTTTACTAACTTTTCTACTAACTTATTTTTTTTGAGTGTAGAAGAGGATGAAATCATGAAAATGAAATACCACAATATTTATAGGACAAATACAATTAATATATTGTATTTGTCCTATTCATTCTATATGTTTTTTAATAACATTCGTATTTTAAAATTTTTATAATTTTTAAAAGTTTTGAATTCGTAAAAATTACTTTCTTTAAGCGTATTTAACTACAATCTAGAAATAAAGACTAGTTTTTTAAGGAATACCTCATTTGTAGGGGAAAGTTTCTTAGCATTATCAGCAAAGAAATCTCCTTTAATTAAAAAAAAAACTCTTAAAATTGTATGTTCCGTAAAACAAAAAAATAGTTTCAAAACCCAACATTTTTTCATTGTGTGGTTTTAAAACCTGATTCTATTCTTGAATTCAAAGAAGCTCCGTTTGTGGTCTTTTTTTTTGTGATATATATATTTTTCTTCATACGCTTATCTTAAGGTTTCTTTCAATTTCAATCATACATTCAATGTTTTTTTTTTTTTAATACTTAAGATTTCTACCATATTTTACGTTACTCTAAACACCGCTTACTCCACGAACTTCTTCTCCTTGTGGTATTTTTTAAATCAACAAATCACGTTTATATTTTATAAGCTTAAAAAAAAAAGAAGCTTGTTATAAGAGGAGATTCTGAAGAAACGACATCATGTAGTAGTTTGTACAAGAGTTTGCTGATTTTTTTTTGTTTGAGGTGCATGGCCTTATTTACCCAGATTTTCAAAATTGGTATTTTTTATAATGTATTATTAAAGATTTTTTTTTTTTGTTTGTTTAAATTGTGTGTTTGTGTGTGTGTTCTACTAATCATGATTATAATAATGATGTTAACTGATTTTTTAAGTGCCTTTTCTGCAATTAAATTTTTAATACGATTTAATTGTTTTATATGTTTTTAATTGAATTTTTTGTATTTAATTGTTTCATATTCTCCTTTAAATTTTGTTACAACTAGTAAATTTTTTAAATTACACTACACAACGTCCAACACCACATTTCTTTGAAACACATTTTTTTTAATAGGCCTGAATGCAAATCGAGAAACAAATTCTCATTTGCTGTTTTTGAAATATCGCTGTTTTTATTCAACCTCTTTTTGCGTATATTTTGCTTAATTTTTCGAAATTTAACCCCACAATTATGAAATTATTTTCAAGAAAATAAATCTACATACAATTATCTTTAATTTGAGTATAATCATTAAGGTGGAGTGAAAATGTATGGACTTTTTCAAAATTCTGTTTTTTCCAACGTCATAGCGATGAAAAGGTGCCTTGCGATAAATGAATTTAACGTACAAAATTTCACCGACTTGTGTTGATGCTTTGAGGTGCCCCAACACAATTGAATTTCAGAAAAAAAAGAAACATTTTTTTATATTATCATTTTATAAATAAATGATTAAATGTATGATTAAATGATTAAATATAAAAATACACAGTTAAATATGAAATAGTTTTTTTGAATTCAAATTAGTCATTTTTTGACGCGATAGTAGTCTTGCCCTAATGAAACCATCTCGTTTATTTTCCCCACAAACTGCACTTGAAGCTTCTGTCACCAACTTGATGCAGCGCTCTACGGCTTGAGTGTGGCATGGAAAATCATGAATATTCTGACATTTGCCGAGACCGTTTTTGACAATGGGTCTCATGCATAAAAACGAGTAAAAGCGCTGAGTTGAGTCAGGTGAGCAATTGCTCGTAAGTCGAGTTCGAGCAAACAGCAACAGCTTTTACTCAATTTCGTATGCATAAAAATTAGTTCAAACCAATTGCCATTACTTGAGCAAAGGGAGATCAAACGTCCAATTGCAATCATGTCGTCAAGTGAAAGTGAAGTAGAAGTACAATCAAATAATAATAATAAAATAGAAACTGACGACATTTCTAAATTTTTAGTGGAAAAAATAAAACAAAATAAATATTTACTAGAAAAAAGTAAATTTCCAAGCATTAAAAATAAAAAAAACAAACAATAGAAACATGTGTACCACAAATCTGCTTTGGCAGATATAAGTTTCGCAACTTCCGCAATAGTTCGCGACACAGTTGATTGATGGACTCCAATATCTGTGGCTATACCATTTTGGAGTCCAGGATCTGCACAAAATCTTAAATAGAGTCGAATTTTATCAATGTAGCTAGGGCACCACCACGTGTTTCTTCTGACTCCTCAAAAAAATAATTAGCCAACCAGCAGATGCTACTATCATCAAACCTATGTATTTATCATTTTATTATTAATTATATAAAAAAAATTAATAATTAAGAATACAAGCCTGTATAATTTTTTATCCTCATTGCTAAATTTGTTTTACGCTGTTGATAAGATTTTGTATTTCTTTGTGGCACAAAATATTCAGCCATGATTCCTTTTTAGTGTACGCGAGTCAACTATAAGGCATGCTCAACAAAATTCGAGCAAGAGCTCATGAAAGAAAGCAAAAGCTTGTTTTTATGCATATGAAAATGAGCACAAGCTCATCGAACTTAGTTCAAACTGAGCAAGACGAGATCAAACGTGAGCAGTGAGTAAAAGCAAATGCATAAAATTTTATTATGCATACGACAAGTACCATTTACTCAAAAAATCGAGTCCGAGCTCAAGCTCACGTTTTATGCATGAGACCCAATGCCTTTCAAGGCTTCATCAGACATATTTAAAGAGCACCTCTCTCTCAGTTACCTCACAGTCTTGCCACGTAATAATGTCAGCATAATCTTTGGCATCGAAATTGAATTTAGGCACCTTAAACGTTCGAAGTCCTCGAGCATATCCTGATCTTGCTTTTATGATTCTTTGATATGCTAGCTCCCGAATTATTTCTCTGTCATCTCCAAGATCATTATGGTGTATAGATATTTTTGGTCGGTACTCAACTCATTCCTAGTAATTTCAGGTAATACTGTTGATGTAGCGGTGAATTCGACTATTGGCCTTGT
This sequence comes from Delia radicum, assembly GCA_021234595.1. Lineage (NCBI taxonomy): Eukaryota > Metazoa > Arthropoda > Insecta > Diptera > Anthomyiidae > Delia > Delia radicum. The sequence continues at coordinate 235,909,687 of CM037851.1, forward strand.
TTGATAATTTTATAATTCAGATCCGATGGCACCTGAAAAGCATTTAGGTCCTGTAGTTTTTCCATCTAAATGTAACAACAAATGCCGCAGTGGTAGTTCATTAGAATGCTTAGTTTTTCTTCCATCAGACGAATAATACCACCTTTGAAACATGTATTCACTACTGTACCATCGCAGCCAACAACAGTTATTTCACTCAGTATTACCGACTTAAAATTCAAGTGAGTTATTATAGTATCTTTAATACCTTTAGCAGTCCCCAACTCACATGTAACGTGCCCGAAATAGTCGCTTCCTGGTTCCGATAAAATCACATAATGATCTTCAATCTGGCGTTTTCTGTAAAATTTACCTTCTTTCTGAATAATAACCAAAGTTTTGTCCTTTTTCCCATCAAAGTACATACCGCGAATGATTTTATTGCGATTTGCTTCTTGTAGAGTTGATCTGACTTTAGCTCTCTCGCGGCTCAACTTCGAACGATCAATAACACCACTTGGATCGTTTGATGAAATAATGCCAACATCTTTTAAGACAGAAGAAGCTATAATGGCAGCGCCTCTGTCAGAAACTCCAGTACGATCGCAGGCAATGGCTAACGATGGAAAATTTAATATCGTTTTTTTTTTGAGGCGGCTAAGCTATTTGTTTCTACTGTTCTGGTTTTTGATGGTTAGGTCTAAAAGATGGCACAATTAAGCTATCGGAGAGCTATGGAAAATGACAAACTTAAAAGCCGAGTAACGTTGAAAAAATAGCAAACTAGATCACCTAACAACAAAATTGAACTTGATTAAAAATAATAAAATACAAGAAGTTAAAAAACATAAAGTGAAAACTTTATGATGTTAAGGGCACCTCTAAACATAGCGCTACCCAACTGATTTTTTTTGTGTTTAATATTGACCTAAAAGAGCAACTTTTGGCAGGTATTACTAAGCAATTATCAAATAAAATAAAAATCGCTCCACCTTAATAACCATGTCGGTTTTTGTATCATTATATTACACAGATATTGCAAGGAAGTGGAAAATTGTACTTGTTTAGTTTTATCCTTATAAATTTGCCTATGCCTAAACAGATATTTTGTGTTAATACTGCGCATAAACAAGACATTCCAACGAAAAAAATGTTTGTATTAAAATTGCAAATCCATTGAAAATATCCTGAAATATTTAGAAAAGAGCTTCAAATTTCAACTAATTTTCCACATGCTTTTAATAACAAATACAAATATATTACACTGTGCAACAAATTTGGGATCACCGGTTGTATCCCGAATGAAACCAATGGGAAATGAAAATAGATTATCAGTAGATAAAAATCCCCAAATGGTTTTGAAATCTTAACCCGGATTTAATTTTTATGGCCTTTTGCAGTTGGGCCTTTTTTAGTTAAATTTGTTGTCTTTTTTTTTACATATTTCAAAAAAAAAATAAACTACTCCAAGTAAAAATGGTATCATATAAGAACATATGTGATCATACATAGGCTTGTATATGATCATATATGGGTATAGCTGATCTTATATGGGTATAGCTGATCATATATGGGTATAGCTGATCATATATGACCGTATACAGTATAAAACATATCCATATACAGTGGTATAAAATGAAATAGGGACACTTGTATACAATAAATTTAAATTTAAAATTAACACATAAATCTTGAGGAAAAACTACCGATATTATTTTTCGATTATTGTACAACAACAACAGTTTAAATTTTGTTGTTGTAATTAAAAAAAACAACATTAAAATGTAACATAAAATCTCTTTTTCAAATGTGAACAGAAATTGGGACAGTAAGCAAATTTAGCTTTTTTTTGCTGGAAATGTAATATTGGTCAATTTAATTAATATACACATTTATTTCTGTATCATAATTGTGCCAAGTTTGGAAAGAAGACTTGTTTTCTTTTGAATCCTTAGTGAGCTGACTAACTTTCGAAAACTGTCAATTATTTAGACATTTTTAAAAGCATCCCAAGTTTAATTTCGTCTATTGGTGGTTTTCTAATCAATATAGCATTTTTTTCATCGTACTTAAAAGCGGACTAAAAAAAAGACTAAAAAACTTTAAATTTATGAAAAAATTCTTAGGGCGCTCTTTTGGATAGAATAACTTTTGGATAGGAATACTAATAGATGCTAATGTTTTCGGACCCTATTTATGAGTAATTTTGCTTTAACGTTCTGAGCAAACAATTTGTATTTAGATGGCTATATTACACAAAAATAGTGAAAAGCTTCTTAAAAATGCAAGATTTTCTTATATTTTTTTAATAAAAAAATCGTCATTTTGGGACCAAAAATCTTCAAATCGTCATTTGGCAAATTTTTTACAAAAAATTGTCAATTATGGCATTTAAGGACATAACATATATCCATATTAAACTATGTGTTTTTTTTTATAATATTATATTAAACAAGATACGGTTTTTACTGGGGTAGTTTTATAACATTGTTTAGATATTTCACTTTGTCACTGAAGTGCTTTTTGTGTTCGTTTTGTTGATTTAAGTGTTTTTTTTTTTTCATTTCATTTTAATATTTATTGTTTGTTTTATTTATTAGTATGTCTACTTTAATAAAAACTAAAAATATTCACAATTTTTTAAACTTTGTTTACATTTTCAAAGTCATTTAAATAACGAACTGACATAAATATGGCATTTTGTTCATAAAGCTAGAATTTTAAAAGTTAAAACATGTTTTAGAAGTTTTAACCACTCAACTGCGTACACAGAAAAAACGATTTTTTATTGTTGTCTGGTTTCAAATTAATATGTTGTCTTATTAACAAACAAATTAATAGTATTTACAAACTGTAATTTTTTGAAAGCTCAATTTATAAATGTAATTAATTTGTTTGTTAATGTGTTGAAATTGTATACTCGTCTAAATCAGTTAAGTGGTTAAGCAAAAGAATACCATATTATTGCTATTAGTAACACACCCTGTATTATTCAAGACCACTTTGAAAACATTTTTTGTATACCCGAGTAAAAAAGTTTATATAAAATTATATATGATAAGATATTTTCCGCAAATATAAGAGGACATAATTTGATCCGAAAAATGTTTCTATTAAATTGTATAACTTTGGATCTAATTGTATTGAAATATATACTGCAAAACTATCCAATTCTATGCGAGTTTTGTCCCGATATAATTTCATCTTATTATATTATATTTGATACAATTAGATATAATTATATACATAATAATCCAAACATACTTAAATTAAAATATATTCACCCCTGTCGTGAATATTTTTCCCCTCGAATTGTTTTCCCTTTTCACTCAATTCCAATCGTAAATAAAAGTTCCCTCGAAATTTGTTCCCTTTGTCTAATCAATTCACTCGTGAATAGCATAATACAATTTCAGGCGAAATTCACGATACCAATTTTCACTTGAGGGGGAATGAAAATTACATGGTAACAAACATTTCCCTTTTTATTCCCGATAGGGGTGATTAAGTTAAATATAATTTACCTCCATAAAACGGGTTCAAAACACATAATGTACGATTGAAATTTGTAAATAACTGAAATTTTATTTATGTTTTCTTAGGACATCAAATTTTCATTTTAAACGAAATTGTTAATTTTAATTTAATTAAAAAAAATGTTGGTCAACATTAAAATGGTCCAGTAAAATCCAAATAAAAAATTTGCAGAACAACTTATACTGTATTATAATAGCTTTTAATTTCTGTTTTACAACCGATTATTTTTATATGGAGTTTGTCCTATTTGCAATAGGTTATTTATCTCTAAACTAGAACAAGTTGCTTTAGAACCAGTTATAGAACTGGACAGTAAACGGGACAGTGAAACCTTACAATTTGACTCCCAGGAACCTGTTCTAGAACAGGGTCACATGTAATCTGTACTAAAAATATTTGCTGGAGGGTTTATTTGTAATGGAAATCCATTTCGCAAAACTGTAAAAAATTTTCGTACAATATTTTGCGATTTTTGAATTATATATAGTTTCATAAAAACTGACTTAGGAAATTTTATCAGTTTTGGGTTATATATAAGTATGTTTAAAAGGACAAGTTGATATTATGTATTATATATAATTATGTATTGGGTTATATCTTATTTTATAAAAATGTGATCAAATTTATCTAACATGTATTATCATATATAAATACATATTGATACATATGCTTTTTTATATGATCATATATTTTTATATTAAAGAATATATCGTTGTATATATTTTTTTTTACTCGGGAAGAAACATAATTTAATTTTATCGATATATATGATTATTTAAATTTTTTTTACAGTTTTTGAATATATTTTGTGTACCGGAAAACTCTCGTCTGATACTTAACTCAAAAAAAAAAAACCTTGATATTGATATTCTAAAAAGAATATGAATAACAAATTCAAATGGTACTACATATTTTTAATGCATCATATTGTACCTGCTTTTTCATTTCGTTATGACAACCACTTAATAGAGATGGGCACGTGATTGAATTTTGAGTCACACTTACTTACGCTCACGAGAGAATAATTCCAATCATTAGAATTTTTTTTATACGCACACTCACTCACGCTCACGAGAGAATAATTCAAATCATTAAAATTTGTTTATACTTACACTCGCTCGCGTGAGTATATATGGACTTTAATCACACTCACGCGTAATTCACATAAATCGCACAAATTCACTAAAAAAATCTTACCGGAATTCACGACAATGTAAAAATGACAGTGAATTGTAAATGTTTAACTCCAAATTCCTATGATGATGCAAATTTGAAAATTATTTTGTATTTTAAAGACCCAACAATATTAAATAAGTGAACAAATCAAAGAAAATATTTATTAAAAGCAAAAAAAAAAATTTTTTTGTAAAAATTTTACTCACGCACACTCACCCACGCAAAAATTTGACTCACGCATACTTACGAAGAATTTTTTCCTACTCACACTCACTTACGTTCACGTTTTTCACTCACACTCATGCGTGATTCACTTGAATCACGCAAAATTCTGCTCACGTGACTATCTCTACCACTTGGTTTGACATTTAGGCGTTAAAAGCAAAATTTCCATAATTTTTTTCTTCTGGCAATATTTATTCAATATGTTTATTTATGAATGAATGGATGATAGACACAATAGAAAACCAGATGTATTTGTATGCAGTAAAATCTCCCATTAGCGTAAAATGTTGTGTAAAAAATTGTCATGACATTAAATGTTCTAGTCAGTATTTGTCTTGTTCAAAAATATTTATTTTTCTAAAACTATCTCTATGCGAGATTTAAACAAATTGACCCATTTTAAGTCTGCAGAATTATTGAAAAAAGGTTACTGATATGTTGTAGGTAATAGATATATCTAACCTCGGATATCTAAGAAAACTTTGTTTAATGAATTGTTCTAGATGATACCTGTGACATACCACGATGGGTTAATTTCCCACTGCTATGACAACGCCATGTTCTGGTTCTGTGCCAGATTGTATAACTCCAATTGAATTGACATTAGTATATGTTATATAGAAAATAAAATTAACAAACCTGTAATTTATTTTGATCGGCCCTTCCTCACATTCAATACACACAGAGAAACATTTAGCTATTTGCCAACTGAAATTCGGTTACTACGAGTCAAATTCAGTTATTAAGAAATAAATTAACATTTATTTTCACAACAGAGTGCGGTTAAGTCAACTGAATTTTAGTTGAAACACCCAAAATATTCAGAAATCTAATGTAAATATCTTTGTACTAACTGAATTTATAAGTTTCTACCATTAATATACAATTTTTAAGTCGGTTGGCAGTTTATTTCTCTGTGTGTAGGTAAAATAGAGGGGTAAAAAAATATTTTTGTGTGTTGAGAAACTCAATTTTTTATCAATCACAACGTTTAATTTCCCAAAAAAAGGAAAGGTATTATTTTATGTTTTGAACACAACATTGCCACCTAAATTAAAAATTGCTTCCCGATAATCCAATAAAACTCGATAAAATACAAATATTTTATAAACACTCAATCCCATTTGTTCACCGCTCATTTCACGTCTAATTATAACATTTACGCATGGGTTCTACATTCCGAAAATGAAGTGAAAGTGAAACTTCCGCTCAATTTGTGTTTCCAATTCCATATAAGTGATTTGAAAAGAAAAATTTAATTTTTATTTTGGTTCTAGTGGAATTAAAGTGATTTGATGTGTTCTATAAAACAATTTCACTACAAAAAAAGTAATTGTAAAACGGTATTAGTTAACTGAGTGAAAAACCAAACTTTTTAGAAAATAAAATTATTTTGAATATTAAAAGTAAAAAAAAAAAATCAAACAATGTAAGTAAATGTGATATGTTGTTAATATACGTTTATTTAACTGAAAAAGTGTTGTATTTTTTACGGGAAAACACATGAATCCGGAACAAGAGGCCACATTTTTAACATTCATGGAAAAAAAATCTGGTTTGGAAAAAGGTTTTTAGAGGGGCGACAAAACAGTTGAAGACCAGTTGTGGAAGAACTTAGCAAGTACATTAAACAGCTTAGGACCTCCAGAAAACGATGCAACTGGTTGGAAAAGGGCTTGGGCTGATTGGAAGGCTACCATTCGTAAAAAATTGGCCGTAAATAGAGCAGAGGTAACGGTAACAGGTGGAGGACCCAATAATATCCAACACATATCATCCAAAGAAGATTCAGTTGCCAAACTTTCTGGCCTTTATACAGCAGTCGAAGGTGTTCCAGCTGCTAAATCATTCGGGACGACTAGCAAAGGGTAAACAACCACAAATTCATATACTGAATTGTCAAACTTAGATGGCACCAGTTCCTACAATGTAGTAAACGTGATTTTTCAAAAATTAAATAAAAATGACGAAGGTACTGAAAATATAGAAAATGAGGAACCGCAACCGATGATTTCCCTTTTTGATTTCTCTTTTTGATTTCTCAATTTCTACGCGACTTCTTTCAAATCTAATCCATTTTGGGCATATGACAGTTTTCAAAACATTACACATATTTGTTAAAACTTTTGACGCTGTACTTCTTTTCACTGCTAGATTGAAGTCTTTTGCGATCATAATAAATAAATACGCAATAAAACTATTTTTTTTATTAATTTTAAACACTTGCGACTCAGTTTTAATTATTGTCTTACGATTTTTCTGGTAGGTCCAAAGGATTTGAACAGTCACAAAGCCTTTTTCTATATAGATTTTCCGTTCTTTGTTTTTCTTTTTTAATTTAATACCAGGATATCACAATTGCGAAACTCATTTTATATTATTTTAAAAATAAGTATTTATTTGTTTAATTTTTATTTTTGTTAAAAAATGCACTCTTCTTTATTGCAATTTCACTTTTCACTATTTCACTATTTCAAATTCACTTTAAAGTGGTAATTTGGTTATGTCCCGCATTTTTTTATGTTGTTGCTAAGAACAAAATGAAATCGTCTTGAAAAAAACGATTCACTCGTTTTTCAGAGCACAGCGGAATTGAAAATGTGGAATTAAAAACGATTCCACTTTCACTTCGTAGTGGAATATAGAACCCAGGCCTTAATTTTTTCCCCCGCTCTTGTGACCCACTAAATATGAAATTGAACCGAAAAAGAAACTATTTCTCAATCCTCACATATAATAGATTTGCCTGCCTCTACAGATTTTTATGTTTTTTATACGCTGCAAAAATTATCTGCATGATATTAATGCATTTTTGCTTAAAAGCAACAAAGTTGCACTGGAACTCGTCTATTGAAACTTTCCATTAAATTAATGTCAGTTGTTATACAATTTTATGAAAAATATTTTATTTATAAAAAGTTTCGTTCCCTCAATGAAAAAGTTTCGTTTAAAAAGTAGTTTCAAGAAGCTCTTCATAAATTTTAAGAAAATTTTTCGTTCAGTTTGTAATGAAAAGTATCATTAATTTACTGAATGTTTTCAATATTTTGTATCCACTACAGTTTTGTCTATATCGATGTATCTGCCCTCTATCGCATATCTCAATTTCAGCGCAATTGAAAATCTTACCAGGAAGGTTTAACATGTTAAAATTAATCAAACATTTCTGAACTTTTTAATGAATAAAGTTAATAATAATGACCATATCACAGTCTCTATGAGCATCGTTATTTAATATGATATCACAGCTCTCTAGCCAATGGGACCGGTACCGGATGCTTCGCAGAATAGATCCCCTGGGGCAAAGAATCGATCCTTGGTCGATCATTTTATATGAAAGAGACCGGTCACTTTAACATAGCGTTGTCATAGGAGAGGTAAATTGCCGGAGTTTAGATACCGAAAAAGATATGTCACCTAACTGACCTTAATTAATTTGTCACCAAACTAGCCTAATTTGGAAAAAAATTAAAATGAACAAACACTACGTTTTTGTTATTAATATAATTAATAGATTTCGTCACAAAAATTTGATTTTGGGATATCATCACCGTTTTGCGATTTTTGCCTTATTTAAAAAATTGGCGTAATTATTTGTTTTACATTTCGACTCCTTCCACATGCGCAGACGATGAAAAAGTATTTTAAGCTAAGAAAAATGCTAGACAAATTTTCGAGATATCGCAGCCCGTTAAAAATCTGTTATTCAATAAAATATTGCATTTTAATAAAGGCAGCCTTTTAAAAATTAAAAACTTTTTATTGAGTTTCCATAAAGCTAAAATGTTTGCAACATTTTTTTCATCTAAAAATAATTTTTGATTGTGTCATAAACAAATTTTTATTAAGTTTTTTTTTGAAAAAATTTGATTTTTTCCGACCACTCATTTTATAAATTGTGCACTTTAAAAAGGGGAAAAATGCTGTTTTCAAATAATTTTTGGTGTAGAATCGAAAGTTGTATTCAAATTTCATACAAATGCAGTTATTTTTGCTCTGTATGAAAAAGGGACCCTAAATCAGTGTTTTTGGTCGCAGCGCGCATGTGTAAGGAGTGGGAATTTAAAATAAATAATACCATAATTTTTATTGATGCAAAAACATTTTAAAAAGTGATGATATCCTAAAAACAAAGAATTTTATAATTTGACGAACTCTAATGACTAATGAGCTATTTTCTCTCGATTAAAAAACAATTTCATTAAAAAGTCTGAAATAACGACTTAAAAAAATAGTGCGCGGAAAATAATGCTATGTTTTTTTTTTTTAAATTTTTTCACAAAGATGAGTCGTATTGAAAATCAAAAATTTTGTTCAAATAGTTTAACCCTTAAGTGTGTACAAAGCGCAGAGGGCACAGCTTAACTATGAAAATTAAAAAAATCATCAACAAATTCACACAGAACCTATTAGCGGTTCAAAATATTTTAATGTTAAACATTTCAGAGCAGTTTCCAATATCGTTGCCAGACATCCAGATTTTGGCGGAATTGTAGAGGGCCAGATGAGCCGTTTTTTTTTTGGCTAAAAGTCGTATTTTGGAATTGGTCAAAATCAATAATGCCAGTGTGTTTAATAGTTTTTGAAGCAGTTCCACTAAGATTTTCTTGGCGAACAATTGACGTAAAATAATTAACCAACGTAAAAAAATCGGTTAATTATGGTACTTTTTTTACATTCTTTGAACTCATTTAGCAAAGATTTAAATTCTGGTTAGTTGTAATTACCAAAAAACGAAATAAAAAAAATACTTTCATAAAAATTTGGGACATTGTAGTAGAAAAAAAATGATTTTTTTCTATTTACCTTTTGCCTATTTGTGGTGAAACTCACATTTAGTGTTTTTGGAATTCCCGCTATGGGATTGCCGTGAGTCTCTAGCGGGAATTCATAAAAATCGTGTGGAAAACAGTAACTTCAAAAATATTTGATAAAAACTTTCTAAGCGAATTTTTGTGGACATCTGCGGAGAAGTAGAGGGTCTAGAAATAGAAATTATTGGTTTGTACATTTTTAATTCATATTCTGAATAGAAAGTAGAAAATTTTGGTTTCGAAAGATTGAGGTTAAGAAGAAGAATGAACGTTTTTCTCTAAAAATTATAAACACTATTAATTTTGAAATCAGACTTATTTCAAAATTTTTTCTTATGGATTATATGCAAAAAAATTTTAAATTGTTTAATGAATAATTTTTGTATGAACATTTGTTTTATAAACAATATATAAAGTTTCAAAAATAATTATGTATAAAAAAAAAAATTTTAAATTTGTATGAAAATCAAAACAAAAATACAAGTTTTTCAACACTACAGAGTCATTTCTACCAAATTAACGGTTAAAAGAAGAAATATGGATATTGTAACTGAAAAGAATTTCAAAAATGTCCTTCTACAGCGCTAAATTTTAACTTTTTAAGTAAAGCTTTTGAAAATTATGTGTTTCGGGTTAATTAATTTGTTTTTGTTATAATAGTCGAACTTTTTAGTTACAAATTATATTAAATTTAAATATTTTCTAATGAGGGGGAAATCCCATGATCCCGGGAAATTTTGAAAGAAATTCCCATTGTCCCGGGAAACGAAACCACCCTAACCACATTGCACCGCACGATATGAACAATATATAGATGCAAATATATACATTAAGATCTCATATTTCAAAAAAACTTGTCAAAATTTTGCGGAATTTATAAATGGCGAGTTTTTGGACACTTATATTTTTTTTATTATATTATATATTTTTAATAATTTATTTACAATGTTAACAGGTCACAATTGTATAATGATATATGTACGATATATTAAAAGTTGTGAAGAAAATCAGGAAACTAAATGACGGCGCTACGAAATAACACCCAATGAAATAACCCCCAACGGCCAAAAATGAAATAACCCCCAAAAAAATTGTGTAAAATTGTTTGGGGGTTTTTTCATTTTTTTTGGGGATTATTTCATCTTACGGTTTGGAGATTATTTCATTATGAAGCAACCCCCAATGAAATAAAGCCCAAAATTTAAATTCTTTGGAGATTATTTCATATGCAATTATTTGGGGGGTTATTTCATATTTTTTGGGGGATATTTCATTTTACTAAAAGTGAAATTTTTTTAATATTTGTTAGTTTTTCTGCGTGGCGGCCGCTCTTAGGGGTTTTCTCCTCCATGGGACGCGGCAGGTGGCTTCGCTGAATAAAGTTTCCCTGCGCGCGTCACACTAGGGAAGATAATGAGACGCGCGCAGGAAAACTGTATTCAGCGAAGCCACCTGCCGCGTCCTATGGAGGAGAAAACCCCTAAGATCGGCCGCAGGCCGCCACGCAGAAAAACTGAACAGTGTAACAAAAGAATCAAAAATATGAAAACAAAAAATAAAAAAAATTTGGGACATATTTCATTTCTTTGGAGCTTATTTCATTGGGGGTTATTTCATTTCTTCCTTTGGGAGTTATTTCATTACGAAACAACCCCCAAATTTTGGGTGTTATTTCATTTTCACCTTTGGGGAATATTTCATTTCTTTTGGGTATTATTTCATTTTTTTTTTGTTGGGACTTATTTCATTTTTTTTGGGATTTATTTCATTGGGGGTTATTTCGTAGCGCCCTAAATGACGGTTTAAATATGATGACTGAAATTTCTATCCGCTTTAGATTCTGCAGTCCTTGTGATTCCTGAATACAAATTTTTGCGACTATACTATGAAGTTTTTAAAAAATGTCATGGGTATAATTACGAGATTAGATGGCGGAATAAAATGGCAACGAAATGTTAATATTGAGATTCTACTGATTGGTTTTAAAAGTCTTTGAATCCAAATATGTGGTAATTCTTAAACTTAACGTGTTGTTGAATTTTAAATTTTTTGAATTTTAATTTTGAATTTTAAATACAGAATCGAATTTAACATTGCGAATTTTTAGTTTTTGTGTTAATTTTTGAAGTCAGCCATCCCTTTAACCTCTTGTTGCACTCATTTTATCTAACTAACCCAAAGGGATAGATTTTTGAACACAAAAGCAAGTTGTGACTAACTTCGGCGGCTTTATTTCATCCGCTATATTGATTTTATAAAATCTAATTGCAAAATGAGAATCAGCATCAGTTACCTTAAACCCAAGTCAAGACAAAGATTCTGTTTGATCGAATAACTATTTATTTTTTTAGTCGCCATTTTGAATTTTTAGTTTTTGGGTACATTTTTTACACCAAAACATTTTGTTGCAAAATTTCAGTCAACTTTGACTAAGAGAAATACTTTTGGACAAAAAGTGGATGTTGTGAATAATTACGGCGTCTTTATTTCGTCCGCGATTCTGAATTTCTAAAATCTAATTGTAGAATCAGACTCATATACCTTAAACCGAAGACAAAACAACGTTACTTTTTGATCGGATGAAAATTTACTTTTTTACCGCCATATTGGATTCGCCATTTTGAATTTTTGAGTTAATTTTTGAAATCACCCACCGCCAAGACCTCGTGGTGCACAATTTCACCTAGCTATGACAAAGGGAAAGATTTGTGAACAAAAAGTGCAAGTTGTGGGTAACTTCGGTGGCTTTATTTCGTCCGCCAATTTGAATTTCTAAAATTTAATTGCAGAATCGAAAGCAGTCACAGTAAACCCAAGTTAAGACAAAGTTTATTTTTGATTGAATGAAAATTAAAATTTTTGCCGCCATCTTGACTCTGCCTTTTTGAATTTAAAATTTTTGATTCCATTTTTGAAATAACCCACCCGGAAAATTATCGGTACACAATTTTAGGCAGCTGCGACTATGGGAAAGCCTTTTGGCCAAAAAACTCATGTTCTGACCCTGAGTGGATAGTCCCGCACCTTGTCATCGATTCTCGCGACCCTCGCGGAACAACAAATTACTGCTTTTTCGAATTTTTTTTTTTAATTTTTTTTAAATTCTTTTTTAATGCAATATTATTTGTCCCAAATCTTTTTCGGAGATTATGACATTAAAATCTAAAAACTTTTTGATTAATTTTTTATTTTTACAAAAAACATCAGATAATCCTTCCCAGATTTAATTAATACTAACAATTTTCCACGAGTGTTGCGAATAAGGATTTGAAGTGTGTCTTAAATAAACAGCGACAACTGGTTTATTTTTCTTTTACTTGAACGATTTTTACTTTTAGTTTTATTTAAGTTGAATGCATTTACAAAGCTACTTGATTTTTTGCCTCCATAGAGCTCCATTCGTTCATTTATAATTCTACAAAAGAGTGAAAAAGCAGCACCAGCACCACTAAATACTCGTAGATGTTTGTTCTTATACACACGTTAGTAGTTTATTGGTAAAGGTTTTATGCCATTTAGTTTAAACAAGTCAATAAATGGGTAAAACTTGTCTAGCAAGGAAGGTACTCCAGAGGAGGACTGCCATAAATTTCGATAAGGAAGCAAAAATTATTAAAAAGTTAATTTTTTCATGTTTTGCAAAAGTAACCATACACTGAGAGAATTATATCATGATATCAATACATTTTCTCAAAAAAGCAATGCATTTGCACTGGAACCACTCCATTGAAACTTATCATAATATTAGTGGAAATTTTTATAAAATAAGTTTTAAGAAAGTATAATAAATTTTTTAAGAAATTTTTCATTCATTTTTGAATAAAAGTTATTGAAAATTTAATTATTTTTTTAGGCAAGTAAAAAAGTACTAAAGTTTGTAAATTTTAACTTCTTTATAACATGACCAAATTTCTTTGAAATTGTTTTGGGTTGCTGCACTGATGTACCTTCCTTGTTAGTAGAAGTTACTGCCTCCATTTCTTGTTCTGCAGCTTCAACTGCTGTTTAAATAGATTGTAACTAGAATCTATCTCCTACTACCACCACCAAAGTTTAAGCAACATCATTATCCTCATAGGTTTCTTTATGATATTTAGTTAAGATGCAGCTGTTTAGAGGTTACGAGGGCTGTCCCAAAATTAGCCGACCTAACAAAGAAAACACAACAAATTGGGGAACATTTTTCTTTATTTCTCAACATATTCTCCTTTTAACTCGATACACTTTTCCCAGCGATATTCAATAGTTTCGATAACATGTTTATATTAAGAACTGTCTAGTTCCTTAAAATAGCCATTAACCACAGACTCCAACCTCTTCAATGCTGGCAAATCTTTCACCGCCGAGTCATTTTTTCAAGTTTGGAAATAGAAAATAATCCGAGGGAGCTACATCTGGCGGATAAGGTGCGTGATGAAGCATTTCGAACTTTAGCCCTCTAACCGGCAAAGACCACCTCCAGCCGGTATATGTTAAATTGGCTATAAATGCTCCAAATGAGTGTTTTATAATAAGAAATTAAGATATTTTGAAAGAAAACCAAATTTACAAAATTTTTTGTCAAACAATTTTTTGTGTTCACGAGAAAGAGTTTAATTTAGAAATTCGCAAAATTTAAAATCATAAACATTTTGAAATGAACCCAATTTTCAAAAATCTTGAAAGCATAAATTTGAATTCAAGCTTAAACTTTTCAAAAAAAACTCTAATTTTGGTCCAAGGACGAACAGTATTCCAATGGCATACCTGTGAAGAACATCGTCTTAACTTGAAACGTGCACTCAGAGAAAAATTTAGCTATTTGCCAACTGAAATTCGGTTACTACGACTCAAATTTGTTTATTATGAATTTCAATCGGTAAGTACAACTGAACATTAGTTTTCACAACAAAGTTCGGTTAATTCAACTGAATTTTAGTTGCAACACCCAAAATTTACAGAAATCTATTGTTAATATCGTTGCACTAACTGAATTTATAAGTCGTTACCATTAAAATACACTTTTCAATTCGGTTGGCACTTTATTTCTCTGTGTGTATGGACGAACTTGTATGAAATTTTGCAGAAAGTTTATATTTTGTAGTATTAGCAAAGCCTTTAAGTTTGATCAATATATGTTGAAGTTTAGTTTTCAACCAATTTCGCGTTTTTCGCAAAACGCGTATTAAAACCACAAAACATTTTATTTTTGGACTGTAGTTATATAGATTTTGGCCATCATCTTTAAAACATCTTCACGACGCTGTTTTTGTTCTATTGTGAGCAAAAGCTTCACTAATCTTTCCCACAGTTTTCTCATTTCCAAATTTTCGGTTAATATGCTTTTTGAAATGCCTATCATTTCAGCCAGCACACACACCTTCCAATTTGTGGATTTTCTTAACCGTTTCAGGTGTGGACAACAGAAACGGTGTCCATCTTGGCAGCTCGCACGTCCTCGTTTAAACTCTGTTTAATATGGGTTGGACTGTTACATAACGGTGACCAATTTTTTTCATATTTACAAATTCACTGAAATCGTTTATTTTTGATGGCTACGAAAAAAAAAAATACTAACCAACGTGGAGCCTTGAAACTTAAAACATATGTTTTATAATCTTGCCACCTTTCACCACATTTCATACGTCCGGTCAGCTTATTTTGGTACCGCCCTCGTATATTGTGTCTTTTTTATACGAAAGAAAATCCGGTTACCTGTTGTGGTTTCATTATAATTTTTTTTTTCATTTTCTTTTTCATGTTGTTATTGAGCTATTTTTAACAATATTTATGATTTTCTACAAAAAAAAAAGGAAATGAAGGAGAATCCTATAGTAAAAGTTAGTTTTTGTGGTCCCTTGTTCTTTAAACAAATTATATTAAAACTGCACTCAAAAATGTTTGACGATAGAGTTAACTGAATAAAATAGTAAAAAGAACTAAAACTGCAGGTTAAAGGACGTCTAAACTTTATTTGTCCACAAAATAACAAACTTTTTCTTAATTTTGAAATAAATTTTTCTTAAAAGCAACTATTGAAACAGTAAAATTGACTGTTTTACTGATTTTTACAGTCAAAAATAATTTTTTCCGTTTCTTATAAAAATATTTTATGACAGAATTATCTGCATGATATCCATGAATTGCTGTACAAAATCAATAAAAGTGCACTACAGTTCGTCCATTAAAACGTTCCAATAAATAAATAAATGAAAGTTTTAATAATATTGTATGAAAAATATTATTTTATTTATTACAATTTCATATCCTCAATTAAGCAGTTGCATTAAAAAAGTGGTTTCATGAAAAGAATAAAGTTTTTAACTAATTTAAAGAAATTTTTTTTATATTTTGAAGAAGAAAAGTTTCGTTGATTTAAGAAAGTTTTCATTATTTTTCGTCCAACTAAATTCGATGAACAAATTTTTCGCAGATTAATACATTTTCACATTTTGTCATCAACATAACAATAAAATATATAAAAGATATTTTATATTTTGAAATAAATCGATTATATATGTATTAGAGTTAATTTTGAAAAATAGATTTTTGGATATTATCACTTTTTAGAAGGTTTTTGTATCAATAAAAATAATGGCGTAAATTTTTTTTAATTCCAACTCCTTCCCGTACCTATAGGCGACTCAAATCGCGGATTTTGGGTCCCTTTTCCCATACAACAAAAACGGCTGAATATATGTCAAATCTGACTTCACTATTCGATTCTACGGGAAAACTTAGGCCCATAAGCTTTTTTTTAGTTTTTGGAATGCACCAGAATGCATAATTAGAGTGGTTCAAAAAAATTATTTAAAAAAAAAAAATTAAAATGTTTTTTTTTGATTTAGAAGAACAAAATAATCTATGCACGAAGTCTATAGTGGACGAAAACACAAGAGATTTTGTACAGTCGATTAATACAACCGACCAAATGCTATTTATTTATTTATTTGGTATTATAAAGGCCCCAACACAATTAGGTTATATAGGCCATTTAATATTACATAGGGACTTATATTCTATTTAATATACATTTATAGTTTAATATAGATTTAAATCGAATTATAAATATTTATTTCAGTTAAGAATTTTTTAATGTTTTCAAATTCATTTTCTTTTAGAAGGATATTAATGCTATTTATTTTATATTTTAAACGTTTGTCATAAAGAACTCTACATTCGTTAAATATATGGTATATAGTTAACGTTTGCCCGCAATCACATCTTGGAGGTTGAGTCTTTTCAATAATATATTTATGTGAGAATGAACAATGACCTATTTTTAGTCTATTTAGCTTCATAAAATCAGTTTTGGGTATATTGGGAACTTTAAATTTGTGCGATACATTTTTTTGAATTTTAAATAATGTTGTATCATTATTATCATTCCATGAATCATTCCAGATTTCAAAAATATATTTTCCAATAAATTGCCTATAGTCTGAGTATTGAAATTTATATTCCGTAGATATATTATTTTTTAAAGAGTTTTTGGCGAGCTGGTCAACTTTTTCGTTTCCATCTATATTTAGGTGGCTAGGGCTCCATAGGAAGGAAATTTTGTGGTTAGGTAGAGAAGTTATTAATGTTCTAATTTGTTGTATAATTACGTTGTTATTATATGGATCTTGTAGTCCTTCTAGGGCACTTTTACTGTCGGATATTATAAGTGTTTTTTTTAAAGACGTTTTCAAGCTTTTCCAGGCATGTTTTTATTGCTAATAGTTCACTAGTATATACAGAGGAGAAATCGTGAATTCGTATAGATATCGCAAAATTCTCACCTAAAACTGCAAACCCAGATTTTTCGTTCATAACAGAACCATCGGTAAAAAACTGAGCATAATTTTGGTATTTGGTATTAATTAATTCTAAAAATTTCTGTAGTACTTCAGAAGAAGTCATGTATCGTTTATTTGTATATGCAAGTGAAAAATCTATATTAATAGTTGAGAAGCACCAGGGTGCTATATGAGAGGGCATTATGTTTTCTATAGTATTTATATTGATTCTATATTTTGAAATTACCTTGTTGAACTCCTCAATAGCCGTTACGTAAAAGGGAATATATTTTTTATTTTTTGATTGAAGTTTGAATTCATTAATTTTTGTCATGTCGGAGATTTTATCGTACAATGGGTGATTTTGTAAGGAAAATATTTTAAGTGTGTAGTTGAGCAAAAACTTCAATCTTCTTAGGTAAAGGGGTGGGCATGAGGCTAAAATTTGTAAGCTTTTAGCTGGACTAGTTCTAAAGGCTCCAATAGAGAGCCTTATTCCTGAGTTTAAGATCGGTTCCAATGTTTTTAAGTCGGTATTGATGGCGGATGAATATATTATCGATGCATAATCTATAGTTGGAAGTACAATAGAGCATAATATCTTAAGTAAAGTTTAAGGATCAGAACCGTACTGAGAGCATCTTAGCATTTTGATTATATTCAGTTTAGAGTTAGCCTTAGCCTTAATGTTCCGAATGTGGGCCTTAAATGTTAGTTTTTTGTCGAAAGTTAATCCTAAAAATTTATGATCTTCTACAAATTGTATGTCTTTACCGTATAGTTTCAGAGTTGTATTGTTAGAGACAACTTTATAGCGTCTGGAAAATTGAATTGCTACAGTTTTTTCATCATGAAACTGAAAACCACTTGTGTCATTCCAAGTTTCAAGTTTTTTAATAGTTGTTTGAAGTTTATTTATTATAACAGAGACTTTTTTAATAGCTATATTCTTTGATATTCGTAAAGCGTATGATTGTGTTTGGAAGCAATTAATTCTTAAGAAACTCAATTCTACAGGAATACGTGGAAACATGGCTGCTTTCATTTCAAATTTTTTATATGAGCGACAGTTTTGTTGCATGGTTGGAAACACAGCATCAAATTATCATGTCCTTGAAAACGGCGTTCCACAGGGATCCGTATTGAGTGTAACACTTTTCCTCCTGGCAATAGATGATATTTTAAATAATTGTCATAAAGATGTTAAGGCCCTACTGTATGCTGACGAAATTGTTATTTACTGTTCTGGACCAAATGCTATATAAAAAAGATTTTATAGAAGTAGAAGAGGGAGAAGAAGTGCTAAATAATGTTGTTGATGCAGCTAACAAGTTGGCATATTTTGATTCCGCTTTTAGTAAGTCACCGTTTGATTTTATTACTCTTCAAAGTTTAAAAACTCTGGTTAATTTTGGAATTAACATATCCTTTATGCTTTATAACGCTGTTGAGTGGCCAACCCAGAAAGGTTTTCTTAATGCAATCGAACAAGCTAAAAATATACAATCAACAAGTATTTACACCGAACAACTTGTTGGTAAATTTTGCGCCTGAACAACTCGTGTTTAGTTAAAAATAAAGATAATTTAAATTGTTTAGCTTTATCTGCTGTGGAAAGGAATAGAATTAAGTAGAATTGTTGTTAAATAGAAATTACAAAACCAATAAATTATTTTGTATTCACTAAAAAATTTAATTTTTAAACTTTAATAACTACAAAATTAAAATATTTGGACCATTTTTCTCAGATATAAGTATTTTTTCATTGTATATTAATAAAAAAAAAAATATTTTAATTTTTTTTAAAATTTTTTTTTTTTTTCACCGCTCTAATTATGCATTCTGGTGCATTCCAAAAACTAAAAAATAGCTTATGGGCCTAAGTTTTCCCGTAGAATCGAATACTGAAGTCAGATTTGACATATATTTAGCCGTTTTTGTTGTATGGAAAAGGGACCCAAAATCCGCGATTAGAGTCGCCTATAGGCACGGGAATTAGTTGGAATTAAAAAAAAAAAATACGCCATTATTTTTATTGATACAATAACCTTCTAAAAAGTGATAATATCCAGAAATAAAAATCAAAAAAAAAAAAAAATTGAAAACGAACTCTAATATGTATAGTTCACCTTTTGATTTTTGTTGTTTGGCTCCGAAGTCCGAATGAATTACAAAACTATTGAATGATATTTATTACATTTTATTGCCCAATATTTCGATTAAAATCTTAAATCATCTTCCCGGGGCATTTAAAATATTTAATAACGATCACAAAACAGTTCTTATTCTACTGATGAACTTATTAAAGTATTAAATTTAAAGTATTAAAAATTTCATCAGGAGAATAAGATACAAAGTGTTTTGTGATCTTTATTAAATATTTTAAATTCCATCAGGAAGATAATTAAAGATTTTAATCGAAATATTGGGCAATGAAATAAAATAAAAATCATTCAATAGTTTTTAATTTTTTTACGTCAATTTAAGTATTAACACTCAAACCGGCCTAAGCATTTTTGCAATGAAACGTGCTCGGCACGAAAAATACACAAAATATTAGCTACCAAATTTTTTTTCGTAGCCTACTTTAGGCGATATGGACCAAAATAGGATTAGAGCGAATCTCAAAAATAAATAAATTTAGGTTTGAAAATTTAAATTTAGTTTAGGCATAAATTTTTCCTCTTACAAAGATATAACTACAGTCCAAAAATAACTCTTTTTGTGCTTTTAAGAAAATATGCCGATTTTCGTTTTTCAAAAAAAGCGAAATTTTGCGGAAACGCACTTTAACTTTAATATATACTGATGCAACTTAGAGGCTTTGCTATTACTACAGAATTTAATCTTTCTGCCAGAAAAATCCGCTCGTACGTTTTCAAGTTAAGACGATGTCCTTTAGAGGTATCCTATTAGAATCCTGTATGTCCTAAGACCAAAATAAGAGATTTTTTAAAAGCAAAAGCTTCAATCTTACTTCGTGTTTACTATCAACGGTTTCTAGCAGGGTTGTCAGATATGGCGATTTCCCGCCAAACGTGGCGATTTCCCGCCATACGTGGCGATTTCCCGCCAAACGTGGCGATTTAATGGCGTTTTTTCAAATGGCTGTCGATTTTCTTGGCGATTTTACACATAAAAAATCCCTTCCAAAAAACTAGAAATATGTTTACAGAATATGAGTTTTCGCGTAAATTATTCCAACTACAGTTGAACCTCGATTATCCGGGCCTCTATTAACCGGGTACATCTGTTAACCGGCATGCTGGTGATTTGATTTATACCTCTATTAACCGTGTTTACCTCTGTTATCCGTGCTATTATTTTTTCCTCTATTAACCGTGCTTCACCTCTATTATCCGTGCAGCACACACATTTATTTGATTGTTTTTTCTTTTCACCTACATACAAAGAGTTAAAATTCGAGAAAAATAAATAAATTCCATTAACTGTGTTTTCGATTATCCGTGCTGAGTCCGGTCCCGTGCAACCCGGATAATCGAGGTTCAGCTGTATATACATTCTCATATATAACATAATCACGCCTATCGTGAATATTTTTTTCCCTCGAATTGTTTTCCCTTTTCACTCAATTCCAATCGTGAATAAAAGTTCCCTCGAAATTTGTTCCCTTTGTCTAATCATTCACTCGTGAATAGCATAATACAATTTCAGGGGAAATTCACGATACCAATTTTCACTTGAGGGGGAATGAAAATTACATGGTAACAAACATTTCCCTTTTTATTCACGATAGGGGTGAATATGTGATCATACTTGTGCGCCCCGGTAGGCTAGTTGGTAGCGTGCTGGCTTATCAGTGCGGGGGTCGTGGGTTCGATTCCCACCAGAGGCACTGGTCTGTTTTCGCTACAACGCGCCGAAGGCCATAGTAGCTAGGCACGTAGGGTAATAGTATATAATTTGTAATTATATGATTATTAATTAATAATATAAAAAAATAAAATAATGTGATCATATATATTCGCTATATAATTTAAGATGTAACAATACATACTGTCTTATAAAAAAATATTTATTTGTGTGATTCATGTCATATTTAGATGTGCTTATATATGGTGTCATATTTATAAGACATCTTAATATACAATTATATATAACATTAACTTATGTAAGATACATGACACAAGATTAAAAATTTAGTTTGAGGTATGATTATATATGGTCCAACATCATATATATTTTCTATGCATATAAGATATAATTATTATGTAATTATATATGCTCAAGACTACAAAATATTTTTATTTTAGTATTAGTAAAGCTTTTTCGCGCAATTTCGCGTTTTTTGAAAAATGAAAATCGCCAAATCTACACTCAGGGAACTTCTGCTTTAAAAATATGCAGTTGTTTGGGTTGTAATGCAGTTGCTTTATTTTTAATGTAAATGTCAGTCATTTGTAGAACAAATTAAAATATTTACTAACCTTGTAGTTCATTTAAAAAAACAAACCACATCAAATGACTGTTTTATGATTTTACATTCATTTTTTACAGTTGTTTTTTGTTATTTAAAAAAATAAAAAAAATAAATGTTTGAGATTTTATTTGTTCGGTTTTAGATCATGACAAATTTTTCTCTAAATTAACAGAAAAATTATAATTTTTTATATGATAATTTACTTTGACTATTAGAAAAAAACACAGAAAAAGTTATTAGACACTAGCATGAATGGAATGCATTTTCTGACCCACTACGGTCTTCATCAACATTCTTCGTGCCATTTAGTGTTAATCGTAAATATCATCTATTTAACTCACATGTTAAAGAAATTGGGTAACTTTAAATCCCACATTACTCTGTGTGTTGAGTTAGAATGAAATTTACCACGAACGATTTCTATTTGTTTGTTTATTTTTTACTACCATGTGGTTCATTTTTACTACAATTGTTAAGGCCTCATTAGTTGTTACTTTCTGTTGCCGTTCTGTGTCGTTCTGTTCTGTAGGTAATATTTTGTAATTACCTTTTCTGTAAAAGGAATCAGCTGTTTAAAAATTAAAATAAACTCCAACCAAAAACATTCAAATCAAGGATGATAAATGCGATTTTATAATAGTACTAACCTGCATATAAAATAGTACTTTTTCGGCATCAAAAGTATAAAAAAAATTTAAATATAAATTAACAAACAAATCTTTATACCCTCCAAAATAAACAATTGCAAATAAAACAACAAAAATATATTAAAAAAAAAAAATATGTTAAGAGGTGAAAACAAAATTTTGAGGTGAAAAACTTTTTTGGATGTAAAAAAATAAATTGTATCGTGAAAAACAGTTTTGAGGTAACAAAACTATTTTTGAGGCAAAAAAAAATTTTTTTGTGGAGAAAAAAGAATTTGCGGTGAATTTTATATATTATTCACCTCTAAGCGTCTGGTGGAAAAATATGACGTTATATTTTATACACCAGACACTACAATGAATTCTAATAATATACAGTGCATTATACACCAATTTGTATGGAAAATTTAGAGGTACTTTCACATTGTCACTCATTACTTTTGAACCGCTGGACCGATTTTGCTTATTTTCAATACCAAACTTTTCGGAAAAATGTACATAAAGCTATGTAAAAACGAGCAGTGCGTACTAAGAAAATTAGCCGATATTGATTTAAAAATTTTTTTAAAATTTTTATATTTTTTCTTTAATTCACCAAATTTTTAATATTTTTTGAATGTGCTATTAATATCTTGCTGTATTGAATTACGTTTCTCACATTTTTTTGCGAATTCAATCCTTGTGATTGGTAGCAAACAAATTTGTTGATAAACTCATTCGATTTAAAAAACACGCAGCTAATAGTCAATTTGACATTTTTATAAGATTTTTATTATTTACTTTTTTGAAAATCAAAATTAGTTAATAATAATTATAACCCTTAGTGATTGAATTCAATAATTGGTTTAATCGATTAATAAAACTCTAATATAATCATCTGTAATCAGTCGCACTCAGTGAAATCATGTGATTGAATTCCCAGCGTTTGGTTAGAAATTAATGCATTGTTCATATGGGACTGCAAGTCGAATTAATAATTTTTGAATTTTAAAGGGACCAAGAAATTCATACATAGAAAAATTTGTATCATGGTACATCTGAGGTTCAAATAGTACCATAAAAAGTACTTTAGTACCAACTTTATCATCCCTGATTCAAATAATGAGAAAAAGATTTCACAACAAACGAATACATACGCACTTTAGGCTGTCACTTAACGTTGAATTCTATTTTCAATAGATTTGTCCGCAACAGAACAGAACGAAAAAGTGAAAACTAACCACACATACAGACTTTCAATTGAACAGAAACAAAACAGCTGATTCGCAACGGAACAGAACGTACAAACTAATTCTGCCTTTAGTCATTTTTTGAACATTACAGAACAAATGACAATGTTAGTTGAATTTACTGTAATGTAAGTCGTCCTTTCTTTAAATGAAAGTTCATTTATTTTCAACTACATTTGCAGTGGTCTTTACCTACATAGTATTCTAAGTGTACTTAAGAAAAAGCACAAAAAGTGTAATTTTTGGACAGCAGTTATATCTTGGTAAGGGAAATAATTTATGACTAAAGTTATTAATTTTTATGGATTAGTTTATGCGATTCGCTTTAAATCTATTTTGGTCCATATCGCCTGAAATAGGCAACGATACAAATTTTTGTAGAAGAACATATCGTTTATTTTTCATACCGAACAAGTGGTCTAAATTTCATAACAAAAAGCTTAGGACGGTTTAAGGGTTAATATATCTAATTATTAAGATTTATAAACATTTTGTCTCAAAGTTACGGAATATTTCTTTAACAATTAAAAACTTAGGAATTTCAGTTATTTTTTTTTTATTCAATTCTCAACCAAAATAAATAAAATATTTCAATAAAAACGGCATTTTATACTCGTAAATACCAGAAAGAGCAACGGTTTAACATGAGTTATATTGAAAACCAGTTTTTAAACACAATAATATTGAAAAAGGTTTTCATATTGTACCAGTCCGACCAACTTTTATTTTGTTGTCTTTTAACTTTTGAGTCACACAAAATTCAACGTAAAAATATTTTGCGGTTAATGGCAACATATTCATTCGTAAACAAAATAATGAAAAAAAAACAACAAAAAAAACTTTAAAATTATTTAATTCCAAAGCATAAAACTGGGTAAGAAGAAACCATAACTAACGTAAGAGATTGGAAAAACTTTAACCACAAAATTGAAAAACACGTTAAAAAAATCGCTTCAATACCTATAAAAAAAACTTGTGGTTAAAGTAAAAACTAATTGAAATTTATAAAAAAAAAGAAAATTTTATAGAATAAATATTTTACAACTATTGATCGTATACAATCAATACAGGGTGAGTTACTGAATACCGCACCGTTGCACAGTGGGTTAAAACATAGGTAAACTGAGGATTAATTCAGGGAAGCCAATTATTGTTGATATAAATTTTTTTTTGGAATAACTATACATTATTAAGTGAAAAAGTGCGCCCCGGTAGGCTAGTTGGTAGCGTGCTGGCTTATCAGTGCGGGGGTCGTGGGTTCGATTCCCACCAGAGGCACTGGTCTGTTTTCGCTACAACGCGCCATAGTAGCTAGTGCTCGGTTAGGATAATAGTATATAATTTTTAATTATATATCATTAAAAAAAAAATAAGTGAAAAAATATGGTTTTTGAAAAAAAATTGATAGAAAATATTTTTTTATTTAAAAAAGAAGAGAAAAATTATATGTACATATATATGCATTTGAATCCATTTTGGTTATTATTGTGATAATAGCTTTAGATATCTTCAACCTCATCACCATAATCATCATTATCATTTTTATGATGATTATCATCATGATCATAATCATCATTATCATGATCATCATGATCAGAATCCTCATCATCATTGTCGCCTTCCAAAGCCACCTGCGGTATTTTGTGTGTATTTTTTTTTATATTAGTTTTACTCATGCTGGAAATAAATGGATCTGAAGTAAGCAGAAATCTATTAAAAATGTCTTCATTAGTTTTTCCCCGACTGCATTTGCGCGCAAAGTATTCCCTATAGTTTTTAAAGTCGTTGTTGCTAGCCTCTTGTGCTTCCTCTGATAGCTCACCAATTGGCAAAAGGGCATTGGATATTATTTCCGGTCCGTGTATAAAAAATTTATGAAGGGTAGGTGACATTTTGTAACATTGATATATTTTAACAAAATGTTTTGCAGTATTGTGTGCAAAGTCACTAAACTTTTTACTATTGACCTCGTGGCCACATGACACGACAATAAGTATTATATGCATTCTGTTTATTAACTCTAGATCAATTTTTGTTATTTCTGAGGAAACTTCTGCATTCTTAAAAAACCTTCTCGCGGCATTACCATCATTTGTGTTGCCAAAGCCTGGTTTTGATTGGTCAATGATCAATCCAGTTCTTTCTTTGAACTCTTTTTTAATTCGTGTTATTGTGTATTTAACAACTTGTTTGTCATGATCTGACATAGCTTGCCACTTTTTAAGTGGAAATTTATATGCCTCATGAAGAAGACAATCAAAAGACCTAATCCAGCCATGAAGAATAGATAAACCGAACTGAAATGTATCCTTGTTCACACTTCTGGCAATCATTTCATCAATACAATTGAAATCTTTACTCGTAGCACCACAAACGTAACATTTTTGTGTGGATGTTGTTTCGCTTATAGCATTACACACTTTGCCATCAATCATCACTAACATTAGTTTGTGATTTATTTTTATTGATTTATCACCTACTCAATCAACTGAATCCTTTAGAGTTTTGATTTCATTTTCTACTCTTTCTTTTTCAAGTTGTGAAGTACTTACGGTTTCTTCAAAAATTAAATTTTTATGGGTCTACAAAATCTACTAGAAGAAGGTCGAGGATTTTGCCAAATTGTTTTATTCAAACAAACAATTTTTAATGGCACAATAGATGTTATAAATACCGCCGAATCACTAGCGTTAGATCCGTGAAATGCTTGTTTATAAGAGCTATGGCCCGAACTTCCGTCAAAGCCCCAATTAGAGTACAAAGTCATTTGCGATATTTCCTCGTTGTTTAATGAATCCAGTACAGAATTCTGTACCATAACTAGACGCTCAGTGGTATGATCTAACAGTTCTCGTAGAGCTACTTGCGCTGATGTTTCAGAAATATTCATATGTTCTTGTTCTGGATAACATTTTTTCTTAGCTTCTTGGACTTTTGTATATGAAGGAAATTTATCAGGCGCAGCCTTTCTAATGATATTATATTGGTGACGAGTTAGCTTCGCTTATATTAGTATTTAAGCTTTAGTTTTGTATGAACATTAAGTGTTTTCGTGATCATTTCGAGCTCGTGAGTTAATTTTAATTTTAATTAAAGCAAAAACGTATGCAAAAATTAGAATTCGGTGTAAATAAAACAGAAATTATTTTTTGTAAGTGAGCGTGAGTCAAAATTAACTCACGCAACCATCTCTGATAGAAACCAAACTAATTTATAACAATAACTTTAATACCGAAAATAAAGAAAAAATACAGTTAACAAGTTGATTTGTTGTTTGTTTTGTTGGAGTTCTTTCACAAAAATTTAAATAAGTAAAAAAACGCGGTGTCTCTGCAAAAGTTTGGTGTGGAATATATAAGCTAAACTACTATATTAAAATATCATTTAATAAAATTTGCTGGATCGCGATAAGAAATTTGTTGAAACTCTGTGTATATATCGAAAATACCCCAAATATGGAACACTTTTTAAAAAAATATTAAAAATATTTGCAAAACATTTATCAAAAAAAAATGTATGTAATTATGTACCCAAATACCTGAAGTTGATGGTTCCATTTTAATATATTTACTTTTAGAACGCTTAATAAGAATTATCAGCACTCGAAATATCTCAATTTTCACTTTTAGGCACGGCACGCAAAATTTTGAAAAATTATTTGACTTTGACCGCTCACAGTCAATCGAGTAATTAACTAAAAACAAAAGTTTTTGGCAAATAGTGATGTAGAATTTAATTACCTTTCACCCAGTACCAAACACGAATGTGTAGGATAAAGTTCATCTTTTGAATTAATCCTCACTTTTTTTACATCTCAACCCTCTGTGCGTTGGATTTGAAAATTTTAAAATTTTAATAAAATTAGAAAAATTTAACAAATAGTCAAAATTGTCAAAATTTTATATAATTGTCAAAATTGAAAATAAAATCGTGAAAAGAAAAAAATCGGCAAATTAAAAAAAAAAGAATTTTAAAATAAATTTTAATAGTCCATAATTCTAAAACCAAAATAGCTAGGGGGAAATTGTTTACACCTGTTGTCAAAACCTGTCCCTAATACTCCGATACCGAACCAAATTTTGACTTACTTGGCTAGATATTAAGATCGCTTTTTTGCGTAAAACTGACCATCGCATCGCTTTTATTAGGAATATCGCCAGTTTCTCGATAACTAAATGAGATAAATGAAAACAGACAACACGTTTGTCCAAGTAAGTCACAATCTGTAGATAAAATTAAATTTTAATGGTCCCAAACTATAAGTCAAAAGATCTGGAAAGGCGAAAACTAAGCATGGTAGAGAGAAAATAAATAAGAAAAACTAAATAAGAAAAATTAAACCTAAATAAGAAAAATTAAACCTAAATAAGAAAAATTAAAACGAACAACGATTTTGAGCCATAAATACAAAAATAGCTTAAATAAAATTTTAATTATCCAGAGGGCTAATTCTCGCAGTCGTGAGCTATCGAGTTTCTTATCGACGGTTCGAAATTTTCTACTTTTGAGATTCTATCATTCGATATCGAGTAAACTGTCTCGAAATTTCTAAGGATGGCATTCGATATCGAGTGAGTGTTCAAATGCAATCGTGCGATTTTTCACTCGGTAACAAAAGTGCTTTCGAAATTACGTTTCTTGTGTATTCCCTAGTTTCTAAAGTTTGAAGAAAAAAGAAAATGTAAGCAATTTTTTGTTTTTTTTTTTAAGAAATTACTAATTTTCTTTCATATTAAGGCAACTATAACAAAAATAAAAAACAGAAAAAAGCGATTCTTGCCGAATTCATGGTAGAACACACTAATTTGGCCAAAGGAATTATGCTAACCTCTTCACAGGGAATATTGTATCATATTTTTTATGTATGGGTCCTTTTTGTCCTCCTCGTGAAAGTCAGGGATAAGACGGGTTTAAATTTCAGACAAAAACAATTACCATAAAGTTCTACTATAAGTCTATGAATACACCTAAGCTCAAAATTCAACTTGAACGCCAGAAATACGTCAAAACTTAAAATGTGTTTAGGGGCTAATCTTGTTTTTTTAAATTTGACTTACCATGTGACCCTTACATTTAGGGTTGCCATATTTGAAAAGTGAAAAAAAAGTACATTGATGAAAAAAAAAAACAGTACTTTTCAAAAAAAAAACAGTACATTTTTGTATTTATTGTTAACATAACTTTTACTTCAATACATCACATATTTACTTAAAATAAGTTAATACACCGAACCAAATAGCGTAGGTAAAATCAACAAAAAAATTTTTGTAGATCTTTAACGAAATTTTGTAAATTTTTTTTTTAAGATTTAACTAATTTTATTCAAATCAACAAAATTTCGTCAAGTTTACATCCTCTAAAGAAGTAAAATTGACTAAATTTCGTCAAATTGGCTAAAATTATTAGTTTAGACGCCATTACTTTTTGCATTGGGCAGTGTCACGAAAAAAAATTGTGTTTACAAACATCCATTGCTTGAAAAGTAAACAAACCAAACTTATATATGTACAAAGAAACGAAGTGGAATTAATACAGGGAGATTCAAAAAATTTATATAAAAAACTATTGTACACATGAAAAAAAACATGGTTAAAAAAATATATATTCTTTGTATTCGCAAAAAAACTTGTTTATATAAAAATATGTAAAATATACAAAAAAACAGTAAAAAAAAACAGTACAAATCCAAAAAAACAGTACTTTTGCGTACTGTTTTAGGTGTTGTGAATAAAACAGTACATTTTTCAAAAAACAGTACATGTACTGTTTAAAACAGTACGAATGGCAACCCTACTTACATTTAAGGTATAAAATGTTTTCAACAGATTTGTGTAAAATAATACAAGGAAAATTTTTTGTTAAATTTTAACCCTCTAACCCTTTCGTGAAAAATGTCAAAAATATCCTTAAAACAGGAATATAACGGGTTAAAATGTCCCACAAAAATACTTACCATAAAATTCTACTATAAGTCTATGAATACACCAAAGCTCAAAATACAACTCTTACGTCAGAATAAAAAAACAGGAGTTTATCCATATTTTTTGGTATAATTGACGAATTTAAAAAATATATTTATTTATGTGTTTTTTTACGAAATTGTCACACTATTCTTTGCTTTGAATAAACAATCATATGTTTTTTGTTTACATTATTTTTCTTTAATCTTTTACATTTTAAGTATTTTCTTTTATAACACTGACAACTCAAATCGATACGATATCTAATGAGTCCCATCATCAGAAAAATTTGATACGAAATAATTTCGATCACGACTGAGAGAAATATTCCCCAGAACTCGTAAACCAAAAAAAATTAAGAAAAAATATTAAAACCAGAAGTCAAAACTTACCTACAATGCGGTACACTATTATTTAAAAAGCGCTATATTTTAAAAAGTTGGAGGAATCTTTCCAAGATTTGAGTAAAAACCTTTAA
Source organism: Delia radicum (assembly GCA_021234595.1). Lineage (NCBI taxonomy): Eukaryota > Metazoa > Arthropoda > Insecta > Diptera > Anthomyiidae > Delia > Delia radicum. The sequence goes on from CM037851.1 coordinate 235,939,933, forward strand.
AAATAGCAGAGAAAGCTACAAAATATTAGATATACATGGCGTTGCAGAAAAAACTGCTAAAAATTAATGATTTTTTTTTTTTTTTGCTAAATATTAATAAATTAGGAATAGCAAAAATAAAACTGTTGACTTGAAAATTTTTTAGTTATATTCGAAGTGAATTTAAGTTAATTGAAAATAGTAATTGAGACTAAAAATAACAAAAAAAAAAGAACTGTAATATCAACAAAATCTTTGTTGTACTCGTATTTACCTTAAATTTAGTAGAATGAAAATAACATTCACCCTTATTGTGTATGTCGTATTTAAAATACGACTACGACTGTTTTGTAATAGATTAAAGAAAACAAATTTACGTTCTCTTTAATCTATTACAAAACAGTCGTAGTCGTATTTTAAATACGACATACACAATAAGGGTGATTATATATTGCTAAAATCAACCGACATTATTGCTAAAAACTTGCACTGATTGTAGAAGGGCAGATTTTTATTCGCATTAAAAAATCTAAAACAAAAACTAAAAAAATGTTAAATTTTTTTATGATTTTTTTGTCTACAAAATTTAGCTCAAATATAACTAAATATTTCTAGATTCAACAGCTGTATTTTTTCTTAACTTATCTTACTTATATTTGACAAAAAAATCTGCTGCTCATATCAGTTTTTTGCAACTTTATGTTTAGTAGTTTTAGCAAAAATTGCTACTAATTTCTTTCTTTTAGTACATGAATAGCCAAGTCTGTCTGCCTATTGAAATGCGAAATACTCCTCCAATATACAAGGTGGCGCAAAAATAACCTTCCGATGTTTTTTGGCTGTAATTTAAAAAAAAATCAAAAACTTTGATTCTTCTTGTGGATTATTTTTATTTGGTATTTTAATTTTTTTTACATCAAGTCGAGAATATGATGTCATGTAAATGGCCGCCGCCACAGTTGATTGTCATTTGAGCCCTTTTTATGGCATTTTCCATCACTTTGGCCAAAACTTCCGGCGATAGGTCCTCACATTCTTGACGGATATTGTCTTTAAGAGCTGCAAGAGTCTGAGGCTTGTTGACATAAACCCGCGACTTCAAAAAGCCCCACAAAAAGAAGTCTGGAGCGGTCAAATCAGGCGATCTTGCTGGCCAGTGCAAATCGCCAAAACGGGAGATTAGGCGCCCGGGAAATGCATCCTTCAGCATATCGGTTGTGGCACGTGCAGTGTGTGCCGTTGCACCGTCCTGTTGGAACCACATGTTTTCCAATCCCAATTCATCAAGTTGCGGCAAAAAGAACTCGTTGATCATTGCTCTGTAGCGCTCACCATTCACAGTAACCGTTTGGCCCGCGACGTCTTCGAAGAAAAAAGGTCCGATGACTCCTCCAGCGAAAACAGCACACCATACAGTGACTTTGAGCGGGTGTAATGTCTCTTCGTGGGCTCTTCAGTGCCCCAGAAGCGTAAATTTTGCTTATTTACGTACCCGCTAAGATGGAAATGGGCCTCATCACTCATGATTATTTTTGATGAAAAATCATCTTCCTCTTGGTGGTGATTAAGGATGGCTTGAGCGTATGTTACACGCGATTGGCGGTCAGCAGCTAACAGCTGATGCACCGTCTGGACTTTGTACGGAAACATCTTCAAATCTTGTACCAAAATTCGCTGTAAAGACCGTCGACTGATACCCATTTGCATGGCACATCGTCTGGTCGATGTCGACGGCGCTTCCATGACATCCTGGGCTACAGCAGCAATATTCTCTGCAGGATGGCTACTGCCACGCCTGACAGCATCTCGTGTTGTGCCAGTCTCTTCGAGGCGAGCGGCTAAACGTCGCAGTGTTTCACCAGTAGGCGTTGGACGGCCAGGAAATCTGCGACGAAATTCACGTTGTGCCAAAGTCACCGACCGATTATTGGTCAAATAAATAGTCACCAATATTCTGCGTTCTGGAGCAGTGTAGCATAACATTGTTTATTAACGTGTATTTCGCATGTGTTTACTACACAAATGTCAAAACAGAACTGACATTAGGGGCCAATCGCAAAATTTATAGCATTTTCTGATAGGAGGATTACTTTTGCGCCACCTTGTAGAAACGGCATTGCTAGTTTTTGGTCAAATTCTGTGTTGATATTATAAGCAGTTTGGTATTTAAAATTAGCAACATTGGTTAATGGGTTTAAAAGTTATGCGTAACAAATTTAAACTCATTACAAAATTTTTCACAGAAAAGTATTATATTTAAATTATTACGTCATTGTATAAGTAAAGACAATGTTTTCTTAAACTAAACGCTGAACATTTTTCCCCAAATTTTTTCCTTGAATTAGTTTTTTAAGTTTCTCTTTTGTTTTTATTGTATGGAGGGTATACAAAATTCCGCACAGCCGACTTTAATGCTACAACAAGTTTTTATTTCTTTTTGATTAATTTGTTGGAGCAGATTGCTTCTGACTACTCTTTTCAAAACATCTTCAAAAAGAATGACACCAACTTGCGAAAACTCTCTTACAAAAATAGACTTAACAGCTTATTATTGGCGAAACCATACACTCATATAAATAAACCTGTAAAAATAGCAAATAAGCTACTAAAAATTAGTTAAAAATGAGCATGCAGAAAAAGCTGCTGAAATTAGCAGATTTTTTTTTACTAAACATTAGTAATATAAGAATAGCAAAAATAAATCTGTTGAATTTACAAATATTTAGTTATATTTACATTTCTAGTAAACTTAAATTTAAAATTGTGTCTAAAGTTTCGATATTTGATAAATGTGAGTCACTTTTTTTAGAACTGTATTTTGGGAGTTGTAAAGTTTTATTTGGTGTAGTGTACTTGCCACCGCCTGCTGATTTTGGTAAGTTTGAGGACCTTCATTATGAGCTTTTCCTTAATTATTCAAATGTTATAGTTGTTGGCGATTTTAATTGCAACCTCTTCAATGCAGCAAAGTCTAATTTAGTACATTCTTTTTGTACTAGATCTAACTTGTCCATTTGCCACAATTCTAGGCCTTCTCACTTTGATGTGCAACATCAATCTACCTCATTGATTGATTTTATGTTAGTGAGTGATAGCTCTTTGGTTAATATTTCTGGTCAGGTGCAGTGTCCATCTATTTCCCATCATGCTCTTATTTTTTCATCTTTTAAAATGAATTTAGAACGTGTTGATTCATCTGTTGAGTACCTTGACTTCAATAACATTGATTGGAATGGCTTATTAGCTTTTTTGATGAATTTTGATTTTTCACAAATTTTTGAGGCGGTTGATGTTAATAATAAATGCTTTTTATTTGATTCTCTTATTGAGAATCTTTATACTTTTGTGCCTGTTAGGCGGTTTTTTCGTTCATCCAGTGATGATGTTTGGATGAAGGCTAGAACTATTGTGCTGGCAAGATCTCTTCGAGATCTGGCTTTTTCTGCGTATCAAACTGATCCTACAAGTCATAAATGGAGTGTTTTTTGTAAATTTCGAAACAGAGTGAAATCTACCATTAGAAGGGAAAAGAGAAAGCATTACGCTAAACTGTTTGGGGGGTTGGATACTTCTGGAATGTGGAAGGTATTAAAGAGAGCTGGATGCGTTAATTCTAGTGATATCGTTTGTGATGGTGATGTTAATGTAATGAATGAGTACTTTGTTCGTGGTATAGGCCCTGCTAGGGACTTTGAGGTAGATTTTGATCTTTTTGACGATATGGATGGTGCATTTTCTTTTCATTGTGTTACTGAATATGAAGTTTTTGAAGCCTTAAATAAGGTAAAGTCCAAGTCAATTGGTGTTGATAATGTTTCCATTCAGTTTTTGAAACTTATTTATCCTCATATTTCTGGTCTTATTTTGCATTTAGTTAATGCTATTTTGACCACTTCCGTGTTTCCTTCGGCGTGGAAGATTGCACGAGTTGTTCCTATTCCGAAATCTGGTACTGTTCGTGGTCCTGATGATTTGAGACCAATCTCTATTCTACCTGCGCTGTCCAAGGTGGTGGAACATATTATTAAGGATCAAATGCTTATCTCTACCAGGAATGAAATTTTTGATTCTCAGTATGCTTTTCGCCGAGGATTTAATACTACATCGCTTTTGCTAAATCTAACTGATGCTATTAGAAGTTGTGAGAACGACAATAAGTTAAGTGTGCTAGTTTCTCTTGATTTAACCAAAGCTTTTAATTCTATATGTTACTCTACTATGATTATAAAACTTAAAGAATTCTTCAACTTTTCTAAGTCGGCTTGTAAACTCATATTGTCTTATTTATGTGATAGATCACAGTTTGTAGATTTAGATGGTAGGCTTTCTAGTATTCTTTCACTTACATCTGGAGTTCCTCAGGGGTCGGTTTTGGGCCCCCTCTTATTTATACTTTACATTAATGATTTACCTGCAGTTCTAAGTTCTAGTATGTGTAAGCCGTTTTTATTTGCAGATGATATTTTGCTTTTGTTTAGTACTGGTCGAGATTTTGCCGATGTATTAGAGGCTAATATTAACTACTGCCTTAATGGGATCTACCTGTGGTCTTCTAGTAATTCGCTGGTTGTTAACCCTTCTAAATCTAAGGCTATATTGTTTGGATCGTCAGAGAACTTTGTGAATGGTTTTGAGATTTTTATTCGGAACTCTAAGATCGATTTTGTAAGCCAACATAGATGTTTGGGTATTATCATTGATAACAGGCTTAGTTATGAGTCTCATTTTGAATCTGTACATCGTAGGGTTTCTTGTACTTTACGTAGAATATATTCCACGAATATTTTTCTGCCATTTCAGGTTAAATGTAGACTAGCTCATGCACTTCTTATGCCGCAGATCTTATATGGACTTGAGCTGGTATCAGGGACCATTGCCTCGAACTTAAAGATATTGGAGCGAGTTGTTAATGCTGTGGTTCGGTATGTGTTTAATATCCGTAGACGTGAACATATTTCTGAATTTGTGAAGAAATTCTTAGGATGCCACTTTGATAAATTCGTTAAGTACCGTAATATTCTCCTATTTCATCGCATTATTAAAAGTGGCATACCTGTCCTGTTATGTAAAGAATTTACTTTTTCGCGGTCTACTAGGAATAAGCAAATTATAATACCTAGAATCAGGTGTTCTGTGTTTGAGAGATCTTTTATTGTAAGGGTGGCTCGCTGCTGGAATCGTTTACCGCATGAATTGCGTATCTTTTCGCAATCCAATAATGTTTTTCGCCTTAAGCTTATGAAGCACTTCTCAAGTTTATTGCGATAGATTTTTATGTTTTCTGTACAGTAGCTGTTAAATTATCTTGGGACTTGCTTCTATGATTCTTATTGCTTGATATGAGTTGTGAAAATTACCGGATAATAATACTTAACTGAATCTCTTTTTAATAGTACTTTTTATAATTTGTTACGGCTGGGGAGCCAATAAGTTAAATTGATGGGTGCAGTTATTTATGCATGATTTATATTTACATAAGTTATTTGTATAGATTAGATTAAGTATTATACTCAGGATTGTTTTGCTATGTAATACGTTTTTTGGCTTTAATGGCTTTGTATTACAATATGGATTAATAAATAAATAAATAAATAAATAAATAAATAAAATAAATAAAAAAAGCTACTAAAAATTAGTTAAAAAAGAGCTTGCAGAAAAAACTACTAAAATTAACAGAATTTTTTACTAAATATCAGTAATATAACAATAATAAATCTGTTGAATTTACGAATATTTAGTTATATTTGAGCTAAATTTTAGTTAATTGAAAGTAACAAAATAATCTTCCAAAAGCAGCAAAAATATTTACTAAATATTAGTAGACAAAAAAAATGTAAAATTTTTAAAGTTTTTTTTAGTATTTTGAATGCGAATCAAACTCTGCCCTTATGAAAGGGCAGAGTTGATTTTATCAAAATTAACTGCCATAATATAGCAACAATTTTGTTGATATTACATTTTTCGTTTGCAATTTTGAGTCTACAAATATTTAATAAAAGTTTTTGCTAATTTAACAAAGTAAAATGTTATTTTCAATTATCTAAATCTCACATCGAATATATGTAACTAAAATTTTCTAAAGTTAACAGCAAAAAATGATGTTCCTATTTTATTCATATTTAGCAAAAAAAATCAGCTAAATTAAGCTTTTTTTTTGCAAGGTAATTTGTAAATAATTTTTAGTAGTTTTTTCTTCTAGTTTTATAGATTTATTTCTATGATTGCTACGAATATGAAATGATTTTGATTATTACACCGTGTGACAGTAGTTTTCACACATGGATAAAGTAATATATACATGAAACTAGAAACCATATGTAGTTCAACTGCGTTTTTAGTTTTTCGCCATCACGTCCAAATAACTTTTAAAAGGACTTTAAAGTTTAAATTTTTCCAAAAAATGTTAAAATGCTTGTACTCATGAAATTACTTAAATATTGGTATCAAATGAATGATGAGAACCTCTGCTTTAAAATAAAAATATTGATTATAATTTCGCAGGATCGAAATTTTCCAAAATGTTCTTTGAAAAAATTTAATCCTTCAATATCCTTTGTGATTTTGCATAAATTTGTCCACAATAAAATATTACTGCAGTCTTAAATATACTGAAAAATATACCAAATTTTCATCAATCTGACTTTTTTCATTAATTTTACCAAATAAAATTTTAAGTTTTCTTTTAGAAACGAAAAATCGAATATTTTCCATACGAAGTTTTGACTTAAAAATACTAAAGCTAAATTCTTGATTATTTTAAATATTGTGTTAAAAAGTAATTTCAGTTGTTAAATACAATGTCTGTGGTGAAAAAAAAACTTATGTGGTAAAACAATTTTAGGTGAAATTAAAATACTATTCGCTATTTTATACACAAGACGCCTAGAGACGAATTTGTTCCGAAATACACCAAATTCCATGCAACATTTAGAGATACCTTCTCATTTTTACTCATAGCCTTTTACCCGCTGAACCGATTTTTGGAAATTTTTTTTAATCAGAAATCTCAGAAAGATGTCCATTAATCTAGCTAACACTGAGCAGCGCCGTTTTGCTTGTTCCTTTAGAATTTAGAGTTATCAAGGATATTGAAGGATTCCATTTTTGAAAGTCCATTTGTGAAATTTGTATTCGCGAAAACTTATTACCAATATTTTTAAAAAATAACAAAGATTCCCATTTTTTATTTGAGGTCCATAATGGCATCCTTAAATGAGCAGAAGAATTTTAATACTTCTTGAAAAAATTTTAACTTTATAGTCCTTATAAAAAGAATTTAGACTGAAAACGCAGTTTAACTACATGTGGTTTCTAGTTGCTCGTGCATATTGATTTTTCCTTGTGTGAGAAAAAAATTTTAATTTGTTGCCGGGTGTTATTAACAGAATTCTATTGATTCAGATAATAATATTAGTTGCAGTTAGAAGAACAAAATATAATAAAAGTAATACGATAAAATCGGAATCTACATATTTAAAAAAATTTACAAAAGTTTTAGAAAACTCTTCCCCCCTTCCCAATTTTTTATTAACCGTTTGTTAAATCTATGATTAAAACTTTCTTGATTTTTGTTTTAAAAACACTCTGACAACTCTGAAACAGAGTAGTATTTGGAAGATGACAAAGCCAATTGTGATAATATTTTGTTCTTGTTTTTGTTATTTCTTTGATATTTTAAGTTTTGAATCACGCTCCTAGACGAGGACAAGAAATTCTCATTGAGTTTGTGATTTAACATAACAAATATCTCTAGAAATTCTAATAACAAAGTCCCCTGAAGATTTCCTTGGGCAGGAATGAAATCCGGATAGGGACAAGCCTACAGCAGATTGTTTTCACAATTCGTTAAATAAGTTTTGGGACTTTAGCACATTTAATTACTATACTCTGCTTTTTTGTTATCAATTTATAACAAGCTTTCAACCTACGGACATTTACACAAAATAAAGCAAATCAAACATATTAGCTAGGTTGATATTAGTGTTTCAATCTGCCTAAAGATCTCATCAGAACCCGAAGTTTTAGAAAAGCTAGATTCTTCAGAAGACAAGCTTTAACAAAAAACCTATTAATCATCAATTGTGTTCCATTCTTGTCTTCTAAGTAATCAAACACGTAGCCAGGGATTTTTCCTAACAAGCATCATAAGCTTTGAAGACCAAAAATGGTCTATTTATATAAAAAAAATTAGTTTTTACTCTGGCTCAAGTAATATTTTTTTTACAGTTTTATTAGTTTTTTGTTTTTATTTACATCGAGATTATTTTTATGTTATTTTTTATTTATAACGATTTTCCAACCACCGTATATTTACAAAAAAAAAAGCAAATCAAACATATTAGCTAGGTTGATATTAGTTGTTTTTATTATTTCCCTTTTTGATTAAAAACCAGTAGCTATAAATTGCAAGCAGGTGCAAATTTTTTATATGGGCCCTTTTAATCTGTTTTTTTTTTTTTGTAGAAAAACTAACAATTTTATAATAAAGTTGCTGGAAACTTTAACTTTTTTGTTAGCTTTTTGTAATATAGTTTTTTTTAGCAATTAAAACAGGTGATGCCAGCATATTTTTTATGATTGTTTGTACAAAATAATGAAAAAGTTTAATTGAATAAAAAACTATCAAACGAATGTGATGATTTTATTGTATTTTATATTTTTTTTTATTTAACAGACAATGTCAACACTATTTAGTAAATATATTTGTAGATGATGGAGCAAAAATTATGTTTAATAAAAGTTTCAATGGATTTTAAAAGCAAATGCATAATAATATTGTTTATTAGGGTGGTTTTCACTGCTAAAATGTATCTTTAGTAATTTATATCAAGATTTAAGTTTTAAAACGAAAAATTTTGAAATTTATTTAAGAAAAATTCTACAATTTGTAATAAAGGGTCCGCCAAATAACTTTTTTTTTTTGAAAATGCTATAAAAAAACTACTGAATTTCTTTTTTTATTTGAAAGTACAATCCTTCCGGTTAATAATGGAAAATAATTTCATTCAAATGACTGCCTCGGCTGGCCATGCAGTAGCCTACACGATCGGTCCATCTTTTTTTGGCAAAATCGGCATCTTCTGTAAGTCGATCGCAGACCCACTTAGCGAAGCGAAAACGCATTGGATGGTCAGTTGGCTTCAACTCCTGAACCAATTGGACTTTGTATGGCGTCATACCAAGGTCTTTATGCAAAATTCGTCTCAATGATGTCTCCGAAATGTTCAATTGTTGAGAACGACGGTGAATTGATGTTGATGGCGCTTCACGCAGACTTTCTGCCACAGCAGCAATATTCTCGCGTGTACGCAATGTTTTTGGCTTTTCACGCTTTGGTTTATCGATGTGGATGCCAGTTTCTTTTACTTTTTTCACAAGATAAGGAACATACGGAGCTGACGGTGCTTCTCTTCTTCCAAAATCCGTACGTAATTTTCGCACACATTCTGCAACATTTCCAAGATGTTCAAAGTAATGTCGCAATATTTCCCAGCGTTGTTCAAGCGTATACACAACCATATTCGTTCAGCGAAAGGATAAAACTAATTATCTGTCAAATCAGATATGAGCTAAGTGTTACCATTCACGAAATAAGTACTAGTTAAAAAAAAAAAAAACGTTAGATGGCGGACCCTTTACAAAAAATTTCAATATTGTTTTGTTGAAAAATTAAATTACCGAAAAATTTATCACGATGAAAAAACACCCTAATGTTAGTTTGCTAGTGCCTCTATAATTAGTTGCAACTACTGCTGCACAGTGGGATATACCACAAAATGTTTGAAAATAATTCAACTACTTCTTACTTACAAGGAAAGTGCACAGTGGTCCATCCGCAGATTTGAATTAAACTTGGATATGTTGCAAATGACAACAAAATATTACACACGTTTTTTTTTTTTTAAGTTTGCAATAGGTATAGGATAGTGTTGTATGGGAACGCTTAGTAACAAGATTTTGAAATTTCCTGAAGAATCCAGTTTGTTTTTTGCAAAACAAAGAAAAAATGGCATATATATTTTTATTTGAAAATTTAATGTGAATTAATGAGTTAGCATGCGACATCAAGTTATTTAGTATATGCGCCTCTTTCTAATATAAAATTGTATTTTAAGCAGAGCCCTAAAGGAATTTACTTATTGATTTTTAAATTTTTTTGAAGAATTTTTTTTTGTGTAGATTTTAAAAAATCACTTAAAAATGACAAAATATGCAAAAATATGCATTTACAAATTTAAAATATGCATTTAAAACTACAATATGCAAAAATATGCATTTTCACCGAAATATGCAAAAATATGCAAAAACAAATCGATGCCATTTTAACGCAAATTTATTGATTTGGAAAGATAATTGATCGATATCGTTCTTAGATTATCTACAAAAAACATGCATTTGCATGGAAATTCGAGAAAACAAATGCATGAGCCAAAAAATGGCGGAAATGGAATGGGGCAAATGGCTCCACATCGTGGTCAAAGTTGCCGTTGCCCCGGATTCGCTCTTAGAGGGGTACACTGTAAGACCAGCCCCCATTAACTTTTACTCGCAGTACTTTTTCTGAACATACTATTCTCAGTAAGGTGGCCCCCATACAAAAATTATATTTTTTTTTGTAAAATTTGCTCCACTCGGTTTAACTGTCATAAGGAAGCCCCAAGAGGATTCAAATGTATAACCGACCCCCAATATTTTTCAACATTTTTGGTAAAAAATACCTACCCTCTATCTTTCACCGTTAAGAGAGAAATAAAAGTCAGTTGATCTCACAATTAACCCCTGTAGGAGGCACCATAGGAGCGGTATGAGCTGATTTCATAAAAAAAAAACTATAAAAGAAAAAATTTATGGGGGTCGCCTTAAATGTTGAAGATAGAGGATAGGTATTTTCTACAAAAATATTGGCGTTCAAAAATTATTGGGGGTCGGTGATACATTTGAATCCTCTTGGGGCCTCGTCATGACAGTTAGAGCGGGGTGAAAATTTTACAAACATATGATATTTGTATGGGGCCACCTTAGGGAGTGGAGGTATGAGATGGGTTCAGAAAAATGATTAAGGAGCAAAAGTAAATGGGAAATGGTCTTACATTTTAACCCCCTCGAAGAGCGACTCCGGGGTAGTTGTGGAACTTTTTGTGAATTTTTAACCCTTCAACGCCAACTTTGAACCCGATGCGGAGCCATCCCACCTAACCCATTTTTTGGCTCATGCATTTTTCTTCGAACCTCATAAAATAAGAGGTTCTACTAGCGAATTAAACTCGAAAAATGGTGCGCTATCAAACCCCTAATCGACATGCATCTTTACAATATTCAAAAAATAAAAACAAAGCGCTGTTCAAGAGCAAAGAAAATGACATAATTTTATTTAAAAAAATTTTAAATAAAAGTTTAAAAAGTTAAGTTTAAAAAGTTAAAAAAAGTGGTAAAAAATTTGTTAGAAATATTAGGTAGTTTTAAAAAATAAGTATGTCACGTTCTTAATCAAAATACAAGACTTTTTTAAAAAATAAGTATGTCACGTTCTTAATCAAAATACAAGACTTTCGGATTTTCTCAAAATTTTTTTTAATGATGGGCATTTGAGGAGTAGATTATTGGATTTTAATTAAAGAATGCCACAGCTAGTTGGGGGGGGGGGGGGGGCAGTTTTGTAAGTTTCATATATCATATTTTTTGTAAGTTTCGATATTACTTTACTTATGCCTGTTTTAAATTTCATTGCTATCGCCCCACTAAGTAAGGAATAACCGAATTATTTCCACAAATTTCGCGAAATATCCCACTGTGTGCTGTCTTTCTTTGTTGATGGAGCTTTTGCTGTTACTGCACTGCTGCTGGTAGTAAGTAATTATGATTTATGTAGAGAGAACATTTTTCAAAACATTAAACATAAAATGCTTTCATATGCAATTACAATATACTATCTATCCACTGGTTGGTTGTATGATAATAATGATGCCTGCATATGTTGAGGTGTCTCTATGTCATGTCAAAGTAAATACAATAGAAAAAACCCCACAAAATTGGGGCCAGTAGATAATTTTTTAAAAAAAAAATCACTTGTATGGAAAAATAGAAAACTTAAATGATTATATTTTCCACATGTAAGTATGTTTGAGTAAACAATATTAAATAGTGTTAATTGGAAAATTTGAACCCGTTGATTTTCTACTAAATCATTAAGAGGCTTAAGAAAATGTGTAATAGAGAAGTAATGGCACATTAACATAGAATTTTTTCTTTTCTAAAAACAGATTAACAACTTTCTTTGGTCGGTTTATTTTACTTTTTAAAGAAAAAAAAAAAAAAAAACAAATGTGCCTAATCGCTGATTTAACACTTTTCTTTATAGTTTTTTATTGCAATGACATTGAGATTTTTTTTTTTTTTTTCTAATTCTAACTTTTTCTTCCCAGTTTTGAAACATTGTTTTGTTTTGTTTAATTTATTTATCTATTTAAATGCGTATTTTAAAGATTAAATCGTGCTTATAAATATTTAAGCATTTTGTTTAAATATCAATATAAAATTCATGATGGAAATGCTTATTTCCATTTCCTGTTTAAATATAATACTTTCAGGCCATAGCATTGAATAACACTAGTTTACAGAATGAAATTTTTTTCATGTACATTTGATGAGAGAAAGATTTCCTTATGTATTTTCTTCCGCTGAATTCGAAAATCAAGGTTAAATTTTGTGTAATGGAACAGAACAGAACAGAGATATTATAATTTTTTAATTTTTTCGACCTTTTCTCACTTGACAAATCATATCTCGAGATTGGATCGTTCTTTGTACCCAAATGCAAGGTATTGAGATGACGAACAAAGATGTATAATCGGGTCTTTGATCTTTGATTGGTAAAGCGGTTGAAAATATATCGATGAAAATAGGGCACATTTTCAAAAAAATCATATTTTGCAGTGATTCTGTGCCGACAGAAAAGTACAAATCGTTAAAAAAACGTCTGGTTTCTCTTCATGTACGTAAAGATGATACTTTTACGTAAGAACTAAGAACAACCAGAAGAAAATCGACCGAAAATCGATCCGATTGGATCGTTCTTAGTACCCAAATGCAAGGTATTGAGATGACGAACAAAGATGTATAATCGGATCTTTGATTGGTAAAGCGGTTCAAAATATATCGATGAAAATAGGGCACATTTTCAAAAAAATCATATTTTGCAGTGATTCTGTGCCGACAGAAAAGTACAAATCGTTAAAAAAACGTCTGGTTTCTCTTCATGTACGTAAAGATGATACTTTTACGTAAGAACTAAGACCAACCAGAAGAAAATCGACCGAGAAATGACAAAATGTTTTTCGACAATTTATTGCGTTTAAACGCTTGCAATACATTCTTGACATTTTTGTGTGCTAGAAATAGTTGTGGCTCTTGATTTGTCTTCGGTTGCTTTTGGGATCCGTTTCTCTAGTGAGAAACCATACATAGTCTCGCAACATTGCTTCCTCCCAAAATCCTTGATAGCGCCGCTCAATGGTCTTAATTTGTTGGCGAAATCTCTGGCCGTGTTCGTCACTTACGTCACCACGATTGTCCGGAAAGAAATTCAAATGCGAATGCAAGAAATGGATTTTTAGAGACATATTTAGAATTATAATTCATTCAATTTGGGAAAAGCATTCCCTAAAATTTAATTACCTTTATTACCCAGCAAAAAATTTCCAAAAAGGTAAGCGGGTTTGTAATCAAGCATTTTGGGCAGAACGCATTCCTTACTAGATTACCTACTCGATTCTTTTAACAGGGCGTGAGACTAAAATAATTGATTCTTTAGAATTGATTATTTTTTTTACCAAAGAACCATTTACTTTATATTTTTAAGAACTACATACATTTTTTAATAAAGAAATAATTCCATTGTAAAATTACGAAGTACTTACACAAAATAAATAAATAAATAAATAGTTCCCTAGAAAAAATAAGAAGTACTTACATTTAAAAAAAAAAGAAGTAGTTCCATAAGTAAATTCAACTTTTACTCACACGTGATTCTCCTAGGTCACTCAAATATAACGATCAAAACTCATACGGAAATAAAATCCTAAAAAGTGAAACACCGAATTGATATGATAACATGGGTCTGTCATAATTTTGGAGCTTTAAACCACGAAAATATAAATTTTTCAAAAAAAAATGCAATTTCTGTTTTAAGTATTACTTTCCTGCAAATAAAAATTTGTTTGAAAAAATATATGAGTTAAATTCTTTAAAATTGTATAACTTATTTTTTTCAAAATTAGGAACTACTTCCAATAACGAGTATATGATTACTTCTTAAGTACAAAAAGTTATACATATAAGTTAATAACATTGTAATTTTCTTTTAAGTAAATGATTACATTGTTATTGAGTTCATGCTTTCTGGTTTAAATTTAAAGAATTGATTACTATACTACTTGCTTTTTTGGCTCTATCGTTGGAATGAGTTTGGTATTGCAGTTACTAAATTTGGCAATGAGATATGTAAGCAAGTGTGGGCATCACCTTCTTTTTGGAATGTGTAATATTTTCCTGGGTATTTCCAGGAATGAATTCTTTAACAAGAAAATGATAAAAATGAATTCCTGTGTATGAATTCAAATTTAGAGAATGAATTCCATGACTAAAACATTAAGCACTAAAATTAGGGAATTCATTCAAATTCAGTTAATTCAACTTTTTGTTCAGGGAAATCATTCCCTGGCTATTCCTTACAAATTCGTTCCATTCCTTAGGAATTCATTCCACTTTCCTTTAATTTCCTTAGCGAATTAACTTTTTTTGTTTAGTTCCCCAGGGACTTAACTATTTTTTACTTAATTCCCTATACTGAGAGAATTATCTTCACTTTATTAATGAATGTCTTCATAGCTTTAATGAATATTGTCACTGGAACTCGTCCATTGAAACTTTTCATAATATCTATGAAACAGGTTACATTAAAGTCAATGTTTTTGAAATGTTTGTAGAATTAATGAAAATTTTCATAAAAATAATGACTTATTCCGACAATGAAGCGTTTATATAAGTTATGAAACAGTTTCATAAAATTTTTAGTATTAAAAAGTCCCTTGAATAAATAAAACTCTACATGAACAAATAAAAAAATGAGGGTTTGAAATAATTTCAGAGCTCTAAAGCCGAGCACAGACGGCCAATATAATTGATTTGCATTTTATTGATCTTTGCACATACACTGTCAATTTTATTGGAGTTTTATTAATTATATTACAATTTATCGATAGTCTCCATTTGTTAAAAAATTCAAGAAATTTAACACATAAAACCACGTTTACAGACATATTTTTTTTATTTTTCAATAATTTATAAACATTTTTATTTAATATATTCAGTTTCCAAGAAAAAAAAACATATTTCAAAAAAAAAAACTACTTTTTCAATATTGCCCACAAACGTTTCAATAATATTTATAAAATTTGAAAATGAAAATGAAAATTATTCAAGTTCGAGGCCATACTCTATATTTCTTTATTAGGATATTGTCCTAACAAATAATGTTTAGAGTTTTTTGTTTTCAAATTTATTATTTGACCCTTTCAGGAATGTGCTGATAGATCTATTTCGGGAATTTTCAGAACACGTTTTGAAAGCGGTAACAATCAAATGCAAAACATCAAACATTCATATAAACTAGTTTACTCACTATATGTGCAAGGTCCACATCTGGTGGATATTCAATACACGTTTTTTGTTTTTTTTCCTCCATTTTATATTTTGTTTAGTTTATAAACAACACAGGGGGAGTAAACTAGACTGTACTTTGTCTGTTATACAAGTTTGATATAATTTTTATTAAAAATAAAAATTATGTTTTTTTCGACCTTTAATTGTGCAATGAAAATTAAAATTATTCAAGTTCGAGGCCATACTCTATATTTTTTTATTAGGATATTGTCCTAACAAAGAAATATAATTAAATTTCTTGGATATAATGAAATTTTTATTGAACATGAAATTGTTTCATTAATATCATGAACGATAATTCTCTCAGTGTAAGGTCTTAACATTATTGTTTAATTCCCTAAGGGACTTAACTTTTTTGTTCAATTGAAGCTTTCACTTAATGCCCAAAAAATCTAACTTTTTATGTGTGTGTAGGTTGTTAGAAGAACATTTTATTTATTCCCTTGAAACCAGTGTTCTAATGAACTTCTTTGGTTATTCCTGGTTAAATTAAGGATGGTGGGGAAATAAAACTTGCCCTGAAAGGAACAACATGATGCTTAAATATGAAAATCTGGTCTAGGTATTATTATTATTTATGCATTTTTTGTTCCATTATTTTAATTTTATCCAATAACCAATTTTTTAAGTTTTTTCGTTAATTTGAACAATTATAATATTAAACCAGGATAAGCAGTTCTGTTTGCGACGCGCTTGTGATCGAGCAAGCACGCCAACGAGTCAGCGTAGCATCGTGTAAAAATGTGGCATCTTTGGCGATTGAATTTTAACACAGTGGTTTTAAGCAACCGCATATTAATATAATTTATTTAATTATTTATTTTTATAAAGTTTTATGGTATTTCATTTTAGTTAAAACACATTTTAAGCCTTTAATTTTTAATTAATAATTTAATTTCAATTGATCACTAATAGCGCAATTCCGACACCTGTGTTGAAAACGGTTACTTTAATTGTCCTCCATTTTGAATTGTGACAACTTAATTTTAATCCTTCGACAACAAATATTTAATATATGTCAGATGTTTATTTTTGTTGCAGTTGGTTCAATTTTGACCCGATTTTTCCGAGTGTGAAGTGTATCGACAAAAAGGATATATGCATTTTTCATATCATACCTACCACTTGGACCAATGTGGCCTAAGAGCCGAATAGGGTGAAAAAAAGTTACTTGGTACATCACTTTTGGTACATATTTTCTCGGATGCTATTGTACATAGGGGATCGAAATTTTGGTACGACATGGTTCATTCCTTCAAGTTTCAAGAATCATGGAGATATTTGGATTTGATTCGTTTCATCTCCTAAGTACACTGATACCTTGTATAAAAAAGAGGAGGATTTTGTTCATTTTTTGTTCGTATGGAAATTTAAGCAATTTTTGTTTGATTTTATTTGAATACAGTGTTGTTTATAGAATTTTATCTCCTGATTCAAAATCTGGTCTCCAAATTTGGCTATCCCTTTACAATTTTGTGATATTGTATATAAATGATCGATGAAATCGAAGTAATACTGAAACTATTTTAAACATTTTGACATATTCGTGTTACGCATAGCTAAATAATTAAAAGCCACGTGTTATAACGTTAACAAAATAATATATCCCAGCAAAAAATAGTGCTTACCCAGAAGCGCTTTCGGAAGGCATTATTTAATTACGAAGCGCTTCCAAAGCAAATCCAGAAGGCATAATTTTTGGTCGCGATGTCCCACTTGGTATGTCTGTTTCCAGTAGGTGAAAAGTGCTTCTTTCATGTGTTCTTAGAAGCTCTTTGGCAATAAGAAGCGCTTTTTTTGTATGTTGAGAACATTACTGCCTCACTTGCGAGAATTTTTATAGCCATATTTTATCCGCCATTTTGAATTTTGAACTTTTGATTTAATTTTTAAAATCAACGGCTCCAAAATCCCACTCATGCTCAACTATATAGGTAAAAACTTTTGGACATAAAATAAAATTTGAATTTTGAACTTGTGATTTAATTTTTTAAATCAACGGCTCCAAAATAACACTCATGCTCAACTATATAGGTAAAAACTTTTAGCCATAAAATAAAAGTTGTAGTCTGCATAATATTAATAGTGTCCGACCGAACAGTTCGGCCAAAAAACTATATTTTGTCGTTTTTTTTGATATCTAGAGGCAATGATGACAAATTTTGGTATTGGAAACATGTTTGTTGAGCCGATTTAATTCGATTTTGTGTATAAAATTTAAGAGAAAAGCCGAAGTTTAGCTATAATGTTAAAAGTTCGGCCGCCGAACTATTTTCAATTTGGCAGAACTTTCTGAGGCCGAACAGTGAATTCATTGCTTAACTACAGACTTTTCTTCAAATTTGACACTCAAAATAGCATTTAATCAGCCCAATAAACATTTTTCCATCCGCCAAATTTGTCCATAATGCTTTAAAATACCGAATACAGACCAAATGCATTTTCTGGCCGAACTGTTCGGTCGGACACTAGATATTAATGCATGTTTGCATGGAAGCAATGAAGTTGCACTGTAACTCATTCATTAAGCTAATGCAACTTTTCATAACTTTTTATGAAAAATATAATTTTGTTTATTAAATGTTTCATTCACGCAATGAAGGACTTGCGCTCAAAAACTAGTTTGGTAAAAAGTATGTAGCTTTTCATTAATTTTAAGAAATCTGTCTTTTCCGTTATCAAGAAAAGTTTAATTAGAAACATTCTCTTCTAAAATTCTCTATGTGTACAAATTTCAACTGTAACTAAAATGCAGTAGTTTTAGTTAGTTATTAAAAAAAAAAACTGGCAAAAACGATCTTTTTAGATTGAAAAACTTTAATTACAGTTAAAAAAAAAAACTACTGTAGTTTGCAATATAAATAACTTGCATGTAGTCGCTGCAAGTTTTATCGGTGTGTGATTGTTGTATTTATCGAAGATTAGATAAGCTTAAATAATTTTTCTTTCTACTTTTCAAATATGAAAACATCTATAAAATGTTTGAAAATTTTATATTATTTTTTTTTAATAATAATTAAGGTCAGCATAAAAAACAAATATTTGTAGTTGCACAAATCGTGGCATAAAAATAATAAATAAAATCATTGTCATTTACTTAAAAATTTATAGTTTTCAGTTTTGAGGGCTTGGCAAGTAAAATCATGTTTTTTTATGATGGCTTTTTGTTTAAACAATAACCCCAAAAGACATTATAACATACAGACAAAACTTTGGAATAAGGCCAATAAAATCATAAATTATAAAAATGATTTTAAGAAGAAAAAAAAAAAACAGAATTTATAATAAACATTTTATAATTAAAAGCACTTACAATTTCAAGTGTTTTAAAAATAATATCTGAACTACTCAAACTACCACAACTTTTTATAAATATGGAAAAATTTGAAAATTTATACATATTTTCACATAATTTACCACATAATTTTTGTTTTTGTATTTATCATATTTTATTATTATTGTAGTTGTTGTTGATTATACACTGAGAGAATTGTCTGTATGGTATCAATGAATTTTTGCATTAGATCTATGAAGTGTCACTACAAATCGTCCAATAAAACTTTCCATCAAATTAATGCAGTTTTTCGTAAAATTTTAATAAACCTTTTTATTTTATTTATAAAAAAGTGCGCCCCGATAGGCTAGTTGGTAGCGTGCTGGCTTATCAGTGCGGGGGTCGTGGGTTCGATTCCTACCAGAGGCACTTGTCTGTTTTCGCTACAACATACCGAAAGCCATAGTAGCTAGTGCTTGGTTAGGATATAATTTGTAATTATATGATTATTAATAAATAAAAATAAAAAAAAAAATTAAAAAATAAAAAAAAATAAAAAAAAAATAAAAAATAAAAAAAAAAATAAGAAATAAAAAAAAAATAAAAAAAAAAATATTTATTAAAATTTACATGCGCCTAATGAAATAGTTTCATAAAAATTACGAAGCTTTTTCATAAAGTTTAAGAAATTTTTCAATCACTTTGTGAAGAAAACTTCATTAGTGAAAATGAAAATTATTCAAGTTCGAGGCCATACTCTATATTTCTTTATTAGGATATTGTCCTAACAAATAATCTATAGAGGTTTTTGTTTTCAAATTTATTATTTGACTCTTTCAGGAATGTGTTGATAGATATATTTCCTGAATTTTCTAGTTTCCCATCATCAGAACACGTTTTGAAAGCGGTAACAATCCCATGCCAAACATCAAACATTCATATAAACAAGTTTACTCACTACATGAGAACTAATTAATATATGAGCTTGAAGTTAAAGATTATAACCATTGATCAATTCATTAGTTTAGTAAAATATTTCATTAAAACTCGTCCAAGAAAATTCTCTCTGTGTAGAAAATTGCATTCTTTAGTTTTCATATGCCATAGATTTATGTGTAAAAAAATGTTATATGGATATTACACAATGCAACAATATGTTCGAATACGAGTTTAAAGTATGAAAAAACAATTTAAAAAAAAAAAATTACAAACTACAAAAATACTCTGCACATAAATCACCAACAAATTGTTTTATTGCACATATTGTTGTTTTTTTTCTCTTTCCTTCTAGTCTGAAAGGTGACCAGATTTACCAACACCTTAGACTGGAAGTACCCGAGTAAAAACATGTATATGAGATATTTCAAAAATGTTCGACATCTGTTGAAACCGACTTTAGATGCCTCTTATGTCTCAAGGTTTTTTGAATTGTGAGAAACGATGAACAGGGTTAGATAGACTATACTCAAAAACTGGAACATGCAAAGTTTCACATTGAAAAGTCTTCAATTTATTCATTTTATTTTTTCTAATTTAATTCAGTAATATATTCGAGGCATCTAATTATTAAATATTACTGGATACCACAATTTCGAGATCAACTTGGATAATATTAAATGTCGATCCTTATCAAATTAGATATGTTATTAGATTTGAGATATAACTTTTTTTGTTCGGGTAGTATTAGGGAAACAAAATGGTATAAAGTCAAGTGTTACCAGATTTTACAAAAAATCTCATAACACTTTTTCAAATTGGTTTTCAATTTCTTAACATGTTATTTGAATTTTTTTTTTCTTTAAGCCATTTTGCATACTTTTGCAGCAGCTTTGGTTCTTTTTTTTATATTTTTTCTGTACAATAAATGATATTCAAAACACACTTGTTCAAATAACACATTCCTTTGGTTGATTTTTTTTTTATTTTTTGTTTGAATAAATATTATCTATATAAATTCACATCAATGGTCATAAATTGATACTTACGAAGTATACTTTTTTAGAATATAACATATGTATGTCAAATGATTTTGAGGAGGACCTTTTTCATATTTAGCTCATATTCAAAAATAATATAGTTCAGGGTTAACAATTTATGACCCTCGATGTGCATTTTTTGTAGTTTGTTTTTTTTCCTTCACTAATAAAATACTTAAAAATATTTATAAATGATCATAGAAGTGATTGGTGTTGAATAAAAATAAATGCTTAACTACAAATTCACTTCAAATACACTGAAAGAAAATTTGTTAGCTTATTATTGGAGCAATTGTTTCGTTTTCAATCCAATACTTTTTGGCGTCTACATATTTTTTCTGGATAAAGAGATAAACCCATATTAATTACAATCAAAACGATATCAGAACATTTTTATTCAGAGTTTCCAAATAATTATTTAAGAAAAGAAATTTTTTCTCCTTTTTTGTTACGAACTTTTTCTAAAATTATCTCAAAACATAAAAGTGTTGATGGAAATAGTAGATAATACAGAGATTTATTTCTCTGCTTAAAATTAGTTAATAGATTGTATATAATTGTTAAAAATCTGGCCGACCGGAATACGAATTTTTGAAATACAGTGAACTCGCGAAAACGTGAACTAATTTTTACCAAGGGTGTTCACGTTTAAAAATTTGTTCACGTTTTCGGTTGCGAAAATTTTAAAATAAAAAATCACAATTTAACCTCAGAAATAAACTTTAACAATCATACCAATAA
Source organism: Delia radicum (assembly GCA_021234595.1). NCBI lineage: Eukaryota > Metazoa > Arthropoda > Insecta > Diptera > Anthomyiidae > Delia > Delia radicum. Next base: position 235,961,623 of record CM037851.1, read on the forward strand.
ACAGTACTTTTCAAATTCACAGTTCGATACCTTTGTAAAAAATTAAGTTTTTTTATCATTATTTTTTCTAAACTTTTATTTAACTCTTGGTTGAAACCACATGTCACCCAAGTCCAGCTCTTCCATTTTGGGCAAAAAAATTTGTAATCATCGCACGGTAGAGCTCGCCATTCTGCCTTGGTCGTCTTTGAAAAAGTACAGTCCAATGATGCCACCGGACCATCGTCCAAACCAAACAGTGCATTTTTCGGGATGCATTGGCAGTTCTTGCAATGCTTCTGCATGCTCTTCACACCAAATACGGCAATTTTGCTTGTTCAAGTATCCATTAAACCAGAAATGAGCTTCGTCGCTGAACACAATTTTCCGATAAAAAAGTGGATCTTCATCCATCTTTGCCAGCGCCCATTCACCAAAAGTTAGCAGTTGTGGTAGGTCGAGTGGCTTCAATTCTTGCACCAGATGTATTATAAAAGGTTTTACACCCAAATCCTTCCCCAAAATTTTCCACGTAGTAGAAGTAACAGAGGCCCAATTGCTGCGAACGGCGCCGAATCGATAATTCACGGTCATCAACAACACTGGTGGATACAGTTGCGATATTTTCCTCTGGTGGTTTAATGTCCAATAATGTAAATTTGGTGCGAAATTTAGTCACAAGATTCCGAATAGCCGCCTCAGAAGGTCGCCCACACTGATCATAAATGGGAAGTAGTGCACGATGCAATTTCTTAACCGAGCATTAATTTTGATAATGAAATTCAATAATCTGCAAGTGTTGTTCGTTTGTAAGTCGATTCGTGGTTAACTGAATTAGACCAAACTGAACATGTTTAACAGTACAATGTTACACGAAAACATCTAAGCTACCGAAAAGAAAGTTGCTAAAAATCACCCTTTATGAACATATCCATGAAAAAGAGTGATATAAAAAATGTGAAAAATTATATTTCACATTATATGGCAACCCTGGAACAAAAGTTTTAAAAATGCGTTCATTTGTTTGTAGAGTGAATACCTCAAATTATCACATGATTTTTACAGCGTTATTTTATCTCTCACCTATCCAAAGTTATCAGGCCTTAAAAGTTGGCGTTGCAATCATCATCCTCCTCAATTTCATTAGATAAGCATTTATGCATTACATGTTTAAACGAAACGACCATAACATTTCCTTTAAAGAATTTCGTAAACTGCGAAATATGTAAGAGAGCTACTCACTTGATTTGGACAAACAAAACAGCCAGTTTTTTCACCTGTGTCCAATGTGACTCAGACTATTTGGACTAACATTTTTCCTTGTACTTTTTGTTTTTGTTATTTTCTTGGTTTTATAAACATAAATTGGAAAATGTAATTATATTTTAAAATTTATATATTTTTCATAGCACCACATTTCTCCAAAATTTTCTCACTTTGCCCAAAAAAATCCTTTTTTGGAAAACTGCTATTGAGTAGGTTGACAATTTAGTTGGCAAATAAGTTTGTCAATTAAACGATAAAAAATCGTTGTTGTGGTATTTTAATGACCTAGAAAAACTTTGTTACCATTTCACCATAACTTACATTATCAAAATTTTAAGGCTTTCTCTTGCTTTTACAAACACCATCAGACCAATTTAAGAATCTAAAAATTAATTCTACTTTATTTAATTCGTACTATTTTTTTTTAAATTGTTTTCTCTAAGTGTAACTTCATACATCAACTTAACAAAAAAAAAAACAATTTGCAAAACCTGTTTATGTTTAAGCGCAAAAATATTTGCAATTTTATCTTGAATGGCTTACAGAATAAAAAAAAAAATAATCAAATAAAAACGAATGTAAAAAACAACATTTTCAAAATCTTTAAAGACAAGAGTTGCAAAAGAAAAAACTACTTATTTGCGTAAATAATTATGAAATGTTCGTACGTACATAAAACTTTGAGGTCAAACATGTTTTACTATTTCAAATCTTTTAACTAATGCACATACGATTCTTAAAAAAAAACCAATTTTTCTATGTGAAACCTCTTAAGGAGTGAGATCGAAAAAACCCCGACACACATTTTCACTTATAACTGCTTTTGTGTACGACACTGAATTTTGTTTTGTTAAGTTTATGTGAGCAAAATATTAAAGCGATCGGTTCATTATTTCGCATACAATTGGATTCTGAACAAAAAGTGAGTAATAGAGTCCTTTTTGGCATCATTAGTGCCCTAATTGATAGGAGCAGACCAATTCTAAAAAAAAGTGGCAGTATTAGAAACTTGTTTTGCAGCCTTTTAAGGAATCTTAATATCATTTGATTGTTCTGTGTTCTGGGCAATTAAGCATATTTTTTTTTGTTCGAAATTTAAGGTTTTTATTTTTTTTTGTGAAAATGCTACTTTTCTTTTGCCCACACTTTTTGTTCAACGTCCATGTGTTTATGTTCAAGTAATGATCCGATTTCGCTAATATTTTGTAATCACAATAGGACGACTTTTCAAAAGATGACTTGATCCAAAAAAAAACTCACTTTTAAACATGAAAAAAGTTATAAGTGATAATCTGTGTCGGGAATTTTTCGATCTCACTCCTTAGTTTGAATAAACAGCTTTGTACACTTTTAAATCGGAACGAAGGGGAACTTTTAAATAAACAAATTTCGGTATATTTTGTGAACTTCTTTACAAATTCTCTATAAATTCATGGAAAAACACGTTCTTTGTTTTTCAAAGAATTTTCTTGGTATTTTACTTTGGGAATGTCATTAAAAAAATCGTAGTTTGCTAAAATTGAAAATTTATAATTATTTCGATTCTGCAAGGATCTTAATACCTTTCTGCTTTATAATAATCCTAATAATTTTGTTTGTACTTAAGACTATTTAAAATTTCCTAATATGTTTTTTTTTATTGAAATTTAATCAAATTAAAATGTTTTTCTTTTTTATTTTTAGGTAAGTTTACATCAAAATATCTTACGAATGTCAAAATCCATATATTTCACAGTAAGTTTTAAATATAAATAACCCTTTCGCTACAGATTGTATTTCGTTGTACATTTTTTGACCAAATTTTGTGTAACAAAGACTATGCAGTTTTTGCAGACAGAATATTTTATTTGTCCTAAAACTTTCGAATTGTTGCATGAATCAACTGTCATCAAGTTTAATTTTCCCTATCTCTATTTTAAAAAAGTTTCGACGTGAAAGCACATGTGTTTTTTGGTTTTATTGTGTCGTTGCAAAAAACCCCCCAAAAAAGTGAATAATTAACAAGTTTTGCAAACGGTAAGCATTTTATTCGCAATTTGAATAAAACTAATTGAGTCCATTAAAAAAAACAAATTAATTCATAGTGTTCGCAAAACCATTGATGTTCCAGTGTAGAAAAGCATTACGATATAAGTTGTTATTGTTGTTATACAAGAGTTCGTCATATAAGTATAAAGTTTCGTTGTTTTTGGGATATCATCACTTTTTCAAATGTTTGTGCAGCAATACAAAAATGGCGTTATTGTTTTTTTAAATTTCTACTCCTTCAATATGCGCTCGGCGACCAGAAGCATTGATTAAGGGTCCCTTTGAATTTACATCTGAAGTCACCTTTCGATTCTACACCAAAAATTATTATAAAAAAACGTTTTTTTGCCGTTTTTTAAATGAACCATTTAGTAAATAGAGTGGTCGGAAAAAATCAAATTTTGTCATATACTTTTTTATGATACACAATCAAAAAGCATTTTTAGCTGAGAAAAATGGTGCAAACAATTTCGCTTTATGGTTCATATTGCTCTTTGTTCTGTAATAAAAGTGTTTCTAAATCAAAGTTTTTGGCTGACGCGCATGTGGAATGCGTTGAGATTTAAAAAAAAATAATAACGCCGTTTTTTATAACTGCACAAACATTTTAAAAAGTGATGATATACTAAAATCAAATTTTTATGACGAACTCTAATAAGTACATTGTATTTGGGAATGTTAAGTACTTACAATTGTCATTACATTTCTCATTATTTTTATATGGGGATGTCGCGCAAACTAATGGCATATCATTACTAAACACCTTACAAAAAGTATAAAAATATGTGGTTACCAGTATAGATAAATATAATAAGTCTCAAAATAAATAAAAAAACTTTTTCATTAATAGAAAAATGTTTTTTTATTGGATTTTTTTTTTAAATAAAATGTGCCCACACGGAATTCATACCCGAACCTCCAGGTTGTCTGTCAATCGCTCTACCAGCTGAGCTATCTCGCCATGTTATATTTTATTGATAAAAACATAAATGACTTGCGAGTACAAAATGTCACTACTTTCCAACTTTCAAAAAGTTAAAAATAGTTATATGTATATGTGTTTAGAGCGGTAAAATTATCAATTATTGTTGCAATTATTGTACAACTAGGTGTAAAAGTTAGATGGTGCGAATTTGAGAAAAATCGGATGACATTAATCCGTGGCACCCCACGTACAAAGTTTTCGATTTTTATAAGACCAATTCCCATGAACCGCACTTTCTTTATTTTCTTTATTTATATTAGTCTTCTTGCTTATGCAGAAAAAAGCTTTGATTGATTACGAAATGGGATGATAAATTGTGCAAAAATGGTAAAATATACACTCAGGGAACTTCTGCTTTAAAAATATGTAGTTGTTTGGGTTGTAATACAGTTTCTTTATTTGTAAATGTCAGTCATTTGTAGAGCAAATTAAAATATTTACTAACCTTGTAGTTCATTTAAAAAAACAACTCACATCAAATGACTGTTTTATGATTTTACATTCATTTTTTACAGTTGTTTTTTGTTATTTAAAAAAATAAAAATATATAAATGTTCGTTTATTTTTTACTACCATGTGGTTCATTTTTACTACAATTGTTAGTCATTTTTTGAACATTAAAAAACAAATGACAATGTTAGTTGAAATTAATGAAATGTAAGTGGTCCTTTTTTTAAATGAAATTTCATTTGTTTTTGACTACAATTGCTGTCGTCTTTACCAACATAATTTCCTAAGTGTAGTAAAACAGAGAATAAAAGCGGATTTACTTGCATGCTGCACATTTCTTAATCTAATTTGATACCCGAACTTTAGTGAATATCTTTTATGTATTTACCACAAAAAACTAAGATAAAATATTTAATTTTTAAAATTTAATGTATACAAAAACTGCTTTAAAACATGCAAAACTTTAATGCAAATTTGAGAAAATTCCAGCCTATAAGTGAAAAAACTTGGTGGCCAGCGTGGCCAAAATATTTAGGGTGTAATTTTTAATCGTCCTACAGAATGCCTAGCCAGATATATGTCCAATTTATTTTGTTAAAATTTTAAAAATTAGATGGTGCGAATTTGAGAAAAATCGGATGACATTAATCCGTGGCACCCCACGTACAAAGTTTTCGATTTTTATTAGACCAATTCCCATGAACCGCACTTTCTTTATTTTCTTTTTTTACACGAAATAATTGGTCATATTAGTCTTCTTTCTTATGCAGAAAAAAGCTTTGATTGATTACGAAATGGGATGATAAATTGTGCAAAAATGGTAAAATATAGTAAAACAGAGAAAAAAAGCGGATTTGTATGCTGCACATTTCTTAATCAAATTTGATACCCGAACGTTAATGAAGATCTTTTATGTATTTAAAACAAAAAACTAAGATAAAATATTTAATTTTTAAAATTTAATGTATAAAAAAACTGCTTTAAAACATGCAAAACTTTAATGCAAATTTGCGAAAATTCCGGCCTATAAGTGAAAAACTTGGTGGCCAGCGTGGCCAAAATATTTAGGGTGAAATTTTCAATCATCCTACAGAATGCCTAGCCAGATATATGTCCAATTTATTTTGTTAAAATTTAAAATTTTTTTTTTTTGGAAAAATATTGTGCTTTTTGAAAAGTTTTTGACATTCTCAGCAAAACCACACATTACCAAATCGTGGGTAAAGTAATGTATCGCCATAGGGCTTCATGCATTACTTTACACGTTACTTCATTGATGAATTTTACAGGCGATGAGCCTCAAAGTAACTCATTTTTTTTTTGCAAATTTTTATATTTTTTAGATTTGTAAAAAAAAAAATTGTGTCGATCTAGCATCAGAATTAAATCAGAATGCCAAATTTCTACCAATTCGGGAGAGGTGAGGTCCAAAGTTCTATATATTTAAGTTGTTTATTACTGAAACAAGCCTAATGTCAAAATAACGAAAACTTTCGTTAAATTAACAAAATACATTATAATACAATAAAAAAATAAGTGAAATGTAAGAAAATGTATACAATTATAAAATAAAACTTTGCTATTGGAAACGAAATATCATTTGTGTATATTACAAAATACTTCGTTATGTCAAAATAACAGAAAGTTTAGTTAAATAAACAACAGTTTTCGTGTATTTTACCTATGGATTATTATAAGTGTATACATTAATAAACATAATTTTTATCTTAAACCCACTATAATTCCTAAACAAAACGAAAGTTTTGATGTCACTTAAAACGCAATTTTTTTGAATAACAACAATACTTGAAAGTTCCATTTCATTTGGCAACCCATATGCCTATAATTTCTTTGAAATAATATGAAACAAACGAAACAAAAATTTGTTAATTTTTGACCTTACGAACATGAGATTGGGCCACTGTTTCATCAAGTTCGGTAAGAACAAATCGGGAGAATCTCCTCGTCAGTGTAGTGTTTCAACATAAAAACACTGTGACTGTCTAAATAATTTTTGAATATGTTTCATGAATAAATTGAAATTATTTCAACATGATTTCTTAAATTATTCTTACATCCCATTATGCAATTAGGTTAATATTTTTATGAAATGAAATGTATGTTAATAAAAACTGTTTTCAAAAATTCATTCTTTGCCGCTTAAATGAACCCATTTTTATGATTTCTTATCGCTTTTACAAACTATTTTTTTTTTTTTTTTGCCAAAAATAAAACAATTCTATTCCCACGCAGTTATTTTCAATTTGAGTATAAATATTTCAGTTAGTACATATTTTGTTGTAATTTTCAAGATTGGCAAGCGATATTTATAAAATGCGATTACGATTTTTAAATCTGTCAACTGACATTCGTTACCATTAAAATTTTACGAATAAATAAATATTTACACTCTTGACTTTTATAGTATATCTTCTAGCGCGAGACCAAATATCGCATAAAAAGGTGCTTCTGAAGTGCTTCTTAAATTATGTTTGTTATATCGCAAATATATCAGCAACGAAATAGCTGGAAATATTATTATCTTTAAAATATACCCAGTGTAAAAACATATATATTTTTGATTTTTTGTAAGAATTTTGTGCTAGCATTGATTTATGTTTTTTTTTTTTTATCAAGTATAACATGTTGAAATAGCTCAGATAGTAGAGCAGTTAACTGACAACTTGGAACCTCAGGTTTGAATCCCGTGTGGGCACATCTATAAAAAAAATATTTCAGTAAAAAAATATTTTTTGATAAAATTTTTGAAAATTTATTTTAAGACTTATTATTAGTGTCCGACCGAACAGTTCGGTTTTTTGATATCTAGAGGCAATGATGACAAATTTTGGTATTGGAAACATGTTTGTTGAGCCGATTTAATTCGATTTTGTGTATAAAATTTAAGAGAAAAGACGAAGTTTAGCTATAAAGTTAAAAGTTCGGCCGCCGAACTATTTTCAATTTGGCCGAGCTTTCTGAGGCCGAACAGTGAATTCATTGCTTAACTACAGACTTTTCTTCAAAATTGACACTCAAAATAGCTTCTAATCAGCCCAATAAACATTTTTCCATTCGCCAAATTTGTCCATAATGCTTTAAAATACCGAATACAGACCAAATGCATTTTCTGGCCGAACTGTTCGGTCGGACACTACTTATTATTTTTGGGCATACTAATAAGCAAATAGGTAACCACAAATTTTTTGGGTTTTTGTAAGGTATTTAGTAATGATATGGTATTATTTTGGGCCACCTCCCCATATAAACGTAATGAGATTTGTAATAACAATTGTAAGTACTTGCCATTGCCAAATATGTACTTTTATATCCACCCATATGGTAATGCTTTTCTACACTAAGTTCCAACGAAATAACTGGAAATTCTATTATCCTTGAAATATGCTAATGAAATACTTAGGAAAGTTTTGTATTCATAACCGCTTGCCAGCCTTGATATTTGTTTCTTGTTCTGTGATTTTCCATATTGTTTGTGTATTATTGTAGACTTTTGTTGAATGTTGTTGAAAAACTAATTTTTACGAAATTATGCAAATTTTGTGTTGATTGGTTTGTACTTTTTTTTAAGGTTTTTTGTTGGTTTTCTTCAAAATTATTCGGTTTCTGCGTTTTTGGTTGTCTGTCTGTCTGTAATGTTTGAGTTTGTTTTTTATTTATAGTATCGTGTAAATTCCATAAAAGGTGTTAATTAAAATGGGTTGTAAAAGCAGTTTACTTTTTTTTTTATTGTGCCATATTAACATGAACATTTATTTTTGATGTGCCATATACATAGAATTGAAAAAAAAAAAATTGTTGGTGGGAGTGTTAAAATGATGTTGAATAATGTTTAAATATGTTAAACGAGCTTAAAAGCCCGATACTTCGTTACCGGTAGTTTTATATTTCGGAATATATTAGGATGGAAAATTAATTATATTTTAAAGAATTTGTTTCAATAAATTAGTTTATTCTTTTTTAAGTGGATATTTTTGTTATTTCAAGTTTCAGATTTCTACACACAGAGAGAAAATTTAGCTATTTGCCAACTGAAATTCGGTTACTACAACTCAAACTTATTATGAATTTCAGTCGGTCGGTACCAGACATGGGCTGCGTCAATTACATTTCACAATCATTCACTTTTGAAATTTTTCAATATCATTAATAATTTCAGATCTACGCTCACACTTGCAGGCTTGAAAGCTTCCTTAGAAAATTTGTCAAATTTTTAATACCAAAAGCTAGCTAGTTTATAATATTTTCAAATTTCTGACCTAAGGGATTTGGGCAGGCCGCCAAGGGAAAGACCTACCTTTTATGCCACTACTCGATGGAATTTCCAAAATCCGCTATATACAGCTATCTTCTTCTTATTAGAAACTCACTTACCAAATTTCAAGTTCCTATCATCAACGGTTTGGCCAAACCGCTAAGGGGGATATATTTTCCCCATCCCAGTTGGAATTGTCATAAGTTACCAACATACCAAACTTCAAGTTCCTCGCTTTAGTGGCGTGGCCAGGCAGCCAAGGTGAAAACTTTTCTCCTTTAAGCAAACTTTTCTCCGCTCTTTGCAGATGTCTACTCTTGTTTAGGTACTCACGTATCAAATTTTAAGTTCACAGCATCAGCGGTTTGGCCTGGCCGCCAATGGGATGATTTCCCCCTTTTGACCCCTCCCTGTTTGAATTTCCGAAAATCACGTCAATACATATAACTACTCGTGATAAGTACCACCATACCAAATTTCGAGTACCTCGCTTTAGTAGTTTGGCCAGGCCGCCGAGGAGGAGACGATTCCCCTTACCGACCCTGATGTCTATTCCTGATTAGGAACCCATATACTAAATTTTATGTTCCTAGCGTCAGCGGTTTGGCCAGGCCACCATGGGGAAACTCCCACCCTCTCCCCCAACCACCTATTAGCCCCTATTTTAACACGTTTCTGGTCAAAATTCCAAAAAGTACCATACCACGGAGTTTTGTTATATCCGAAAGAACACCTATGGAAAATTTCAGCTTTATATCCCAAGGGGTTAGATCAGGCCGCCAAGGGGGAGACTTTCCTCTTATTGCCCCTCCCCAAAATCCAAAAATCCCGTGTTAGCAGACGTCTACGTTGGAGGATGGACCTCCGTGTTGGTCTGGGCGATGTTGAGTCAGTCAGTCAGTAACGTTATTCCTTTATAAATATAGATGATTTTTAATAAAAAATTTAAGATATTTTTTCTATATTTGACAGTTAAATTTTAATATGCCAAAACTTTTTTTTAATAGTGATATTGTGTATGCAAAATAAATGCAGATTGTTATCATTAGGGCAAGTTTTTTATTGCCATTTTTTCAATTATTTTGCAAAAATTAAACTTTACAGATCATTACCATAAAAACTACTTTTTGGTGAATTTTTTAGACTTTTCGCTAAATAATTCTATAAAATACAGGTGAAACTAAATTTTTGTACATAATTTTAAAATAAAATTAAAAAAATATATTTTTTTAACATTAAATTTTAACTTTAAATATCATATATATTGACTTACTACGATAACACCTTAAACCTTTAATTGTAAATTTCTTCTTTATTTTATTTTTTTGTAATTTTCGGAATTGGTTTACTTACCACTTTTGTCCTTTACCGTGCTAATTATATTGTTTTTTTGTGCTATCTGAAACTTGCCCTGGTTATCACACATGGTTCGAAATCATGAAAAAATACTCCACAAAATGTAAGTGTAAAGTTTTGAATTACTTTTTTCAGAAATTAGGGTGAGCATTTAAGCGATATTACAATTTAGAATTAAGATTCAAAGTGGTTTTTGCTCTAAAAAATACTTTGAGTTGAACCCTTAACCTGATTTAAAATTCTTAAAAACCCCTTAAATAAGTTTTTGATTAGACACGCAAAAATCTTAAATCTTAAAATTAAACATTTTTTTACACTAAAAAATAATTGCAACATGTTGATAAAAAATTGTTTCTTAAAACGCTCACCATTATTTTGTTTATATTTTGTTATTTTCTATTAAAATTGAATGTATTTTAATTTTATCTTGATTATTTTACCGTTAAAATTTTAAATACAGGGAATTCAGGAAAAATGTTCCCTCACTCAGTTGTGATTTTTTGTGTTTTTCTTTTTTTTTTGTTTAAGCAACCCGTAAAATTCAAATTATTTTATAAAATAATAATGGGTGATTAAAAAATATCAGTATTGTTTATTAATTTAGCAATTCTATTTCAAACATTTTTCAGAAGTGACTTACATCAGTAACCACCGTTGAAGATATTTTTTGGGATTCCGGAAAAGGACCTATACAATTTTAATAATGGATTCGATAGCCCTATGTCCGGACTATAAAGTGGTGCTCTAGATTTTATCAATTTTCACCCCATTTTTTTTTTCCTAGCGCAAAATCCAATTTTACTTTTGGAGTGTTTTTTTCGGACTTCGCGAATGGGTACCATTAAAAATATTTAATGAAATAATAAGTGATTAAAAAATATCAGTATCGTTTATTGATTTAGCAGTTATATTACAAAAATTGTTGAAAGTGACCTCCATTTATATCAATTACACGTTGAAGACGTTTTGGAAAAGAATTAACTGTATTGACAAGCATACTAATAGGAATTCTTCTTATCTCCTCAGTTATAGCTATTTTCAATTCAGCAAGTGTTTTCGGAACTGTTACATACACCCTTTCTTTTAAATATCCCCATAAGAAGAAACCAAAGCAACCCTTTTTGGTGACGTTGGACATAGAGATTCGATATAACCTTTTCATCAAATTTTTTAGCCAAATAATCTGGAACAATGTTAGCGGTATGTGGCCGAGCACCATCTTGCACTATCCAAGCGTTTTCAATCTCTTTTCTAGCTTCCAAAAAAGGTACAAAGTAATGTTGTAGCAACTCTAAATATCTTTCCGACGTAACGTTTTCTCTAAGAACCTCCAAAAAAAAGTCCCTTAGATGACAAAGCACACCATAGAGTGATTCTCTGTGGAAACAGAGTCGATGGATTTAAATGATGTGGGTTTTCATCGGTCCAGTACCCATGATTTTGCTTGTTACAATATCCTGACAGCTAAAAGTGTGCTTCGTCCGTGAACCAAATATCATCCAGGACATCAATATGTTCCTCATCATTAATTAGGTCAAGCAAGATATGTGCATACTCAAGCCTATTCCTCTTGGCCAAATCGCTCAGCATTTGAACAGCGTGGATTTTGTACGCCTTCATTTTAAGCTTCTTGTGCAATATGGTATGTACCGACGTTTTTCCAATGTTTTCATGTTGTGTAGCTGCTTTAATGGACTGGTTCTTGACATTTTTCATAACATTCTCTTCAGTAGTTGCTGTTACCTTTCTGCCACTATTGCCTTTATGTTGATTTAACAGATTTCTTAACCATTTCCCGAATTGACTTTTTCCATGGAGCGAAGATATGAAATTTTTCTTGGAATGCCCAGATCACATTTTCAATATTTCCTTGTAGTTCATAATATTTTTGAACTATAAATTGCCGTTGCTCAATGGAAAACATTTAATCACCCTTTATATTTAATAAAATAATTTGAAGATTACGGGTTGCTTTAAAAAATAAAACAAAAAATTAGAACTGAGTGAGGGAACATTTTTTCTGAATTCCCTGTAAATAAAAATTTGATTAAATTATTATTCAAAAACATGATAAAAATTAGTTTAGACATTTAAATTTCTGCAACATGTTTTCATTTGGTCGGTGTGAGTTTACAAACAAATAAAAAGAGGGCAGTTGAGATAGGATGAGTTGGATAAAAATCCACTGCAATAATTGGTATACAAAACACGTTCGATAACTTTTTTATTATTAAAAAAATGGCGTTTTCTTATACTGGCGTTTTCTTAAAGATTTATGGTTGGCTTAAGGTAAAAAAATGTTTATTAATTACTACGTATTAAATTGAATTGAGGTGGTGTCTGAGCTTTTCCCAACATTTGTAGTTGTTCGGATTCTATGTGACGTTTTAGGAAAAGCTTTTTAACCTATATTTTAAATGAATGGCAACCCTAACACAATAAATAGGTAATATTGTTATCATAATTTTTGGTTTCTCGAGCACATTAAAAATTTCAGTCATGTTACCATACAAAAATGTATTAACTTTGGGCCGGACGGACATATTTTGTTTTTTCTTTATCACATATCCAAATTTCATTAAGATCGGGAAGAACAAATCGTTAGGCTTCCCTTGCTTGTCGAACTTTTTTTTTAAAAAAAGACTTTAATATGATGAGCATGTCAATTACCACATGTTAGACACATTGCGTCAAGTTAGGTGTGTCTAAAAAAAATTAATTTGATTAAATTTTTCCTTTTGGTTAAGTGGAATTTTGTAAATTTAAATTTATATTTGAATCTGAATCTGAATTTTTATTAAACTTTTGCAAATTTGAATTGATTTATTAATTTTATTGTGATTTTTGCATTTGAAATGTGCCTAGTTAATTTTAAAAGCCTTTTTTTTTGTTAAAATTTTGTAATTAAAGTAAAAATTAAAATTTAAGTAAAAAAATCATTCAGTTATGCTCAAAGGGACTATCCCGTGAGAAGTCAACTATAGGCATATCACTGCACTTGAATTATATTAACATTTTCTAGGATTTTTTTCTTTTATTTCTTGTATTGATTGTTTTATTTTAATTTTTTCTTTTGTATTTAAACACAACGCAAAAAATATAACTTTACTGTTAGCTAGCCAATATGTAGAAGTAACATTAGGTTAAATAGTAGAGAGTTTGTCTTTTAAGCTGGACTTTTGTGATCCAGCCCTCTAACCATACGTTTTAAGAAAACACAACTTGAAAACTTCTTGTTATCCAAAATATTTAAAAATCAATTAAAAAACTAATTGATTTAATTAAATATTTGTTAACCCATTTTACCCCATTTTTCACTGTCATTGCTTTTAAGCAACACCTACTTTTAAGGTCCGATAATTACTAAACACCTTAAAAAAAATAGAATAATATGTGTTTAAATATATGCTTACCAGTATGGACAAAAATAATGAGTTTAAAAATAAATTTCAAAAACACGGTATTCGATCATCTGAGATATCTCGGCATGTTATACTTGATACATAAAAACATAAATAACTTACTTGCACAAAATGTCATTACTTTCCAGGTTACAAAATATCAATGATAAGTAGTTATATATGTACTTACTAGAGGTGAAAAAATAATGGTTCTAAAAATAGATTTTCAAAAAGTTTAAAGATCATTACTTTATATTTAAAATAATGATAAAAATAAGTATTTATGGGTAAGGCATTTTTTTTTTCATTGATATGATGGACAAACTTACTAGTTGTTATAGTACTATGTAGGTAAAGAACACTGCAAAAGTAGTTAAGAAAAATAAAATTTCACTTGAATAAAGGACGACTTACATTTCAGTAAATTTAACTAATATTGTCATTTGTTTATTCGTGTTCAAAAAATGAACCACAATTGTAGTAAAAAATGAAAACAAACATTTATTTGTAAATGAAAACAAACATTTATTTGTTTTATTTTTTTTTAATAAAAAAAATGTAAAATCATAATACAGTAATTTTATGTGGTTTGTTTTTTTTAATGAACTACAATTGTAGTCAAAACTGAAATTTCTTCTATTTTTCACTTAAAACTAAATATACTGTATTACAACTCAAACAACTACTAATATTTACCGCAGAAGTTCCCTGAGTGTTAGTCCTTATTATTTTTGTTAAAGTAATGCAAAGAGAAAGCTGGTGTCATTGCTGGTAGTGATAAAAGTAATGACATGTCATTACTATAGCTAAACTAGGTTTTAATTTAAAAATAATCTTAACCCGTTGTGAACATGCAAAGCATCAAAGCTTAAATTTAAATTGCGAATAATGCCCGTAATTTCAAGCAATATATACCTACCGGTGCTTAGATACATAACGTGTACACGAACAAAATCCAGCAGCTATCTAAGCACCGGTAGGTATCTATGGCTTGAAATTACGGGCATAACACCGCTAGAGGGCGCAAATGAGTGGTATAAAATGGCTTTAAAACAAATCGCTTATTATCTATTTTAGATTAATATATATTTTTTTTTGTTTGCCAAACCCATGATTTTACACCATGTGTGTTATATATACATATATTCTTTTTTTGCATTTCGTTGCTAATTTAAAGCTGCCTCACTAAACATATCGTATTTCTAGTAATACAAAACTTTCATATACACTTTGCTTAAGAAAACTACGTGTGTATATAAAAATTTGATGAATTCAAGTATGTACATATGTTTACATTACTCAAATGTATGTACATTTCTTCAATATTATTTTACACAAATACCCAGCAAAAAATAAAATGGGAAATTATTCTAAAAAAAATCACTGTTTTCATTACATTCGAACTTTAAGAGAAAAACATATGGTCTAAGGGCACGCAGAGAAAAAATATGATTAAATATGATTGCTGACAAAAAATTATCTTATTATAATCCTAACAATCATGAACATAATTCTGACTGATCATATTACGATCACTGGGGACGATATTATCATAATCTAGAAAAATAATATGATTAGGGGAATCATATAATGATTGTTGGGGATTTCAATCATAACATGATGCTCTTAAACTATCATAACATGATGCTCTTTTTTCTGCGTGGGCATATATGCTCCTAGACCATTTTTGTTAACACGCAATTATTATAATATGGCTATAATGATCCTAATACGATTCTTTATTATTATAATAGCGGACGCAGCTGTTATACTACGATCAATTGGGATCATATTTAATATCACAAGGTCCGGGCAATGATAAAATCGAAATTTCAATTACAGCTATTTTACAACGATATCACGTGCTGAATTCTATGAATTCCATTTATGTAATTTTTACGGTAAAGCCTGTATGACACTTGCTTTCTTGCAGTAACTTTAACAGGGTTTTTCTAAAACAAAACGGAGTGTCAAAATATTTAAAGTTTTTGATAGAAAAACCCTGGCAAAGTTGCAGAAAAAAAGCAAGTGTCGTACAGGCTTTACCGTAGAAATTACAATACATAAATGGAATTCACAGTTTAAGTCATAACGTGGTATCGTTGTTAAATAGCTGTTTTTTGATAGTTTTGTATTGTTTTAACTTCAAAAATCATGTGATATTTCAGCGATATCTCTGTATCTGTGAATTTCTTCTTATTGTTAGCTTGAGAGTCAAATTATATACATATTTTACCCATTATAAGTCGTTTTCTATATCTTGGAAAACAATAAAATTTTAAAAATTTCAGTTATTTCTTCAATAGAGTTTTGATTTTATTTTGTCCATAATCATTTTTTATACAAATTTGAAAAATTTTTTTTTATTAAATTTTCGAAAAAGTTTAATTAAAAGTATTTTTTTTTTTGAATTATTCGGTTTATTCGATTAATTGTCTCAAATTTATTCGAATTATTCGTTACCTGGAAATCATGTTTTTCAAATTGTTCGTTCGAATTTTCTTTTTGTTCGTTCGATTAATCAAATCATTTTTATTCGAATGACAACCCTCCCAGTAAAAAACGCTGCTTACATGCAAGCAGGTTTGTAAGGGAGTAAGCCCAAAAGAATACCTTACAAACCTGCTTACATATGCTATGATTTTTATATGGCGAATTCCCACTTGGAAGCATTACTTTTGGGCAAAATAAGCGCGGATTTTAGCGCTTACAACAAGCTGTGATTTGATGGCTTTCAGTAAAATCATTTTTCATGTCTACATTATTGCGATTAAAAGTAATAATATGAATATACATAATTTATTTTACATAAAATTCTACAGATATTAATTTTTTCTTGTTAAAATTTTTGATATATAATATAATCATTTTATTTTTTTTACCGCTCCACATGCTAGCTCTTCAGAAACAGTTAAATGACTAATTATTTTTTATTACATACTCGAAAATACCAAACCGCATCGGAAATCACTCGGGAAAATGGAAACAGATCGTTTATTATCCACGATATGCAACTTTCTGCATTACAACCTGCATCCTTATAAGGGATTAGGGTAAGCTGCTTACAACCTGCATCCTGGTTAGGGAATACAGTAAGCTCAAAATTTTTGTTTGTTTATTTTTATACGAAAACTATTCGTTTATTTTGCTGCTTCTCAGTATTATGTAATAGTAAGCACTTACATCAGCGCATTTGTTATATCCTGCTTCTAAAAACACGAACATTTTTTACTGGGTTATTCTTTACCCAAATTTTAACTTCATCTGGCTCTGTAGTTGCATATATTTGATTACCACCATTAATTTTTGTTTTGTTTTTGCTGGGTAATGGCCTTTTCATATTTCATTCTATTCTAAAACATGATGCAGTTTTCATTCAATGCACATGAGCACCTTAAAATCTTACTTCTGTTTGCAGGTTGGCTGGCTGTTAGTTTTAGCATAAAATATACTCATTAAAATGAACAATACAATTTTAGAATCTTTTCTTTTATAACTATAAAATATTGTATTATTAAACAATACGTCTATCTCTATGCTACCAAAATCAACACAGGCAGGGTCTGTCGTCTTCCTGTGTTAGCTCCTGTTTCATAAAATTAACACAACTAAAAATGGTTTTATTATTATAATAATGAAATAGTGTGCGTCTGTCGGTATGAATGATTGTAATATTCATCACAAAAAAAGAGCTTTTAATTATCTTTCATATTTTAGTTTTACTACTGTTGTCTTATTCTGCACTATGGGATGAAAATCATAGAAAACTGATTTTTAATGGATATAAAAGCAACCATTAAAAATACTTGTTTAAACTTATATTTAAATTTTATATTGGGATATTATACAAAATTTTATATTGGGATATCATCACTTTTTTTTGCGGCTTTTGCATCAATAAAGAAAATGGCTTTAACATTTTTTTAAATTGCAAATACTTCCACTGCACGGTGGCCAAAACTCTAATTTAGGGTAAACAAATTAATGATCCGATTTCGCTAATAATTTATACACATTATCTGGCTACTTTTTAAAAGATAACTTGATTTAAAAAAAGTTCATTTTTAAACATAAAAAATGTTATAAGTGATAATCTGTGTTAGGACTTATTCGATCTCACTCTTTATTTAAAAATTTTCGAAAAAAAATGATAAATTTAATTAATTTATTCCGAGAAAATAAGATGAAATTAAATTAGTTAAACAAAAAAACAGTGCAAATCATTACACAAAAGACAAAAAACTGCACTACACGACTTGGTGGGAAAGTGTATTTTGGTTAACTGCATGATAATCAAACAAGTTATCAATTTTGAATTTTAGGTGACTTTTGGATTTTAGGTGACGTTATTAATTGGACTCGTATCACTTTCAAAATAAGTGGATCATTTTATCTTTACTACATTTAAAAATTTTCTTTTGTCTTAATTTTAAATAATAGATGATTTCTTTAACAAATCGAAGGTAACACAATATTTTAATTTTTTTATATTCACAATGTTTATGTATACACATTTGTTGACGTCCTTTTGTTTTATGTAAAGGGTCCGCCATCTAACGTTTTTTTTTCAACTAGTGCTTATTTCGTAAATGGTAACACTTAGCTCATGTCTGATTTGACAGATAATTAGTTTTATCCTTCCGCTGAACGAATATGGTCCGTATGTTGGTTATCTTGTGAAAAAAGTGAAGGAAACTGGCGTTCTCATCGATAAACCAAAGCGTGAAAAGCCAAAAACAGTGCGTACGTTCGTTATCTTGTGAAAAAAGTGAAGGAAACTGGCGTCCTCATCGATAAACCAAAGCGTGAAAAGCCAAAAACAGTGCGTACAGCCGAGAATATTGCTGCTGTGGCAGAAAGTGTGCGTGAAGCGCCATCAACATCAATTCACCGTCGTTCTCAACAATTGAACATTTCGGAGACATCATTGAGACGAATTTTGCATAAAGACCTTGGTATGACGCCATACAAAGTCCAATTGGTTCAGGAGTTCAAAAATAAAAAAGTTATTTGGCGGACCCTTTATGAAAGACAGATACAAAAATCTCCCATGGTTGTATTGTTTGTATGTATGTACTACATTTTGGCAAGCTACGACCTCTACATCTTATCAATCTGGTTGTTGTCCTCACTATAAATTCTCTAATAAGCAAAATTTTGGTAGCCAAATAAATTAGTAAAACATTAGTTTAAAATTAGTTTTATGCTGGATAACAAACATTTTTGCTTAAATTGGGTACTGCTTAAAATTAGTACCTATACTTGATCTACAAGACGTTTTTCTAATATTTCTACTAACTTATTTTTTTGAGTGTAGTTACTTTTAATTAAATTAGCTTGAAAGAAATGTATGTATATAATAAAAACTCTGGATTTGTTTTCTTGTTTTTTAATTTTAATGTTTTTTTTTTTTTGCATTTACTATGTATTTTTTCCACTATTTTTGCTCATTTAGAGGTCTTTGCATTTATGTTGCATGGTTTACTGTGCAATAGTTAGAATTATGCGCAGTACATGTGTGTGCAGTATGCATAAATCTGCCATGCATGTCATATTTCTTTAAAGCACCCACCAAAGCGGAAGTGTCAGGATGCCATTAAAAGCCAAAACCTTAGAATATATTCTAAATGCAAACAAAAAAAAAAAAATGAGAAAAAAATATAAAAACAATTATATTTGCACAATTCACTGCACTTGAGAGCTTTTTCTCTAAGTACATGATAAAAATAAATATTTATGCTATATGTTCATATTTCAAAGATCTTGTATTCTTTAACCCTTTTTCAGCCGAATTAAAACGACAGGCGATGAAATTTTTTGGTAATTTAAAGAAACTTTTTTCCTTAAATTCAACGAAGTATTTCTTAACATTAACGAAAAGTTTCATAGTTTTAATGAAACTTTGTTTAAATGTGATCGTTGCCTACTTTAGGTGATATAGGTCAAAATAGGTTTAGACTGAATTTCAAAAACAAACAGGACGTCCAAAAAAATTTACCGCATCTGAGCTTGTTCAGTTGGAAAAATCGGCGGTCAATCAAATTGGGGCATCATATCGTAAGTAAGCCAGAAAATTTAGCGTTTCCAAGTAAACAATTCTTAAAAACTTACTCCTAATGAACGTGAAACGCTACCAGAGGAAGACAGTAAACAAATATAGTAAAAAACAATTGGCAGAAATACCAACAAAATGCAGACAACTGAGAAAAAACTTATTTAAAAATAAATTTCAAATACTTTTATTACTTTTCTTTAGCTTGGAACAACGAAAGTATTAATTCTGAATTATATTCTGATGACATATTCTTTTGGCCAGATGTAGCATTATGACAAATATGTTATAATTTATATTTCAATAGTTTGAACTTTTTTCTATATGCTATGAAAATTTCGGAGAAAAAATCGCAGAAATAAAAAAGCTACAGCTTGTTAAACAAACTCCTTGCCCTATATATGACATGAGCAATATTTATTTTAAATGATTTTTTCTCAAAACAAGATATTAAAAATCGGATGCCACTGTGTGGTTTTCAATCGGTGGACCGATTTTTAATCGGGATTTCTTTTGTTTTGTAAAGGACTAAATTAAAGTCCCTAACGTAGTGACATTTTCGAATTTTTGCCTAGTATTTTTTTGAAAAATAAAAAACAACGTTTTTTGTGTTTTTAATTTTTTAATTTTTGAGTTTTGCCCTCGCCCCATTTTAATGCAAATGAAAAATATAAAAATCCGGCTAAATCAATTTTTATTCTCACATGAGTACCCAGGGCTCCACGATGACACCCGATTTTGTCTTTAAAAAAAGGGTCTATAATGAAATAGTTGCCAGGGTTGCCATTGTTCGGAACTATAAACTGTAATTCTTAGAATTATATCTAGTAGTGTGTTTTAATATCGCAAAAATAATTTTTTGAATGAACCATTTATTTAGTTTTTTATAATTCATTTAATATTGTCGTTTTTTATTGATTTCTAAAGATATCCATCCACAAGCAATATTATTGCACACCTATTCGTTTATGTTCTTTATTCTATTACCATATGTTGTAATAGATTAAGGAACTACTTCCGGAAATTGCGCAATATTACTGCTGGTGTATGGATGTCTTAAAGCTAGTAAATCCCTTAATGAAATGAACCTACATTTTGTACCGAAATATTCAAATCCTCCAAACGTCCCAAAAGCACGCCCAATTGAGCACTTTTCGGGTATTTTATGCCAAAAAGTGTATGAAAATGGATGGGAAGCCAAATTGCACTGAAGAATAAAACTAAAAGCAGTGTAAAAAAATGCAAAGCAGGGGGTATCAAGGATAAAATACGCCAAATACAAGATCGCTGTCCGTTGGATCTCTCTTTTTTTATTTGCAGAAATTAGCCCTTTTTGAAATCAGAGTTTTTTTTTAAAATAATTTTTAAACTTATTAAAGTAATAAGCCAAATGAGAAATCTTATTTCAATTAATTCAAAATATTTATTGCTAATACATAAACATTTATAAAAAACAACTACATGCATATGTTGATGTTGTATAAAGCGTGTTTTTTTTAGAGTGTCACAACTTTGAGTTGGCATCACTCACTGCTTTATTTGACCACCCATTTAACAGCTGATAGTTGCTTTTTGTTTAGTTTGCTTTGAAATTTCATTATGAATCGTCTTACACCAGAGCAACGCGTGTTAATTGTTGAAATTTTTAATCAAAATAATTGTTCTCTTCGTCAAACTCATCGTGCACTTCTTCCATTTTATGGCGTACATAATCGTCCTTCAGAGCGGCTAATTCGAAGAACCCCATTTATTATTATTTAACCCCATTGGATTATTTTCTTTGGGGTTATATTAAGTCACTTGTCAACGTCAATAAAAAAACAAACAATTGAACACCTGGAAATCAACATTCGAGTTATCGGAGAAATACGGCCGCAAATGCTGCGAAAAGTTGTTGAAAAGAGGTGTTTCAGATTGCGCCTTCTACGCGCCAGCAGTGGCGGGCACATGGCAGAAATCATATTCAAGCATTAATTTCATAAAATTTTCTTTCCAATAAAGCCCGTTTCATTGATATTAAAAATATATTTCCTTGTTTTATTATGATTTAAACTTGTGTCACTCTATAAAAAACACCCGATATATTGATACAAATTGTTGCAGCGTAGTTACCTGGCGACACCAACACGGTACCAACAGCTGAGGTCTCGGCCTTGGTGGAATATTGCCGAATGAGGAACCTTAGTTGGATCCTCTGTTGTGACGCCAACGCACATCACACGATTTGGGGAAGTACCAACATAAATAAACGTGGTGAGTACCTACTTGAATTTATATGTAGTAACAATATAAACATAGTGAATAGGGGTGACGAACCGACTTTCAGGAATTCTATTAGGACAGAGGTCTTGGATCTCACTCTTACTAGTTCTGATATGTCATTTGCCATCTCAAACTGGCATGTATCCAATGAACTGTCAATGTCGGACCATCAACATCTGGTATTTGATGTTGTTAGTGCATTGGACTCATGCCAGGTTTATCGTAATCCCAGACGCACGAACTGGGAGGATTTCCGATACAATTTGGAACGAGATGCAGATGTCTCTAAAGGGCTCATTCTGAGCACTAGAGAGATCGATCATGCGGCATCCGAAATGCAATCGAATCTAACTTCTGCTTTCTTTTTGAGCTGCCCCCAAAAGACCAGGAAGACGAAGAGGGACGTTCCATGGTGGAATGATGGTCTGGAGAAGCTTAAAAAGGAAGCCAGAAGACTGTTCAACAGGGCAAAGGAAACAGGTGACTGGATCACCTATAGGGCCGCACTCACTGAGTACAATAGAGAACTACGCAGATCCAAAAGGACCACGTGGCGCAACTACTGTGAGAAGATCTCTGATCTTCCAGAGGCGGTGCGACTACAAAAAGCCCTGTCACAGGATCATACAAATGGTCTCTGCACTCTTAAGAGGCCGGATGGCTCATACACGGAATCTCCCACTGAAACTTGTAAACTCTTGCTCGATACTCACTTCCCAGGATGCGTTGACAACTGCGGGTCCGCTGTGATTCAGAGAATCCCGAACCTGACAGGTAGGTACGTACGCCTGGCGGGTGCAATCTTTCAGGAGAACCGGGTAAAGTGGGCGATAGATGAGTTTTCTTCATTTAAATCTCCGGGTCCAGATGGGATCTATCCTTGTCTCTTACAGAGAGGGATGGACTTAATTGTCCCACAACTGGTTAGGATATTTAGATCGAGTCTATTATTCGGACATGTGCCGAGACCCTGGAGGGAGGTTAGAGTGGTCTTTATACCGAAGGCGGGGAAAAAGTCTGAGCAGCTACCCAAGTCCTTCAGACCAATTAGCCTGAGCTCGTTTCTCCTCAAGACAATGGAGAAAGTCTTGGATCAGTATATTAGGGACACTTACCTCAGACGAAAGCCGATACATGAGCTACAGCTCGCGTATCAACGGGGTAAGTCTACCGAAACTGCTATCCATCATGTTGTCACAACAATAGAACGGGCACTGGAGGCAAAGAACATTGCCCTTTGTGCATTTATTGATATACAGGGCGCTTTTGACAACACGTCCTACGATGCGATTAGGGTATCCATGGCTAGGAAGAGCATTCCTCCAATCATAATTAATTGGACATTGGAGATGCTCCGCTCTAGGATAATCACGTTCGGAATAGGGACTACTTGTAGGACCGTGAATGCGACCAGAGGGTGTCCTCAGGGTGGCGTTTTGTCGCCTTTACTATGGACACTGGTCATTGATGAATTACTCGAGGGTCTGAACGACTTGGGTTTCAGGACCTATGGATACGCCGATGATCTTGTCATTTCCGTTGTGGGCTGGGATGACAGGACCATCTCCGAGCGTATGCAACAGGCTCTGAACTTCACTCTTTCGTGGTGCCGGGAAAAGGGGTTGTCTGTCAATCCGTCGAAGACAATCCTGGTACCATTCACGAGAAGGAGAAAACTTAACCTGTCTATGCCGGTCGTTGAGGGCGTAACGGTTGGCTTCTCTAGCAGTGTTAAGTATCTTGGAGTGACTCTTGATAGCTCCCTCACCTGGAACGAGCATCTTGACCACGTCTCCAAGAAGGCCACCGGGGCATATTATGCCTGCCAGAGGCTTTTCGGGAGAACATGGGGCCTAAGGCCACAAATGGTCTACTGGTCGTTCAATACTATTGTTAAACCGATGATCACCTATGCTGCCCTTGCATGGTGGCCAAAAGTTGAACAGAGTAAGGCAAGGGATGCTCTTAAGAGAATCTACCGTCTTGCGTGTGTTGGCATTACAGGGGCCAGCGGAACTTGCCCGACGGATGCCTTGGGGGTTATGCTGGGGATCCCGCCATTGCATATTTCTGTAATGGAGGTTGCCAGTATGGGTTCCTCTAGACTTAGTGAATTCGGTGGCATGAGGGGAGGCGACCTAAGGGGTCACATGAGGATCGCGCGAATCCTAATAGATGACCCAATTTCGAAGGTTGCGGACAAAGTGTCACCGGAGTGGATCTTTGATAGATATTTTGATGTGTTATTGTTTGACAGAGACATGTGGACCAATCAATCCTGGGAACCGGAAGATGGTTCTCAGGTGTGGTTCACTGATGGCTCTAAGCAGTCGAATGGGAACACGGGTGCGGGCGTCTTCGGACCAGGCTTCCAGCGTGCCTTACCTATGGGTAAATATCCATCCATTTTTCAGGCGGAGATTTGGGCCATTTGTGTCTGTGCATTGGAATGCCTGCGAAGGGGAACTCGCAGATCTCGCATATACATTCTTTCTGACAGTCAGGCTGCACTGAGGGCCTTAATGGCCTATAAGGTGTCGTCCGGGTTGGTCATGGAATGCATTCAGACTCTCAATAGGCTCGGTAGAGGCAACTCTCTAACCTTGGGGTGGATTCCTGGTCATGAGGGGCATGAGGGCAACGAGAGGGCAGATTGTCTTGCCAACCACGGGGCCCGAAAGCCCTTTATTGGTCCTGAACCATTCTGTGGAATACCTGCGGGGTATGTTAGGGAAAGGCTCAGGGCATGGAGAGAGTCTGAATTCTCTGGTTACTGGGAAAACTCTCCTGGTCAGCGCCAGGCTAAAAGATTGATCTCTTTTTCCAGTAGGGGGTCGAGGCGACTCTTGTCGCTTGAAAGGGGGGGTTTGAGGACCCTGGTGTCGTACTTAACTGGACACTGTAATCTCAGATACCATCTGCACAAGAAGGGTCAATCGGACACGGATTTGTGTAGGTTTTGCGAGATGGTGTCTGAGACCTCGGAGCATGTTCTCTGCGAATGTCCCAGGCTTTGTGATAGGAGACTTAGGTTTCTAGGTGATCGCTTCATTTCGCCTTCCGACATCGCGAAGATTTTGCCTAATAGGATAATTGGCTTTATAGGTAGCTTGAATCTGTAGGTAACCTTAGGCAGCACAAAAGACCTACATTGGTCGCGGTGCATAGTGCCTTCTGATCTAATCTAATGCAGCTTCAATTAAATCCAAGCAAAAATTGTAATTTTAATATTTTTAATTTGTTTGAAACTTAAAACCGCCTTAATTTTCGCGCCGTTGAAGATAAATGACTTTGCGTTAATCATATATTGATTAAGCTTGCTTAGACATCGGCTAACCCATACACAAAAGGTCATTCTATTCATGTCATAAAAAAATTAAGTATTTTACCTCAAAGTGTTTAATATTTTTGAAGTTCGGCATATCCTCTTTATAATTTGTTCTGACTGTCACCTTTCTCTCAAAAAATATAAACCTAGCAACCTATATTTTTGGTATATACGATCGCTTTCAACTTTATGTAAAACTTTTTTTATATTCCTTTACAAAAAAAAAAAAAACAAATTTACAATATAATTTTTTTTTTTTGTATCCATTGGAAACAGGCACACCTGCTGATTTTAGCACATTAAAATTACAGCATGTGCTACAATCGTTTCCACTCAATAGTCAAAACCATTCACAAAATAAGTTTTAAATAAAAAAATGTTTACCATACAACAAAAACCCACCTGAGCTAATAAAAATACACCCTGCAACAAAGTTAAATTTTTTTTCTTGTACATGGAAAAATCAATATGTGCGAGAAACTAGAGACCACACATAGTTAAACTGCGTTTTCAGTTTTTCGCCATCACGTCAAAGTTCCTTTCAAAAGGACTTCAAAATTTAAATTTTCCGCAAAAATATTAAAATACCCTGCAAAAATAAGTTATTTAAAATAAATGCCAATATGGGTATCAAATGGAAACTGAGAACCTTTGTTGTTTTTAAAAAAATTTTGGTTATAAGTTTTCACGGTTGAAAATTTCACAAATGTAATTTTAAAAATGTAATCCTTTAATATCCTTGATGATTCTAAATTCGTCGCGAACACTCAAGGGGTGTTGTTCTGTTTTACCTACACTCAAAATTAATTAATTAGTAGAAAATTTAGTAAAAAGTCTTGTAAATCAAGTATACTTTTTTTCAGCAAATTTTTTGCTGAAATTATGTTTTCAGCTAAAATTTTAGTTATACATATTCAGCACTTAACTGTTTTGAACTAATGTTTTACTAATATTTTACTAATGTTTTAATAATTTATTTTGCTAAAGAAATTGTGCCGATAAGCACATTAATAGTGTCGACGACAACTAGATTGAAAGATATATGCATAATCAAGTAGATGTTGCGGCATGTAAAAATGTAGTAGAGACGAGGAAAATTATACTAAAAATTACAACTCTTGTAAGATATATAAAAAATCAACCATGGAAGATTTTTGTATCTGTTCTTCATACATAATAACACAGAAGAACGCCAACGATGTATATCGGATACATAGAAATTTTCGGATTAAGAACTTAAATATTGTGGTGTCGCCGGCTTGACAAAATAATTATTATTTTTTTTCAGTTATATTAGTTTTTTGTTTTTATATACATCGAGATTTTTTTTATGTTATTTTCAATTTATAACGAGCTTTCAACCTCCGTATATTTACAAAAATAAAGCAAATCAAACATATTAGCTAGGTTGATACTAGTATTTCGATCTGGCTAAAGATCTCATCAGAACCCGAAGTTTTAGAAAAGCTATTTTTATTTTTTAAAAGAGAAGCAACACGCAGGAAATTCTTCCTATAAAGTAATGTGTTGCTTTCTTTGGAAATGGGATAGTGGAGAGATGAAAGGTGGTGAAAGATAAAGGGCTTCAAACACGGCAACACTGCAATTGCGCGAGATGATAAGTCTTAGAACAGTTGTTGCTCGCCACCTGATGTAGAGTTGGCGAATTTATTGAAGCTTTTTTGTATAACAGCCCTGATTCAATATTTTACTTCGG
Organism: Delia radicum; assembly: GCA_021234595.1. NCBI lineage: Eukaryota > Metazoa > Arthropoda > Insecta > Diptera > Anthomyiidae > Delia > Delia radicum. The sequence continues at coordinate 235,988,720 of CM037851.1, forward strand.
TGGGGTTAAGTGCTATGGGAACACCGAATTAATTAATTAAATTAAAGACAAAATAAAATATTTAAATTAAATAAAGATTTAATGTGTATTTTTAAACTAAATGATTATAGTGACTATTAATGTAGTGTGGTAAAATTGCAAACAAATATACGTTCAGGTAGACAGACTAAAGCGTTTCTAGAAAGATACTGTTATTTAGACAACCATTGATGTAAGTAGTTGAAAGATAATTTGTTTATATAATTTTTCTACAAATTTGTTGAGTTTTTTAAGTCTACTAATATTCAGCCATAGCTTTTTTTATTTTGAATCAACTAAGTGTTAGCAAAACGTTTCCTGCATCTACTAATTTTGTTGCTAAAAATCAGCTCGCTAATTTCCAGCAAATGATTTTTTTGACATTAGCAATTTTTGTTTGCCAGGAGTACAATTTTACTGACTCAGCAACTTTTTTTAGACTTCCAAAATTTTTTTTGCGTGTATATTAATGGACATCTTTCCGAGCATTTTGGTATTACAAATGAGCGAATTAGGTTCAGCTCTTAAAAAGCAGTGAGTAAAAATGAGAAGGTACCTCTAAATATTTTGTGCAAATTATGGGGTATTTCAGAACAGATACATCTCTAAGCGTCTGGTGAATAAATTATTTTTTAACATACGTTGGAGGTGAATACTTTTTTATAGTCACCACTTAAGTTTTTTTCACCACAGAAATACTTTTTCAACAAAAAAATTGTTTTCAATATTATATGTTTTTTTTTTGTAGCAGAAGCACACAGAGCGAATTCCTTGGACGAGTTTTAATGAAATTGTTTTCACTAAACTAATGAAGTTTTCTGCTCAATGTGAATGAAAAATTTCTTAACCTTAATTTTTAGCGTGCTGGCTTATCAGTGCGGGAGTCGTATGTTCGATCCCCCCAGAGGCATTGGTCTGTTTTCGCTAAACTATTTTCAATGAACATTTTTCATTACGCGTATGAAATTTTTAATAAATAGTGTGAAATTGTTCATTACATTTTATGAAAAGCTGCATTAATTGAATGAAAAGTTTCGATGGACGAGTTCCAGTGACAATTCATAGATATAATGCAAAAATTCATTGATATCATGCAGATAATGCTCTCAGTACACAGTTTTTTATTTACATTTAATATATTTTTATACTCTATATTTCAATAATTTTTTTTAACATTTTTCGATATAAAAGTTAAATTTTATCTACTTTAGGAGTTTGTAGTGATCAGCAATTTATTGCCTACTGAATACATCAACAATTTATCTTTTGTAGTGTTAGATCTAAAATCCTTATGAAAATCATTAGATTTATTTTTTTCAAGGGAACAGTATATTCAAGCCTTTAGAAATATTTTAATTTGGACAAATTTAACACAAATCTCAAAGTATATTAAAGGATACCATTTTTTAAAGGACATTTTTTAATTTTTTGATCCTGAAAAATTATAATCACCTTTCATTTGATACCGATATTTGAAGAATATCATGATACCAATATTTGGAAAAATTGTAATGTTAAAGTCCGTTTACAATTAATTTTGACATGATGGCGAAAAACTGGAAACTCAGTTTAACTATAAATGGTCTCTATATTCACGTATATATTGATTTTTTCAAGTGTGAAAACTACTGTCGCACGGTGTTATTGTCATTATCAACAACAACAATAACCAACATTTTAGCAAATCATTTTAATGTTTGATTGAAAAATAATGAACTTCAATTGTTATTTGAAATTTATTTAAAAAAAAAAAACGTCAAAAAATACGTTTTAAATGAACAGACGTATAAAAGTTTATACATGAGTGCATTTGATAAAATGTAATTTTTAATTTTTAAACAAATCGACATACAAAAAAAGTTATTTAGATAATGATTATATTCTCAAATTAATTTCCGATGGTAGTTTTATAAAAATAACTGACCTTTAAATGGGTGTGAGTGGAATGTATACTTGGAAAAATTATGTTGGTTAAATACACGATTTAAAGAAGAAGAAAATTGTCGCTATTACATTGTCCTAAGCGCAAAAGGTAATTCGTTAAATAAATGGCGCCCAAACTAGGGGCAATATGGTTACTTGGTGTTATTCTTCACACAGAAAAAACTAAAATCGAATTTCAATTAAAATATTTGAAAATACTATTAACCCTCTAACTGGCAAGCCCGTCTCCAGGATGGGGTATATTAAATTGGTGATAAATGCGTCAAATGAGCATTTTAAAATAAAAAATTAAGCTTTTTCGATAGAAAATTAAATGTGCATAATATTTTGTGAAGTAGTTTTTTGTGTAGGTTTGGAAGCAAGAAAGTGTTAAATTTAAAATTTTGTAAAATTTCAAAAAATAAATATTGTGAAATGAACAAAATTATCAAACATTTAAAAACATATTTATGATGACTAACCGTTGATACTATACTCAAAGTAAGATTAAAACTAAAGCTGTTAAAAAAAAAATCTCTTATTTTGGTCCAAGGACATAGGGACAGTTTCGTCACTGGGGTACATATGCCACCCCCAATTAACAACAGCGCTTTATAATAAAGTGGCGAATGTTCACCCTTCTACCCTACAGGATTCCAATAGGATACCAGTAAAAGATATTGTCTTAACTTAAAAATGGACAATTTTTTTATAATTCAGCAAAAATATTATATTTATTAGTAGTGGTATTAAAGCCTTTAAGTTTTGTCATTATATATTGAAGTTAAGGTGCGTTTTCGCTTAAATTCGCGTTTTTCGAAAAACGAAAATCGCCACATTGACTTAAGTAAAAGCACAAAAAGTGAAATCTTAGGACTGTAGTTATATTTATATATATATCTTTTTTTAATTAGTTAATTTCTAAATAAAATTTAAAACATCAATGTCTTGAAAACTAAAAGAGCCAGAGAAAAATGATTGCAACATTGGTCAAAACTCACCCCCGTTACTCCAATACTTGTGCTAAATTTCGGCTTGATTGGTAAGATTTTTAGATCAAGTTTTTTTTCGAAAATAACCATCGCCAAAGGAAAAGAGCATTTATTTGAAACATGAACCTTTTAAAGATAAATGATTGACGATTTTTTTTTTCAATTTTGAAGAGTTTTCCAAATTTTTGGCGATTTTTTCAAATATTAGCGATTTTTTAAATTTTGGAGATTTTTTTTTTTGTAATTCCGACGATTATTTTTTTTAAATTTGGGTAATTTTTTTTTCTCTCAAATTTTGATGATTTTCAAATTATAGCATTTTTTTTTAATGTTATCAATGTTCGCCCTAATTGTCGTCGATTTATTACAATTTAGGTGATTTTTTAATTTTGGAGATTTTTTAACTAGTGACGATATCATTTAAATTTGAGCGATTTACATATTTACATTTTGGCGATTTTCTTTTAATTCTACCGGTTTTTTATTTTTTTGTTTTGTGTCTGCACCAAATTCATTTTCAATTAAACATTTGAATGCCTCGCTTGAATACTGGTAACAATTTTTAGTAACTCGTTTTTTTCATAATACGTCATTTTTGCCATATATACATTATCCTGTAAAGAAATATTGCTAACATTTTTGACCGCGAATTTTTAGGAAAGTGCAATTTTGCAAAACTTTCTAAATTGAAACAATAAAATGTTGTTATACAAGTATTCTAACAGTAATTTTTTTACTATTCCTCGGTTAGCCAGTAGTATGCCAGTACTTGATTTTTTTGTACCATTTGCAGTTTCTGCCTGGGTATACTTGAATTGGCGAACTATGATTAAAAACAATAAGAAAATGTGATTTAATAAGAGTTTCCCACGTTTTTAGAGCTTTACAGGAGAAGTTATCTTCTCCGGCTCTGAAAATGGATTATGTATCCTTATTCCAGCGCGGCATTTATTTAGTAAATATTATTATGATTTAAAAATTAATAGTGTTCATAATTTTTAGAGAAAAACGTTTATTCTTCTTCTTAACCTCAACATTTCTAAATTAAATTTGTCAAATGCATATTAATTAAAAATTAATTGCGACTGTCTATATGACGTTAATATAAAATATTGTACTAAAATATTATTAAATTTTTAATTGAAAGTGAGTTTGATATCAAACAAAAGTTTAATTAAAATTTTATTGACAATAATTTTTGTTGTGCAATGTTTGGCAAAAATTTATAGTTCTCATCCCAGTCTAGAAATGATAATGACCTGCCATTATTTTTCCTACTACCAGTAATGCCACCACATTACTCTCTGTATAATGACTTACTAGTAACTATTTAATTTTCCCATTATTTCAATATAAAAAATAATGTGTTACCCATAAGTACTTATTGTTATCATTATATTTAAAAATATTTTAAGTAAGTGATCTAAGCATTTTTTGGAAATCTATTTTTAAGCTCATTATTTTTTCAACTCTAGTAAGTACTTATATAACTACTTTTTTTTTATTTTTTTTTATATTTTTTTTAATCTGGAAAGTAATGACATTTTGTGAAAGCAAGTCTTTTTTTATCTATCAATTATAACATGTCGAGATAGCTCTGATGGTAGAGCGCTTGACTGGTAACCTGGAGGTCCGTTTCGAATCACCCACACTTGATTCTATTTTATTAAAAAACTATTTTCAATAAAATAAAATTTTTTTTATTAAATTTAGTTTTTTTGTATTTAGTTTTAAGACACATTATTTTTGTCCGTACTGGTAAGCATATAGGTAACCACATATCTTTCTATTTTTTGCAACGTCTTTAGTAATGATATATCAGTATTTTGAGCAACATCCTCATATAAAAGTAATGACAATTGTAAGTATTTGACATTGCCAAATATATACTTATGCAACCACTATTTATTAACTTCAATTTTTATTTCGAAACTTAAATCTTTATGGTGTTCTTAACAAGTGTCCTTTTAAAAGTGTCCTTTTAAAAGTACTGTCCAAAGACAGTACACTTTGCGCTGCAATACAGCATTACGCAAGCTTTCCATTTATTTATTGTTTAACTAAGATGTTACTCTTATTAATTTTTAAACAAAAAATAACAATTAACTGGTTGTAAATGATTTACTTACATGTTTTTTCCATTACGCACTATTAGAAAAATCACTATTCGCAAAGCACTCAATAAGCAATTAAAATACCCGGAACTGCTTTCACCAACTGACGCTTTCGAGCTGCAAAGCTTAATAACAAGGCATAAACAATAATAATATAAAAAAATATGTACAGAAATGCACGTGCATAACGGCACTTTTCTCTCATTTGTCAGATGTTCTTTTAAAAGGACGGTTGCGCCAAGTGGGTTAAATTTCGTTTTTTTTTTAAATTTTTTTGTAGACTCATTACTTTTGTACATACTGGTAAGCATATAGGTAACCACAGATTTTTCTTTTTTGCGTAAGTTGGTTAGTAATGCTATGTCATTATTTTGCTCGACATTCCCATATAAAGGTATGAGATTTGTAATGACAATTATAAGTACTTGCCATTACCAAATATGTGCTTACATAACCACTTATATGGTAATGCTTTTCTACACTGGGATGTGTCAAGCTTTTTATTACAATTGTTATAGGGTTTTTTATAAGCCATATGCTGCCAACTCAGAAGTGACCGGAAGTGTTTTATATTTCACTTCTAAATACCGAACATATTTTATTAATAGAACATTTGTTTTCCTTCCTATAATTGGTTTTAAAAAAATATTCTGTTGTTGACACCAGAATATAGTATTTTTGTCATCATCATCTGACTTTAAAGGTTTTTTGTTATATTTTTGGGATCGGCCGACTTATTTTAAAATATCCCTTTTTTTCTGTTGTAATAATTTTTAACACATGACACGTGCGTGCGTGTTAAGGTTCAATGATATTTGTTGTTCGTAGGGTTTTCGTTTCTATTTTTAGGTTTGTCTGTTAACACTTGAAAATTTTGTATTATTTTTCTGTTCATGCAGATGTTGCTAATGGATTAGGGTTTATTATATAAAGGTTTTCAATTGTTTCCTTGTTTTACATATAGTTTTTTTTTTTTCATTTTTCAATGGAATTATTTTATGGGTTTGGTATTTGGTAAAGTCAATCCTCCGCAAAAGCATATACAATTTAAAAATAGTTTTGTTTAAATCTTCCCCAATAATTGTTATGGGTTACGCATGCTCTGTGCAACGTTTGTATGGAAATATTACGAATGATGGGAATATTATGCTAATATTTATGATGTTTTGTAATAAAAAGAGTCTTGCGTGGGTGTTGATTATTATCAATTATGTGCATTTATTAAACTCTTTTTGTTTAAATTATTCAATTTATGAATTTAAACGTTTATTGCACTTAAAAAACTATATGGTACACTTAAATAAGTGGGAGGAATTGCTAAACATTACATATAGCTAAGGAATATGCACTTAAAATAACTTAAAATGTAGTTATTTTTAACTGTTTATAAAAAAAAAAAACCTAAAAAAAAAGATATTTGGAAAGCTTAACTATGCATCTTTCCAAACCCGTTTAAAAGTTTAAAATCGGTTCAAAACTGACTTAGTTAAACTTATTTTAGTCCGTGGAGCCTTGAAAAAACTTTTTTTTATCGATAACTTCAGATTTTGAGGGTGTATTCAAAATTCTGAAAACTGAAAAGTGGTTTACTCAACCAGGTTTACAACCAACACTAGGTCATTTTAAAAGTATATTAAATTTTTTCTAATTTGTAACACGGTGTTATTACTTCAAAAATTTTAAAACAACTAAGGGCGAGTAACTTTTCTAAAAATAACCAGAGTTTAACTTTAACCTGAGATATTGTCATATAAATTTGACATTCATACACTCAGGGAACTTCTGCTTTAAAAATATGTAGTTGTTTGGGTTGTAATACAGTTTCTTTATTTTTAATGTAAATGTCAGTCATTTGTAGAACAAATTAAAATATTTACTAACCTTGTAGTTCATTTAAAAAAACAACTAACATCAAATGACTATTTTATGATTTTACATTCATTTTTTACAGTTTTCTGTTTTTTAAAAAATAAAAAACAATAAATGTTTGTTTATTTTTTACTACCATGTGGTTCATTTTTACTACAATTGTTAGTAATTTTTTGAACATTAAAAAACAAATGACAATGTTAGTTGAATTTACTGAAATGTAAGTCGTCCTTTCTTTAAGTGAAATTTCATTTGTTTTTGACTACTATTGCAGTGGGGTTTACCTACATAGTATTCTAAATGTAACTATTGTTAAGCTCTAAGCTTTGGTTATTATTTAAAGATGTCACGAATATTCGGTTACTATTCGGTATTAGGCATGTTTTGACTATTCGTTCGAAAATTAAAAAGTATTAAAATTCAGTTTAATTTCGTCAAAATCTAAAATACAGTGTACTTTTATATAAAATTTATATGAACATGACAAAAAAAAACTATTCGCCAAGTATCCGGTATTCGTAAAGTACTGAATACGCAAATAAAAAACGTTGAAAAAATTTATAATAAATGCTTATATATATTTTTTTTTATTTTGAAGTGCATATTCTACGATTTTAAATGTTTATAAACAATTAATTAAAATCCAAAATAATGACATTCTGAAATTGATGGCAGCCAGTTTGAAATTTCAATAAAATCGGACAACAACAAAAAAGGAATGGGAAATAAATATATTGCCATATTGGCTCCGACATTTTGTATTTGAAATTTTTGTTTTCAAATTCGCCGGGTCCGTAATTATTGTGAAAAAAAATTATATTTGCACTATTATTTTTTTTTTGTCAAAAAGCTATTTTTTGCTATGATTCTTTTGAAATTAGTGGCAATTAAAAATTCCCATGAAGCTCGTTTTTATCGGTACTATTCATTGTAATGCATTTAAAAAATATAACTTTTCTTTTTGCTCGAAAAAATAAAATCTAAAATTTTTAGAAGCAGAGCATTTTATGAAAGACAAAGCTTAATATTTTATTTATTTAAAAAATACAGTTAAAGCTCAGTGTAACGAATGCTCGGTATAACGAATACTCGGTAAAACCAAAACGCGATGTAACGAACGAACTGGTTTCATTGAATACACAGAAAAAACTAAAATCGAGTTTCAATTTAACTATATATTGATTCAATTAAAAGTTTTATTGAATTCGGTCGTATTAAGGAAATTGTAGTATTAATTAAAATAATTTGTAACTAGGTGCGTCCCGGTAGGCTAGTTGGTAGCGTGCTGGCTTATCAGTGCGGGGGTCGTGGGTTCGATTCCCACCAGAGGCACTGGTCTATTTTTGCTACAACGCGCCGAAAGCCATAGTAGCTAGTGCTCGGTTAGGGTAATATGATATAATTTGTAATTATATGATTATTAATTAATAAAATAAATAAAAAAAATTGTAATTATGTAATTAATTTTATTTTCAATGGTTTTAATCATATATTAAAAATTTAATTTCAAAAATATTTTAAGTGGATACTACAAAAATTTTAATTAAAATTTGCACAAAAAAAGAAATTCGTCACAAATGGGGAGAAATCGCTAAAATTTACAAAACCCTAAAATTGGGCAGAACATCGCCAAAATTAAAAAATTACAATATTTAAAAAAATCATCAAAGTTGTAAATAACCCGTCAAAATTAAAAAATCTATGAAAATTTAAAAAAAAGGCAAAACCCAATTTATAGTAATTAAATGTGTTAAAGTCCCAAAACTTATTTAACAAATTGTGAAAAGCAATCAAATGTAGGCGTGTCCCTATCCGGATTTCATTCCTGCCCAAGGAAATCTTCAGGGGACTTTGTTATTAGAATTTCTAGAGATATTTGTTATGTTAAATCACAAACTCAATGAGAATTTCTTGTCCTCGTCTAGGAGCGAGATTCAAAATTTAAAATATCAAAGAAAAAACAAAAACAACAACAAAAAATTGTCACAATTGGCTTTGTCATCTTCCAAATACTACTCTGTTTTTTTTTTTGACAGACCTAGCAATGTAGTGACGTTTATTCAAGTAAATCAACAATAGAAAATCATATGTTTTCTATTAGTGTCAGTTACATTTAAATTTGCACAAGCACCTGCATATTTGTTATTTAAATTTATTTTCATCGGGATAAACATTAATTGCAATGTTGGCAAAAAAAATCGATGAAAATTGATTTGTTTTTTTATTTTAAAAAATCGCTAAATTTATAAAAGAAATCGCCAAAATTTATAAATCGTTAAAATTTAAAAAAATGCCAAAATTTAAAAACAACTGTCAAAATTGAAAGCTAGTTTAAAAATTGAAAGAAACAGCACAAATTGAAATAAATCACCAAAATTGGAAAAATCGCCAAAATTTAAAAAAAAATCAACAAATCTATAAAAGCGGTAAATTGAAAAACACTAAAATTGAAAAAAATCAACTAAATGATGACAAAACGTCTATAACGTCTATAAAATTTTTGGAAACTGGTTCTAGGACAGTGAAATCTTACATTTCGACTTCCTGTAACTTATTGTAAAACCGGTTCCATGTAAAGCTGTTCTGGAATAGGTATAGAGGTAACCAGTTCCAAAAATGTTTGCAGGGATCTAATAAAAGATTTGGTTAAATTAAATATTGGTTTTAAACAAGTATTTAATTAAATCAATTGATCCTCCGTATTCAAGTTTAGGCCAAATTACAGTCTTGTAATCCCACAGTTCTGAGACTTCTAAATTTTCTTATAAATAAAACAAGTTTTAACTTTTTTTTGCCCACCCTTTATCTTCTTAAAGAGCGCACCTGACCATTCAAATAGTTAATAATATTATAACTTTGTATTAATATTTTTAAAAGTTGTCAACATTATAGTTATTAAAAAAAAAACAATGTCATTGTTATTTTGATTTATTTTTGATGGGTAGACAATGTATTTTTTTTTTGGTTTTAATTTATATCATGTAAAAGACCGAGTTAACTTGCCATCATTATTTTTAATAGCCACGTTTAATTTTCAGATTTTCGAAAATGTTAACTTTTAACTTGAAACTACTGTAATCGGTAGATATGAAGAAATTTTTTTTTTTTTTTTTACACTTACCATGTAATAATAAACTTTGTTGTAAGTAATACTACATACAGTGAGAGAATTCTTTGCATGCTATTGATGAATTTTTGCACAGAAGCAATAAAGTTACGCTGGAACTCGTCCATTGAAACTTTTCATTAAACTACCGGAGTAAAAACATCAATATATAATCTTATCTTATTTAATATAATTTTACGTAAAAATGTAGTTTATATAGCTTATTATGGATACATTTGATTGTCATATATAATTATATATTATATATTGTATTTTGTTTTTCAATATTATTTTAATATGGTTTTATACATATTAATATCTTAATATATATTGATATCTTAATATATATTAATATCTTAACATATATTAATATCAAAATATATATTAATATTACCATATTTACGGGTACAACACCGGGTTTTTGTACCTTTATGCACTTATAAGCCTGTGATTTAGTTGGATATCATCCGGTTTAAAGTTTTTCAGTGGATTTAGAAAGAAGAAAGTGTGAATTTCTCCAGCAAACACATTTTTTTGTTATGATTTTTTCAAAATTTTTCAAATATGCTTTTACTAAATGGATATGCTTTTACTAAATGTTTTGTAAAGAAACCGTACTATATATGAATTTATTAACAACACAAATTTATTTAGGAGTAACTCCGTTAAAAATTTACTGAGTTTTTCGTGTTCTTTTTTTTTATACGCTTTCTATCTACACAGAAAAAAACGGGTTTCAATAAAAAAAATTATTGAATCAATTAATATTTTATTTGATTTTGTACCTATCACGGAAATGATAATATCAATTAAAACTTTAATTGAATATTAAAAATTAAAAAAGTTATAAATAACTTCTACAAAAAAAAAAATATGATACTCACAAAAAAAATGTGAACGATACGTTGGTATGTGTGTTTTTGTTAATGCTGCGTCTGTTTGTATGTTTGTGTGCGTGTGCTTTTTTTGGTTTTAAACTTCAAATGCATTTGGTATTTTATACTGAAAATTTTCTATTTTATCATACAGTGTATGAAAAAATTGTTTGAGAATTACTTCTAACGAAAGAAAAAAAAAAAAAAAATAATCCACGACTTTTTGGCGGCATATTTTTTTCGCAAATTAAAAAAAGAATATGCCGCCAAAAAGTCGTGGATCATTTTTTTTGCTTTCTTTAGTCCTATTTTCATCCATACATGATCTATAAACTAAATCCGCTATCATATTAGAGTTACCACAAAATTGCATTTATATATATGTATTCCAGAGCACCGTGTAAAATGCATCTAATTTGCAAAAATCTAAATTATTTACATACAAAGATGATGTACTTGTCAAAAGAAAAAATTTGATACCCATATTGTCTTTTTTAAAACGAAGAGTTACCACCCATTGCATTTTTGTCAAAACGCGAACTAGCACGAATTTCAAAAAAAGCTGAGACCCGTATTTAATTAAATCGACTAAAGATTAAAATGTGTTAATTTGGCATTTTTATTACAAACAACCGCGAACAAAAAATTCAAAAACCCTTTTTTTTTTACAGAATATCCTTAAAAAAAGGACATGGATGATCGTCCTTGGACAAATTGTATATACAGTTGGACGCGCCTTAAAAAAACCTTTCTTATGATACCCATATTGTTTATGTTGGTAAGGAAACAGATTCTTAAATTAACAAAACATGCAAAAATGGACCCTTTTTCAAAATGGTCCAGCTCACGAGAGGTCAAAGCTAGAGCCGAAATATTTTAGATGTCATCATAAAAAATACCAATGTTCATTTTGAGGGGGTACACCTTGCACGAGTTAAGCTTCCATACAACTTATGTCGATCTAATGGCGCTTCGAAATAACCCCCAATGAAATAACACCCAAACGACAAAATGAAATAACCCCCAATGAAATAAATCCCAAAAAAAATGAAATAAGTCCCAACAAAAAAAAATGAAATAATACCCAAAAGAAATGAAATATTCCCCAAAGGTGAAAATGAAATAACACCCAAAATTTGGGGGTTGTTTCGTAATGAAATAACTCCCAAAGGAAGAAATGAAATAACCCCCAATGAAATAAGCTCCAAAGAAATGAAATATGTCCCAAATTTTTTTTATTTTTTGTTTTCATATTTTTGATTCTTTTGTTACACTGTTCAGTTTTTCTGCGTGGCGGCCTGCGGCCGATCTTAGGGGTTTTCTCCTCCATAGGACGCGGCAGGTGGCTTCGCTGAATACAGTTTTCCTACGCGCGTCTCATTATCTTCCCTAGTGTGACGCGCGCAGGGAAACTTTATTCAGCGAAGCCACCTGCCGCGTCCCATGGAGGAGAAAACCCCTAAGAGCGGCCGCAGGCCGCCACGCAGAAAAACTAACAAATATTAAAAAAATTTCACTTTTAGCAAAATGAAATATCTCCAAAGAATTTAAATTTTGGGCTTTATTTCATTGGGGGTTGCTTCATAATGAATTAATCTCCAAACCGTAAGATGAAATAATCCCCAAAAAAAATGAAAAAAACCCCCAAACAATATTACACAATTTTCATTTTTGGCCGTTGGGGGTTATTTCGTAGCGCCCGATCTAATATATATGTATATCTTTTAAAAAAATTTAGTAAAAACCTATCCAAATTTTAAAAAGTCGAAAAAATTAAAAAAATGTGTTTTTGCTGGAGAAATTCACACAGATTTCTCAAGGTAACTTAAATATCGTATATACTATTCGAAACGTCTCGCTTTCTTAATCCGCTGAGAATCTTAAATCGGATGAGATTCAACTAAGTTACAGGCTTATAAGTGTATAAAGAAACCTTGTTTTCACCCTTTTGGAAGTGTTTGGAAAATTTCAAAAACAGATTCTTGTTGTAATCTTCAACATTTACCCGAAAAATAGTATCACTTCCCAGGTATTTCAACTTCATTCTTTTTTGTATCACTATGTTATCAGAAGCAATGTTATATTCGTCAATTTTTAATTGAAATTTGAATTTCACTTTGGAAGTGTTAAATATTACAAATTAAATTAAAGTTTGTCATTAAAACTTTTTACGATTTTACGATAATATTAAGATTGTATTTTCAGTTGTAATTATTTGTTCTGAAATTTATAAAGCTACAAAGATAATTGGAATTACGAATTAGAAGTCGCAAAAAGTACAAATTGAATTGTGATTATCTATTTTTTGTCGATTTAAATGTCAAATAACGAAAAAATCTTGATTTCACACTATCATCCTAAAATTCAATTGAAACAATAGGCGTTCTTATGTAGACTCGTTTGAAGCATCAAAACTATAATACATTTTATGTTTAAATTTATATTAAATTAGATGTAAATTTATGGTATAGTGTATAATTTTATATAATTGCATGAGGACAAAATCCGGATAAAACTGTATCAAATCACATTTAAATACGATATGATACAATTAGATCTAATGTGATACAATTTAATGGAGCCATTTTTCTGATGAAATTTTATATAATTATGGGTAGGTTCATATTAAATAAGATAAAAATAAATGCAGCTCCATATCAATTTTTTTTTGTAAAATTCTTTGATAAATATAATTTTATTCATTATAAGTTTAATTCACTCAATGAAGATTCTTCATCAACAAGCTAGTTTCTTAGAAAATATGAACCTTTTCAATAATTTTTTAAAATATTTCGTTCACCTTATGAAGAAAATTTTCATTAGTTTTCTGAAGTTTTTCACTATTTTTCGTACACTAAAATTCTCTCTGTGTACTAAAGTATAGTACAAAAATTAAAACAAAAAATTTATTGTTAAAAGTCTTTATGTATTTTAAAAGAAACATTAAAAATAAGTTAAAGATAGTTTTTTTTTTTTTTTTTGTTAGAGCATGCTGGAACATGTTTTTGTCTAATATTTTTTAGAGGTTTTTTTTCTTATATTTTGGAAAGTGCTGTATGTGTTATAGTTAACGCTTGATTTATTATCAGGGACAGGAACTTCATAGGAACTTTAGGCGCCTGAAAAATTTTAAAATATGCACTAAAAGTTTAAAAAATTTTAAATTTAATTTTATTAAAAACCGAAACATTGTTTTCTCATTATTTTTTTTTTTTTAAATACGACGTATAAAGAGATTAACTAAAATCTTTATTTATATAAATAAGTTTATTATATATTTTCAAACGTAAAATTGTATCTATTTGTTCTCAAAAGGTCTTTAAATATAGAAAATGAAAGCTCAACATTAACGTGTATTGCTTTTCTGAGCTTATCTCGCTTCTTAGAAGCTGAACTGGGATTTTGAGAGTTTCAAAGCAAAATAACAAAAAGACGTGAAAAGAGATGTTCTTTAAATTCGTTATTTTTCATGTTTCTATGTAATTTTAATGATAATTTTAATTGTTTAATAGATTCTCTGTGTACGTCTTGGACACCTTACAAAAATTTTAATAATTTATATTGAAAAATATGTATTTAAAAATCCTCTTCAAACTGTTTCTCTCACTCACAGAGCGATTCGGTTGGAATGAGGTTGCCTCAACCGAAAATTCAGGCTTATCAACCGAATTTCAGTTGTCACAAAAGAAATTCGGTTGTTACAAGTGAATCCGGTTGTCGCAACCGAATCGTGCGGTTGAGCCAACCTTGTTTTACATATAATGCGTAGCAGTAGTGAAACAACAGAATTTTCTATATTTTCGGCTGTCACAACTGAACAGTTCATAAAATTCTGTTGCCACAACTGAATTCGGTTGCAGCAACCGAATATCTTATCGATTCTGTTGCTGCAGCCGATTTTCATATTAATACTTTTACACTAATCGATTTTTTATTTAAATCGGCTGTTACTTTGAAATTGAATTTCAAAGTATTGTAAACTTTAAAAATAAAATTAACATTATTAAAAAAATAAAACAAAAACAAAATTTGCATTAACAGAATATTAAAAAAGTGGTGTTTGAGGAAATAAACAAAATTATATATCTTATGTTTTTTCATCTTAAAATATATTATAATATGTCATGCATATCCATATATTATTATATATTTCTAATGTGGCAACATATATAACGATATATTGTTAAATATTAACCTTTATAAAATAAGATATTAATATGCTATTTATAAAAATATATGATTGATCTATTGTCATATGTAATACATTCTCATATATAACACAATATGTAATCATATATGGTGACATATAAGCTATATGATTTAAGATATAATAATATATGCTGTCTTATAAAAAATATTTTTGTAAGTTATAAAAGATATGCTTTTATATGGTGGCATATGAATACCGGAATTCAGCTGTTTCGTTCATGGTGCTTTTTTTATAAAAGTCACTATCCATAAACCAAAAACAAAATAGCTGATTCGTTACGCCACGGAACGGTAAGACTAATTGAGCCTTTATTCAACGCAAGATTTTTCTTTTTGTAATCTCCTTTTATCAATCTATTGAAGAAAAATAATACTATTTCTTTAAGTGTATTTAAAGAATTTTATATTGTTAAATGCATTTGTTTTTACTTTATTGAAGTTTTATAACAGTGCACTTCTTCTTAAGATTTCACCCTTAAAAAAATTTAAGTTTGCATTCAAAGGATTTCTAAATTTATTTTCATTAAATTTTGAATTTATTAAAATTTTTGCATTGTAAAAATTTCCATAAAACTAAATGTATAAATATTATAAAGTTTTTTAATGCAAAAATATTTTTAGAATTCTAGCAAAAATAATATAAATATTCAGTTGGGGCAACGTTTTAATAATAATTCGGTTGCCTCAACCGAATTGATAATAAAGAATTCTGCAGCGGCAACCGAATTGCCATACAAATTCGGTTGCAGCAATTAGTTGCAGAATTTATGAGATTATAAGAATCGAATTTACAAGGTTGCGGAATTTTTATGTGAGTGCTTAATCCCAATTTGCATATACAATTTAAATACAAAAAAATGTATACGTTTTTTTACGAGAAACTAAGAGAAATACTATAAATATATGAATCTAGAGCAAAATATTTTAAAAATATACACACAGAGAAATAAAGTGCCAACCGAACTTATAAATTCAGTTCGTACAACAATATTAACATTAGATTTCTGAAAATGTTGGTTGTTGCAACTAAATTTCAGTTGAATTAACTGAACTTTGTTGTAAAACAAATGTTCAGTTGTACCTGCCGACTGAAATTCATAATAACCGAATTTGAATAGTAGTAACCGAATTTCAGTTGGCAAATAGCAAAATTTTTCTCTGTGTGTACAATAAAAATATGCATGTAAAGCAAAATAAGCGAAAATATGCAATAAATATATGCATTTAAAACAAAATATAGAAAAACATGCACTTATAGTAAAATTTGGAAAAATATGCACTAACAAATCGACGCCATTTTAACGCAGATTTTTTTCTTCGCAAAGATATTTTATTTATCCTGTTCTCTGACTTAAGGAAAAAATCATGTATTTCTACATATAAACTTCCGGTCCCTGTTTATTATATATACTTACAAGCGAGGTATCCCGACCCAAACCTGCAGATTTAGATGAACTTTGCATATATTGTAAAGGAGCGAAAAAAAGAAACACGTATTTTTTTTTAGTTGCCCAATCTTACGTTTAAGGGTTAAAAAGTATGGTAACAAATTCATTTGTTTTTGTATGAAAACTTGTCTTTAATTTAAGAATGCTAGATTTATTTGTACACAGGGTTAAAGTACGCAACAAAACAAAAATTGTGATACCCATATTGCCTATATAGTGGACCCAGAGTTTCCACATTTTTTAATTACATAAAATATAGGGGAAAAAGGCTCTTCGGTAAAAGTCGCATAAAAACCGAACGGTTTCGAATATCGGAAAATGCTCAGACACCCCTTCAATTAAACTGAATAGGCATTGCTCTGCATTATTTTTTAGCTTAAAACAACTGAAATTCTTTAATTTAATTCCAGATTTAATGTTACTCAAAACAGATTTTTGTTAATAATCAAAATACTTGAAACATCTTTGGACATAATTGGTACCCCAATTAAATGCGTCTTCAAAAAACTTTTTATTTGATACCAACTTTTAATAGAACGAAATAAACCGAAAAGACCATATTTGACCCAATTATGTTTAATCCCACTTACTAACACCTCAACATGAGATTGGGCAGCTAAAAAAAACACGGGTCCCTTAAATTTTTATACTTCACAACATATGTGAAGTTCATTACGATCTGCCGGTCCAGGTCGGGATACCTCCCTTGTTAGTTGGGATTTTTAATGTTTTTTTTTTTTTGTAATTTGAAGTACGTTTTTTTTTTTTTTGCTTGAAACATGTTTATCCTAAAGGGTTTTTATTACAGGTTTTTTTATGAAAAAGAAGCAGAGAAAAAAATAATAGAAATTCTTGATTTTAAACTCCATAGTTGAACGTATCACTCATATACTTCAAAACTGTCATAAGTCAAAAAATGCGATTTTTGAGTTAATGATGCAGATTTATTAGTTATATCATGCTTTATATTGTTTAAAAATTTCATATTAATATCATGTATACTTTTCGAGATAGAGGATAATATATTTTATTTTTTCTATAAAGTGGGTGCAAAGAGTATATACTTCATAGAGAAACTGTGCTACTCACGGGTCTCTCGATAATTATTAAATTCGCACACAACTCTCACTAAGAGAAAAATACATTATAACCCCCTATTTATAAAAAAAACGTGATCAAATAAATAGAGAGAGGGTCGAATAAGGCAGATATGGATTGAAAACTTTAAACTCGTTTTCAAAATCATGTTTTTTGATTTATGTCAGTCTTGCAGTAAATGAGCGTTATGTAGTTATAAAACAGGAAAATAAAAATTCATTCAAATATGTTGGAACTTAGGAAATTTGTAACTAAATGTCTAATTATACTACTCGACAGTCTAAAAAACCTGTCTTTAAAACACATCTTTTTTATTGACCCATATTGCTGAATTAAAATCTGTCAAACATTTTTTTTCTCGTTTGTAGCTTTTGAAATATCGCGGTTTTTATATTTATAGCATTCACACCATTTTTTTTCGTATATTTTGCTTAGCTTTACAAAATTGTATCGCAGTCTTGATTTTTTTTTTTTAAGAATATAAAATTATAAAAGATAATTTTATGTAGATTTTTGCATCAAACTATTGCACTGATATTGTACGGAAGCTGAAAATTTTACTATTTTATCAACTTATTCTTATTTTAAACGAGCTTAAGATCATTTATTTATTAATTACAATTATTTATTTCCAATATTTCGTCTCCACATTGGGTGACTTCTTCAGGGAACAAATATTTCGATTTGATTGAAAAACTTGATTTATATATTTAATGCATGTTAAAAAATTTAAAAATTGTATCTTTGTGCGTAGACTAGACATTCCAATTAACAAATTTTTGTATTAATATTTCAAATCCATTGAAAATGTCCTGAAATATTTAGAAAATAACTTCAAATTTTAACTAATTTTCTTACATGCTTCAAATACCAAAGTAAAGAAAATTCTCTTCATATAAAAATATATTATAAACATTACTACTGAAGAATTTGAATCTTTTTGCATAGCCTGTCTGTGTAATACATATTTTCTAACCGGTTTAGGTACGCTGGGTCTAAATCATTGCCTACGATAAGACTCGAATAGCTTGAGTACAATATGAAAATCGATACTCGAGAAGTTCGCTAGTTCCAACCACTCGTCGAGTACCTCAACTAGTGAAAGTGTACGTTTTGTTCGTTTGAACTCATGTTAAAAGGTAAATATTAAAAATAAATATAACGAAAAGTAAATTTCAAAGTAATATTCCTAGCAAATCTCACCTTAATTAGACGAACATTGTGTCCTGGGCCAACTACTCGAAAAAAAACTCGATCAGATCTCACAAAATTTTTTAAATTTTTTATTTTTATTTGAAATTTATCACTTTAATGAATTGACTATATTCATAGATAGTTCATTTTAAATTTTTAAGTGTTTCGATCAAAATTGCGCAGTGGGCGAATAACTACTCGAAAAAACTAGACCATTTCCATTCAGAATTGTAGAAATATGATATTTTAAACTTTTGATGCCATTTTATAAAAAAAAAATGTAAAAAAAAACTGGGTACAAACTTATATACTTTGGAGTTGCATACTTAAGCTGAATCTATGTTTAAAATTTCGTGTCAATCCGACGAAGATTGTGGGATAGGCCAAATACTACTCTAAAAAAACTTGAAAAAACTCGAACACTTCCATACAAATGTGTAAAAATATGCAGATTTTAAACATTTGATGTCATTTTACTAAATTTTTTAAGAATATCTTATTACATACATTAATTTTTTGACCTTGGTGAACAACTAAAATTATGACCTTGGTGAACAAATGTGTTAAAGTATGCAGATTTTAGAAATTTGATGTAATTTTACAGAAACTTGGTGCAGAATTCTATTTTTTTTGAGTCGCCTGCATTAACAGATTCCATATTGAACAATTTAAAGGAATTTGATAAAAAGCGAACAACTACTCGAAAAATCTAAGGAAACTTGACTACTTCCATAGAAATGTGTAAACATATGCACATTTAAACATTTCATGTCATTTTACACAATTTTGTTTTTTTTTTAAACTTGGTACAGACTTATTTTTTGGAGTCGCCTACATTAACAGATTCTCTATTTAGAAATTCAAAGGAAATTGATTGAAATTGTGTCCTAGAAATGTTTTTTGCAAGTTTGAATTTCCTAAAAGTATGCATTTGTTATACCATAGAGCTACTAGATGGTGTCGTGCTACTCGTTAACTACTAAAAGTAGCTCGTGCTACTCGACTACTCGAAAACGGAGGTCCCTGGTCAAAATCTGGCAAGAAAATTGTATCTCATTTCAGATTTTGGAATAGCGCGGTTTTTATTTTTTTTTATATACAAATTTTTTCAGGATATTTTCAACGGCTTTGCTATTCAAAATGAGTTCAGTGGAAGGTTTAATTAAAGCATAGTGATAAAATTTAAAATTTTTTGACTTACATCAAATTTATAAAGATAAAATTACAATTAAACTTCAGTTTAAAACTAAAGTTTCCCAGCTAAAAAAGAGCGGAAAAAGATGTAGTAAAATCATCACATATACGGATTCAGATGTAGTGCAAATTGAGGTGAAACACGCATGATTTAAACATGGGGTTGTCACAAGACGGAGGTAATGCAAATTCCTCAAACTACACTTTATTAAAAGTACTATGTGTAAGGTTATGAAAGATTGTATTTTTGGGTGTCCTTTTTCATAGAACTTAATTTGTTAATTAGTGGTTAAGGTGTGATGTCAAGTCACATCTTATTTACCGAGTGATAATATGGATCTGTAGTAGTGTTTAAAAGTTTATAATTAAAAAAACTTTTAAACAGCTTTCCAGCTTGAAAAACAAAGCGAAATAATAGTTTTTCGTTCAACTGAAAAGAAAGAAAACTATTGTTAAGTCTGATATTTTGTAATCATTGTTTTTCAAATTTAAAGGTCAGAAAACACTAATTCAAAGCGACATCTAGATTAAAAAATAGTTGCTATTAGTTAGCCTTGTATATGATGACATTATATGCTAAGTTTAGGAACTGATCTAAAAGGCCAGCATTAGATCAGAAAAATCAGTAGTAGTAGCTACTTTGTGTGTAATGAAAATTTGAAGAAACTTGCTTAACGGCGACTCAATCTCTAACCTACACTTGGTATCCAACTATTGTATGTATGTGAATAAAGCGCATCATAAAACGTGATAATTACTTGTGAAAAAGAGATAGGATAAAGAAGAAAAAGCATTCTAGTTGAGAAATGAATTGTGCATTGGTATTAGTTAATTCTGTCTCTTCTGATCGAAACAATACTTGTGTGTACGTAGTGTGACCAAACTCCACTTTAGCTACAATCATCGCTGTGTCGACCGTGGCTCAACTGGTTAAGAGGTGAGATTACGATGCATAGCTTGATGCTAAGGTAGTGAGTTCAAATCACAGTACGACACCAAAAAATAAAAAGTTTTTCATATAGAGCAAATTAACAATATAAAATACTTTGTTCAATTGACACATAAATTAACCACTGACGAGTCCCAGGAGGGGGACGAAACTGCGGCAGTCTGGTGTATCCCTTGTGTCCGTAAAATTTTTCAATAAAAATGTTTTCTTCTTCTTCCTGTAAAGAGACTAACTAAAGTAATATTCTACAGTAATTAATATAAAAATTAATTACGATTGTCATTATCTGACGGTTGCAAAACACTTTCTAACATGAAAATGTTGTTTCTTTTGAACTACTTCGCATTATTTTTGCTGGGTTGTTTTTAAACAAGTCATGACTTTAAAATCTTTGTGTAATATTAATTTCTAATTGAAGTTTTATTTTTTAATTTTACAAACATAATCTTTCTTTAACATTTATTTAACATTTTCCATTTAAACTTTCAATTTTGGCAACTCAGTTTCACTTAAAACAACATGCAATTTATTAGAACCTTATCGCTTTTAACTAAAATTTATACACTGCGTTGCAAAACTTTAACTACACATTACTTTCACTAAATTTCGTAAGTTAAAAAAGAGTAGATGAGTTTAACCGTCATAAATGTAAAACCACTGGAAAATTAATAATATTTAACCAAAAAAACAATTCATTTATTTTTTATTTTACTATTCAAAAAGCAATAACAAAATCAATTAGAGTTTAATAACTGTAAATACAGTTAATTTAATATATTAAAATTTGCAAAACTTTAAGAAAAATATTTTAAAGCAGCAGTTTTAATAATGCATAATTTTTTTTCGAGCAGATACGTTTCGTGAACGGACTGTACAACATACAACATGTTGTAACAAATGGTCATGGATTTGCGGAAAGTAAATTCTCTGTTCAACATAATTTTGTTTCCGCAACTCCGTCACTATTTGTTTAGTATGCTTAAACAGAGACAACATATTGTATGTTGGTACTATTTTTACACATTGAATGGAGTAGTAGTCCATATAGTACCAACATACATGTTGGTACTATTTTTACACTTTGTAAGGAGTTATAGCCCGTTTACGAAACATATCCGCTCGAATAATGAAACCTTGAATAAACAAGACGTAAACGTAAACTCACCTAACAAATTCAGTTTTCTCAACAGAATTTTATCCAAACGAATTTATTCGGTTGTCAGAACTGAATTCGGTTGTAGTAACCTAATTGGTGGTTGTGGCAATCAAATTCGGTTGTGACAACTGAATTCTGTTGCGACAATTCGGTTGGATGAAATTTTAGACTTTTTATGAGAGTGTATAGAAAATTTAATAATTTAAAAATAAGCATAGAAGATTTTGTGTGGTTCTGTTGTTTCAAATTTGAAAACCTTAAGCTTTTTACTTGAAACTTTACTAAAAAAAAGTTTTAAATATATGTTTGTAATATTAAAAAAAATATTTAAAATCATTTGTAATTATAGTTATGAAACGCAATGTATTGAAATTTTTATTTATTCTGACCCACTAACCCAAAATAAAGCTTTAAATACTTAATATAGCCACTAGCAGTAGTTACTAAATTTAATTAAAAGAAAAATGTTCGCACAATAAAGAAGACACAGACAAAACTAAAAACAAATTAATCAAGCTAAAAGACGAAATTAAAGACTTAAATTTCAAATGACCGTGTGAACTTTAAGAAACGACAATAAAATAAAAGAGAAAAACGTAACGAAATTAAGAGATCCCAGCAAAAACATGGGTAGTTGCCTAATATTCGCCATTTTAATGACTTATAAGCAAATGGGATTTTTAGTATAAAATTCAAAGAAAAATCAGAAGTTAAGCTCTTAAGTATACCTTACAAGGTCGAACTTTGGAAACGCTGATAGACTTTATTCTAATACCTTTAGTTGACACTTAAAATTGAATCTACAAACATTTTCCATTAGTGAAATTAAAAAAAAAAATAATGTTAAAATCAGATTACACAGGAGTATATTCCATGTCAGACCGAACACCTTTTTTACAAGTTACTTCAAATTTGTCAGACGTATTAATAAACATTAAAAAATATTTTACCCGTGTTTGCAGAAAAAAATTAAAAAAATTTTTTGAAAAGGTCAAAATTTGAAAATCGTCCAAATCGTGAAAAGTCATCCGACATGACAACTTTTGAACTGATGTTTTTCTGAAACTAGTGAATGAATTTTAAAGTTTAATACCTTATTTTAAAGGTATTTGAACCTTTTTTTCAAAAAACTGTTAGATTTTTTTATTAAATTTATTTTTTTATTTTTGAAATTTTTTTTTTACTTAATTTCTGTTTTCCACCATCTTCAAACAAATCGAAAAATCTGAAAAAAATATTTTCTTTAAGCTCATTATAAAATTAATATTCCCTGTAAATTTCAGAATGGAAGTCGAATGGATTCTATTTTTTCCGATTTATATCAATTGTAGTACCACGAAAAATTACATTTTCAAGTAAAACATACAAAAAAATTCTAATTTCTAAATTAAAAAAAAAAAAAACAATATTTTTTAAAAGATGGTTCAAATACCTTTAAAATAAGGTATTAAACTTTAAAATCAATTCACTAGTTTTAGAAAAACATTAGTTTAAAAGTTGTCATGTCGGAAGATTTTTCACGATTTGGACGATTTTCAAATGCACATTACTTTTTGAAAAAAAATGTTTAATTTTTTTCTGGAAACACGTGTCAAATATTTTTTAATGAAGAATACGTACTAAAATTTTGAAAGACATCGGAGACATCAAAGACAATTTTTAGCAAAAATCATACGGTCTGACATGGAATGACTCACGGACAACATTTTAATCCTAAAATATTTGGTTAAAATAAAATTTATTTTTTTGACAACTTTTAACTGAATCAATACATATTATTTGTGCTGAATTTTTAGTAATTAATACGATCATTTGCGTGAAAGGTGCAAAATCAATTAAATTATTAATTGATTTTATCAATTTAGTAATTAAAACTCGTTTCTAATTTTTTCTGTAAGAAAGCAATTGGCGTTTTTTGCGATCTGTTCGGTCGTACAAATTTCAGACTTCGAGTTTTTAGATCAAACTTTGTGGCTACAAGAATTTTTTATTGATTAACTCATTTAACTCTGCTTTCTAGCATTGGTTTTTAACTTTCCGACATATTTCAACTCTCGGGATTTTTTTTTGATAAATTTTTATTAGAGTTCCGATTATGGTTGTCTATTATTCGTGTTATTCACCCCTATCGTGACTAAAAAGGGAAATGTTTGTTCCCATGTAATTTTCATTTCCGCTCAAGGCAAAATTGGTATCGCGAATTTCCCCTGAAATTGTATTATGCTATTCAAGTGTGAATGATTAGACAAAGGGAACAAATTTCGAGGGAACTTTTATTCACGATAGGAATTGAGTGAAAAGGGAAAACAATTCGAGGGAAAAAATACTCACGATAGGGGTGATTATTTTGTTCGAATAAACTACCAAACAATTTTGATCAAACGGTCAAACGGTCGAACGATCAAATGATTAATTTTTAAATTTTATTCGATTAATCGAACAAACAGAGTAGTATTTGGAAGATGACAAAGCCAATTGTGACAATTTTTTGTTGTTGTTTTTGTTTTTTTTTTTGATATTTTAAGTTTTGAATCTCGCTCCTAGACGAGGACAAGAAATTCTCATTGAGTTTGTGATTTAACATAACAAATATCTCTAGAAATTATAATAACAAAGTCCCCTGAAGATTTCCTTAGGCAGGAATGAAATCCGGATAGGGACACGCCTACATCAGATTGATTTTCACAATTTGTTAAATAAGTTTTGGGACTTTAGCACATTTAATTACTATAAATGCAATTAATGTTTATCCCGATGAAAATAAATTTAAATAAATAATTAATGTATTTTACCATATTATCTCCACATTTTATGAATTTTGGCTTCAATTCGAATACTAACTACATCAATACCAATTCTCAAATACATTCATTTTAGACTATAGTAGCGCCAAAAGATTTCTCAATTATTAGTGTTCGACCGAACAGTTCGGCCAAAAAACTATATTTTGTCGGTTTTTTGATATCTAGAGGCAATGATGACAAATTTTGGTATTGGAAACATGTTTGTTGAGCCGATTTAATTCGATTTTGTGTATAAAATTTAAGAGAAAAGCCGAAGTTTAGCTATAAAGTTAAAAGTTCGGCCGCCGAACTGTTTTCGATTCGGCCGAACTTTCTGAGGCCGAACAGTGAATTCATTGCTTAACTACAGACTTTTCTTCAAATTTGACACTCAAAATAGCATCTAATCAGTCCAATAAACATTTTTCCATCCGCCAAATTTGTCCATAATACTTTTAAATACCGAATACAGACCAAATGCATTTTCTAGCCGAACTGTTCGGTCGGACACTATCAATTATACTCCCTTTAGGATTGTTATGATGTTATAAAAAAGCAACTCAAAATTCCCGGGAATTCCCAATTTTACAAACAAAAAAAATTTTGACATTAAAAAAAAAAACAAAAGTTTTGTAAAAGTTTTAAAAAGTTTGTGTGCTTTTGAATTTTTTATAAAAATATGTTTTTAAAATTTTTTCGCAATGCAAAAAATTGTTTTTAATATTTAAAATTTCCCGGGAATTTCGACAAATGAACAAGTTCGGGATTTCCCAAACCCCAACCTCGGTGCGTCTGGTGGAAAGTGTGATAGATTCACAGGCACTATTATAAAATTGTACTCCCGAATTTGTGTGTACATTTTTAGAGCTCTATTCACATTTTAAGTCATAACTTCTGCACTCTCGAACCGATCTTGCGCATTTTCAATATCGCACACAATTAATACCACAATGACACATTTTTGGGACTTGTTTTTGGGATACTTGCTTTTGGGACATTTCGAACAAAAATCACACTCAAAAGTTAAGAATTTTAGTTTTTATTACACAACCCTTTATTTATTAATAGGAATTTTTGCTGGGAAACTACACCTTATTTTATGGTAAAACAAAAAACTAAATGAAACTAACAAAAAAAAAATTATAAAATTAGGAAAAACCAACTTCCCTTTCATTGTGTTTAAAATTGAGTTTAAAAATGTTGAATTGAACCAGCAACCAAACAAACAAAACAATTACGATGGCAATGATGGCAATGATGATGATGATGATGAAATTAACATTTTTCTATTGTTAAACAGCAAAAAGACTCTGGGCTTTATTAACTGAGGGCTATTATTTGGAACATGTATATCTATGTATAATTGAATTGTAATTTAACGTTTGTTTGGCGAAGGTGGTTGGATCGATGTTTTTAGTTAAGTGGGTAAAATTGTGTGTTTTGTTATTCTTTTTTTCCCGCCATATATTTTCACACAATTCAATTTTTATAATTCGAGTGTTTTTCTAACTTAATTTGGTTAGACTTCTTTCTGGTCAGTTTAGTGTGTCTTAAGACAAGTGTTACAATGAGAAGTACATATTTTGTTAGAGTTCGTCAGAAGAGTATAATTTTTTTTTTTTTGGGATATCATCCCTTTTTAAACTGTTTTTGTATCAATAAAAAAGTGGCGTCAAAAAATATTTTTTTAAATTCCAACTCCTTCCACATGCGCTCGGCTGACAAAATCGCTGATTTAGGATCTCCTTTCCTACAGAGGAAAAAGAACTGCATTTATACGAGGGCGGATCAGTAAGCCCGTGACTTTTTGAATGAAACACAGTTTTATTTGCAAAAAAAAAAAATATTTTTCAACATAATCTCCTTTTAGCTCAATGCAAACATTATTTTTTTTTGGCAAAAAATAATGTTTAATGAGCACTTGAAATTCATTTTTTTTCATTTTTAAAAAAATCCAAGAGGTTGTATGTTTTGAACAGCTGTTAAACGCAAAGTAAATGACGGAACTTGCTCAAAATTTGACAGTAATCTATAAACAGGTGGTAGTGTTGCATTTCATATAAATACGAGGGAAGTTCGAAAAGACACGGACTTATTGATGCGCCCTCGTATGAAAATTCGATTCTAAACCGAAAATTATTTTAAAAAAATGTTTTATGAAAATGAAAATTATTAATTTTCATAAAAATGAAAATAATGTTTGTTTACATTTTCAAATTGCACCGTTAAGCCCAGGGCCTGCAAAACTATGACTACGCCGTCATTTTGGGTGGTGTCATTTTGGATGGCACGCGGTTAAAAAAAATCTTTTTTATCTTTTTTTTTCGTAATTTTAGCAAGAATTATTATTAGTGTAGAAAACCAGCACCAATTCTGTTAATGTAATAATTACATCATCACCAATTCAAGCATTTCAGTTGAAACCAAATTTTTTTTTATAAAGATTTTAAATACCCTTTTAAACTACACTTCTTTTTACAGAAAGAATTGCTATTCATAACGAAAAAACTTTCACAAAAATAAATCTACCACAAGTTTTAAATATTAGAAGTACGGAAGTATTTCGAAAGATAAATACACCATTATGAATTGTTTTTCGGAAGTTGTAATTTTATTTCAGAAATTTGCAATTGTATTTAAAATTTATTTTCCAAAACTAACAATTACACTTCAGTTTTATCATTTCTATTTCAGAAAATACTAATTGAATTTATTATATTTCCGATTTGACAATTGTGTTTTAGAATTTATCAAGGGCATTTGAAAAATTATCAATTGTTTTCAGAAACTGTCAATTGTATTTCAGAAGTGATCAAGTGTATTTTAAAAAATACCAATTGCATTTCAGATATGATTAATTGTATTTAGTAATTTACCGATTGCTTTTCAGGAATTATCAATTGTTTTTCAAAAATTAAAAATTGTATTTCAGAAATTATAAAATGGAATTAAAAGTTGAAAATATATCCTAAATATATTATAGGATGAAAAATGTATCACCTCTAGAATATAATTAATAATATCTGATATACAATTGATAAATCTTAAAATCAACTGATAATTTGTAAAAAGCATTTTCATGGTATATTGGATTGAAAGAAGCTTAAATTGTTTTAATTTAAACAAAATCTCATAAACGGAGAATTAAAAAATTGCCAGATAATTGAAAAAAAATGGAAAAAACGTCTGAAAAAATGTCATATTATTTATTAAAAAGTTCGTACGCCTAATGAAAACGTTTCATTAAAAATAGTTTTATTAAAACTATGAAGCTTTTTCATGAAACTTAAGAAATTTTTCATTTGTGAGGAAAACTTCATTAGTTTAGTGAAAAAAATTCATTAAAACTCGTCCAAGGAGTTCTCTCAGTGTACACTCAATATTTTGACGTTAAAAACAAAGGAATATGTACTAAAACTACTAAAAATATAGATAAAAACCGGTCTACTCACTTTTCTTTTAAATCAAATGTATTTTTCATTTTTATTGTAACTATTAAAAAATGAACTTAAAATCCGTAGAACAAAAACAGATTTTATTTAATTTTTAGTATGAAAAATTAAACAAAGAACATTTAAAAAAAAAACTCCTGAATATATATATATATATATATATGTCATTTATTTATCTAAATATAAATAGAATTACATTTCTGAACACCATAAATACTTAAATAAAGTTCAGTGTGAACATAGGGCGTCAACAAATTTTCTCCATCTGATTCTATCTCTGGCAATTGTTTTTGTTTGATTCCAGGATACTCGAGCAAGTAAACATTCTTGTTTAAGGCAACGAACCCAGGTGTTACGGGGCCTACCTTGGCGGCGTTGTCCTTGGGGGTTCCAGTCGAGGGCTGTTCTTGCAATTTCTGTTTGTGGTCTTCGCAATATGTGGCCTACCCACGTCCACTTCCGTTTACGAATATCAATGTGTGCTGGCAAGGAGTTTGCTCTTTGGAGCAGAGCTTCATTTGAAATACGATCTGGCCAGTGGATGTTAAAGATCTGTCTTAGACATTTGTTGATGAAAGTTTGAATTTTTCTAGTGGTAGCTTGCGTTAAGCTCCATGTGGTGCAGCCGTAAAGTAATACTGACTTCACACTGCAGTTAAAAATACGGATTTTGGTTTTCCGAGAAATATTATTTCTTCGCCAAATTTTAGATAAGGAAAAGAAGGCTACTCGAGCTTTATTAATGCGATCGGTAACGTCAGCATTTGAACCACCATCCTTAGTTATCTTGCTACCAAGATAACAAAAAGCATCCACATCTTCAATACGTTGGTCATTTATTATTAATGGGGTAACGATATCTGTACCTATGCGCATAAGTTTTGTTTTACTTATACTAATTTTTAAACCAACTTTTTTGGCGTTTTCAGACAGACTTGTGAGTTTAGCTTCTATATCCGAGAAGCGATGGGCCATTAGACATATGTCATCGGCATAGTCTATGTCATATAGAAAATCAGACAATGTCCAACGAATACCGAAAGGAGCATCTCTGTTGGTTTGTTCCAATACGCAATCGAGCAGTAGCAAAAACAACGTTGGAGACAGGACGCAGCCTTGACGCACACCTGTGCCTGGAACAAACGACCGACTCTCATTCCCATTGAAACGTACCCTACATTGAGCGTCCCTATATAGCTCACGTATTATGTTTACTATTTTATCAGGAATTCCCTTGTAGGTTAATGCAGACCACATAGAATTTCGGGATACAGTGTCGAATGCACGTTCAAAATCGACGAAAAGTAAATAAAGAGGGGTGTTATACTCAGCGGACTGTTCAATTATAATGCGCAAGGTATTAATGTGGTCAGCACACGAACGACCTTGTCTAAAACCAGCCTGCTCACCACGCAATATCTGATCCACAATAGGGGAGATTCTATGAAGAATGAGGGTTGCCATTACTTTACCAATGGCGTTTAGAATGGTTATACCGCGCCAATTTTTGCATTGCGTTAAATCCCCTTTCTTGGGTAGTGTGACCACTATACCTTCCTTCCATTCATCTGGTATATAGTCCGATGCCCATGCTTCTTGAATGATAGGAGTGAGAACTGCGCTAAAGACCTAGCTCCATATTTTAAAAGTTCAGCAGGAATGTTGTCCGTGCCAGATGCTTTGTTGTTTTTCATCCTATTTAAAGCATCTTCAACTTCTGAGCATGACGGTGGCTCTGTAGATATGTCCCTTCTTGGGTTACGACGAGTTGGAAGAAAAAGAGTATCATCTTCCTGATGATCATTGTGGTTTGTTGAAGCTTGCAAGGAAAAGAAATCGCGCCATCGCTCAAGTTGTTGTTCGGGTGATGTTAATTCAGTTCCATCGGCTGCTTTTAGAATCGTGGTACCTCTAATATTATTTCCACTCAGTTGTTTTATGGCCGAATACACACCACGCAAGTTGCCTGTATTTGCGGCTTGTTCCGCCTGTTCAGCAATGCTATTATAATATTTTTCACGATCAGCGCGTACCAAGTTTCGAACTCGACGAGAAGACTGTCGATATTGCGATCTTGCTTGTTCTTTTTGTGCTTGAGTTTTAGCGTTTATACGTTCGCTGTGCAGTCGTTTACGGTTTTGGATCTCAATCCAAGATTCATCGCTGATCCACGGCTTAACCTTGCAGTTTTGTGTTCCAAGCACCGATCTGGCAGTTTCCTTGCAAACAGACGAAACGTTTGCCCATGTGTTCTGATGTTGGTTTTCGAGCAAGGCTGTCCTTAACTTTTCGTTATACATATGTGCAATATTACGATCAAGAAGTCGTGTTGTGTTAAATTTGTCGGGCCTATCCCTAGTTTTAATTGCAGCAGGTCTAAAACGAAACGTTGCCACGAGTAAACGGTGGTCACTATCAATATCCGCTCGCCGACGGGTTTTGACATCCATTAAGGATCCCAAAAACAATTTACTCATCAGGACGTGGTCAATTTGGTTGTGTGTGCGGCCAGAAGGACACACCCATGTATACTTGTGTATGTCCTTGTGGGGGAATTTCGTACCACCGATAAATAATCGGTTTCGAGCACAAAAGTCAACCAGCCTGTCGCCGTTGTTGTTCCTCACCGTTCCCAGACCATGTCTACCCATAACGGACTGCAGGTTGTTGTTATTATTACCAACTTTCGCGTTAAAGTCCCCAATGAAAACCTTTATATCCCCAGTAGGAATCTTGCTAATACCTGAATCTAATTGATCATAAAAAGTATCTTTTACACTGTCGTCATCAGGTTCTGTTGGAGCGTAGCATTGAACAATGGAAATCTTGCGAAACTTAGAGTTTAATAATAATATAATAGTATATAATTTGTAATTATATGATTATTAATCAATAAAAAAAAAAAATAGTCTAACTATTAAAAATTAACTCACAAATTATTAAAAACAATAGTTTTTTTTTTTACTTTTTAGTTCAAATAAATTTTTTTTTTTTGTAAAAAGAAAATTTTACATGAAAATAATAACTGGTACAGAAAAACAGCATTTATGTGCATTTTTATATTTTTTTTTAAAAAAAACGGTGAAATATATTAAATGTATATTCCTTAAAAAACAAGTTTTACTGATTACTTTTAAAATAATCTAGAATCAGTTACTGCTTTAATATTGTGAGTGTACTAACCGGCAGCTGTAACCAAACCACTCCATTTGTTACAAATAGTGTTGCTACGACCGAGTCTGTTTTCTGGGTGCAGAACTTAACTTAATATGACAAAAAAGTTTTCCATACAAAAAGTGCTTTAAAAAATTAATAATCTTAAGGTGGCACGCGACATTTTTTCATAAAAAATCACTTTTTGTGGCACGCAACGAAAAGAGCCTTACCATCCCTGATTTCGGCAATAGAGTGGGCAAACATTTTTTTTTTCAAAAACTCAAAGTATTTTCTATAACTCTCAACCAAAAAGCATTCTTAGCTGAAAAAAAAATGGTACAACAATTTTCGCTGTACCGTAACCCAGTAAAAAGTTATTAACTTTTGGAAATGTTGTCTTTTATAAAATTACATATTTTATTGATTAACGGGACGCGATATATCCAATTTTTTTTAGCTCAAAATACTTTTTCATTGTGTGTGTTAAAAATTTGTTTTTTTATATTTTTTTTTTAAATATTGATACCTTAATCACTTTATAGCGGGTCCATATATATCGAAAATGTTTGTATATTTTTATTGTGTGTAATTAAAAAAAAAAAACAAATGTTAAAAGTTTTTGGAAAAACCGAGTTTTCGGACCAATCTATTGCATAAATGGTACACTTTAAAATCCGAAAAAAATTTTATGTTTTTTTTTTTATAATTGAATGCTGAGTTTAAATTTCATATTAACCTTTTGACGACCGAACTTAAAACGCTGAAGATTTTTTTGTGGAGGATTAGACCTATGACTAAAAATAAATTAGGCGCTTTACTGCTTTCTTTATCGGAGAAATATAGTACTAAAGCTGTCACTCATTAATGGGTTAAGCTTTTGACTAAGTTTTAATTTTGTATTTTGTTTTAAGTTATGCCTAATCCACAAATAATAACCATTTTTTTTGGGTATACAATTAAAACTGAATTGTTAACATAAGAAAAATAAATACCTAAAAAAAATCATAAAAAACTAAAAAAATTATTTGTTGAATTCGGGTTGACCTTGTAAGGCTCTGAGGTTATCAGGCTACAATTTAAAGGTATCACGAAAAAGCCACATTTGTCTAGTGTCGATTACAACAAGTTTTGTTGAAATCGTGCTGCAGGTTATCCTAAAATGGCAAAAAGTAAAAATGGGACATATATCAACCATTCGTTGTCTAAGGGTTAATACAGCTCTTTCTGTTCTGTAGAAAAAATCGCAAAAAAGTGATGATATCCCAAAATAAAATTTTCGTGACGAACTCTAATATTTATACACAAAAAAAAATTTAAGCTTTTAAAGCTAAATCAAAAGGTTAAACTTGAAAGTTATTTTTTTGAAAATTTTCCACACACAGAAAAATATTTAACTATTTGCCAACTAAAATTCAGTTACTACGACTCAATTTCGGTTATTACGACTGAAATCGGTTGGTACAACTGAACATTGGTTATCACAACAAAGTTCGATTAACTGAACTGAATTTTAGTTGCAACACTCAAAATATTTAGAAATCTAATGTAAATATCATGGTACTTACTGAATTTATTAGTTGTTACCGTTAAAATACACTTTTCAATTCGGTTAGAAACTTTATTTCTCTGTGTGCATGAAGTTGTCGTAATCACGCTTTCTTTTACTTGCCTTCTTTACAGGAATATGTTTCAGCGTTCATTTTAAACTTCTTAGAATATATCTGACTACTTAAAATTACACAGTGCAACAAGAAAAATCGGAATCAATGGTTCCAATAGGAAATAAAAATATGCCATGGAATAAACAAAATCGCCAAAAGGTGCAAAGTTAGTTCGAATTTCTTTTTTGTGGCCTCTTGAAGTTGGGATATCTTTGGCCATTTTTCCACTATGATCGAAAATCGAAATGAAAGTTAAACATATTTTTTGGCATATAATTGTGTGTACTTATTGTTCCGTTGAACTCAATGCCGAAAAATATATTTTTTTATATATTTAAACAAATAGTAGGCGAGATAGGCGTGGCCAAATACGAAGAAATAATCGATTTTTGGTAGACATACAATTTTGTTTTTTTTTTTACAATTCCAAACAATTCTAGATCAAATGCATTCTATGGCTACTGAATAGTGGAATTTATTTTCGAAATTTATTCTGAATATTTTGTAAAGAAAATAGAATCGATTTTCAAGAAAAAATACTTGCTATTTTTCTTTTATGAAATAGTTTTATTTTAAAAATATGTGTTTTAGGAGTTTATTAATTTCAATTATAAATTCATAGTTGCCATTATGTTCGTTCACATGTAACAAACAAAACTATTTTAAATTATGTGGTTCGACATCTTTTCGACGCTGCTGGGCTATAGTGACCAGTATTCCAATCACACATGGAAAGAGAGAGCATTGCGTTAACCCGCAAATAACAATGTCGTTCAGGAACCGTTAGTAACGCAATATAAATTTTAAATAAACCCTTATTGGCATTATAATAAGTTTCTTAAAAGCGGTCAGAAACAAGTTAATGTCGTTTTGGCCAAATTTTTCCTCGTTTCAGTGAAAGAAACCCGAAATAAGGAAACAGAAACAATTAGTAAAATTCGTTGTTAATTTAATTTTACTTAAATTTAGCAGACCTGACGTAGAGATGGCGGCAATGGTATGAAACAGATTACTTTGGTGAAAAGTGGCAACATTTTAAAACATATGTTTTAAGTTTCAAGGCGCCACATTGTCTAGTATTTTTTTTGCAGCAATCAAAAATAAACGAGCTCATTGAATTTGTAAACATGGACGAAATTGGCCACCGTTATATAATTCAATACTTTCATTTAAAAAATTAATCAGTCCAACCAATATTAAAGCCGAGCTAGATTCTATTATTATTATTATTTTTTTTTTTTAAAGAGTAGCAACACTTAGAAAATTCTTCCTATTTATTAAAGTGTTGCTTTCTTTAGAAAGGGGATAGTGTAGATGTGAAAGGTGGGTAAAAATGAATGGCTTAAAACATGTCAACGATGTAATTGCGCGAGATGATAGGTCTTAGAACAGTTGTTGCTCGCAACCTGATGGTGAGTTGGCCATCATATTGAAGCTTTTTAGTTCATAGCCCTGATTCATTCTTCGGTGTGGTTAAGGGCTATGGGAACGCTGACCAATTGAAGTGTAACCGCCAGAAACGGTTACGAAAATCCACAAAATGGTATTGGGTGATCGTTGGCTGAAGGTGCGTGTGCTGACTGAAATGATGAGACATTTCACAAAGTTCTATACATTGCATATTGACCGAAAGTTTGGAGATGAGAAAGCTATGCGCTAGATGGGTGCCGCGTTTGCTCACAATAGATCAAAAATAGATCACACATTCACTACTACACAATAGATCCCACATTTACTACTGTGATGGCCAAAATCAATGAATTAAAGTTCGAATTGCTTCATTACACACCTTATTCGCCAGATTTAGCTCCATCGGATTGTTTTTTATATCCAAACTTGGAAAATAGCTGAGTAATGAAATATTTGCCAACAATGAAAAGATAGAGTCTGCGGTTGATGGATATTTGAGATAGCTAGATAGAAAGTTCTTGCCACAAACATGTTATCGAAGCTATTGAATATCGCTGTTAAAACTGTATCGCGCTAAAAGGAGATTATGTTGAGAAATAAAGAAAATGTTCCCCAAATTTGCTGTTTTCTGTGTTAGGTCGGCTAATTTTGGGACCGCCCTCGTACATACAATAAATTAGAAAACTGTTACAAATTGAAAATATGTGCGTATTAATTATAGTATTAATTGCACACTGTCTAAGAAGACGATGAATAAAGTTCAAATATCCCCAATAAAAGTTTTTTCAATAATATGGAATTACCACCTTGGCGCTTAATTAGAAAATATTTTTTGGGAAAATAGATCTGATAGCACTAAACACAAATTTCCAGCTGCCCTCAACTTCGAAAAGAAGTTCTTTGAACATCAGAGAAAATCTGAATTTTTTCATTGCAATTAATATTTTAAAACAAAAATTTTTTTAATAAAACTATTTCTTGAAAAAAGTAAAAATTAAAATGGATTCTAATCTTTTGCAAAATATTCAGAATAAATTCTGAAAATAAATTCTACATACAATATACTTTCAGATGCATTTGATCTAAAATTCTTTGGAATTGTTTTCACGCCTATCTCGCCTACTATTTGTTGAAATATATGAAAAAATATATTTTTCGACATTGCGCACAATGGAACAATAATTGCACACAATTACATTTCAATAAATATCCAGTCTGAAACTGCCAGTTGTACAAAAATCAAGCAGAACACTGCGCTAAGTCAGAACACTGCTCTAAGTCAGAACACTGCGCTAAGTCAGAACACTGCGCTAAGTCGCTTTAGCATCGTTACCAAAAGCATTTTGCCAGTATTTGTTTTGCAATAATTTCAGTGGTCCACAAACAAAAACATTGGCAAAGAATTGGCTGAGATATCCAGTCAGAAATTATCAACTGCTTCAAAGTCTAACAACTGGTAAAACATTTATTTTCTAAAATTATGATGCTCTGTTAAAAAAAGATTGTAGTCAGAATGTTCCGAGTTCGATACCGGTTCGAGGTATACATTTTATTGTGCTTTTCAATATTTTTTAATATAAAATAAAATTTTTTGTTTCTGTGAAAACTCTTTTAATGCCAACTTTTTTTTTGTTTTCCCAATGTTGGCTATTTGATTCCTCGTAACCTTATGTTACTGCTGACATATTTGAGCAGCCAACTGTTACCCAGCATTTCTCATTCACTTACGTTTCAGGCTATCAAGTAATAATACGTGTCAAATAATTATTTAAATATAATTCCTCTTTTTGTATTAACAACATATAAATGTCTCGTTAGATCAGTAAGTAGAGCTGTCGGCTGCAAATTTGACGCCCAGACTTAAAATCCCGGCGGAATAAATGAACTTTTTTTAAATATTATTTTGGAAAATCAATTTTTAGACCACTTATTTCATGGTTTTACCAACATTTTGCCAACATTGGAAATTTTGTTTTCCTAGTACTTCTCCTACACTTTTGAAACTGACGAACCTTTTTTGAGATTGGGAAAGCACTTTCTGCCAGCACTTGTACCACCTGTTAAAGTGCCTTGTCAGCGGTCGGCCGTTTGTCTTTCTGACTGGGTATATTTTTATTTGAATTTTCGCTCATATTGGAAAATCTGATCAAAAATATCCCAACTTCAAGAGCCCATAAAAATAAAATTCAAACTAACTTTGGAAAGCCCTTTGGCGGTTTTGTTTAGCCATTAGTCAATTTTCATTTCGCATTGGAACCACTCAGGCTGACAGCTATGACCAAAAATTTGTTGCACAGTGGTATGTCTATTAATGTTGTGTGTGTGTCAAATAAATTTTTAAATTTAATTCCCCTGTTTTTTATTAACAACATTTTTTATATGACCAGTTGAGCATTAATTTTATTTATTTTTTTGCTTTATTTTTATTAATTTATTCATAAAATATTTAAATCGTTTGTTTGTTTTTTATTTTGGGGCTGAGAAAACATGTTAATAATGGTCACTTGTTTTGCTTTATATATTTTTAACAAAAATGACTAAACTGAATATTAATAAATTTTTTTATAAAAAAAATATATAAAAAAATTAGTAACCGGTAAAAACGTGAGAAAATGTTAAACGTAAAAGTTTATTCAACTTTTGTTTTAGTAATAAATTTGATAAATTTAATAAATGTTAAATTATGATACTGATTTTTTTAAATCATTGATAAAATTTAAAAATATAATACAAAAATCTATTAATTTAACAGAAAAGCCTACTTACAAGGAATCACCGCTGATGCATTCCCTCCGTTTGCCATACAATTTCGATATGTGATAGACCCAGCAAAACTTTGGTAATGGGTGCGATAAAGTAATGCATTACTTTCACTCAGGGAACTTCTGCTTTAAAAATATGTAGTTGTTTGGGTTGTAATACAGTTTCTTTATTTTTAATGTAAATGTCAGTCATTTGTAGAACAAATTAAAATATTTACTAACCTTGTAGTTCATTTAAAAAACAAACCACATCAAATAACTGTTTTATGATTTTACATTCATTTTTTACAGTTTTTTTTTGTTATTTAAAAAAATAAAAAAACAATAAATGTTTGTTTATTTTTTACTACCATGTGGTTAATTTTTACTACAATTGTTAGTCATTTTTTGAACATTAAAAAACAAATGACAATGCTAGTTGATTTTAATGAAATGTAAGTCGTCCTTTCTTTAAGTGAAATTTCATTTGTTTTCAACTACCATTGCAGTGGCCTTTACCTACATAGTATTCTAAGTGTTGTAACGTGTACTCCTTACCTGTATCATTATTTTCCAACAAGAATTAATGAGTTACCGATAATTGAACACTCATGGATTACCTTGTAATGATACCTCATTACATTTTACCTTACTTCAAAACATAAAATAATGACTTACCGATCATCAATTACATAATGCATGAATTATAAACGTAAAGTAATATTTATATATATTTTTGAAAATCTATTTATAGACATATTACTTTGTGATATTTTGTAAGCATGAGGGTAGGTGTATACTTTTGATATCACGAACGAAAACACGAAGCACAACAAACAACTCGTTTACATTTTAAGCAATAAAATATTATATGTATCGATAGCTCAGTTGGTAGAGTTCTCGCCTAACTAATTGTTAAATACCAGAGACCTCAGGTTCGAATCCCAGCATTACCATGTAATTTCTTTATTAAAAAAAAGAAGTTATTTATATAATTAAAAAAAATATCTGTAAAAAAATTTTTTTATTAATTTTTTTTATTATTAAAATCTATTTATAGACACATTACTTTTTCCCACCATGTAACCATATAAGTAACCAGTTACTTTACTCCCTACAATGTAATGAAGACAAAATTAATAAGAATGAGTACCTTTTAATCGGACTAATTTCACGTTTAAAGGTTAAAATTTAAGGTAAAAAATAACCCAGTTTTCCATTATTTGCGTTTTTTTCATGCTTGTTATCAACTGAAAAGTACTTGGACGACAAAAACTAATAAAAAGTCTTAGAACAAAAAAGATTCGAACAACTTTGAAATCCATTTTTAACCTTAAATATGCTATTAGTACGGTTTGTGTCTTACCATTTTTTTCATTACTTTTGTCTCCTCATTCTTATATCCGAATTTCATCAAACTCTGAAGGAACAGGTCAGTGTTGGAAAGTTAGGGGGTTCCCCCTAGATTTAGGTTTTTTTTTTGCCGTTTAGGGGATTTTATGGGTAACAATTTGTTACGGGAAGGAGTTAATTTTGACTTTATAAAAATAAAATTTTCTGTTCAATTGTTATTTTTTTTTTTAACAAATTCGACAAAATTGTAACTTTTTTTTTAGTTTGTTAGTGAAGTTTATGTCACTTTAGCTTTAGTACGATGTTAAAATAAAATTTCATATTTTGACTGTTCAAAACTGTAAAACTGTAACTAAGTTAGAATGTTTTAACATATTTATTAGTAAAATTTGAAATAAAATCTAAAAAAATAAAAGATTTTATGAAAAATATCTTTTAGGTTGATTTTACTGCAGTAGAGTAAATATAGTGGTGTTTTTATATAATTTAGGGGGATTTGTAAAAAAATACTTGGCAACACTGTTACAGAGTTAACTTGTAAGAGATAGAGCAAATATATTCAAAGTTGATTTGTTGAGGAGGGTTGAGGCAACATACAGTGTTGAAGTCATCTGCCCCTTGAAAATCCTTAAAATTGGTCAGAAAGTATTTTTTATTCTAGTTTTACTTTCGATCGAAAACAAAATTTTAAGTGCCAATATTTTATAATTATAATCGATTAAATTTTCAATTTCAATTGAAAGTGAAACTCATACACACCAGAATTTATAATAATTTTATTTCGTGTACTATAAATCAATGCAAATATTTTAGGTTAAATTGATTTGTTTAAATTGAATACATATATTTATTTGATTCAATGAAAAGAAGCAAATGAATCATTTTGAGTCAGAAGATCGTAAAAAAAGTTTAAAATTAATAGATTACATAATATTTATGAGTAAAAAAATCATGTTAAGTCAGAAAATCGTGAAACAAAAAAAAAAAAAAAAAAAAAATTAAAATTAAAATCACATCTAATTTTAAAATACTTTGATTTATAATAAAAATGAAAATTATTCAAGTTCGAGGCCATACTCTATATTTCTTTATTGTGATATTGTCCTAACAAATAATCTATAGAGTTTTTGTTTTCAAATTTATTAATTGACCACTTTCAGGAATGTGTTGATAGATCTATTTCGGGAATTTTCTAGGTTCCCATCATCAGAACACATTTTGAAAGAAGTGACAATAGGGAGAAAACTAGTTTATATGAATGTTTGATGTTTTGCATGGGATTGTCACTTCATTCAAAACGTGTTCTGATGATGGGAACCTACAAAATTCCCGAAATAGATCTATCAACACAATCCTGAAAGTGGTCAATTAATAAATTTGAAAAAAAACTCTATAAATTATTTGTTAGGACAATATCCTAATAAAGAAATATAGAGTATGGCCTCGAACTTAAATAATTTTCATTTTCATTGCATAATTAAAGGTCGAAAAAACATAATTTTTATTTTCAATAAAAATTATATGAAACTTTTATAAAAGACAAAGTACGGTCTAATTTACTCCCCCTGTTTTTGTTTTTAAACAAAACTAAAAACTAAAAAGGAGGAAAAAAAGTGTTTTGAATATCTACCAAAGGTGGACATTGCACATAACAAACAAGTTTTCAATTTATTTTTGATCAATCGCGATAATCTTTAACTTCGAACTCATATATTAATAAGTTCTCATGTAGTGAGAAAACTAGTTTATATGAATGTTTGATGTTTTGCATGGGATTGTTACTTCTTTCAAAACGTGTTCTGATGATGGGAACCTAGAAAATTCCCGAAATAGATCTATCAGCACATTCCTGAAAGTGGTCAATTAATAAATTTGAAAACAAAAACTATAGATTATTTGTTAGGACAATATCCTAATAAAGAAATAAAGAGTATGGCCTCGAACTTGAATGATTTTCATTTTCATTACACAATTAAAGGTCGAAAAAACATAATTTTTATTTTTAATAAAAATTATATCAAACTTTATATCAAATTTAAATTTTCATTATTGTTTGAAATGTGAAACAAAATATTAGTACGGATTTCCAAACAATTTTAAAGTGTTTTGTGTAGTTATATAAAACTGTATTTAATTATATATAACTTGATCAAATTAGATAGATCCATTTTTCGGATCAAATTATATCGGATGAGATCCCATGGGATCACATGTTATGTTTGTCATTTTTCTCATCAACTAAGATATAATGTGATATGAAATTGTTAAATTTAAATGATTTTCTGTCGCACTTTTTTCATTTAATACTTTATAATTGAATAAAAAAAAAACTTCATACATTTTTCTTTACATCAAGTTTAGTTTCAGTTATTGACCCATTTACCTCTAAGTCTACATTTATACATTTATGTGAATGTTTAAATGTGGTTAATATGTGTGTTAATATATCATATTATTTTTATACGTTTTCGCTGCCACATACTTTTAATATGGCAATGGAAAATAAATTAAAAAGGAAAAACCAAAAGAATTTAATACACAAACATTTTCCCATTGTCACTTTCAATAATCCGAAAGCAGAAGAATAAGAAGCAAAAAAAAAAGTCGAGGAAT
Organism: Delia radicum; assembly: GCA_021234595.1. NCBI lineage: Eukaryota > Metazoa > Arthropoda > Insecta > Diptera > Anthomyiidae > Delia > Delia radicum. Next base: position 236,030,034 of record CM037851.1, read on the forward strand.
GTTACGTTGAGTATGTTCAAAAACAAAAGAATTTCCTCTTAGAGGTACGTACATATTTCTTTTCGCTGGTTTTCACATGAAAAGCGGACATACTTTGTATCTTGTACAGCATACTTTGTAATGAATCAAGTTTGCCACTTCATCACGCATGCTGCAAGCGATGCAACAAACAGCAAACTAGCAACACAGAAACGAAACAAAAAATATCATCAGCTTTTGTTGTAAACATGTCTTTCAATGTGAATCATGTATGAACAATAAATGAGAATGTTCATGTTTGTGAAATATTCAACAAAAAAGCGGGGGAAAAAAAATTCTATTATGCTGGTATGACATGAAAAGATTTATGAAACAAATGGAGGATTTTATTATTTTTTTTATATATTTTGCAATCAGTTTTCTGTTTCAATTTTTAATAAACTTTATAAAAGTAAAATCGTATTAAAAGCACTGATACAATATTAAGGTGGCCAGTTGCTAGCACACGGATATAATTCTAAACTTGAATATTGGAATTCTCTCTGGCTCTTTAAAATAGCCCACAAACGATTTTTTCACGGCGTTTAATTAGCAGATTGGACTAAACAATTTGCCAACTAACTCATTTCTTGATTGAATTTGTATGCATTCAAAAAAAAATTTTTTTTGGGGTGAAGTGGTAATATAAAAAAGTACCAGAATTAAAAAAAAAATTGTGAATTTTATCGTAATTTATGTTTATTAGCAGATAAATATAAAATAAAGAGTTTAGAAGACAAAATAAAACTATGAAAATCAATAAACAAGTACATACACTCAGGAAACTTCTGCTTTAAAAATATGTAAAGGGTCCGCCATCTAACGTTTTTTTTAACTAGTGCTTATTTCGTGAATGGTAACACTTAGCTCATGTCTGATTTGACAGATAATTAGTTTTATCCTTCCGCTGAACGAATATGGTTGTGTATACGCTTGAACAACGCTAGGAAATATTGCGACATTTGCTTGCGACATTTGCAGCTCCGTATGTTTGTTATCTTGTGAAAAAAGTGAAAGAAACTGGCATCCTCATCGATAAACCAAAGCGTGAAAAGCCAAAAACAGTGCGTACACGCTAGAATATTGCTGCTGTGGCAGAAAGTGTGCGTGAATCGCCATCAACATCAATTCAACGTCGTTCTCAACAATTGAACATTTCGGAGACATCATTGAGGCGAATTTTGCATAAAGACCTTGGTATGACGCCATACAAAGTCCAATTGGTTCAGGAGTTCAAAAAAAAAAAAAGTTATTTCGCGGACCCTTTAGTTGTTTTTGTTGTAATACAGTTTCTTTATTTTTATTGTAAATGTCAGTCATTTGTAGAACAAATTAAATTTTTTACTTACCTTGTAGTTCATTTAAAAAAACAAACCACATAAAATGACTATTTTATGATAATATATTAATTTTTACAGAAGTTTTTTGTTATATAAAAAATTTTATTTTTTGAACATTAAAAAACAAATGACAATGTTAGTTAAATTTACAGAAATTTAAGTCGTCCTGTCTTTAAGTGAAATTTCATTTGTTTTTAACTACATTTGCAGTGGTCTTTACCTACATTGTATTCTAAGTGTATAATATTTGTCATAATATTCTGAGTCACAATTGACATAGATGAAAAAACTGGCTGTTATGTTTGTACAATTAATACAATCAATAAACATGTGCATAGATAAAAAAAAAAATATAAGTCACAATTGACTTAGGTAAAAAATCTGGCTGTTATGTTTGTACAAACAATGAAAATTAACAGTCCTATTGAATGTGTTGCAGTTTACGGAATACTTATAATTCAATTTTAATTCCGTAAACTGCAACACATTCAAGAAGGTTGTAAATTTTTATGGTACAATCATAACAGTCGGGTTTTTTACCTGCGTCAATTGTGACAAATTTTTTATCTATGCTATGAAATTGAGGATTATGGTAAGAGTCTTACCTTTAAAATTGAATTTTGCATCTAAATTTCGAATTTATATGTTGAATTACGTGCTATGAAATATGCGGTCTTTTTCTTATTTTGCTTCTACAAAATGACGTTTGCCTATGGCTGGTTTTATTGTTTTTTGATGTTTTGTTGAAATATCACGCTAACAAAATATTCTACAAACACGTCATAAATACGCTCTAACTTTCACCCAAAATACTATTAAAAGTTCACACTAAATTGTACATATTCACAAAAATTCGCAAAATTTAAACAATTCAATTGAAACTTGAATCATATCAATAAAAAAACTTAATTTTAAAAATCGTCAAAATTGAAAAATATCGCCATAATTCTAAAAAAAACCAAAAATCTCAAAAAAATCCGTCTTTTTCATATTTTTATTTTTCAAATTTAGGTAATTTTTTTTTTAATATTAGCGATTTTTGCAATTGAATCGGTTTTTACTCTTTAATTTTGACGATTTTTTGTTTTACTTATTGATTTTTTTTTCACAAATTTTATAGTTTGAATTTTTTTCTTTATAATATCAAAGTTTTGTCAAAAAATGCAATAAAAAGAGTTACAGTTTGTTATTTATTTTATTTTTTCTCAAATTGAGAATATGGTGCCACTGTGCAGTTTTAACGTATGGACCGATGTTCAATTGTTTTTTTGTCTACCCGAGTAAAAAAAATGATATGGTGTCATCTCTAATTAGATAGGGTGCAGTACCCAACCAGATACAATTTAATGCGAAAAGTGGTGAATACAATTGTATCTACGTGGATCCAATCGGATTTAATTTTTCCAAATTTTATACAATTAAACTGGTATTTTGATAAGATATTATTGTACTAAAAAATATATTAATATTTAAAATAGAATACAATTAGGTCAAATTTTGTGCAAATGTTTCAATTTGTACTTTAATTAAATATGAATTAAATTAATTATTAAATGACCTACTTCAAATATATTCCACACCTGTTGAAACTGACTTTAGATGCGCCGTATATATCAAGGGTTTATGAATTGAGGGGAACGATGTAAAAAAATGAAAAAAAAAGTGACTTGAAACTTACAAGAGTTTTTTTTTTAATAATTTAATTTTTTTTGCTCATATTTTTTAACTTTCGGATCTAAACCAATACAATATGGACTCACTAGACTTGGGAGACACATTCATAGAAAAGGTAATTTCCATATCACTGGTTGGTGAAAAATTGTATGGTGGTTTACAAGCGAAAATAAAATTTTCCGATTTTTAAATTTTCGCAATTTTTTCTATTGTGTTTTTGCGCCGTTTATTGGAATAGAGTTTTGGAACAATATTTGATAAAGTGTGTAATTTTATAAAGTTTGAGGTTCACCAAGTTGATGTGAGCGCACCAATAAGGGGATACGAACATCATAAACCTGTAAGGAATTGGCGTACATTTTTTGAAAATGTATTTTTTTTGCGTCTGACATTCACAATTATATTTGAAATTGACTAGCGTATTGCGTGAACGGAGTTTCGTTGTTAAGGTGAGCACCTCCGAGTCAAAAAGGCATTTTAAAAATTTTATGAACTTTTTTAAAATTTTGTGGAATTTTGAATTGTTAGGTTTGAGATCATAATTAAATGGTTCCATTATAAATAGAAAACACTAATTGTTAATAAACGTAAGAGAATATGAAAAAAATCTTGCAGGGATCTAGATCCGGGGCTCTAGAGGGAGTGCCGCACTGTCGACCTAAGAGACTAGGTCATCTTCTAATCCACCACCCACAAGAAATTCAAGGTTTGATCAGGTATATATTTTGTTTCGCATTTTTTTTTTGTAAAAAAAAAATATAGTTTGAGAACATTGTTAAAGGTAACTAGAGTGAATCCTTACGACGGACTAAATATATAAATTTATATTTTATTAGTTTTGGATGAAATATTTGTTGTTTATTGCTCTTCTTTAATATTTTAATATTTGTATGTTAAAACTACATGACGTATCAGTAATCTATAAAAAATGTAATAAAATTATTCATACGAAATCTTTTGGCAACAATTTTTTGTTTGAAATAAGCTGCGTTGCTTGTTTGTTATTGAAAAATTATAAAACTGTGGAAGATATATTTTCGGTATTCGTTTGTGTCTTTTCTTGATAAATTTTTATATCTTTAAATAAAAATCATTTTATAAAAAACCTTAAATTCTTTTACCGATTTTTCTCTAATACAATGTTTATTTCTATTTATTTTTTTCAGATTTTAATTCCTCAAAACAACGGTAAGTTGCTTGTATTCAATATTCTTGCTTTTTTTTTATAAAGTAGCTGTAATCAGCTTAAGAAAGTCATTCTCATTTGAACCGTTTAATAGGGTTTTTTATTTTATTTTCTTTTTCTATTCCTCACTAACAATAAGTAATAATAACAAGTTAGCATTTGGTCTTCTTGACCATCTGTACAATTAGACACAATCACATTTTAAACAACGAAATTAACAGTTGTTATATTTTCTACTTCTGCCATTAGGGTGGACTGGGGACCATTCGCCACTTTATTGTTTGAAGCGCTGTCTTTACTAAACCAATACATTTCTTGAAAAATAATTTGTTATCTTATGATTTACACATTCTGCCTTTCAATTGAAAACATAAAATTACCATTACTATTTTGCTCTACGCAATATTTTTAATGTTTTTCAGAGCAACCCAAAACGGCTAATTTGCCACACCTCGTAGGGCACAATCAACAATTAGATTTACTTTAAAAGTGGCCATTTTTGGGTTGGTTTTGAGTTTAGAAAAGACAGGGGCAATGAGATGCAATTTAAATCCAAATTTGATTTGATGATTCTCTTGCACCAAAATTCTTTCTTTATGAGAGGTGTCGGAGTGTCCGTTATCGGTACACTTTACTGTAGTTATTGTCTTTGGCGAATGTTAACCATTTGTAAATCAACCGCATTAGAAATATTTCCAAAGAAACTGCTATGGCTGTAGGATGTGGAATGTACCCGGTGCAATCACTCCCACAAAACCATAACTTTTTAACACTTTTCCAAAACTATTTGCAAACACTCCCATCGGTTTTTTTTTATTGAAGTCAAAGATATATTTTTGAATACACCATTTAAAAAACTTATCAAAGAATATACTTACTTTTGTATATTTTTTGAACCCCTCTAAAAACACAAAAATGTATCGGTACGCGACTACCTGTACAGTAAATCCCTTAAACTTGGAGGTTTAAAACATTATCAAAAACTGAACAAATGGTCATTTAAGCATTTTTATTATCTCTCTTAACTTTGGAGTTAATAGGGGGTGGTCTTTGTGCCCCACTGGTGAAAGCTCCCCCTTCTACCCTACATATTTTCCTGATTTTAGTGTTTTAATAAAATTGTAACCTGGTTATTTTTGTGGTGTGCAAAAAAAAAAAAAAAGTTACAAAGCTATTCAACGGTAAAAATGTAATGAAATGAAGACTTTACGGTAAAATAGAATAAATAGAAAATACTATTTAATACCGTTTTCACCTACATAACTACAGCAAAACCCAATTAAAACGAACTTTAAGGGACCAGCCAAATTAGTTTGTTATTAGTGCGCTCTGGTAGCGTTCAAGCTTATTAGTGCGGGGGTCGTGTGTTCGATTCCCATAAGAAGCTCTGGTCTGTTTTCGCTACAACTAGCCGATAGTCAAGGTAGCTAGCGCTTGGTTACGGTAATAAATAGGGCAACCAAAGAGTAGTTCTAAAACAATGTTTTAAGCGCTTGAAAATAGCTCTAAAATCAGTAATATAAGCTGCTAAATTTCAGAAATAAACTGTCAAATTTAAAATTTTTTTTATTAAAATTGTTACTACAAATAAAATTTGTATATATAAATTGTTCCTTGTATATATAAATTGTTCCTTCAAAATTCAAATAAGTTTAACAAAATATCGTTAAACTCTATATATACCCTTTATCATTTTTAACAATAAATTTTCAGCTTTAGATAAACAAAAACTTTAAAATACTGTTTGATATAAAAATTCTTTTTTAAATTAAAATAAGCTTAATTTTTAAAGAAATGAGCCAAAAAAGCTTATATTTACAAAATTAGCTAAAATAAGCAGATATAAAAAAATATGCTAAAACATCTCTAACAAATATGGCTCAAAATGTTCATAATTTCAAGATCCGGACTTGTGTTCAATCTAAATTATTCTATCCTTTTAAATAGAAAACAACCTCTAGCTTATATTTGGTTGCCATAGTAATACGATATAATTGGTTATTACATGATTAATAATAAATTAAATAAAAGTAAAAAAAAAGTTTATAATAATCGATGTTATAATCGAGGCTAGATAAACCGGGGCCGAATTTTTTAATTAAAAAACAAATTGTGTAATATTTTCAATTAATTTTCCAAATAAAAGTTTTGCAACAGTTTTGGAGTAAAATATTTAATTATTTACTAAAAATTTATAAATATAATTAAAATATAAAGAAAATTTTTTTAAATTTTAAAAAGTTCGTTTTAAAAATATAGATTTATATGAATTTTTGTTAGCACAACTGTCAAATACATTTAATTTATCACAAGTATTCTGCTTAAGCCAGCTCATTTTAAGAGATGTTTTTTTTTTTTAAATGTTAAGTTTTCTTTGATCTTCTTTTATTTAATTCTTCTTATTTTAAACGAGCTTAAGATCATTTAATTATTAATTATAATTATTTATTTCCAATATTTCGTCTCCACATTGGGTGACTTCTTCAGGGAACAATTATTACAATTTAATTGAAAAACTTGTTTTAATCATTAAAACAAGTTTTTCAATCAAATTGTAATAATTGTTCCTTGAAGAAGTCACCCAATGTGGAGACGAAATATTGGAAATAAATAATTATAATTGAAAAATAAATGAACTTAAGCTTGTTTAAAATAAGAAGTATTAGACGTTTTTTTATATTAAAATTGTGGTAAAAACGTCGGTACTTCAAATTCTTCTTCTCCGAGTTCGTCTTAAAGAAGTTTTACTGTATAGGTAAAAAAAAAGTAATGGTGTGAAAAATACCACTAGCATACAACCAACCTATGAACATATTGCCAACACTTTAAAAGGTGACAACAGAAGGTGACTTGAATGACTTGACTTGACTATTTGAATGAACATGAAAATGATTTATAGCTTTTAGTGTCAAAACATTAACCTCTCCTTAGCAAAAGAAAACTTTTGTTGATTGAAATGAAAAATTAATGAAAATATTGTTCTTCGAAGGTATTTTATTGCAGAAAAAGTGCAAAGAAAATAATTTCTTTAACATACGAGTAGTATCAAGATGAACATTTAAGGGAATGTGTCCTAATGAGGCCATACACTTGGTATTTGAGCTATATAAAAAACTAAGTACAATATTCCAAATTCAAGTACTTCATTTTATAGGCCAACTCCTTTGGGCATTTTTCGGTCATAGATCATTTTCTTGTGACGACTAATTAAAAAAAGTTATATATAAAAATTTTCAAAAAGGTTCACATTACACGCAAACAAATCGTTGCCAAGTAGCTAGGAGCATTTCAACTAATAAAGTTTTTTCACATAAATTATTTAATGATTAAGTCGAAACAAGTAAAAACTTGGTAAAATGTTACTAGTTTTCGCATAACTTACTTGGCAACGATTTTTTTTTTGTGTGTAGGGAATATAAGAGGCGTTCTTTGTTGTATGGAGATTTTTCAAAATGCAATTTTTGGGCAAGTACGGGTCGGGTTTGTTTCCTTTATATATAAAAATGAGGTATATGAAATTTGGTCACAATCGGATAAAGAATAGTCGTGCCGAAAATCAATTGAAAATTCAAACAAAAATTAATTTTTTTTTAGTTTTTGACAAATTTTTTTAATAGTGTTATAGTTTTTATTTTAAATGTTAAATTAATAGATAAAATTTGTTTTCAAAAAGGTCAAAAATCAATAATCGGTTAAAAACTAGCCCAGTAATAAATACTGTCCCAGACTAATAATGTGCCAATTATTACTTGACCGAGAAATTCGAGCACACACCTTAAACATTTTTGAAATTGATTACTTTAGTATAATTTTTTTTTGTTTAAAATACTCAAAATTGCGAGATATGGAAGAAGTTTTTGTTTTGGATGTCGTAAAACAGTCCTAAAGTGATGTTAAGATCGGACAAATTTTCAAATTTCAAATTTAAAAAAATTTCTTCAACAATATCGAAAAAATTGGGATTTGCACTTCAGGGACTGGTTTAGAAAAACTTAGACAATGAAAATAAAAAAAATTAAAAATATCCCCTGATACACCTGGGTAGGGCAACGATTTGATTTATACGGATTTCGTAGAAAATTAATTTAAAGCATGTCTTTAGCCACACTGAGAATACTTTGTAGGTAAAAATCATCATTTTATGCACAAATCTAGATTTAAAAACTTATGGAAGTTTTTGTTTAACTTAACCGATTTTTAAAGATCATCTTGGTTTATCAGGCTTGTCAGACTTGGGATTTTGTCCCCAAATTTGGGGATTTTATATTGGTTTTGGGGACAGAAAATTGAAATTGAGAACAGGTTATTTTTTTTTTTGGGGATTTCAAAAATCTTTTGCGTTTTTTTTTTTTGGGAATATCAGAAATTTTTGATAAATATTTTAATTAAATACATATTTACAGCAAAATCAATCAATCAAGTTGAAGCCTACAAATTTTGTTGGACAAAAAATTAATAAATTTCTCAGTAAATTAATTGATCTTTTCTTCACAAAATAGTCAACAAATTTCTTAAAATTAATGAAAAGCTTTATACAATTTATGGAACCAGATTTTAATTAATCTTTTTCATAGAGAGTATGAAACTTTTAATAAATAAAATTATATTTTGTATACAATATTTAGATATCTTCGTTCAAATATGAAGGCTCGTTTACGACTGCTAGATTAAGAACCTCCAGAAAGATTTCCAAAATTCGCTTTGTTTTTATCCATCAATTCGTTTTAGATTATTTTTGTGTGTAGGATAGGATTCTACTATAATATTGAAAATGTATGATCTGCTTGCCCGAGTAAAAAAGTTTATATAAAATTATATGTTATGAGATATTTTATGCAAATTTAAGAGGATATAATTTGATTTGAATAATGATTCTAAAAAATTGTATCACTTTGGATCTAATTATATTAAAATATATACACTTTAATAAAAAAACTATTCAATTCTATCCGAGTTTTTTTGTCACGATATAATTACATATTATATTTGGTACAATTATATACAAATAGATACATAATAATCCAAATATATTCAAATTAAAAGATATCAAATTACATATATTTGACATCCATAAAACGGGTTCAAAACACAAAATGTATGATTGAAATTTTTAAATAACTAAAATTTTATTTATATATTTTTAGGATATCAAATTTTCGTTTTAAACGAAATTGTTAATTTTAATTTAATTAAAAAAAAATGTTGGTCAATATTAAAATGGCCCAGTAAAATCCAAATAACAGGTTGCAGAACAACATTTACTGTGTTATAATATATTATAATTTATGTTTTACAACCGATTCTTTTGATATGGAGTTTGTTCTATTTGCAATAGGTTCTTTACCTCCAAACTAGAACAAGTTGCTTTAGAACCGGTTCTAGAACCAGTTATAGAACTGGTTCTGGAACAATTTGACTCCCAGGAACATGTTTTAGAAACGTTTCCATGTAACCAGTGGTAAAATAAAAAATGAACAGGTTCATAGGTAATCTGTTCTAGAAAATTTTGCTGGAGGGTTTGTTATTTGTAATATAAATCAATTTCGCAAAATTGTAAACTATTTTCGTAAAATATTTTGCGATTTTTGAATTATATATAGTTACATAGAAACTGACTTAAGAAATTTTTTCAGTTTTGGGTTATATATAAGTATGTATGGCTAAAATGGCAGAAGACGTTTTTGATATTATTTATTATATATAATTATGTATTGGGTTATATCTTATTTTATAAAAATTTAATCAAATTTATCAACCATGTATTATCATATACAAAATTCAGAATATTATTTTATTTATACATGATTGGATGTGCTTATACATGAATTTTTTTGGTAAAACATTTTGCAAATATATTTATATATAAATACATATTGACACATATACTATTTTATATGATCATATATTTTTATATTAAAGTATATATTGATATATATAATTTTTTTCACTCGGGTGGTCCGAATTTTCCACTGTGTGGTCAACATTATTTTTTTGCCTCAAGTTTTTTGACCTTTTTAACGGCTGAAGATGTTTAATTTTTTAACATAATAATAATGTGTGTTATTTTTTATAAAAACATTCCACAACGCCTTTGTATGTTTAAAACTTAATATAAAAAAAAAATGCAAAATGCAAAAACAAAATCAGTGTCATGTTATTGGTTAGTTTTTAGTTTAGTCGACTTGATTGCAGTGGCAGTTTAAACCTAAAGTTTATTTTCATCTTAAAACTGCAGCACGTGCTGCATTTAACGACAATAACAAACAACCCACAGTCAGTCAGTCTGTCAGTCAGTCATTAAACAATGTTTATATTTTTTTTTTATTACTTTTCTTCCATCATCATCAGCATCATTTGCAGCATTTAGACATTGACTCAAATTTCTCCTCCTTCTCTATAAAGAAATTAAACGCATTTAACATTTGTGACCCATATTTGGCTTAAAGGCATTCAGTTTTCTTTTTTTTTTCTTCTCTGTCTCGGTTTCTACTTTAATTTTTATGAATCTACCGTGTTTTTTTTTTTTTTTTTTTGTGAGTGTATGTGTGTACTTGGAGATGTGCTTTGGTATGTTGTTGAATGCAACTTCATAAATTATGGATTACATTGCGTATGATTTGTTATAACCAGGGCAGCGACTTTCATGAACTAACACAATCGAAAATATTCGCTTAAAATATGTACTGAAAAATGCAAAATGAAGTGCATCAATTGAAATATGCACTTCAATTGCACAAAACATAAAAAATATGCAACAAAAATTCTAAAATACACACTAAAAATCCAAAAAAATATGCACTTCAAGTTCAAAAAATCCGAACTCGAAGCGTTGGTTCCTTAATTAAATTCAAAGCTGCACTGAGAGAATTATCTGCATGATATTAATGAATTTCTGCATTAAATTTACGAAGTTGCATTATTAATTTAATGCAAGTTTTTATAATATTTTTAAAACAATGTCATTTAATTTATGAAAAGTTTAATACACCCAATGAAGAAGTTTCATTAAAAAACTAGTTTCATAAAGCTTTTCAATAATTTTAAGTAATTTTTTTTTGTTCACTTTGTGAAGAAAATTTTCGGTATTTTAGTAAAAATTTGTAGAATTTTTCGACTGCTTAAATTCTTTCAGTGTTTTGAAATTCTTTCTTTTATTTAGTATACCCTCCACATACTGTGATGAGGATATGTATCAATTTGCCAGTTCGTTTGTAAAGCATCGAAATATAGGTCTATGAAGTCAATAAAGTATATATATTATTGATCCTTATTGAATTTAAAAACGATTTAGCGATCTCCATCTGTCTGTTGAAATGGCGACCACGGCGCGAAAACGCAATACGGATACATCATCACAGATTGATGTACATTTTCCCGAAAAGTTTGGTATTTAAAATGAGCAAAATCGGTACAGCGATTCAAAAGTTATGAGTGAAAATGTGAAGGTATCTCTAAAGTTTTTCATACAAATTGGTGTATAATGCACTGCCCAATAAAAACTGTTCTGCCAAGGAATGATTCTAATCGAGCATTTTCATCGATGAATTTAACATTGGGTCGTTATTCTTTTAATGCTGTAAAACGACTTGCTAGGAATATTTTATTTGTTTAGGCAGAAAAACTTCAAAAGAATCATATCATTCCAAATATGATTCCTTTTCCTTTCTATGACAATCCAGCAAAAAGCAGTGCTTGCTTGTATGCAGTTTCGGCAGGGAAAGTAAACAGCTAAGCGCTTGCAATATTGGTGCTATAAGGCATGGTTTTTGTTTGAGATAGCTCGCGTGAAAACAATTGTTTCGATATCTAAAATGCGCTTACTTCACAGCTCTAAATAAAGGCATGAATTCACTGAATTTAACAATTAAATTTTGTTATCATCACCATTCTTTCGTGCTTTCGCGAAGCGATAAAGTGTGATAAACAAACCGCTATTGATTATTTTGACGCACTACTGCAAGTTATTAATCTTAGGAAGCAGTAGAAGAAGCAGAAAAGAAGCAAAACAGAAGCGTTAATCAATTTTACCGCTTTCTGGGAAGCCAATGTTAAATTTATCGACGAAAATGCCAAATTAGAAGAGAAAAACATGTTGGTGGTTGTATATTAGAACAATTCATAGTAGTGTCTGGTGTATAAAATATAACGTCATATTTTTTCACCTATGAGGTGAATCCTATTTAAAATTCGCCTCAAATTTTTTTTTACCACAAAAAATATTTTTTTATGAATTCAAAAATAGTTTTTTTTACCTCAAACATGTTTGTTCACCGCACAATTTATTTTTACATCCAAAAAAGTTTTTCACCTCAAAATTTTGTTTTCACCTCTAACATATTTTTGTTTTAAATAATTTTTTGTTGTTTCATTTGTTTAAAATCAAATCTTAATTCAAATTCTAAAAAATATGCACAAACATGCAGTTAAACTCAAAATATGAAAATATGTAATAAAAATGAATACTCTTAAAGACAAAATTTCCAAGCAAATCAAAATCCATTTTGTTTCAAGTTCTGTGATTCGGAAAAGTATTTGGTCGAAATCTCATTTTGGCTACTGACTACAAACATGCATTTGCATGAAAGTCGCCGCCCTGGTTATAGCAGCATATAAGTGGTTGCGTTTTCATTTGTTATTTTCTTAAATGTCAAAACATACGCCCAAAATAAAAATAAGAGATTTTTAATCAAATTGCAGTTACTTTGGGTTGATGCTGTTTGCAGTTGTGTCAAGCGAAAGACATTGAAAAATTATAGGTTTCGAACTTTTTTTTGGAAGGATGTAAAACATTTCAAAATGGGTTGGTTGCTTATGAAAAGTACACCTTAATTTTTTCAGTTTCACTAAATTGTAAATTATAAGGATTTGTTAATGGGTTTGTTCGTTATGTTTTTGGTTTTCATTTTAAATATTGATTTATGTTAACAAAGCAGTTTTGAAAAGTTTTTTGATGTTTTTGCAGATTACGCCATTTTGGCACAGAAAAAGTTTTTGTCAACAAAATTTCAATTAAACTTTCGTTTGATTTCAAACTCATTTTTAGTTAAATAAATTAATAATATTTATTAAATGTTTAATTAAAAATGAATTTGGTGCGCAGTTTTTAAAACCCATAATACCAGGGGGAGGAAAAATGGGATATTTCCTCCTCCAAAATAAAATTTTTCAATACAAAAATGTAAAAAATATTTATTTAGAGTTTTTTTTCTGCCAATGTTGGCTTTTTTCAATTTCGGCAATTTTGGCAATTTTTTTAATGTTAACGATTTTTTAAAATTCCATGTGTTTGAAGGCATAATCATATAAGTGGTTATATATGGACATTAGGGTGTCCCATTCAAAAAAAAATTTTGAGGATCATTCTTAATTTGAATACTCATAAGGCTAAGAATTTTTGAGAATTTTTTCAGATTTTTCGGAGATGGTTTAGAGGTCGCGCAAATCGATGTTTTACCAAAAATCGAGCTTTTTGGGCTTTTTTTGAATTTTGCTTGAAAATTGGTAAAAAATCGGTATTTCTTCAGCTTCTGAGTCAATATTCTTAAAGAAAATTTTCCGATCTTTAATTTTATGTGCATAAATAATAAGTTTCGGCAATGATTTTGCACATTTTGACAATTTAATAACGGTTTTTCGTAAATTTTCAACAAATATGGAAAATAATGCTTTATAACTTTTAAAATTCGTATAAAGACTAAAAAAACGAATGATGCAGTTTAATAGATTATTAAGTTTTAAATTAATTAGCTGAAAAAAAAATGAATTTTCTCTCACCGTTCTCGAGTTATACCCTTTTAAAGCTTTGTACACATTGTATGAAATGTATAATACTATAAGGTGTGAACTAGGTTTGCATTGGTTTAAGCTTTAAATAATTGTATTTAGAAAATGTTTTTACAAATAAAATAATAGTTACTTACCACTCATACATTACAATTATATTAAAAACAAAGAAAAATAGATTTGTTATAAATCATTTATTAGTGTTCTTGCGATGCTGCTCTACCCCCTGCAGTAAACTCTGAAAGTCTGTTTCAGAAGTTGTGATATTGATATAACTATTAGCCAAGGCCACACCACGTTCTGCGACATCATTTACAACTTGCAATTGTTGAACTTTGTGTTTTGCTTCCTGAAAGGATTTGTTGTTTTCCCATTTTTCTGGATCCGTTTGTAGAAAATCAGTAAATGTTGCAGGCTTCAAAAAAAGTTAGGCTGGCTTTTGTAATAAAACACTGATGTGTTTATTTTCAATCATGTCTTCTGTTAAATTTCCTTTCACTAATTCGTTGTTATTACTTGGTTCATGTAGGTTTCTAAGCATTAAACGCAAAGTTTTGGTATCTATACGTTCATCAAAAAACGATAAGGCAGCCAACTTCTCGGAAAGGTACCACTGATGACCCAGAAAGGCTTTCAGAGTCTCGCATGCAACATTTTCATTAAAGCGTTTGTAATCATACAATTGTTTCAAAAGTCTAAGACCATTGAGAGGAGCGTATCGGCGACACTGGCATAGGTACCAATTTTTAATATATACTCTTAAAATAAATGAGGTAAACTCCAGCAAGGCATCAATTTTTGAATTTTGAATGAAAGGTTGTAGCTGGTTTCGAAAAATACATATTTTTAGAGAGCATATAATTTTCATCATCCAGCGAGCTCGGCTAATGGCTCCAGGATATTTTATTGTTGGATGGGGCTCAGGTCTATCACCCAAAAAAATAAGGCTCAGTTGCAGCATTTCATTATAATCTTCCCTTGGTTGCATATTCTCCAGCTGCTAATTACCGGAAGAGGGCTCTAGCATAAAAGCTTTTATCTCAAGCCATAAAATTTATCTCAATCTCAATCAAGCGTCTTCCACTTATTAGTTTACAAAAATTTTAATTGTATTGTGACTTGTTATCTCTAAACCTATAGACTATCTGCCAAAAATAGGGTTGTAGTTCCCCCAAGTCCAATAAATCATGAAATTTAGTTCGAGCCATATCAGTGCCACCTAGTGATAACGGCTTTTTGGCTACTTTTTTTGCTGTCCACAACTTGACAACACTTAAAACTAAGCTTTGACATACAATAAATAAATTTTCAAATCTCATAATCTAAAGTTTATAACAAATCGGATGCCCAAATCTTATAGTACTAAAAATTTTACACAATGGGTGCAAAGCTTTAAAAGGGTATAACTCGAGAACGGTAAAAGAAAATTATATTATTTTTTCCGCTAATTTATTTAAAACTTCATAATCTTTTAAACTGCATCATTAGTTTTTTTAGTCTTCATACAAATTTTAAAAGTTATAAAGCATTCTTTTTCATATTTGTTGAAAATTTACAAAAACTGTTATATAATGTATTAAAATGTGCAAAATCCCTGACGAAACTTATTACTTATGCACATAAAATTAAAGATCGGAAAATTTTCTTTAAGAATATTTACTCAGAAGCCGAAAAATTACCGATTTTTTAGCAATTTTCAAGAATAATTCAATAAAAGCCCAAAAAGCTCGATTTTTGGTACAAAATCGGTTTGCGCGACCTCTAAACCACTTCCGAAAAATCTGATAAAATTCTCAAAAATACTTTACCTTATGAGTATCCAAATTAGGAAAGATCTTCCGAGAAAATCCAAATTTTTATTTTTTTTGGGACAACCTAATGGACATATTTATTAATGGCAAGTACTTAAGTTTCTCAATTCTTGTATATGGTGCGTAAAATAATGACATATAAGTATGTCGAAAAATCAAAAAATAAGTGGCTACCTATATTACGCTTACTTACTTGTTCAACCAAAGGGTAATAACTCAAAATCCATTTTTTGCATGAAAACGAAATGCAGCGGTCATCTCTATCCACTGTAAACTAGTGCAGAAACGGTAATGTCATGTTATTACGTTTCTCACTAGCAGTAATGGAACCAGCTTACTCTATGTATTACTTTTACATAAATAATAAGGCCTTACTACTAACTACTTAATTTTCCTATTATTTTAATACAAAAAATATTGCGTTACCCCTAAGTACTTATTTTTATCATTATTTTAAATATAAAGTAATGATCTCAAAATTTTTTGAAAATCATTATTTTTTGAATGCCTGTAAGTACATATAGACCTACTTATTTTTAATTTTTTGTTAGCTAGAAAGTAATGACATTTTGTACGAACCTGTCATTTATAAATCCATTGACGAGATAGCTCAAATGGTAGAGCACTTGACTGACAACCTGTAGTCTCATGTTCAAATCCCGCGTGGTCACATTTTATAAAAAAAAATTTTCAATAAAAATTTTTTTTTTTATTTTAATTAGTTTTTTTTTTTTAAATTATTTCAAGCCTCATTATTTTTCTCCATACAAGTAAGCATAAAGGTAACCACATTTTTTTTGTAAGGTGTTTAGTAATGACATCATTATTTTGAGCGACATTTCTATATAAAAGTAATGAGAGTTGTAATAACAATTGTAAGTACTTGCCATTACCAAATATGTACTTATATAACCACTTATATGGTAATGCGTTTCTACACTGGCAACAATTTTAGATCGGGCTTTTTTGTTTCTTAAAAGTACAGAGACCGATCTAAGATTTTTACAGCGGTTAGAGATGACCACTGTATGTCCTTGCAATAAATTTATTTTGAGTTATTTCCGTTTTGTTGAATAATATTTTGAGTTATGCCAAGGGTTGTCTTTTATTTTTGTTGTTATTTCGTTCGAATAAACGATCAAACAATTTCTGACCGAACGATTAATTTTTAAAAAATATTCGATATATACTTCATATACAAGGTGGCGCAAAAGTAATCCTCCTATCAGAAAATGCTATAAATTTTGCGATTGGCCCCTAATGTCAGTTCTGTTTTGACATTTGTGTAGTAAACACATGCGAAATACACGTTAATAAACAATGTTACGCTACACTGCTCCAGAACGCGGAATATTGGTGACTATTTATTTGACCAATAATCGGTCGGTGACTTTGGCACAACGTGAATTTCGTCGCAGATTCCCTGGCCGTCCAACGCCTACTGGTGAAACACTGCGACGTTTAGCCGCTCGCCTCGAAGAGACTGGCACAACACGAGATGCTGCCAGGCGTGGCAGACCCCGGAGTAGCCGTTCTGCAGAGAATATTGCTGCTGTAGCCGAGGATGTCATGGAAGCGCCGTCGACATCGACCAGACGATGTGCCACGCAAATGGGTATCAGTCGACTGTCTTTACAGCGAATTTTGGTACAAGATTTGAAGATGTTTCTGTACAAAGTCCAGACGGTGCATCAGCTGTTAGCTGCTGACCGCCAATCGCGTGTAACATACGCTCAAGCCATCCTTAATCACCACCAAGAGGAAGATGATTTTTCATCAAAAATAATCATGAGTGATGAGGCCCATTTCCATCTTAGCGCGTACGTAAATAAGCAAAATTTACGCTTCTGGGGGACTGAAAATCAGCGTGTAACCCACGAAGAGCCATTACACCCGCTCAAAGTCACTGTATGGTGTGCTGTTTTCGCTGGAGGAGTCATCGGACCTTTTTTCTTCGAAGACGTCGCGGGCCAAATGGTTACTGTGAATAGTGATCGCTACAGAGCAATGATCAACGAGTTCTTTTTGCCGCAACTTGATGAATTGGGATTGGAAAACATGTGGTTCCAACAGGACGGTGCAACGGCACACACTGCACGTGCCACAACCGATATGCTGAAGGATGCATTTCCCGGGCGCCTAATCTCCCGTTTTGGCGATTTGCACTGGCCAGCAAGATCGCCTGATTTGACCGCTCCAGACTTCTTTTTGTGGGGCTTTTTGAAGTCGCGGGTTTATGTCAACAAGCCTCAGAGTCTTGCAGCTCTTAAAGACAATATCCGTCAAGAATGTGAGGACCTATCGCCGGAAGTTTTGGCCAAAGTGATGGAAAATGCCATAAAAAGGGCTCAAATGACAATCAACTGTGGCGGCGGCCATTTACATGACATCATATTCTAGACTTGATGTAAAAAAAATTAAAATACCAAATAAAAATAATCCACAAGAAGAATCAAAGTTTTTCATTTTTTTTTTAAATTACAGCCAAAAAACATCGGAAGGTTATTTTTGCGCCACCTTGTATATAAATATATATATATATATATATATATATATATATATATATATATATATATATATACTGCACTGCAAAACTATAAATACACATAAAGTTCACTAAATTTCGTAAGTTCAAAAAAAAAAAATTGACGAGTTTAACCGGTATAAATGTAAAACCAATGACAAATTAATAGCATTTAACAAAAAAATAATTCATTTATTTTTATTTAACTATTTAAAAAGGAATAACAAAAATATCAAAATTTAAAATTTAAATCCACTCGAAAATTCGATAAGATATACTGTCTACCAGATTTATTCGAAGTTCTTCCGTTATAGATCTCCACGCATCAATAACTGCTTCTTTTAAATGAAAACCGCTTTCATATTGATGGTTTTCTGCGTAACCTCGACGGGTTAATACTCCCAAAATATTTTCAATGGGGTTATGATCTGGAGAACATGCGGGGCATTCAATACTCTTATATATTTTGAGGATAGCCATTCCATCGTCTGACGACATACATGTACTGAGGCATTGTCTTGTTGGAAAATGAATTCTTCGTCGTTGCTATTTTCAATAAATGGCACCAATTTCTCCTCTAATACTGTAATGTACTCAAAAGAATTCATTATGGTGCTTGGAATTGCTAAATCTACCATACCGTAGAAACAAAAAGCGCCTTCGAAATTTCTTTTTGAGAAATATCGTGGTTCCTTACGTATGTCTCTTCAATAGCTGTTAAAGCCATCTGGACTATCAATATTGAACTCAGAAAAAGTCACCTTTAAATGAAATTTATGTTGAAACAGTCCTATCAACAATTCCGATTATAATCGTCAATAATTATTGACTTACCTTTTTCCAGTTGGTTTGTAAATTCCTTTTAGCGAATTCAAGTCGAGCAGTTTTGTGTCGTTATCAATGACTCTCGTAGCTTAAGTCGTTAAAAAGATATGGAATATTATGTACGACTACTTTTTTACATTTTTCGAATATTTTGAAACCCGATATTTCGCGATCCGCTGGGATTAGCTGGCGTAAACTTGAAAGAGGTTATAGTTATATGATGTATATGGGATGTACTTCAAAAATTCTCGACACATGCTGAAACCGACTTTATATGGCTGTTATTACTCAAGGTTTTTTGAATTGAGAAAAGCGTTGAACAGGTTTTGGAAGAATATACTTAAACGATATGACATGCAAAATTCCACATTGAAGAGTCTTCACCTTAACCGTACGATGCATACCCAACTTTTTCTACGAGAACACACACCCGGGATACGTTTGTACCTACTACCTTATTTTGGCTTTTTCTAATGTTAAAATGGTCCAATTTCATTATTTTGTTTTATTTTTATTATTTTTGCGTATATTAATATTTTACAAATGTTTTAGTTTTTGTTTCATGCAAATATTCTACCTGGTTCAAGAGATATAGGCAAAAAAGGTCACGGGCATGGGATAGCATAATGTTGTGTGTGTTTACGTAGGTGTCGACTTCCTGGACCACTGATCCAAATTGGATCAAATAACCTTTAAAAGATTAGAAATTACTTATATTTCCTAGATCCGAAATCTCTATGCCCTAAGTTAAGCCGTTCCTGAGTTACAGCACTGCAAAGTTGCAAGTGTGTACATTTGTACCCGGGTGTGTGTTCTACACTAAAAAAAATAAGTTAGTACAAAAGTTAGTAAAACGTCTTGTAAATCAGGTATACTATTTTTTAGAAAATTTTTTTGCTAAAATCGTGTTTTCAGCTAAAATTTTTGTTATACTTATTCAGCACTTAACTGTTTTATACTAATGCTTTACTAATATACTAATGTTTTACTAATTAATTTTGCTAAAAAAAATTGTGCTGATAAGCACGTTAATAGTGTGGACGACAACCAGTTTGACAGATATACGCAGAATGAAGCAGATGTCGCGGCATGTCAAGATGTAGTAGAGAAGAGGAAAATGATACTAAAAAGTACAACTCTAATACGACATATAAAAAAATCAACCATGGAAGGCTTTTGTATCTGTTTTTCATACATAAAACAAAATCGAGGATTAAAACAACTTAAATTTTGCGTTTTCACCGGCTTGTGAAAATAATTGTCTTTTAATTAAATAAAAGACAAAATAAAATATTTAAATTTAATATGTATTTCTAAACTAAATGTTTATAGATTTATAATCTAGTGTGGTCAAATTGCAAACAAACATATACAGACATGTAGACAGAGTAATGCGAAAGACAAAGACACACATCTTAGGTAGATTTTTATGGTTCCTTTTTGTTATTGCAAAAAAAGGGTTGTTTTTTTTCGTTTCGTTTGTATTTGTTTATTTTTTCGTTTCTATAATTATCTTCGGCAGTTGCGTCCTTTAAAAGAAAGCATCATTTAGACAACCATTGATGTAAGTAATTGAAAGAAAATTTTTGTTATGTTATATATATTTATTTCTATATATTTTCAGATATTAAATTAATTCATGTCGTCAATGTGGAAAAATGAAAATTTTTATATTTCGTAATTATTGTAAATTATTTTTAAAAGAATCAAAAAAATATGTTTTATGATTTTCAGCAAATATATTAACTAAATTACAATTGTTTTACAATTTTTTTGCGTTTTTTTCAGTCTACTAAAATTCAGCAAAAAATTTATTAATTTTTAGCAATCTACTAAGTGTTAGCAAAACTTTTGCTGAATCTACTAATTTTGTTGCTAAAAATCAGCTCGCTGATTTTCAGCAAAAGATTTTGCTGACAGTAGCAATTTTTTTGCTAGCACCCTCTTGACTAAAATTTTGCTGACTCACCAAAAATTCTTGCTGAATTTACAAACTTTTTTTTTTGAGTGTAGGGTTATGCTATAAACACATAGACGACTGCAGCTACACGACTACAGCCTGTCAAAAATAAAATACACACGTTTATATGAAAACGATTATTTTGGCACCAACACAACTACACGGCTACCCGACTACTTTTGCCGCTGTAGTCAACTTAGGTTAATTTCTATTTTTGTTGGCTGCAAAACAAAAATAGTGTTGACAATAAAACAAAATATGTAACAAATTAGTGCTTAAAAATATTTTATTTTGTTAAACACAAAAAACGTCGCAACATCAAATGGTATAATTGCATTAATATTCAAGAGGGGTTATATAAATTTATTTTCACGTTATAATAATGTATTATAAATAAGTAATTGTATTTTTAAGTGAACTTTATATACGTGTCTACAACCAAGCATGTTGTTCTATTTTAATAAAGAAAAAAAAGATGTAATTGGCACTACTGAAACAAAAATGCATTTGTTTCAGGTATGTTAAATGGAGTTTTCAATTTTGTACCAACATCCAAAAAAAATTGTACTTTTTGGACGTTGACGGTACCATTTTTTTTAAATTTATTAAAACAACAAAAAAAAATACATAAAAATTCTCTTGTACAGAAAAAAAAAACAAAACCTTCCAATAACATACATTATATGTATGAATAAAATAAGGCATAAAAAAGTCTTATGAATATATGAGACCAAATCATGGAATTATTTGTTTAGTTAATAAACTATTTGGAATTTCTACATCATAGCAGCATAAATTTGTCGCTCTTAACCAATCCTTAGTCTGTATGAGACTTGATAATGTTGGCTAATGTAGTCTGTTTCTTTCCTTAGTTTTTATTATATTTTGAAAAGAAAAAAACTCTTTCCACATTTGCAGACCAGTGTGGAATGTATAAAATTCCAGCAACGACTAGAAATGTCTGGAAACATATTGACATTCAGTTCATTTTGAAAATTAGCTACTACCGACCAAAAACTACAAACGTTTTAATTTTTTAACGACTTCAGTTAAAAAAATTTTAGTTTTTACTCTGGCTCAAGTAATATTTTTACTAAGAAGACAAGAATGGAGCAAAATTAATGATTAATCGGTTGTTTGTTAAAGTTCTGCCTATTATGGAGGCTATAACTTTTCTAAAACATTGGGTTCTGATGAGATCTTTAACCAGATCGAAATACTAGTATTAGCCTAGCTAATATGTTTGATTTGCTTTATTTTTGTAAATATACGGAGGTTGAGAGCTCGTTCTAAATTAAACATATATAAGATTGTTTGGAATTTTCTTTCATTTCTTTAACAATAATTTAATTTTCGATTGAGTTTGAATTTTAACGTCTTTTTCAGACAATTGCAGTTAATACTATAATTAATATGCAATTTTATTTAATTTAATTGTGAAAGGCGTGGTAGAGAAGAATGAGTGTATTTTCTAAAAATCATAACTACATTGCAAATATTCAATATTTTCTGAATCAGACTGCGCAGTTTCTGGTATTGAACGTTCGTCAGTGACCCTGTTTTTTTTGAATTTTTGAATAATGTAATATTTGTTATGTTTTTATTTGTTCGATTGCGTCTATATGAAATTTTTCTGTGCAATCACTGACCGTGGTATAGATAAACTGATTTCTAATGCCACATGCACTCGCACTACACGTTAGACAGAGCGCTTTAGCCCTCTGAGCTATAGTTAGGTCGAGTTTTGTTGTGATTAAAACTAGTTTTATTCAATACACGGTGTTTTTGTTCTTGCATACATAATCTCAGAAGTACAACTCCAACAACACAACAGTTCTATTTTTAGAAACTCACCTCACTCTAATGTCCACTGTTTTCCCATATGTTATAAGTGATGCCATATCTATATATCAATTTTCACTTCTTCAGAATTTTAATAAATTCAAAATAAAAGTGAAGTTGGCTGCAACAAGTGTCAATATATGTAAGAGCTGCCAGATAAATTTTGTAAAAAATCGTAAATTTTTAATCGATATTAAAAAAAAAAAATTGCCAACTTTATTCTTCAAAATCCTTAAAATGATGATAAATCGTAAAATCTGGCGGATATAGTCGCATATATTTTAAGAGCTCATTACATAAAACGAATAAATGCAATGAAAAAGGACACAATAACAATTTGTTTGCTATACTAAAAATTCAAAAAGGGGAAAAATTAAAAATGTTTAAATTGTACCAAATGAGTAGCGGTAGTACCACGGTACTTTAGAAGGTCAAAATGTACCAAACAAAGTACAATTGTACCAACTTTAACATCCCTGATTTGTATAAAAAACAGCTATTGATATTTTTAAATTGAATCGTGATCAGCTGTTTACTATGCTGCTGTCGTTTCCAAAATAATAAGTAGCTGACCACACGGCGACGATTGCAGTCAACGGCATTTGCAGTCGTGTAGCTCTGCAGTCTGCTGTGGTCTATGTGTTTATAGCATTAAGTTGCTTGAAACTTACAACAGTTGTTTGCATTCATTTCATTTTTTTTCTCATAGTTTTTAACTTTCAGATCCAACTCAAGAATAGACCCGGGAGATTTATTCACTAAAAAATAATTTTCCCATAATGCTATTTGCTGAAAAGTTTGTATGGTGATTTAAAAGTGAAAACAAAATTTTCCGAATTTTCAACTTTTGCAGTTTTTTCCATATGTTTTTTGCGCCGTTTATTGGAATTTAATTTTGAAAACAGTATTAAAAAAAAGGTGTAATTTTATAAAGTTTTAGTTATACCAAGTTGATGTCAGCGCACCAATAACTAGATACGAACAACACAAACTTAAAAGGAATTCGCTTAAATTTTTTTGAAAATGTATATCTTCTGCGCCTGACATTCACAATTTTATTTGAAATTGGCTAGCGTATTGCGTGAACTGAGTATCTTAGTATACTTCGAGTCAAAAAGACACTTAAAAATTTCTAAACTCGAAAATTTTATGAACATTTTAAAAATTTTGCTAAGTTATATAATTTTTTCGCATTTTTTTTTGGCTTGAAAACATATTTAGAGTGAATCTTCATGCCGGGCATAACTGATAAAGTACAAAAAATTGATTTTTTTTTCGATGCTAGCGAG
Organism: Delia radicum; assembly: GCA_021234595.1. Classification (NCBI taxonomy): domain Eukaryota; kingdom Metazoa; phylum Arthropoda; class Insecta; order Diptera; family Anthomyiidae; genus Delia; species Delia radicum. The sequence goes on from CM037851.1 coordinate 236,054,286, forward strand.
TACAGAGGCAGTTTTTTCCAAACACATTTCCCTATGTGACAACTTTATGAATTCCACCGAAACGTACATCAAATACAAAATTTTAATGAGCTTAATACTAAAATCGATAAGGCATCAACAAATTTTAAGGACTTTAAATTTTGTGGAGCAAACAGAATTTTCAAAACCTCAAAAAGCATCCTTATATAAAAATTGTATTTTTTTTTATGTAAACGTATTTGATATGAGTTCCTGGAAAAAAGTAACCCTAAACCCAACTAAATATCATTAAACCGGCAAAAAATGCACGTTTTCCAAAATAATCGCGGTTCATTTTTTAAGTTCTAATATATGACAAAACATTTTTTTTTTGAGTGTGTAATATATATTTTGAAATGTGATGAAATCAATGAGATCTATAAATTGATGTACTGTAATTGTAATATTTACAATTTGCTTGAAACTTAAAACCGGCATCATTTTTGCGCCGTTAAAGCTAAATAATTAACGCGAATGGATTTAGCATGAACATCGGTTAACATATACACAAAAGGTTATTCATGTCATCCAAAAAAAAAAAAATATTTTAAATATTTTATCTCAGTGTCGAGAATTTTTGAAGTTCATCATATCTTCTTTACCAAGTTTGGTTGAAATCAGAAAGCGTGGAGGAAATCGAGTGATTGATTTTATATGTTTTTAGTCGATACCTGTTTATGCTTTATTTTTTACAACAATTGGCCTCAGGTCAAAGTATTAAATATAATTGTGCCGTGATTTATAATGTCAGAAAATCGAATATCAAGAAGAATACAAATTACAAATTAACAACACAAATAAAAATACTTAAAAAAAACACCACAAAATTGTTAAAATAAAACAAAATTAAAAAAAAAAAACCTTTAAAACAAACTAAATGTTTAGCGGTCTAGACCGAGATTACAACAACGAAAAACGAAAATACTACCAAATAAAATACAAAAAGCTTCCGGCGTTTAGGAAAATTAATCAATTGACTTAATTGCATGGTTGGTTTAAAGGTTAAAATACAAAAAAAAACAAAAACTATACAGAAATCTACACAATTATACAACAAAATAGATGTATAAAATTCGAAAGATGCTGCAATAGCAGCAGACACCACCATAAGATTTCCAACCAAGCAAATCAAACGTAAAAATAATTGGCGATATTTATTTCTTCAGAAAAATACAAATCACGTAACAAATTTTTTTTTTTTTTTTTTTTTTTTTTTTTATAAATATAAAAGATAAAACACATTTTAATTAAATTCAAAACTAATGATGTCGAAAAACAGACATTTTGTGTATAAAAGAAAATCAACTTAAAAACAAAAAACTAAATTTATCAAATTAAATGTAGTTTTTTATATCAAAGACACGCATATGACCCCAAATGGCGTAAAAAAGAGATCTAAAGCAATCAAATTATATCATTAAGAGAAAAACTAAAATTTAATTAAAAGCAGCTGTTTAACTTTTACTTTAAGAATTGAGCGAAAAGTACAAAAAATTTATAGTATAGTATAGTTTTTAAATTAGGCGTGCAAAAAGTTTAAGACAGCAAAAAGTTTTAAAAGTTATGATTTAGGGTGGAGGTTGGAACTCAGACTTGGGCGAAAAATTTCAGTAGATTTCAGCTTGAAACTCAATTCGAATTCAGAATCTTTTACATTAGCAAATTTTACAGCTGGTTGGATTTCGAAAATACACATTACACTGTGTGTAATTTTTTAAGTCATGGCAAAATAACCATATACGGACACCACTACGTGATCAAAGACTAAAAAAAAGACCCGTGTCTCCCAATTTTTCCCAAAGTCATCTCCTTTTTTGTTTATGGGCCGCCAAAGATTTGGGGCCTCGGTATCATTTTCGCAAAAAAGTGATCATTTACTCAGGCTCATATCTTGCAAACCGTTCAGAATTTTGATTTACTCTCTATGGCAAAGTTGTAGCTCTTGTCATAAAGAACAAAAATTGCGAACATATAAAATCAAAAAAACTTCACCTTCCAGATCAAAATCGCAAAAAACTTAAAAAAAATTCGATTTTTTTTACCTTTTTTCCCGTGTTCAGGTCCATAGGTAGCAAACCGTTCAAAATTCAAGGAAGCAATCAACTACAAAAATTTACCTAAGATCTCAATAAACAAATTTCTAGAACATATAAACTTCCTAGAGATGATTCTTAACACTGTTTAGGTAGCGCGCAAAAGTGAAAAATTTTTTAATTTCATTTTTTTTCCTTTTTTCTCCTTTTCAGGTGCATAGGTAGCAAACCCAATTCCCAGGAAGTTTATATGTTCTAGAAATTTGTTTATTGAGATCTTAGGTAAATTTTTGTAGTTGATTGCTTCCTTGAATTTTGAACGGTTTGCTACCTATGGACCTGAACACGGGGAAAAAGGTAAAAAAAATCGAATTTTTTTAAGTTTTTTGCGATTTTGATCTGGAAGGTGAAGTTTTTTTGATTTTATATGTTCGCAATTGTTGTTCTTTATGACAAGAGCTACAACTTTGCCATAGAGAGTAAATCGAAATTCTGAACAGTTTGCAAGATATGAGCCTGAGAAAATTATCACTTTTTTGCGAAAATGATACCGAGGCCCCAAATCTTTGGCGCCCCATAAACAAAAAAGGAGATGACTTTGGGAAAAATTGGGAGACACGGGTCTTTTTTTTTTAGTCTTTTATCACGTAGTGGTGTCCGTATATGGTTTTTTTTTCGTGTTGCACTGTGTTATTCAATGGCGGAAAACAAAATTGATGGACATTATGAAATATACAATGTTATTTTTGCTAATGAAAGTGTTTTTATATAGGAATGATCACTTTAATGTAAACTATTCAAGAGGTCTTGCCGGCGCCATTCAATGATTTTTCACAATTTTTTTTTTTTGGTCGAAAAGAAACAAAAATTGCCGTATTCAGCTTGTAATACTTCTTTCAATGAGAAAAAAATCCTTTAAATTTGTTATATTTTAGTTTTCCAAATTTATAAAAATGTATTTTTTCATTATATTTTATCTCATAAACAGCTGATTAATGTTTACCTAATTTTCTGCAAAAAAAAACCTAATTTTCTGCAAATAGGGGGTAAGCACAGTGCTGTATTTTGTATTTCTGCACAAATATTTAGATTTCGATTAAATTTCGCTCACCTGACTTGTGATTTCATTTTGTATATTAAATCTGTTTGACATCTCAAATTTGTTATCAGATTTCAGTCGAAATGTATCGAAATCCCATTTTAAGTGTATTTAGACCCTAATGTAAAATCACTATTAAACGCTTCCTTGGAAAATTTTCAATTTTGTCAACACCAGACATGGAACATAATACCAATATTTGTGTATTTAATTACAGGCCAATTACTTTTTCATGTCTAATTACATGTAATTGGGTGTAATTGTTGTTACTAATCCCCATGTGTGGTATTATAAATTTTACAAATTTTCCAAGGAAGCGTTTAAGCACACAAGTGTAAGCGTGTCTCTAAAATTATTAATGATATAGAAAACATGTCACATGTGAATGATTGCGAAATGTAATTGAAGTCGGCCAAGTCTGCTAGAACTTAATTTAGGTAAAATAACTGAAATTTTTACTGAAAATGTGTATAACTGAAATTTTTCAATAAAATGCAGCTATTTTTTACTGGTAAAAAACAACTGGCAAATGCTGTGAAAACAACATAAAAATGTAGTACAGTCAAAATCTCTTATACTTTTCTTAAAAGAATAACTGACAAATATAGGAACATTTTTAAATGTTTCTCTCATTAAGGACAGGTCATATATCTGCTGGACAGCTACACAATCAATTTTATTCAACGTTTCTGCTTGCATGGAAGCATTAAAATAAGGTGAACTTAATAAAATGCATTCGTTAGTTGCAGTGAATTCATTGCTTTAAAAACATCCCAATTAAGCGCTTTTTGGAGACAGAAACAATTTCTTCTAAGTGGCTCATCTCGAACAAAAATCATACATTATACAGGGTGGGCCAACTTAGATTGACTTATTTGAAATGCTTATATTTATTTATTGTATTTTAGTACTTAACAATCATATGATTACAAATTATATACTATTACCCTAACCGAGCAATAGCTACTATGGCTTTCGGAGCGTTGTAGCAAAAACAGACAGGTGCCTCTGGTGGGAATCGAACCCGAGACCCCCGCACTGATAAGTCAGCACGTTACCAACTAGCATACCGGGTTCACTTTTACATTTTTACAGCTTTTTATTTTATTTTTGTTTTTTAAATGAAAGATAACTTACGAAATTTTTTTTAGCTAAGTATGAAAAATGACATTCATTAAATGACGTCCAGTTACCTGTTGACATTTAATGGCTCTTTTTTAGACGTTTGCACAACGTTTCTGGCTCCAATTCTGCAAATATTCGACTTCAGCTGCTGAATGTTTTGTGGTTGCTTGACTTAAACCGGTACCTTCAAGAAACCCCAAAAAAGTAATCAGGGGCCTTGAAATCTGGGGAAAAAGGTGGCCACGCAAAATCAGCAATTTTCTAAATTATTTGGTTATCAAAAAGTTCTCACAGAATCGCCATTGTGTCTCTCGCGGTATGAGCTGTAGCTCCATCTTGCTGGAACAATGTGTCAGGATTATTGAGAACTACCAACCCGATATACCGCCCCGACGACGGTTTCTGGTTCCCCAGCTTCATTTTGGAAAAAATATGAACCGATAACTCTATCATCCATAATTTCACACCAAATCGGGCATCTAATAAGGTGTAATTGTCGCTGGTGCACTGCTCTAGGATTTTGGGTTTCCCAAATTTGGCAGTTCTGTTTATTAACATATCCATTTAAATAAAAATGTGCTTCATCGCTCATAATGAGATTGTTCAAAAAGTTGTAATTTTCTCTCGCACGCAAAATTAATCAAATACAAAAATTTTTACACGTCCTTGGATTGACATTTGGTATGATGATATTATAAAATTTTATTAAATTGTTTATTACTTGCAAAAAATAAATAAATAAAATTAAAACCTTAATAATAAAAAAGTTATAAGCATTTCAAATCAGTCAGTCGAAGTTGGTCCACCGCCTATATGCGCATATGCAAGATCTTACGACAAATATCTCCCTTACAATTGTGCTTCCAAGAAGCAGTATTTTTTGCTTTGACCTAGCTTTGAAGCACAATTGTAAGGGAGAGATTTGTCGGTAGCGCTTGCATATGCGCAATTAGTGTTTTCTATTTATAATAGAGCAATTCCATATGAAAGCGATCACCTTTTGGACGACCCCTCTCCGATTTTAAAATAAATAGTCTCAATCGATTGCCCAGCAAAAAATAATGTACCTACATATTTTTTTTTTTTTTATAGTGACTGGTTTAGTGGTGGTGTGCACCACTGTCATGTGACAAAATTGAAGAATTCTTCATAAGGGACCTCATTGAAAGTTGTTTTAAGCTCGTTGGAAAGGTATTGAATCAGGCTTTAATTGAAAAATAAAATTTTCATAATTTTTCTTGTTAAATAATTAAAAATAATTCAATTATAAAAAATATAAAAACAATGAGAACAAGGTGGTCTCTTAAATGCTCTTCTCCTGTCCAAACAAGGAGTCGGGGCCCATTTTTTTATTGCTGATTCTTAAAGCAAAAATTATGAGGAATCCAAAAAAAATAAAATTAGCCGGAAAATTTAGGAGCTTCTGTGGAAAATTAGGAAAATTTTATTTTTCAATTAAAGCCTGATTCAATACCTTTCCAACGAGCTATCACTCGTTGCGATCGCTTTAGTAGTTTTTTTAAAACAACTTTCAATGAGGTCCCTTATGAAGAATTCTTCAATTTTGTCACATGACAGTGGTGCACACCACCACTAAACCAGTCACTATAAAAAAAAAAAAAAAATATGTAGGTACATTATTTTTTGCTGGGCAATCGATTGAGACTATTTATTTTAAAATCGGAGAGGGGTCGTCCAAAAATTTGCCAATTTTGATCGTTTTCATATGGAATTGCTCAATAATAACATATTAATTATGACCTGACAATTCAAAATTAAATTTAATTTTAAAAGATCAATAATACATACAAAATAATTTATAATTTCTCGGTTTGTCAGTGATATGTCAGTGTGTGAATTTTTATACCATTGGCAGTTTCTGACTGGGTATGCAAAAAATAATCAAAACATCAGCAACTACATATTTAAAATTGTAGCAAAATGCAGTAGTCTACGTCAATAACTTTTGCAATAACAGTCGTATAAATCGTTTTGTATTGTTTTCATTGAAAAACAACTGCGATTAAAGTGTAAAATAACTGACACTATTTACTGCACGAACAACTGACATTTAATAACTGCAGAACCTTTCTTAGTGTTCTTTTAAAGCTTTTTATAAAAATATATTCATTAGAAACACAACTTTTAGTTTTCTATCCATTCTAAAATCTAAGATAAATTATTCTTTCTTATTTTCAAACGTTTATTTCAAAATTACATAAAGTCCATAAACTTTTCTCTAAATCTAATACCTGAGCTATCATTAGCTTCGTGGTCCAGTTTAACTTACAAAATCTCATGGTTGTTTGTTTTTATGATGTTTCTTTTTTTTGTTGCTTTCCGATTATTGAATTTCAAATGATGTCAGTATTGATTTCAGGTATTGGTTTTTTATTACTCTTAGTATTTTCGTGTTTTTTTTCACAGTTTCAATACAAACAATTGAAAATAAAATCCGTAACGCATTTTGAACAAGTGAAGACAGTTGTAAACTATTAGGGGCATTCAGCTGAATGCTTCTTTTTGACACTTTAATTGTGAATCAAAATGGAATACACCGGCAAAAGTTGAGTACTCATTTTTTTTTTTTCAAATGAAATCGTCTGTGACAACCGAATATGAATTTTCCGTTATTTCATCAAAATTACCAAAGTTTAATTTTAATTTAATAATTTTAATTAAAAATACTTACTTTTTATCATTAGAGCAGTTAAATAAAATTATGAAAAGAAAAAAAAAATTAACCGAAATACTATCAATTTAAAAACCTCAATCCATTGAAACGGAAATAACGAAAACATTATTTCGGAAAAGAAATAAAAAAGAATTTCGCTATATTAAAATTTAATTTTCCTCCAATCGATATATTTTTTACCGTATTTTTTTATTAAAAGTAGTCATCACTTATTCCATGAAGTCATAATTAAAATAAATATAAAAGTAGCTACGCTTCTATATTTTTAGAGTAATTCGCATTTCAACAGACAATCAAACATCGCCATTTATATTGATCAAGAATATATATTTTATAGCGTGCCAGAATCGACGAAATATAAACTGAATTACAAACTGATATATACTCCTTTGTACCTTAATAGCAACAATTTATCGATAATTTCAACTAAAATATTAATTTTTCCAATTAATTTCAATCTTTTGTGAATTGTTCAGGCTCCAAAAAAATAAACAAAAAGCGAAAGCAAGAAAGCGGTTCCAGGTAACACGCAGTCTAAAAATAGACTTTTAAATAAATTAAAAAAAAAAACTACTCGTGAAAAAATATTTTAATTGAAACTTTTTAAAATAATTAATTAATTCAAGTATGTTCTTTAAAAGTCCAAAATTTTTTTAATCACCAAATTTATACCAACTGTGGAAAGTTCGCTCAAACCAACGGTTTGCCACTGTTAGCAATCTGATAACAGGACAGTACTGTTAAGATTGTTAATCCCACGTTCTGCCAACACATAACCGACCGTAGCCGACGCTTTGTCAACACTGTACCGATTGTATTTTTCTGTCTATGTACATATTGATGCATATGTTATTTTATATGACCATATATTTTTATATTAAAGAATGTATTGTTATATATAAATTTTTTACTCTCTTTGTATATCAGAAATTATTAATTGTATTTCAGAAATTGTCAATTGTATTTCGGAAATAATGAAAAATGTGTTTTATTATACATATTTCTTAAAATTAATTTAATTTAGGATATTTTAAAAGCACCAAATTTTTTGGATTACCAACGTTATCAATTGGGTAACAGGACAATACTGTCAAGATTGTTAATCCCACGGTCTACCAACGCCAGCTCTTTGCCGATTGTATTTTTCTGCCTGGGTAATGTTTCTTTGATCACATCGGTTTTTTACGATTTTTTTCTCGACATTTTTAAAATGTTGTCTTCGATAAATTAAGCTTTCTTTTTATATATCTTTTTATCTATTGCACTTCAACTAAAGAAGCAATTTGAAAAATATAACACTGTGCAACAAGAAAAAACATCCCGTACCATTTCAACGGAAAATGAAAGTAGACCATTAGTAGACTAAAACCCCTAAAGGGTTTGGAAATCTTTGCTCTTGTTTTGTTTTTATAGGCCTTGGAAGTTGACTCTTTTTTAGGCCTTTGAAGTTGACTCTTGAAGAGTCAACTTCAAAAGCCTATAAAAACAAAACAAGAGCAAAGATTTCAAAACCCTTTGGGGGTTTTAGTCCACTAATGGTCTACTTTCATTTTTCGTTGGAATGGTCCGGGATGTCTGCCATGACCCGAAAATTTGTTGCACAGTGTAATCAGTAAACTGATTTGAGATTTTTTAAATAATAACATAACCATCATTACGTGAATACCTCTATTGTTTAACGTTATTATACACTGTTGCCAATTTAGCTATTTTCTTGTCAAATCTAGCGTTTTTTTAAGCATTTAGTGTGGTAAAAGGTGATTTAGCTATTAGCGTTTATTTCCTTGCCGATATTGATATTTATAGCTAAATTTTTAAGCAAAATTTTAAAAGTTCGAAAAATTTGCCGATTAATGGCTACATTTTTAAGAAAATTTAAAAAAGTTCGAAAATTTAGTAATTTTTTTTTATTAATTTTTTTAACAGATTTCAAAAAATCTGTTAAATTTAGCGAGTTATCGCAACATTTTTTAATTATTTTATGCTTAGATATCTTTTTTAGCAATTTTTTTGATTGATTTAGCGATATTCTTAGAAAATATATTGGCAGCAGTGTTGATGTAGTATATTTGAAAATAAATTGTGTTACATTACATGTAAAGTAATGGTTGGAATTGCTTCATTGACTTTATAAAACAAAAGCAAAAAAAAAACATGATATAAAAAATGTTTTATTAAATAAAAAAAAAAACAGTTTCTAATTAAATACTGTTGACAAATGCTTGGATTCAATTTGTCATCTACAACTATCACTACTACCTACAATGATTGGCTTCATTTGGACTGAACTAAAAGGAGTTATATGAAGAGTGGTGTGTATGTACTTCAATCTCATCTAAAGTGTAACGAACAATCACTAGTGTATTCAATTTCTTTCTAGTATCTCTTATAAGCAGAGTTTAATTCAAAGTACAATAAAAACTAAACTATTGATTGAAAATTGAAATTAAATACTTGATAGATTGTCAACAAGTTTAGATTGTTTTATTGACAAAAAGCGAAAAAAAATCACGATTCTCGTGTTTCTTTAATGTTGTAGTGATGAAGGGAAACTTGAAAACAACTTTTTTTTTTTACTTTTGATTACTTTTTTATAATATACTTTTTCAATATGATACGGAAACCATTCAAAAAATGTTGTCAATCTTATTAACAATTTATTTTTATTTTATTTTTTTTCTGTTTCATTTGCGGACTTTTGTTTTGCATTTTAATAGAAAACTTGACTGGTCAATTAAATACGTTAAAAAAAAAACTATTAATAGATTAGCGTAATAAATTTTCAATTTTGTTTTTATATTCGTTTACTTAATAAATTCTCTATTACATGCTCAAATAGTTCAAGATGTGTCTAGAGCAGTCGAAATATCAAAAAAAAAAAAAAAAAAAAAAGGCTTCATAATGTCTGCTATTGTTGGTGCTGCTATTAATGAACTAAATGTAAGACTGAAATATTCAAGTTTCTATTGTGTGAATCAGGGATGGAAAATTTAATAACTTTTTTCAATAAAAAAAAATCAGGTTACTGCATACTTAATTTTAGAACTCATGGATTAGATTAGATTACATGGCACTATGCACCGCGACCAACTTAGGTCTTTTGTGCTGCCTAAAGTTACCCTTAAGATTCAAGCTACATATAAAGCCAATAATCCTATTAGGCAAAATCTTCATAATGTCCGAAGGGGAGACAAAGCGATCGCCAAAAAAACTTGGCACGCCTTTCACAAAGCCTCGGACATTCGCAAAGAACATGCTCCGATGTCTTTTTTTTTTTTTAACGTTTATTAATTCATAATATTGAACAAACTTAAACTATAATAAACACTAGTTAACAATATTAATATTTACACATTTATACAAAGTCCCAGAAACGAGCTCTCGAGTATTATTGATATGGATTAAATTTTTTGATTTTCAAAATATTATTTAGAATTTGTACTTCAAATGAAGAAGATATATATATTATATAATTTAAGATTGCAATGAAAAAATTGTTAAAAACATTACATTTATAAGGCAATTGTTAAAAACTATGGTCGAAAAGTAAAAAGGGAAAAAATATAACAGATTATTTATCTAGCCACCAAAATTTTTTGGTTTTAGAACATTGTAAACTATAAAAATCTCTATTGGAAATACTTGTGTCGTGACGAAAATTATAATTATTTGTTTCATTGCAATTTACCGCCTTAATATTGGCCCGTCTATAATTATGATAAAAGACTGGTATGCCATTTTGGTTTTGTATAACCCCTATTTTATCGAGGTATAAAAATGCCTCAGGTGGAACAAATCCTTTTTGCAAGGTCGCATGTATATATTCTTCATTTGAATAGTACGGTGCCATTATCAAATTGTTTTCTTTACATAGAGTACATCTTACAATATTATTTCTAATTAAATTTATAATAAAATTATCTATTCTAATTACATTTGAAGTATTATACAATTTTTTATTTGATACATACTTTATAAAATTGCTGTTTGGAGATCTATATAACGAAGTGCAAGCTCTTAAGCATTTTCTTTCGAAAACCCGGATCTTTTCCATGTAAGAAGGTGAAATATTGAACCATATTGCACTCCCGTAAGTTATGACTGGTCTAATTAAAGATTGGTACATAATTATTTTGACTCTAGATTTGATGTATCTTGAATAAAATAACGATTTATATACAAAAAATGCTTTCCTAGCTTTTTTTAGTATTTCATTTACATGGTAATTGAAATATAAAAAATTATCTAAGTAAATACCTAAATACTTAACTACTTTTTTGTTGGGTATATAAATATTGGATAAATTAGATTTAATTCCAAATTCTTTCCAATTTTTCCTAATATTACCATTACATTTATCAACTGGAGGTCTAAAAAGAATCGTTTCACATTTTTTTGTATTAATTGTCATATTCCAATCAATTGTAAACTTTTCTACGATGTTAAACATGTCTTGAAGGTTTTGATTGATTTTTTCAATTGTGCTATCTGCGTGATATATAATTATATCATCTGCAAAAGAGATAATATTCTCTATTTTACTTAAAAGATCAAGAATATATATATTAAAAAGAATGGGAGAGTTTACAGTTCCCTGTTGGAGTCCATTTATGATTTTAAATGATTTTCTGCTTTTGAGATTTTGATGAAATATTGTAAAAGATTTATCACAAATCATGTTATAGATTAGTATGATTTGATGTATGGGAAATTGATATTGCTTTAATTTAAATATTAGCCCCGGAATCCAAATGCTATCAAAAGCTTTTTCCATGTCAATTAGGCAAGCACTCGTGCATAATTTTTTATTCCAGTTCCAATTAATGTTAGATGTAAGTAAATGAATTGCATTAATAGTTGAATGTTTATATTTAAATCCGAACTGTTTTTCGTTTATTAAATTATTGTCATTACAAAATTGATTTATGTTATTATTTATGCTCATTTCAAAAACCTTACTTATATTAGGTAGCAAACTAATTGCCCTTAAGTTTTTTGGGTTACTAACATCTTTATCTTTTTTCGGTAGAATGACTACTTTTGCCTTTTTCCATATTTTCGGAAAGTAAGAATTATTAATCATATTGTTAAATAAATTACAATATTCAAAAATCATTATTTCAGGAATATTTTTAAGTACTATATTTGGTATTGTATCTATACCTGAAGATAATTTGCCTCTTAGGTTTGAGAAAATGTATAATATTTTTTCTCTCGTTATAAAATATTTTTGAGTTTGTGCATCTTCTAGCATGTTTGATCTTTTATCGTCGGTAAAATTTGTTATAGTTGTATGCTGACTTTCAAAAGTGTTTTTTGTTTCTAAGAACCTATTGAATGAATTTGTGACTTGTAAGTGTAAATCGTTTTCAGTATTAATTGTTTTAAAAGAATGAACTGATTCCAAATAGGAGCCAATAGTATCCAACATTTGTTCATGGTCTTGAATTATAAAATTATCCTGATCATCTGTCTCTAAACTTTCTTTATCTATTCCTGCATTTTGTAGTAAATATTCTGAATTTTTAGCAATTTTTATGTTACGAAGCGTTAGAGGTTTAAATTTTTTAAAATTCTTTTTTATGTCCCCAAACATGTGCTTAGAATCTTTAGGATCTATGTTCGTCAATTTTTCTTGTACGTGCTTGTTAACAAGTACTGTAATGTTTTCATTTATTAGTTTTTTAATCATTTTTATTTTTACCTTTAATAGATTAAGCGAAGACTCTGACAGCGTTAGTTCTAGCCTGTTATGTTTTTTAATTACTGTTAAAATTTTACTTTTTTCTGCATGAAGTTTTTTCACAATTGGGTTGTTTAATTTGGAAAGTGAATCATATTCTTTATATTTAGGAGTTACATTTTCAATTGTTTCAACAATGATATGGTTAAGTCTACTTAAGTGTATATCAATTTCTGAGTTTGTAAGGTTTTTGTTGTTTGGTATTTTGTTTTCGGTGTCTATTTGCTGCAAGATTCTTTTTTGAAATTTTTTCCAGTTTGTTTTTTTAAAATTGTGTTTGGATTCGTTTTGTTCTAGTATAAAATTTAAAACATGTTCATTGTTCATGCTAACAATAATCTGTATAGCGTTGTGGTCACTGTCATAATCCAAAGTTTCTAGGCAGTTTAAAGAATTATTCTTAGTGTATATATTTAATCTAAAATCCGCTATGCAGACATCTATATATGATCCCGCACGTGGATATGAAGGCAAGCTAGAAGCATAAAGTCTACACCTTAATTCAATTTCATTATCCGTCAACCATTCTTTTAGTTTACTTCCTTTTGTATTGTCTGTTGGATTACACCAGTCTGTATGTCTGCAGTTTAAATCTCCAGCTAATATATAATAGTTATTGATATTTTGTAATTCTAAAGACCTAAAAAGTTTATGGATTTCATTTCTAAAATGCGAATCGTTATTACCGGATGGATAATAGGCTGAGATTAAAAATAATGATTTATTTTCAACCAAAGGTATCTTAATTATACAACATTCTAAAAAACTAAACGAATTTATAGTATTATTTGTATACATTTTATAATTTATGTTTTTTTTAATTAGTATGGCTGTACCACCTCCCCTTATCGCATCAGTTCTGTCCTTTCTAATAACGTCGTAATTTTTGAATTGAATTTTATGTCTATTGTTGAGTTTAGTTTCATTAAAAAGCGCAATATCTGGATTGTGTTTGTTTAAAAATTCTTGAAGATCATATCTTCTGCTAAGACGTATTAATGAATTTACATTAATATGAATTATTTTTAAATTTTTTGTTATATTACTTCTCTGACTATTATCCATTTTTACACCTCTACCATGGAAAAGATCGTATCAATACGTGACGATTGAATTTGTAATTGTTTTTGTAGACTTGCAAATTGGCTAGTAAGGTTTACCATCATATTTTTTAGTTCTAATAAAAATGAGTTGTTATTTGTATTATCTAATTTATTTGAATCGATATTATAATTGCCTTTTAGTGTATTAGCAAAACTTATTTCGGGGTTAGTAAAATAATTGACATTGTTTGTTTTAGTCTCTAATTGAAATTTTCTTTTAGCTCTTAGTTTTTGTTGCAGTTGCTTATATTTTTCGCAACCCTTATACGAAGCTGGATGGCCATGTTTGTTGCATACAACACAGTACAACTTTTCTTTTTCATCCGGTGAAACTTTTTCTGTAGTACACTTTCCTTTTTCGTGACTTTTATCACACTTAACGCATCTTGGTGGAAGAAAGCAGTTTGCGGCACTATGGAAGAACCCTTGACAATTTCGACACTGGGGAATTTCAGGACGTCTAACTGGTTCCCATTTCACACAACGATAGAAAAGGGCTTTAATAGATTTTAACTTGTTTATATTACTATCGGGTGAAACAAGGACCATGAAAATCGGTAGTTTATAGCCTTTTTCTTTCGACATTTTAGTTGAAAATTCACTGACTTTAATAAATTTTAAATCGTCTTGTTTAAATTGGTTTAATTCATTTAGTATTTCATCTGGAGTTATATCTGAATCCAGACCTTTTAATAGATATGTTTTATTTTTACCACATTTTGGTGTAAATCTAAAGAATTTAGCTTTTGTTTTTTCTAAATAAGCTTTTACTCTTTTAAAATCATCGATAGTATTCATATATAATGTTTTTTTATTTCTAAATTCTTTGATTTTAAAATCCTTTATTTTTAAACCGTTTTTAATGAAATTAATTAGTTCTTTTGTTTCTATTTCTATAATGTTTATAGGTGGAACTTTTTGGGTTTTATTATTTGCAGTATTAACCACTGTATTATACTCATTTATTTTTGATGTTGCATTGCTACTGTTTGCTCTAGGAATTACATCCATAGTAGCAATAGCTGAATCTTTTTTTTGTGCATTCTCATTTTTTTCTCTCACATGTTTCTCAAACTTCTTTAACAGATCTTGATCACATTCTGTGTCTTTTTCAATGTCAAGCACTGAATAATAATTGTTTTTGTATTGCTTTGGAATTGGTAAATCCATATTTTGATTTTGATTTTTTCTTTTTCTAATATTTTCATTATTATTGTTATTGTTTTTTACATTTTGAATGATTTTTGAGTATTGAGCATTAAGCTCACTCATTTAAATAAAGTGTTTTATTTTTATATTATTATTTTTTGCGATTTTAAGACACAGAAAAATAAATGTTATTAATAAATTTAACTTGGAGAAAAAAAAAGTTAGTAGCTTTAGTAATATAAACTTTAGTATGACACCAATTGACGATTCTGGTCTCCGTAATGCGTCTGTTACTCATCACGGTCACGATAGAACTCATGCTCCGATGTCTCAGCTACCAGTTCGCAAAACCTACACTCATCCGTGTCCGAAAGACCCCTTTTGCGCAGGTGGTATCTGAGATTGCAGTGTCCAGTCAGGTAAGACACCAGGGTACTCAAGTCACCCCTCCCGAGGGACAAGAGTCTCCTCGATCCTGCACTGGAAAAAGAGATTAATCTCTTAGCCTGTCGTTGGCCAAGAGAGTTTTCCCAATAGAGAGAGAATTCTGATTCCCTCCACGACCCGAGCTTCTCCCTAACATACCCCAAAGGTATACCACAGAATGGTTCAGGGCCAATAAAGGGCCTTCGGGCCCCGCAATTAGCAAGACAATCTGCCCTCTCGTTGCCCTCATGCCCCTCGTGACCAGGAACCCACCCTAAGGTAAGCGAGTTGCGCTCATGGAAGAAAACAATAGTTTTAATTTATTAAAAAGGTCAATACGTTTAAGTTAGTTTGATGACACGTTTCTTTGGGTTTTAGTTGGGTGACATATCCTTTTAGGTTTGTCCTGGAACTCATTACAAAGTGTATAAACAGTGTCAATTGACCCATATAAAATATATATCATATAATAATTGCAACCAAGGCCCTGATACTGTCACATTGGGACCTATCCTGCGTGTCATCTGCCAATTTCTTTGTAAGATACATCTATACACTGAGAGAAATATCTTCACTTCAGTAATGAATTTCTTTATAGCTATGATGAAAATTGTCCCTGGAACTCGTCCATTAAAACTTTTCATAGAATCTATGAAACAGGTTTTATTAAAGGCAATGATAATGAAATGTTTGTGGTGTTATTTAAAATCTTCATAAAACTAATGACTCATTAAGACAATGAAGCGTGTATATAATTTATAAAAAAGTTTCATAAAATTGTTTAATATTCAGAAGTTCTTTAAATTAATTAAACTCTTCATGAATGTCCTGAAAAATGCATTGTAACTAAGCCAATTTGACCGCTTCAAATGAAGACCAAAATTAACGAAAAGCTACATAGAAATAATAGAGCACTTTATAAAATATTTTGAGCACTTGAGAATTGAATCTTAAAACTATGAAAATTAATGAAATTATATAATTTTATGAAAAAATAAAAAAATTAAGTCTTTGAAATAATTTAAATTGTGACATAAGTGTAAAAAGTCAACAGATTTTTTTAATTTCAAAAGTGTATTATAAAGAAGTGCATTTTTGTTTTGCAATAAAAAGTAATTATAATTCATTAAAGATATGAAACTTTAATAACGTTTATTCTAGAAAAAAATTTCATATGCTTTATAAAATTTTCATTGGCTCAATGAAACTATTCATTAAAATTGATTTAATGAAACATGTTTCATTAATTTAATAAAACATTTCTTTGGGGACTATTTTATGAAAAAATTCATTGTATTAATGAATGAATTCATTAATACTGCTCACAAATTTCTATCAGTGTAGGCAAACTTAATAAAAAAAAATTATTTATATCAATGTTTTGGTTAATTCTGTTTAAAAGAAATTTTTCAGTTTTTTTTTATTTTAAAATGATAGGACAAAATAAAATTTTTTTTTTCTATTACAAGTCAAAATTTTAATTGCAAAAAATTTGAAAATTGTTCATTGATTTAATGATTTTTTTTTATGAAATTATGAAAAAATCATAAAAAATATTAATAAAAAAAATACCAATATTAATGAAATTTTTCATTAAACCAATGAATCGATTTTAATGAAATCGTTTCATTATTACTATGCAGGAAAATTCTATTTTCAACATTGTCCAACTACTAAATTGGCATAGGTTATTAACGGAGAATTACTGGTATCAGCATACAGACGGATAACGCTATAATTCAATTTTGATAAGTCAAACACTATTCGATTTGAATGCGTTTTCATTATAAAGTTTTTTTTTTCGGAAAAACCCTTTTTTCTTTAAAAATTCTGCGTACTTAATTGCAGCGATTAGGGTTCTCGCTTTACCCATTCACCTAAATTTTCGAATATCATTTTTTACCGTAAGATAATAATTTTGTATCGTTTAATTTTTAACTTTTCCAATATCTGTTTACTACGGAATCTTTAAGACAAGAAACAATGTGTTAACTTTTATTAGTCGGGGGACGATAAAGTTCGCAAATCGAGGTAGATGGTGAAAGTGGGAAACCGAATCGCTACACTGAAATAATTATCCGTCATGATATTAATGAAACAATTTCATAGAATTTATTTCGTAGATTCAATGAATAATTTCATTATATCAAAGAAATTGAAATTTGATTAATACTAAGAAATTTTTTATAAAAATTTGTTCATAAAATTTCATAGTTTCATAAAAAAAAAAATCATTCGATTTCACCTTCATAAAATTTAATGAAAATTTTATTTAGAGCTATGAAATTATTTCAAAGACTTATTTTTTTTTTTTAATTTTTCATAAAATTTCATAATTTTATTAATTTTCATACATTAAAAACTTTAGTTTTAAAATTTAATTCTCAAGTGTTCAACTTATTTATAAATTGCTTTATAATAACAATATAGCCTTTTATTCATTTTGGACTTCTATGAAATTGTATAATAAATCATATGAGGGCGGTTCATTATCTTAGTTCGAATGCATTTTCAAGACAATCATACAGAGTTTTATTAAATTAAGAAAACTTCTTAATATTAAAAAATTGTATGAAACTGTTTCATAAATTTTATTAACTATTCATTGTCATTCGTTTTATGAAGATTTTCATTAATTCCATAAACATATCAGAAAGATTGGCTTTAATGAAACCTGTTTCATAGATTCTATGAAAAGTTGCAATGGAAGGGCTCCATTGACATTTTTTTTTTTTTAAAGAGCAGCAACACTCAGGAAATTCTTCCTATAAATTAATGTGTTGCTTTCTTTGGAAAGGGGATAGTGGAGAGAGGAAAGGTGGTGAAAGATGAAGGGCTTCAAACATGGCAACACTGTAATTGCGCGAAGTGATAAGTCTTAGAACAGTTGTTGCTCGCCATCTGATGGCGAGTTGGCGAACTTATTGAAGCTTTTTGGTTCATAGCCCTGATTCATTATTTTACTTCGGTGGGGTTAAGAGCTATGGGAACACCGAAGGTGGGTGTAGCGATACATATAAGTGATAGAAAACTCATACATATTATTTTTCTAAATTGATGTTGTCGTCACCGGGAATCGACCCCGGGACCATCCGTGTAACAGTCCAACGCGCTAACCATTACATCACAACGCCCACCAAAGCTATGAAGAAATTCATTACTGCAGTAAAGGTAACTCGCTCAGTGTATGAATATTTTTTGAAATAACTTTACTAATAAAATCATATTTCCATCCGTGATAAGAATAGCTTTTGATCAGAGTTTGTTTTCGTTCACTGCCCGTTAATGGATTGTTGTCTTGGTTTTTTTTTTTTTTTTTTTTTTTTTTTAATATTTTCTTTCATTTCATTTAACAATTATCCACTGATAATTTAATGAGGGAAATGATTAGAGAACGCAAAGTGATGTTAAAAAGTGTGATGAATTGTTATTAATCAAGTAAAAAGAAAAAAAAAAAATGTTAATAAAGAAATATTTTAATAAGATTTCAAGAAAATTAAAAATTTAGATTTTAATTTACAGCTTGAATGATTATAATTTTATGAACGCAAGTGTTTCAAATCTTTTAAAAACATTTGCTAATAGTTGAGAGTTTTGAAACATGTACTAAAAATAATTTACTACAACTCTTATTACATTTTAGTTGCTACTATAACACTCTTGTATAGAAAAAAAAATTAATTTAAATTTCCATAGCTTTCAACATAAATCACTGCAAGAAATGTGATAAATGTCAAATCAAACTAAATATTTGCTATAACAAAAATGAAATAACACCAATGAACTGTCAGTCAAACATGATCAATACTAAACAAATACTTTGCTGTTGATGCTGAGGCATTAAATCAAATACAGTAAAGCCTCTTAATAGTGAATACTTTCCATGACTGAAATCTCCTCAAAAAAAAAAAAAAAATAGTCTCCTTCTAAAACAGAAGCCATTATTCTTAAAAAAAAACCTCTTCCGCAGGCGCAAATCCCTGTTAAACCCACTAATCCCAACGAAATTTAAAATTTGAGTACTGTAACTGTAACACCCAATAGCGGGTATACCTCTCCCTAACCATCGCTGTTCGTTATTTGAAGGTTTTACTGTAGACAAAAATTCACAAAAGAAAAAAATGTTATGTCTGAACACATAATGTTCGCATTTATTGATGAAAACTGCAACGAATTGCTGATGTTGCATGCTCCAATCGCTGTGGTCATGATACGACACCAGTTTACATTTCTATGACGTTTTTTTCATATACAAGATGAGTGAAACCATAAAAATAAGTAGCCATAAAAGCAATTTTGTTTGTAATAAAAAGAAAATATGACGCATAAAATACAAACCAAAACATACATACAACAACACATTTTAAAACTAAAAAGAAAGTTTTTAACAAAAATAGTGTTGAAAATATATATTTGTTGGCAGAACTTTATAATATTGTTAAATTTGAATTTTTTTTTGCATTATTCCCGTGTGAAAATAGCTATATCTAGTCATATATAATATGATTAAGTTATATATGACTTTGTATGAAGTCACATTACGGATAATATCATTATATACAAATACATCTGATAATTTTTACTATAAAATTTTTTTATATGGTTCTTGATATTGTTATATATCTTTAAATCTTACTTCACATATAACTACATAAGCCATATAATAATAATCCAAATATATGTAGTTATCGATATGATTATATATGGTACCATGCTTAGTCTTATTAAACTATATACACAACTTATAAAGGTGGAATACCCCGTAGTACAACTGTATGAGAAGATCGGAAAGTCAAGAATTTTTTTACGAAATATTCCAAAGCAGTTCCCAGAGAAGCTAAAACTGAACTTTTAATAGATGCCAGTCTTCCCACCATTAAAAGAAGAGCCCGAGAATATGGCTTGACTTTGCACGCACCCATTTGAACTGGACTCAACAGCAATGGAAAAATTTATTGTGGTCAGATGAGTCCAAATTCAACCTCCGGGGATCAGATGGAAGAGCCAATGTTCGAAGAGCACGAGGCGAAAAGTTTAATCCCAGATACACAACCGCCACAGTGAAGCACGGAGGTGGAAACATTATGGTGTGGGGGTGTTTTTCAGGAAATGGAATTGGCCCAATTCACCGCATTACTAGCACAATGACGGCCACAATCTATAGAGATCTTTTAAGTTCAGTTATGCTTCCGCGTGCTGAATAGAAAATGCCACTCTCATGGACCTTCAAGCACGATAACGACCCAAAACACAACGCGGGGGTTATAAAAGTTTGGCTGCAAGAAAATGAAATTAATATCACGTCGTGGCCGGCTCAATCTCCCGATCTCAACCTGATTGTAAAACGGAATATCGGCAATAAAGTATTCCGAAATGGTGATGAACTTTTTGTCGAGTTGGAGAAGCAGTGGAATGAAATTTCTGACGATTATATTAAAAAGCTCATTGCTTCAATGCCTAGGATGTGTTCAGAAGTTACAGAAAGCATACCTACTATCGGCTAAAATTTTATATAATCAGATATATATATATCTAATTAGATAAAATTTATTGTTCCTGATATGGACAAATCTTGGATAAAATTATATCTAATTTGATATAATTGGATACATGTAGATGACCCATTTTTCAGATCAATTTATATGTGCTTATATATGGTAACTTATCAAATGAGATAACATTTTTGTAGACTCCATATTCAAATGTTTACCCGGGTTGTGTGTAAGCGAAATTTGCTATTAAATTGCTGATAAAACATAGAAGTGTTTGGTCAGATTGTTAAGTGTGTTGCATGATAAGCAGCAATACATACAGCAGCCAATAAGTTTTAACTACACTTAACGAAAAAATTAAAAGTGAATACGAAATTAGTTTCAAGTGTCTCTCTTTAAAAAATAAATTATAATTTTGAACACCTCATCGCACACTGGCACATTTTCAGAGACGGCGGCCAAAAATAATTTTTTTGCAACCGATTTTAAAACAAATTAGCTCATTAGAAAAAAACACCTGAGAACCTACACTGAGAAAATTATCATTCATGATAATTATGAAACGATTTCATAGATTTTGTTTTTTGAAAGACTCAATGAAGAATTTCATTATATTCAAGAAATTTTATTAATATAAAAAACTTTTTCATAAACTTTTTAAAATTTAATTGGATTTACTTGTATCCCATGACATATATTATTTTTAATAAAAATATGAAAAAAATGTAAAGTAAAATAATTTTTAAATCTGCGCATAGATAAGTACATATGGGGTTATATATTACAATACATAATTAGGTCTTATACACAAGGAAAATATTAGTGATGTTGGACCATTAATAATTATATCTCAAACTGAATTGTTAATCTTAATTTCATATATATATATATCTTGAATTGCATTATTTATATGGCACCATATATAAGCATATCTTATATAACACACACAAATATTTTTTATAAGACAGCATATATTATTATATACCTTATATGCCACCATATATGATTACATATTGTGTTATATATGAGAATGTATTATTATATATGACAATATATCTATCATCCCGATTAAAAAAGTTTATATACGCTAGATATAAGAATATAAAAAATCGTATCTCTGTTGCTATCTCATGTAATTGTATCCCAAAATTGGGCACATCTAATTGTATCATATATTATTTAAATTGATAAAATTAGGAAAAAAATGCATTCAACTTAATACTAGGATATACTAAAAAAAAATTATATATATATATAAATAAATAAAACTTTATATACATTTTTTATATACCCAAGTAAAAAAGTTTATATATAATTATATATTATTATTTGTGTCTTATAATTGTCAGATTGTCTCTATATGATAAATTTTTCAACAACCTGCGGCTGTAAAAATCAAACCTGCGCTCGTCTTACATTACAAACATAACAATACCAAAACATGACCGTTTAGCGATCACACCCAAGTATGGCCTCGAATCCAATGTAGCTAAATTGCAGTTTTCGTTCCTATTTATTCTTCTTCTTAACCTCAACATTTCTAAAGTAAATTTGTCAAATGCATATTAATTAAAAATTAATTGCGGCTGTCTATATGACGTTAATATAACACTGCACTATATATGATTATATATAAACTTTTTTTACTCGGGGTATATGCAATTTATATATATATATATACATATATATAGACATTTTTAATTCACATTATGCAGAAAACTTAATCAGTTTAGTGAAAATATCTCATTAAAACTCGTCCAAGAAATTCTCTGTGTGCATATTTAACTAATTTTTAGTAGTTTTAGCTAAATGGGTTACCAATTTTTTTCTATCAGTGTATCTATAATTGCCCTTAATGAGTTGAATATCATTATTAAAATTTTATTCAGACATTTTTCCATGAGTCTTACTGCAATTTTCAATATGGCACAGTTTTTTTTTTCTGTGAATTTTCATTTTTATTTTTTTGCAAATGTGATTGAAAGCCACTGATTTTCCAAATGTTTTTCTTTTTCGCTTTGTAATGGGATTTGGAAACTTTTTTGTCCACTTTTAGACAGTTCTTTCACTACCACACTAGATGAAACTATTAAACTTTGCATCATTGTAGTAATAAAGATACCCTTTGGACATTTTAATGCCGCAGCACCAACTACTTGACATAAAACGTGCATATTAAATTGTTAAAATAAGGAGTACTACACAAATCTTGTCCAATTGATCGTAAATGTTAAAAAATAAGATTTTAAATACAGAAAAAAAAACGTTTTTTTGTTACTAGAAAAATTTAAAGAAAACATAAAAATAGTAAAAAAAAAAAAAAAAAAAAAAAAAATACCAAACAATTTAAATTTCTTCCAAGAAAAATTAAATATAAAGTCACAATTACGTGCGTTAAATATTTATGAACATAAATGGTAAACTCTTTGATTTTTACTTGTTTTTTTTTTTGCTTTCTTTATGCTTATTTTACATTGTAGTTTTTTTTTTTGTATTGAAAAAATACAATACGGTAGAGTGTTTTATCTTGAAACTTTTCCTTTTTCACTACCTTTACCACATTTAATAAATAAAATTGTTCCTCTACACAGGCGCGGATCTAAGGGGAAGAGGATGAGGATGATATATCACACCCAAACTGATAAAAAAAAAAATAGAAATATAGCAAGACAGAAAATTACTTTAAAATAACAAACTTTGTAATTTTAAATCATGGTTAAATAGGTTTTGGTTGCCATAGACTCTTTAACGATATTTACATTTGACAATTCGGCACGAAAAATAGCATGCTAAAACGGATTTTGTATAAGAAAATTTGTATATACAGTTAAATCTCTATTATCCGGGCCTGTATTAACCGGGTACATCTGTTAACTGGCATGTTGGATATTTAATTTTTATCTCTATTAACCGTGTTTTACCTTTTTCCTTTATTATCCGTTCAGCACATACACAGAGAACGAAGTAGGCACGAAATTGTCGGTGGCTAAGGGTGAAACCCGTAGGCGGGGGCTGATAGCCGATCAGTTCTAATGAGTAATTAATTTAATAAAATTGATTTGTTTTGTAACAAAAAAAAAAATTAAGTTTCATATTCAGCTGAGCTTTTTAACTAAATTTATTCCAAATGGTTTAACCCTTTTACGACCAAACTTAAACTG
Organism: Delia radicum; assembly: GCA_021234595.1. Taxonomy (NCBI): domain Eukaryota; kingdom Metazoa; phylum Arthropoda; class Insecta; order Diptera; family Anthomyiidae; genus Delia; species Delia radicum. The sequence continues at coordinate 236,078,330 of CM037851.1, forward strand.
TTGAACATTTTTTTTTTACGGATTTGCGTTTATCGAGCCAAATTTTTAAAATAGCTTGATTCGTAAATCGAGTTTTGACTGTAGTCCTAAACATCCTTTTTACACTATATTTCGAAATTGTAAACTGAAAGAAATACTTGAAGACCACATTTTGAATCAGGAGATACAAATTTCTAAATTAATATATTTTTTTTTTAATAAAATCAAACAAAAATTTCTTAAATTTCGGTACGAACAAAAAATAAAAAAAAAACTAAACAAAAACCTCCTCTTTTTTACCTTTGACGACCAATGTGATATACATATATGTCCCATTTTGTATCAGTATCATTTAGGAAATGGAATGAACCAATTCCAAATGTAGGACCATGTCCTACCAAAAAAAATATTCATATATTTCACTTTGGTGTCACCTTGTTCGGCTCTTAGACCATATTGGGCCAACTGGTTGGTATTGTCGGAAAACTACATCTATTCTTTGTCGATACACATCACACACGGAAAAATTGGTGAGAAAGTGTAGCTTTTTAAAAATGGGACATGTATCAACCATTCGTCGTCAAAGTGTTAATAATTTAAAATTTTGTTTTCATATGCAACATTTTTTGCGGTTTATTTGTTTAACCCATGTTTTAAAATTTGTTTAAATAAAGTAGGTGAGGCCAATCGGCCTCACATTTTGTAGCCGAAATTAGCCGTATATATCGGCGGGGGCTAACGTACCCTCAAAAATGTCGGCGGCGGTTGTTAGCCGACTATTAGCCGCTCGGCCTCGTTCTCTGCACATACATGTATTTTTGTTCTATTAACGAACATACAAAGAATTAAAACTCGGGGGAAAAATAACTTCTACTAACCGTGTTTTCTATTAACTGAGGTTCAACTGTAAAAAAAACTATTCAACATACAAATTTTTAGTTCATAGGTTGCTACCATAACCTTAAAATTACGACTTCAGAATTTTAAAAATTAAAACATCCGAAAAAGGCATTGCTTGGACGTGAAATAAAATTAGTTAAAAATTTCTTTAAAACTCCTTTCATTTGCTTTAGAAAAAATATTAAAAAACTTAACCAAAACCAGTTATTTTTATATTTCACATGAAATTTAAGCAATAAGAATGAATATTTCACGATAATGGAAGTGGGTATTAACGGGAATATTACGTCTTTTTAGATACGAACAGATCTGGCACCAGATATGATCCAATATGATCAGATCCGCTCATATCTGTGACCGAAACTTAACCAATATCCCAGATCCCTTCATATATGAACATATCTGGTACTATTTCTGATCAGAAACCTGGTGTAAAGTGCATCACAAATGATATATCTTATCATATATGATCAGGCCTGACAACTGATCTAATTATATTCAATCATATCTAATCAGATTTAATCATATCTAGTTAGATCTAATCAGATCTAAACTTTTTTACACGGGGCAAGAAAAAATTAAAATTTGTATGTTTCACAACCTTATTTTTTGTATAAATTTCATCTCAGAAGAGTTTCTTAAAAATAATTTGGGCCATAAACAGAAAGGTTTTCGCTCAAACGCACTAATGACCATGTTTCTGAATTTTTAAATGTTATTGTCCTCAACAATGTCGCGAATGAAAGTTCTTGGTTAAAATTTTTTTGTTTCAAACCAAATTTAAATTTAACTATTCGTTAATTTTTAACGGACTCATTAATTGGACCTTATAATTTTTATGTTCGTTTTAACAAAAATAATGATTTTATATAATAATTTAATAAATTCGAACTTCTTAATGATTCTGAATACCAAAACTGACACAAACAATTGAAGTTTAGATACTTTTTCGGCCAATTTCGCTTTTATCATAAAGCGAAAATCGCCATATCTTCTTAAATATAATTTTTGCATTGTGGTTCTGTTCTATCTAGGTAAGAGAGCAGTATTTTTTGTACAAAATTTCTCTTTTATATGTTTTTGTTTTCGAGATCTGCTTTTTTTTTTAATTTACCAAAAAGTCGTTTCAAGGTACAACACATTCCCCTACTTTTGTCCTCTGTGCATAACCATTTACAACATATTTACCAAAAAATATACATTGAAAATAATAGTAAAAGAAATATATAGTGAAAGTAAATGTTTACACAAAATATAAATATAAAAAGATAAAAGGCTACAAATTTTTTATCTTTTACAATTAAAAATGAATAAATCTACAAGAGTCGGCGCACTGTGGTACATATTTAGAGAAGGCGGCCAAAAGTAAATTTTTTTATACTTAAGAACCTTATGAACCTCAGGAGCCAAAAATTCAAATCTCTGCATCATCTACTTCACTCCGAACAGGGCGATTCAAATTATATGTATATTTTTTTGTTTTAGTTGAAATTATAGCTTATTTTTTTTGTTGTTGCTACTTTTAGTATTAAAAATCGTCAAAGCTGGCATCAGTATACACTAGGGTGGTCGTTTCGTAAAAACGAGATTTTGACTGTACCCCCCCCCCCCCCCCCCACTTAAAATATTTGTTTGGGTGTCAAAATACGCCACGCAAAAAATTAGAGTTCTAGATTAACAGGAAGATGTCCCGCATCGCCATTGAAAATCGCGCCCCTTGGAAAAATGGAAAAATTTTTGTTGAATAAATTTGAAAATTTTATTCAACAAAAATCAAGAACCTAGTGTTTGCTGTCAAGTATTTCATTAAGCACATCTCAAGTATTAAATAAGCCAAGTATTACGGATACCCGTTGGCAAATTTTTTTTTAGGGCATTTTGATTCTCGGGGATTTCAAGGTTTTATTTTTATACATTTTTACTTGAAAACAAGGTTTTAATAATATTTCATCAATATTATTGTATATGCTCTTTTATATGATTGTAATAACTTTATTTTAAAATACTATATTTTCTGTTGATAGTTAACCCATGTTAACCTGGGGTCAAATATGACTCACGTAAGAAAAATGCAGCTTTGTGGCAACATTTATAAATAAAATAAAGAAAGGAATAATTCAATTTATATTTATTCTAAAAAAAGTTCGTTAACCGTTTCTAGTCTTCGAGTAGGTCAATTTAGTAAGGTCAAATTAGAACTTAAAACTTTTCCATAATAATAATTTTGAGGGAAAAAAATTTACACTATTAAATTAAAAATACGTTTTTCGAAAATACTCCTGAATATGTACAAAAAAATCAATATGAATACAAATGTCTGAATTTATACTAAATAATTAATTTTAATTAATTTTAAAATGTAAATAAATTACAATTAGAAACATAAAAAAAATTTATTTTATGTCATCTTTGTGATTTTTGACTCTTTAAAATACGAGGGTCAATTGTGACCCCATGAAAACAAAGGTTAACTATGAACACGAAAAATTATACTTTATATAAAGTTATTACAATTATATAAAATACCATACACAATAACATTGATGAAATATTACAAAAATCTTGTTAAAAAAAGTCTACACAAATTTAAAAAAAAAACGTTGAAATCCGCTAGAATCAAAATGCTCTAACAAAAATTTTTGCCAACGGATATCCGTAATACTTGGCTTATTTAATACTTGAGATGTGTTTAATAAAATACTTGACAGCAAACACCAGGTTTTTGATTTTTGTTGAATAAAATTTTCAAAAATGCAAAAAAGTCACTTTGAGGTACCCCCAAAATATTTATTAATTTTTTTGACACAAAGTTAGGGTAAGTTAGCGATTTTCTGGGAAAGTAATATTTTTTATCTGAGTAGTTATGATTAAACCCAACTCAAAAATTATTTTATATTTTTTTAATTTTGAAGAAAAAAAAATTGTAATTTTTTTTAAATTATACCCATTTTTCCAAGGGGCCCGATTTTCAATGGCGATGCGGGACAGCTTTCCGTTATGCTAGAACTCTAATTTTTTGCATGGTGAATTTTTGTACCCAAACAAATATTTAAAGAGGGGGGCAGCCCCAAAAATCGCAAGTTGAAAAATAAGGACCACCCTAGTATGTTTTGCAATAGAATGTTTTGCAAAACATTCACGCAGACCTTTGGTGTTAATTGTAATTGTTTAGTAGTGGAAGTCGTCTGACGATGGAATGGATATCATCAAAAAATATAAGAGTATTAGAATGGCCCGCATGTTCTCCGCATCAAAATCCCATTGAGAATATTTGGGGAGTATTAACCCTAGTCTACACAGAAAACCGTAAATATGAAAGCGTTTTTCATTTTAGGCAAAATTATACCATTCCGTTTTTATTTTTGTTAATACCACGAGTTAAAAATACTAGTTTTTGTTTCATGACAATCCATTTATTGACTCATCCAGACTGATTAGAAAAAAACATTGAACATTTTCATAATTTAATAATTCAGAATTTTACAAATATCTTATCCGTTTATGCAATTTTGAATTTCTACTCTTTAAAAAAGTATATTCATTTATAACATTCCAAAAAAATCGCGAGAGTTCCCGAAGTATTTCCCGGGATCTCGGGATTGAAAAATGTCTGAAATTTCCGGAAAATCCCGTCCCATGAATTTCTTTTAAAAGTGATTTTTTCTGCTGAGAAAAAGTTTAATCTTAATGGTTTTATTCAAATTTTATTCCAAAAAAAGCATTCCCAAGGAATGAATTCTTAGTTAAATTCTTAAAAGCTTTAAATAATATGAATGAATTCTATTTTGAATGAATTATTTCTTGACTGATTTAAAATTTTCTTAATTCATTTAGTAAAAGGATGAGTTGAGAAAGATTTGCCTTCATTTGTTTAGTCAAACGATTATCGAAAGTTATCATAATTTAACTGAAATATTTACATAAAACAAATGTAAATTACTTAAAATTAGTCTACAATAAAGAAAAACTCGTTTTATGATTTGTTATTACGTTTTTATTTGTGTGCTAATGTAAAACTTCGTTGTATTAAATGAATGATAATAAAATTTCTTTATTCAATTAGTGAAATGTTGAATGAACATATAATTGAATTCATTCCATTTAGGAATTCATTCAATATCTATTAAAGCTTTTGAACTAAGCTAGTGAATGAATTCCTAGGGAATGGATTAATGGAATTAAATATAAGCATTTTTTAATTCTGAATTAAATTTTTTGTCAATTAAGCTCTAATCGAATTTATTCTTTCGTAGCTCTGTATATACCCCACTGTGGCTCTGCGTATTCGGGCTCTTGGGAGCTACAGCCATTTTTTCTCAAATTTCTGAAAACTTGTTTGAAAACTCTGACAGTTTTAATGTGAGTACATAATTTATAAAAGCTGAACTCAATAGAGTATTCACATAGGCAAGTTAGTCTCCTAATAATAGGATTAACTGCTTAATCAAGCACTAAACAAGGCGATTAAACATTTTTTTAAACTTTTAAGTTAACAGCTATCTAACTTTGTAGCTGACTGCTATTTCTAAACGACTCTGTATTATACTACTAATTGTTTGCAACTCTGTGTTTTGGATAAGTTCTGTTGGCAACGTTATCAAAACATACATACAAAGTCTGGAAAGAATTAACCTTAATAGGCTGCCGAAAAAAAATTTTGGCGCTGTCGACAAACATTTTTGCTAACGCTTTTCCTTGTTCCTCTTATGCCGGATCACTATCGGCGCCAGCTTGGTATTTTAAACTGGCAAAGATAATCTTTTAGTCGTCCAGTTAATGAAAAAATGTATATGTAAACGAGGAACATTAAAAAGGTAGATTTACGTTAATTAAGTAGATCAATTCCGCAGTCTGAACTCCTTAGAACACTTTTTATTTAAAAGAGATTATTTTCATTAAAAATATACAAAAAAAAAATTCAATCTTAAAAAACCCAAGTTAAAAAAATCGAACTAAAAAAACGAGTATTCAAAAAACAAATTTACACAAACATTTTTTTTTTTTATCTGACAAAATTATATTGTGTAGTTAATCCAACAAAACGCTTAAAGCTGATTTAAACGGTCAAAATCTGAAAAAAAAAAAAAAAAAAAGCACGAGGTATAAAAGAGAAACCCTTTATAAATATTCTTGTTGTTACTCAATTTTTATGGTCGATATCTTAAATTAAAGCTAAATGTCTTATCTATTCACAAAAAAAGCACTAAAATAAGATAACTTTTCAAAAGTTATATAATTTTTTCCGCCTTTCTGAAAATGTGCCGCTGTGCGGCAGTCAGGATCTTTAACACATCATGAACCAACTGTTCCGTATTCAAACCAGAACTTTTAAACGGCTACATTTTTTTTAACAGAAAAGTTGTTAAAAAACCATAAAAGAATTTAAAATCTTGACTATAATCGTAAATTCGAAAATAGTAGAAAACTATTATTCAGAGTCGCCAAATAACACTAAATTGCAGCCAAAATGAGACCAACATGTGACTAACATGCTACTATTTTTATTTTTTTTTATATATATATATTTTCTAAAACCGAAAATCGAATTATGCGACATGTAGCGTAAAAATAGCATATGGGCTATTTCAAATTTTTTGAGCACCTGCTGAAACCGACATACTATGGCTCTTATTTCGTTAAGTTTTATGAATTGAAAAAAAAAAACGTTGTACAGGGTTTGTATGACTATACTTGAAGGATATGACGTGCAAAGTTTTACATTGAAAAGTCTTCACCTTAAGAATTGGTGGACATCTAAAATTCGAAAAATTAAAAAAAAGACTTGAAACTTGCAATAGTTTTTTCATTCATTCCATTTTCTCTGTAATAGTTTTTAGCTTTCAGATCCAAACCAATACAAAATATAGTCACTAGACTTGGAGGATATATCCACAAAAAAAATTTTTTTGATATCGCTGCTGGGTGAAAAGTTGCATGGTGGTTTACAAGTGAAACCAAAATTTTCCGAATTTTGAAATTTTTGAAGATTTTAAATAGGGTTTTTGCGCCGTTTAATAAAAATGATTTTTAAGCGCAGAATTATAAAAACGGCGTAATTTTATAGAGTTAGAGGTATATCAAGTTGGTGTCAGCGCACCAGTAACGTATCACGGACATCACAAACTTAAAAGAAATTAGCGTAAATTTTTTGAAAATGTATCTTTTTTGCGTCTGACAGTCTGAATTGTCTTTTTAGTTGGCTAGTGTATTGCGTGATGTAAGTAACTTCGTAAAGTACACCTCCGAGGCGAAAACGCACTTTAAAATTTTTAAACGCAAAAATTTTATGAACTTTTGAAAATTTTTGCAAAAAAAAAATTTTTTTTTAAGCTTTTTTTATATCAAAACATGGCATGGGAATATGTTTAGGTATCTAAATAGATTCTTCGCGACGGACTAAACTGATAAAGTGCAAAAAAAAATAATTTTTTTCAATCCTGGCGCGTGCAGCGGCAGATTTTTCCAAATACATTTCGCTTTGTGACAAGTAAAGCGCTGTATCAATTCCGCTCAAACGTACATCGAATGAAAGACTTTACTGAGCTTGATACTAAAATCGAAAACGCACCAAAAAAAAAATTAAGGATTTAAAATTTTATGGAGGAAACAAAATGTTTCTAACCTTAAAAAGCATCCTTGTATGAAATATATGATTTTGAAAATTTAAAAGAATTATGTTTGAATTCGGGTTAATAAGTAACTCAGAATCCCAACAAGTATTTTATAATCGGTCCAATATTAATATTTGCAAAAAAAACGCGTTTTTTTTTGAACCCCTAGAAAGTGAGACTGTATTTTTAAACAATATTTACGAGGGCCACCTTAACAAATTTCAACAAAACAATTAAAACATACTACCGCGAAAACCGTCAAATTACCGCCGATGCAATGACATCTTAAAGAACTTGCTTTATTATAAAAACTCTATGATCATAATAGCCTTTGCTGAATGCTTCTAAGAATAAATATTTGAGTTTCAATTCAGTTTATTTTATTTATGTGCGTGAACAGTCGTGAATAAAAATTAGTAAAATGGTTTCAGATTATACATTAAAAAACGTGAAATTCGTAAAAACTGAGAAGCGAAACAAATTAACCGATAAAAGAAGCGAACATCGCCAATCTGAAAAAATAAAAAGCAAAAAAAAAAACAAACAAATCGCAAATTGGTGTAAGAAAGTCAGTTAGGTATTCAAAACAAAAAAATGCGGATTAAAAAAAATTGAAAACGGCTTAGAATTTATCACTGGAACCCAAGATTTAACTAACGAAACGTTAGTTACAGCTTCCAATTTGCAGAACAATTTTACAAATTTTCAAAGGTAACAAATCAAGTTTAAATGGTTATATCTCTTAAACCATTAGCGATAGGCAAATAGTTTTTTCCCAAAATATTACAAATTATGTCTTATACTAGCCGTAATTTTGTAAAATGTTTAACAATTTTAAATAAATTTTTATATGCATACACAATCAAAAAAAAATTTTTTTGATTTTTTTTTTCAGTGTATTTTAAAAAGTATTGAAGCTTTTACAAATATTTTAGTGTGCTAAGAAAGCCCTTAAGGGGTATTATCCACACGCGTTATCCTTTTTCAATTTTAAGAAAAACTGTAATTTTAATATATTTTTTTTTAATTTTTAACTTAAAACCGCCGTAAAATTTGCGCCGTTTAATAAAAATGATTAACGCGAACGGATTTCACATGCTCAAATATCGGCTTATACACACACAAATCGACATTGATGTCAGACAAAAAAAAACTTAAAAAAAATGTCTAGGTGCTGTAAATTTTTGAAGTTGCCCACCATATACATTGTATGTATAAAAATAGAGAATATCAGAAATTTGGATACTTTTACATAAATGGTCATAACTTTGGTATTTATCCATAGATTTGCTTCGTAAATGACTTTTTTCTTTGTAGAATTTCAAAATTTAAAAGGCTCTAGCTTTATTAAAACTTAGGGTTCTGATGAGATGATCAGCCAGATCGAAATACATGTATCAACCTAGCTAATATATTTAATTTGCTTTATTTTTGTAAATATACGGAGGCAATGAAATATATACCACTTCTTCGTCACGAAAAATAAACAATATGTTCGTCTACCAAAATCTTTTGTCGTTACCTATTTTGGGCGATATGGGCCAACAAAGGTTTAGAGCGAATCTCAAAAACTAAACCATAAAAAATAATAACTGTAGGCATAAATTACACTGTGGAACAAATTCAGGTTAGCAAAAGTTAGGTCGATTCTATGAGTGAGGGGTGAAAATAGAGGCTAAATTAGAAGACCCGTATCGCGGCGTTTGTTTATGTTATGTTCGAATTGTTTTTTAATCGACCTTCGAACTTTGCAGTCAAACGTCGATTTGCAGCATATTGTTTATATGGTTTTTTGGCTATAACTCGTCGACTAATTGATATTTTTTCAATCTGTAAAAGCCAAATTATTGCTAGAGACCTGTCCAACAATTAAAAGTTTTTAAAAAATTGATTTAGAAAATTTTTGTGGTGCAAAATATTGGAATTTTTTTTTTCATGGTTTTTGAAAATATTTTCCACAAAACTAAGTCTTTTTTGCTTTCTGTTTGATCTATAATATGCTTCTCAGTTTCTTCAATAAATTTCATATTTTTGTGCTATTTTATCAATATATTTTTTAGTGGAATTTTTTATATTATTTCAAAAACTTTTTGTTTTGTTTTTTTAATAAAGATTACACAGGCCAACACTCAATTTGCTTCTTTGAATTTATCAACTGATTCTAGTTAATTTGGGTGCGCTGAATTCAAATCTGTAATCAGTTTGTCTCTATCAGCTCGTTTTTTTAAGTAGTTAAAAAGTAAAACTTTTCCATAGGAATTGCCGTATTTTGTAAAAGTAACAATGTGTGGGATGGACGTATCTCAGGAAGTAGGAGGAGCTTATCCAAGATTATGGTATTAATCTCTTCTTTGGAAGATTCTATAGCAGATTAATTCATCAATCATATTTGTGGGTGGGGTTTAAGGGGTTAATTTTTAATTTTTAAATTTAAATTTAAAAATTAACCCCTTAAACCCCACCCACAAATATGATTGATGCATTAATCTGCTATAGAATCTTCCATAAGCTCCTCTTGGATAAGCTCCTCCTACTTCCTGAGATATGTCCATCCCACCCATTGTTACTTTTACAAAATACGGCACTATTTTGAAATAAAAAATTAACCCCTTAAACCCCACCCACAAATATGATTGATGCATTAGTCTGCTATAGAATCTTCCAAAGAAGAGATTAATACCATAATCTTGGATAAGCTCCTCCTACTTCCTGAGATATGTCCATCCCACACATTGGGATGGACATACTTCCTATGGAAAGGTTTTACGTTTTAAATACTTAAAAAAAAGCTATATCATGAAAACTAGAGCTGATAGAGGCAAACTGATTACAGATTTGAATTCAGCGCACCCAAATTAACTAGAATCAGTTGATAAATTCAAAGAAGCAAAAATCTTTTTTAATTTTGTCGGGCTGTGTTATATATTAATCTGAACTCTCTTATTTAGGAACAATTTTCTTAAACAAGAAACATTTTAGTGCTAAGACGTTATTTGATTCATTAATCGACTTTGGGTTGACTTTAAAGGTCGTAAATCGAAATATCAGCAGACTAAATTTTCGTTTACTATAATTTTGAGTATCTGGTAATTGATTAAGTTTCTTTATCATACTAGCTTAGTGCATATTACTAAAATCATCGTTATCATCGATTGACTTCAGTATATTCATCTCGTTGGTATTTTAAATAGAATAGTTCATTGAGTTAAGAAAAAATATATACTTTAGGATGTCCCTTAAAATAACGTTTGGTGATTTTCGTTCATCGATTGTTTTTTTTTAGAAAACGTTAACCCGTGCCGAAAAACGGAGGCAAATGGTCAATTTTGGAAAAAAATTTATTAATATTTAAAATTTCCAAAATTCGAAATTTAAAAAAAAAACTATATAATTTAGGAAGTCCCTTAAAATAACTTTTGGGTATTTTCGTTCATCGATTGATTTTTTTAGAAAACGTTAACCCGTGCCGAAAAACGGCGTCAAATGGTCAATTTTGGAAAAAACTATTATTATTTAAAATTCCCAAAATTCGAAACTTCGAAAAAATTTACTTTTTACTTCATTTAATATAATCAACATTATTCAGATATGATATTCTAACTTAATTGGATATCATTAACCCACTTTAGCCTGGTATCCAAAAATGACTAACGAATTTGATAAAAATGCAAAAACGGATTTTTTAAAATTAATTTTAAAGATTTTTTTAAATTTTAATTCGAATTTGTATGTAGAGCGACTCTTTTCCAGGACATTTTATGAAAACAGCTTATTTTGTGAAAAATTTAACAAAATTTTAATGTTTTCATCACGGTTGGCATACTTTTCGAAAAAATATCACTTAGATTTGCTAAGACTATCTTATATAAAAACTATTAAACCCTTAGTTGCCTGGGGATAAAAAGGACCAATGAAACTTCATTTTAATTACTTTTATTCAAAAAAACTTTGACCCTCAGTGGACAGGGGACAAAAATGACCACGAAACTTGATTTAAATTATGACTTCAAGATTACAAAGCCATAAAATGTATAAAAAAAACAAATTTTGCTAACTTTATAAGGGTCCTTGCGGACTATTGATGGTCAGTATTGTGGCAATAAATATAAATAAAAATCACTTCCTTAAAATTTTTACACTCAAAGTCTCGTCTGTAATTTTAGCAGACTTCCTCCGGAGTGTTTTTTTTATTAAAATCTATTAAAAAAGAGAACAAACGTACTTTTTTTTCATTATTTTAAATTTGATGAAAATTATTATTTTGTGTTACTTGATCCATATAGGGTTAATGTTTTTACTTTTCACCAAATAAAATCCCACTAGGAAATTTACAGAATAACATCTTTCATATTTTACACAACTAACGAACAAGCGAAATTCTTTATAGTCCCAATCTTATTTTTAAGGATTATTTTTGACCCCACCTTTTTAACCCTTAAAAAAAGTTTTATTCTGTAAACTAGTGGGTCTTTTAAGATTAACAGTGAAAACATTAGCCCTATACACAAAGTTACACAAAATAATAATTTTTGGACAATTGTTTTTGATCCATTTAAATTGTTTATATACTTTTCTTGTAGTCATAATTAAAATTAAGTTTAATGGGTCTTTAATGTCCCCCGGCCACTAAGGGTCTAAGATTTTTTGAATAAAGGTAAATACAATTATAGTCTTTTCAAATTTAAGAGATATTTTTTTTAAGAAAATTATGAAATATGTTATTCTGTTAATTTCCGAGTGGGTATTTTCTGAACAAAAGTGTAAAAGTTAACCCTATATGGATCGAGCTACATAAAATAATTATTATTATCTAGTTGAGATTTTTTTTTTATCAATTTAAAAGCTTAACAATTTTGTAGTCATAATTACAATTAAATTTCATGGGCTTTTTTTTGTCATCAGGCCACTAATGTCGAGTTTTGAAGATGTAGATTATCTTTAATATTGGTTTAACTCAGTTTGTAACTGGAATACTGCTATTGGAATTTTGTTTATTTTGCTTTATTTCTGTAAAGACCGAAATTCTAAACTAGAAAAAGTTGTTCCTGCAAATGTTTGTTAACCCTTTGACGAGAGGCGTACATTATAATGTACGTCGATTTTATCAACCCGTCACTGATTTTAATTTAAGCATACATACAATTAATTTACAGTTATCGGTTTGTTGTTCTTTAAATTCTTAAGAGGCTGTAAAATTTCAAAAGAACGTGAGGTCAGTTTTGTGTATTTTGTTCTGCCATCACCGACGCAGCGTATAATTTGTTAAATTTTGTTTTCAAATTTAAAAAAAAAAAGATTAATTTCAGTGTTTTTCATAACAAAGGTAAGTTTTTTTCGCTTATTTTTTCGATAGTTTTCTAATGTAATCATTCATTTTACATAAATGCAATATTTAAGGCGTTAGTAAAAGCTACAAAAAGAGTGTACATTAAAATGTACATTTAGTGAAATCTTCAATGTGCATTTAAATGTACATCACATTTTTATATACAAATAAGCCAAAAGTTTTGATTTTTTTTAAATAGAAATAATGTCGAATTTAACAATTAAAGAAATTTTTGATATATTGAATGAATCGGAGATCGAAGAAGATATAGACTTATATGAAAATGATAATAACATTGAAAATCAAAACGAGGATATTGTTATCGTTAATCGCGTCACACGTAGTTCTTCGGATGATGAACAAGATAATGAAGACAATATCGCTAATGCTGATACCAACCGTGAAAGTTCTGTCCCTATTAATGTATGCGAAGTTAATCCATCGACAAATTATACATATACAAAAAAGCAAGATATAAAATGGCGCCGAAAGAACTCTAAAAATGATCCAATTCCATTTGAATGTGAAAATATTGAAAGCTATAATGATGAGAAAACACCATTTCAATTTTTTCAACAATATTTTACGGATGAACTATTTCAAAATTTTGCATTCTACACAAATTTATATGCAACTCAAAATAATGGAGGAAACTTTAAAAATACTGATAGCAACGAAATTAAAAAATTATTTGGATTGCACATTTTGATTGGTAGTATGAAGTTCTCTAGGCTTAGACTTTACTGGGACCCATTGGTTGGCATTGAAATCTTCCGAAACACATTAACTTGTGACAGGTTTTGCCAGCTGCGGAATAATTTACATATTGTAGATAATTTGGATAAGAATAAAGATACAACTGACAAATTTTGGAAAGTCAGACCTGTTATTAAAGCTGTCAGAAAGAGGTGTTTAGAGTTGGAAGTAGAAGAAGTATTATCTGTAGATGAGCAAATCATACCGTATACTGGAAAATTGTCAACAAAACAGTATATAAAAGGAAAACCTAATCCTTGGGGTGTAAAAGTATACGTGTTAGCTGGCAAATCTGGGATGCCCTACGACTTTTTTCTTTATCAAGGGAGTTCTACAAATATTAGCGCCAACAATTTATCCATACTTGGGTTTGGAGCTTCAGTTGTTCTACAATTATCTGAAAGAATTAAAAATAAAGGTCACACATTATATTGCGATAATTTTTTTACATCGTACCAGCTAATGGAAATACTTCATCAAAAATAGAGATATTAGATCTTATGCATTTCCGATTAGAAATTGGGAATGTTCTTATATGCAAAAGTCAGAAGTCGGCGCCAAAGCGGGGACGCCCTTCAAATGCAAATTCAAATCCTTCAACTTTATCACCTGTTTCATCTAAAAGAAAAACTGAGGTAAGACCAATTCGAGATGTACAATTGGATGGCATAGATCACATGCCATGCCATGATGGCAAAAAAGAAGCAACACGATGCAAAAATAATTGCAAAACGAGCAACTGAGTAGCTGGAAGAACTCATTTTTATTGCCAAAAGTGTAAAATTCATTTATGTATAACTAAAGAACGAAATTGCTTCCTACAAATGCATACCAAATAATAATATTTTTTCAAATATTTACGAAAGTGAATTCTATTCTATTTTTTAATGTAAATCTAACCTTACTTACAATGAATTTGTTAGCTTTTTTTTAAAATAATTTTAAAATGTGTTCCTTTTATATAATGTATGTATACAAAAAAAACAAAAAAACAAAAAAATAAAACCAATAAAAAAAATTAAATAAAGTGAAAAAGTGAAAAAGTGTATGCATTAAAGCGGATTTTACATTAAAATGTACATCTTAAAACCCCACTTTAGAATAAAATTCTGCACCCATAATTTTTTGCACATGTTTTTTGAAGCTTTTTTAAGCTATAAAAAACATAAAAAAAATTTTCCAATGGCCAGAATTAATTCCCGTCTCAAAGGGTTAATAAAATTGGAAAATGTGGACTAAATTCGTTGTCCTTTGAGTATATTAATTTTGGGAGTTTTTACTTTTTTCCAAAATGGGCCATTTCGGCCGTCTTGCGTATATAAAATAAATTAACGTTTTCAAAAAAAAAAAAAAAATTTTCCATTTGGAACCATTTGTAATAAAACTGGGGTTTGGAACGACAAATCTATTTTTAAGGGACACCCTAATATACATAAGGGTGGATTGACTACTTATTTTAATAAAGATTTGACAAAAATTGCCAAAAATGTGGGCAGATGTGAACAGATATTCTAAAAAGTTTTAAAATACTACGTTTTCTTGATTTGTTCCGTAAAAATAAAGAGTTTCTCTTAAGCCCTCTGGAAAATGCAAAAATTTATTAAAAATTTTCGAATTCTGCAACAAAAAACCATCGCCAATTCGCCCTAATATACTCACATAATATTTATGTTAGTTAACTTTTAACTGTTTGTGTACGAAACTACTCTCAATACGCTAAAGTGTCATTCAAATGTCAATTGAGTTTTAGAATAAAATCTCTCTTTGCCATATGGCTTTTGGTTTAGTTTTTATAATGTTATTTCGGGGACACCCTAATATACATAAGGGTGGATTGACTACTTCAAGATTTGACAAAAATTGCCAAAAATGTGGGCAGATGTGAATAGATATTTTAAAAAGTTTTAAAATACGACGTTTGCTTGATTTGTTCCCTAAAAATAAAGAATTTCTCTTAAAACCTCAGGAAAATGCAAAAATTTATTAAAAATTTTCGAATTCTGCAACAAAAAACCATCACCAATTCGCCCTAATATACTCACATAATATTTATGTTAGTTAACTTTTAACTGTTTGTGTACGAAACTACTCTCAATACGCTAAAGTGTCATTCAAATGTCAATTGAGTTTTAGAATAAAATCTCTCTTTGCCATATGGCTTTTGGTTTAGTTTTTATAATGTTATTTCGGAGACACCCTAATATACATAATGGCGGATTGAATATAATAAAAATTTGACAACAATTTGGGCAGATGTGAATAAATATTTTAAAAAGTTTTAAAATTCGACGTTTGCTTGATTTGTTCCCTAAAAAAGTTTCTCTTAAGCCCTCAGGAAAATGCAAAAATTTATTAAAAATTTTCGAATTTTGCAACAAAAACCATCACCAATTCGTCCTAATATACTAACATAATATTTATGTTAGTTAACTTTTAACTGTTTGTGTACGAAACTACTCTCAATACGCTTAAGTGTCATTCAAATGTCAATTGAGTTTTAGAATAAAATCTCTCTTTGCCATATGGCTTTTGGTTTAGTTTTTATAATGTTATTTCGGGGACTTAGTACATAATGCAATGGAAAATAAATGTGTTTTATAACGATTGCAATAAATTTAGATAATAAATAAATTTAAAAATTTAATATTTTAATGAATTTAGGATATGGTTGCTTTAACCAGCATTTGGGTTGTACAAACGAACAATTCGATTTGCAATACATTCGACTGTCAGTACGAATCTGTTTTCTTTCTGGGTTTATTTATGTAAAGTTTAAGTATGTTTTCTTCTAAACCCTTCAATATAACTTGTATAAGAAATATATTTAAAAAAAGTCAAATTATGTAGTTTTTTAACCCAGTTTTTAACCCTTAAACCTGAGATTGCGCACCCAAAAAAATTACGTGTCTAAGATTTGTTTGTCCTCTACGACATATTTAAGAGTCTTTCAAATCTGCGGATTCACCACTGTGTAGTTTAACCTATGCCAATTTAGTAAATGGACAATTTTAAAACGCTTGAATTTAAAAACCATTTGTTTTGAAAAAGTATATTTATTTATAACACATTATAGACTTTAAAATATTAATTCTCTTTTTGTAGAGGACCAACAAACCGCGATTTTCTATTTGTCCCATTTTATGCTTTGGACGACATTCACGTCAATTTTTTTTTACATTGCTTTTAATTTTTTTCTTAAATTCTTGATTGCATTTGTCTTCCCAACCATTTTCATAGACTTTTTGGCATAATGACAGCTTGCTAAATCTCCACAAAATATTATGTCGCCTTTAGAATGGGCTATCTCTGATACATTTTCCCAGTTTTATTAAACATTTATTAATGTGAACTATCCTGGATGTAAAGTTGTGATATACCTTAATATGGTGTGTTTTTTTAAATTAACCACATATGTAGTTAAAAACTAAATTTCTTCTACAAATGACTGTTTTTTTTACTTAAAAATAATGATACTGTATTACAACTCAAACAACTACAAATATTAACAGGAGAAGTTCCCTGAGTGTAGTTATATGATCGTGGATAGTGCCATTATAACTATCCGCAGAATTTCTGGACACAAAAAAAAATATCCGTTTTTAGTCAAAAAAAAAAAAATAAAATCGAATCTGAATAACTTCAAATGTTTCTGATTTTACTGACTTTTTTGAGCGTAATACTTCGACCAGTAAAGAAATATATTTGTCTCTTGGTTAGACAGTTATGACAACAACTACATGTACTTCTAATAATGCCTAAAAGTTTTGACAAAAGTAGCCTGCATCATACCAAACCTCTATGAAATACGATATATTAAAATTGACAAATGCGTTAGAAAGTTATTACACTCAAAAAAAAAAAAGTTAGTAAAGTCTGCAAAAACTGAAATTTGCAAATGTGAAAAAGCAAAAAAAAAAAATAATGGACACTTATCTTTCAACTACTTACATCAATGGTTATCTAAATGATGGCATCTTTTAAAGGAAGACAAATCTCATAGGTAATTGTAGAAACGAAACGAAAAAATAACAAAATATGACATATACAACAATGTTTTGCAATATGGAAAAGGAACCATAAAAAATTACCGAAGATGTGTGTTCTGTCTTTCGCTTTAGTCAGTCTACCTGAAAGTATATTTGTTTGCAATTTCAAATTGCTAATTTGACCACACTACATTAATAACATTATAAACATTCAGTTTATAAATAATGTGTATCTTTATTAATTTGAAATAATTTATTTAAAACGCTTTTATTGAAAATGTGAATAACATTCTTACCGTTTACAAAAATCTGACTTGGAGAATTATTTAAAACTCGTTTGCTATTCACTGTTTATGTTTACGAAAAAATTATACTTTATAAATGAGTTTTTTTGCAATGACATATTAGAACCAAGAAAAACGCGTCCATTGAAGTCGAAACATTTTTAAAATAGTGGAAAAGCAAATTGAACTCGAGAGTTGACAGTTGAGAGTTGAATATGTCAAATTCACGAAACAACACCAACGAAATTAAAGGTCCACTTTAGGGAACATTCCCTTACAGTTCATTAATTTATTGAAATTGTTATTCTCAAAATTTGAATAAAACATTCTTTTGGTGTATGGACTAATTTCTTAATTCATAAATGATTGCTCAACGTACATAAACTTTTTTTTCGAAACATTAATTAACCCGTTGACTACCCTGGTTAACTACAATGTACACAAATTTTTAAAAATTAAAAAAATTTGATAATGTAATAAGATAATCATTAAATGCATAATCTGTTCATCGGGGAAAAATAGTCGCAACATTTGTTAATAACGTCCGATTTTTTTTTAATAGGGCGCTGGTGTAACTCCTGAACTAGCAAAGCTAGAAACTCGAAATTTGGCACTTAGCTTCATCCAATGACCAGAACAAAATCAAGCACAGTATCGTGTAGGAGGGGTCAACCTTTTTCTATATATTATAAGTACCCAAAACAAGAATCTGAAGTCCAAAGAGAAATATATCTACAGACAAAAAATCGGTAGTGAAAGGGTTAACCAAATGTGTTATCAGTGTGATATTTTTACAAACATATTTTTATGACTTTTTATAAATGCATTTGATAGAATCCAACCCTTAAATAGGTTATATATTTTGTATATGTATATCGTCCATTCCATGAGAACTTTCAAAAACCGTAATTATTTGGCCTCCAACACTTTGATTTTGTTAAAATTTGGCATGCGTATACTCTAGGATGTCTATTACACACTACCGTGTCCAGCTCCTTAAAATTTTGGAAAAAATTATCTTGATTCATTCGATTTCATAAATTATCTCTTCATAAATTTAATGGAAATTTTCTTTAGAGCTAAAAATTATTTCAAAGACTAATTTATTTGTTTTTTTTTTACAATTTCATTAATTTGAATACATTTCAAACTTTATTTTTATGATTTAATTCTTAAGTGTTCATCATATTTTATAAAGTATAAAGTGCTTTATTACAATATTTCAATCGCCCATGTCCTGTCTTTTCTTACTTTTTGAATACGAATAAATTTTAAAAATTCATGAAATTGAAATTCGGTGCTTTCTAATCCCCATAAATGTATAAAATTCGAACAATATTTGAAAAATGACGAAAAATTATCGAAAACTTATGTTTTCTGCCGAAATACTAAATTTTAACTTAGAAAGCAGTCTTATGATTTTTAAAATATTCTGTAAGGAAAACATTGCTTTTGTTTTACTTTTTACAGGAAAGTAGATCGAAAATAAAAATGTGTATGTGAAAGTCAAAGCACCAAAAAGTCGTATTGATTTCACTTTCATGGGAATGTGAAACATAGGATAGAGGTGAATGTATTCTTGTATTAACTAATTTTTGACTTGTATGAAATTGTTAAAAAAATCTTATGGATCGGTTTATAGCCTTAGTTCCAATGTATTTTTCGAGGCATTCGCGAAGAGTTTTATTAATGCAAGGAACTTCTTAATATTAAAAAATTCATACATTCTATACACGTTATATTGTCGGAACGAATCATTAGTTTTATAAAGATTTTCATTAATTCTACAAACATTTCATAAACATTGACTTTAATGAAACCTGTTTCATAGATTCTATGAAGAATTACATTGAAGAATTTTCATTAAAGCTTTGAAAAAATTCAGTAGTGAAGTGAAATAAGTCGTAAAGTAGACAATTGTACCTCTCATAGGCTTTTTAAATCTTTGAAATAGTCCATCTACTATGGGAAATATGGCTCTTCAAAGTTATAGTTATATATAACCATACATGTCCATACATTTCCATACATGGTCATATGTCTACATTAACGAAAATTGAGTTAATATTTACATTTAGGGTCACATATGAACTCCTATGAGCATAAATGAATCACATGTGGTGGTATGAACATGTATGACATCGAATGACTTCATATATGATCATGAATGGGTTCATACATGATGTATATATGTTGAAATATGATTTTTCAAAGGAAATATGATTTTTCAAAGTTCACAACTTTTAAACTTTTTTGGATTTTTTAAAAACTGAAAAATATCAATACAAACACGAGTTCGTATTGATATTTTTTTCATTTTCAGAAAATGAAAACGGCAGTGACTAAAAGACATTCTAGAGAATGCGTGTACAAAACCTTAAATCATTTATATGATCCCCTTTTTTATTTTGGCCGATCTATCATGGAATGGACGATGTTTTAATCCATAAACATGAAATTTTATAAAACTACAATTAATGATTTGTTTGTCAATATTATAATAATAAATGTATTATTTAATGTCGGGTTGTTTATTTAAAAAAATAAGAACTAATTATTACATTAAACAAATACGTTTCAAATATACGGACAAAATGATACAGTAATCCCCGCTTGAATGCGCAATCAAAAATTCAGCGTTTTCTGCACATTTAAGCGGGAAATCATTTATTCGAAAGCTTGGATAAATGCGCAGTAACGCATTGAGGGAAATATTGCATAAATGCATAAATACGCATATCATTATATAATTTTTCTTTTAGCAAAAGTTTCTTTTTTACAATTTTTGTAAAAAAAAAATTGATTTCTTTAATTTAAAGAAAGTTTTTAATTCCTGTTTTTAGTTTTAGTTAAAAATAAATCAATCAAGTTGATTTTGTGTTTAACAGAAAAAAATTAGCCAAAAACTCATATTTTCAAAAACGCATTTAAGCGATTAATCTCGTTTTTACTTTACTAATTGATTTGGATTAATTTAACTTAAGAGTGGAACGCAATTAAGCGGGACGCATTTAAACAGAATTAATAATATAATTTTATTATTAATATTATTAAATATAACTTCAAAATTAAAAAAAAAAAAAAATTTAAATCGCTAATATATGAAAATATCGTGAGATTTTGAAAAATCGCTAAAAATTTGAAAACCCGCCAAATTTGAAAAAAATCGCTAAAAGTGAATAAATTCGCAAAAATTAAAAAAAAAAAAATCAACAAAATTTATATTGCTAAAATTGACAAAGTAACCTTAATAAAATTTAAAACGTCGTATATCTCGACGGCAATTTTAATTGTTTCTAATTTTTTTTTTGTTGTAATTTTGTAAATTTTTTTAACTTTGATATTTTTTTTTTTTAAATTTTAGTGAATTTTTGTATTTTTTTTTGCTGACTTCTTTTAACTTTTATAATTTTTTTTTTAATACAAGTTAAATATAATTTTTATTAAAAATAAAAATTATGTTTTTTCGACCTTTAATTGTGCAATGAAAATGAAATTTATTCAAGTTCAAGTCCATACTCTATATTTCTTTATTGGGATATTGTCCTGACAAATAGATAGATAGATTATATGGCACTATGCACCGCGACCAACTTAGGTCTTTTGTGCTGCCTAAAGTTACCCTAAAGATTCAAGCTACCTATAAAGCCAATAATCCTATTAGGCAAAATCTTCATAATGTCCGAAGGGGAGACAAAGCGATCGCCAAGAAACTTGGCACGCCTTTCACAAAGCCTCGGACATTCGCAAAGAACATGCTCCGATGTCTCAGCTACCAGTTCGCAAAACCTACACTCATCCGTGTCCGAAAGACCCCTTTTGCGCAGGTGGTATCTGAGATTGCAGTGTCCAGTCAGGTAAGACACCAGGGTTCTCAAGTCACCCCTCCCGAGGGACAAGAGTCTCCTCAATCCTGCACTGGAAAAAGAAATTAATCTCTTAACCTGTCGTTGGCCAAGAGAGTTTTCCCAATAGAGAGAGAATTCTGATTCCCTCCACGACCCGAGCTTCTCCCTAACATACCCCAAAGGTATACCACAGAATGGTTCAGGGCCAATAAAGGGCCTTCGGGCCCCGCAATTAGCAAGACAATCTGCCCTGTCGTTGCCCTCATGCCCCTCGTGACCAGGAACCCACCCTAAGGTAAGCGAGTTGCGCCCGCCAAGTCGGTTAAGAGCCAGAATGCATTCCATGACCAGACCAGATGACACCTCATAGGACATTAAAGCCCTTAATGCCGCCTGACTGTCAGAAAGAATGTAGATGCGAGATCTAATAGTGCCCCTTCGTAGACACTCCTCCGCGCAGACACAGATAGCAAAAATCTCTGCCTGAAAAATGGAGGGGTATCTACCCATGGGTAAGGCCCGTTGGAAACCTGGTCCATAGACACCCGCACCAGTGTCACCATTCGCATGCTTTGAGCCATCTGTGAACCATATCTGAGAACCCCGCTCTGGCTCCCAGGATCTGTTGGTCCACATGGCCCTGTCGAACAGCATCACTTTAAAGTTCCTATCAAAGATGTACTCCGGTGACCTCCTATCCGTAACCTTTGTAATCGGGTCATCAATTAGGATACTAGCTATCCTCATGTGACCCCTTAGATAACCTCCCCTCATGTCACCGAATTCTCTAAGTCTGGAGGATCCTATGCAGGCAGCCTCCATTACAGAAATATGCAATGGTGGTATCCCCAGCATAACCCCCATGGCATCCGTCGGGCAGGTTCCGCCTGCCCCTGTTATGCCAATACACATAAGACGGTAGATCCTCTTGAGAGCATCCCTTGCCCCTACCTGTTCAACCTTTGGCCACCATGCCAGGGCAGCATAGGTGATCATAGGTTTAACAATGGTGTTAAACGACCAGTAGACCATCTGCGGCCTTAGACCCCATGTCTTACCAAAAAGCCTTTGGCAGGCATAATATGCCTTTGTGGCCTTTTTGGATACATAGTCAAGATGTTCATTCCAGATTAGGGATCTGTCAAGAGTCACGCCGAGATACTTAACACTACTGGAAAAGCCCACCGTGGCCCCATCAAGGACAGGCATTGTCAGGTTAAGTTTCCTCCTATTTGTAAATGGTACCAGGATTGTCTTCGACGGGTTGACAGACAAGCCCTTTTCCCGGCACCAAGAAAGAGTATAGTTCAGAGCCTGCTGCATACGTTCGGATATGGTCCTATCATCAAAGTCCACTACAGAAATGACAAGATCATCCGCGTATCCATAAGTCCTGAAACCCAGGTCGTTCAAACCTTCGAGTAGTTCATCAATGACCAGCGTCCAGAGTAACGGCGACAAAACACCCCCCTGTGGACAGCCCCTAGTCGCATTTACGGTCCTACTAGTAGTCCCTATGCCGAACGTGATTATTCTAGAGCGTAGCATCTCCAAAGTCCAATTGATGATAATTGGAGAGATGTCCTTTCTAACCATGGACACCCTAATTGCCTCGTAGGACGTGTTGTCAAAGGCGCCCTGTATATCAATAAAGGCACAAAGGGCAATATTCTTTGCCTCTAGTGCCCGTTCTATTGTAGTGACAACATGATGGACAGCAGTCTCGGTAGATTTACCCCGTTGATACGCAAACTGTAATTTGTGTATCGGCTTTCGTCTTAGGTAAGTATCCCTAATGTACTGGTCCAAGACTTTCTCCATTGTTTTAAGGAGAAACGAACTCAGGCTAATTGGTCTAAAGGATTTGGGCAGTTGTTCAGACTTCTTCCCCGCCTTCGGTATAAAGACCACTCTAACCTCCCTCCACGGCGTATGTACCGACGCCGACCGAATAACAGACTAGATCTAAATATCCTAACCAGTTGTGGGACAATTAAATCCATCCCTTTCTGCAACAGACAAGGATAGATCCCATCCGGACCCGGAGATTTGAATGAAGAGAATTCACCTATCGCCCATTTTACCCTGTTCTCCTGAAAGACAGCACTAGATAGGCGTACATTTCTGCCTGTTAGGTCTGGAATTCGTTGAATCACGACAGACCCGCAGTTTTCAACGCATCCTGGGAAGTGCGTATCAAGTAGGAGTTCACAGGTTTCAATGGGAGATTCAGTGTAGGTACCATTCGGCCTCTTGAAAGTACATAGACCATTCGTATGATCCTGGGACAGGGCCTTTTGTAGACGCACCGCCTCAGGAAGATCAGAGATCTTCTCACAGTAGTTGCGCCACGTGGACCTCTTGGATCTACGTAGTTCTTTATTGTACTCAGTGAGCGCTGCCTTATAGGTAACCCAGTCTCCCGTTTCCTTGGCCCTATTGAACAGTCTTCTGGCCTCCCTTTTGAGCTTATCCAGACCATCGTTCCACCATGGAACATCCCTCTTCGTCCTCCTGGTCTTTTCAGGACAGCTCAGAGTATAAGCAGAAGTTAAATTTGAATGAATATCAGATGCTACATGATCAATTTCGCTTGTGCTCAAGATGAGCCCTTTAGAAAGATCTGCACCGTTTTCCAAATGATGACGAAAATTTTCCCAGTTTGTACATCTGGGATTACGATAGATCTGGCATGAGTCCAATGAACTAACAACATCGAATACCAGGTGTTGGTGGTCAGACAATGATACTTCATTGGAGACATGCCAATTAGAGATGGCGAAAGAAATATCAGAGCTAGTAAGAGTGAGATCTAAGACCTCTGACCTAATAGCATTCCTGAAAGTCGGCTCGTCACCCCTATTTGCTATGTTTATATTATTGCTACATATAAATTCAAGCAGGTACTCACCACGTTTGTTTACATTGGTACTTCCCCATGTTGTGTGATGTGCGTTGGCGTCGCAACAGAGGATCCAACTGAGTTTCCTCTTTCGGCAATATTCCACCAAGGCCGAGACCTCAGTGGTTGGTGCCGTGTCAGCATCGCCAGGTAGATATGCAGAGGCCAGAACTACCTCGTGTTCCCCAGATAAGGAGGGCACCTTTGCCCAGATCGCAACCAAGTCTCCCATAACGAACTCTGAAATTGGAAGAAATGTTAGATTGTCCCTAACTAGGATGGCCGCTCTTGGCCGGATATGCTTTGAATCGTAAATCAACCTACCTTGATTTGCGTTCAGCCCTTTTATGGCTCCGTCGTGCACCCATGGCTCCTGAATAAAAACAGCATCCAGGGCCTCAGTGGCCCTGGCGACGTCCGATGCCGCTTTCGCATGGTGAAGGTTCACCTGTAAGCACTTTAAGTGCTTCGGTGTCTTACCTTTTCCGGTAGCCATTATTTACGAGCGTGCTTGGCGGCACGCTTTGCCACCTTTCTGCCCCTGTTGGAGTTCAGCAGAACCGCCTCCTCTGCCGAGTTTCTCTCCCACTTTTTCCGCCTGTTGGGAGCCTGCTGATTGGCCATATACTTAGCTTTGGGCTCAGATGAATTGGGCCTTACAAGGTCCTTCGAGCAGCCCGGTTTATCATCCATATTAGAGTCATTAGAGACCCTGTTGTCGGATTTAGTCGTTGCTGCCGAATTATTTGTATTTGCCCTATTGGGTATGTCACGCCTGACCTCTTGTTGCTGACGTGTAGGTCTTACCAGCGCTGTTCCATATCCAAAATTCACTCTGTAGTTCTTTCGCTTGAGTAGGTCGGCTGAGATTGGGTCCTGACAAATAATCTATAGAGTTTTTGTTTTCAAATTTATTTTTTGACATATCAAAGGAAAAGAAACAAGAACGTGTATTGAATATTTACGAAATGTAAGACATACACACAAAAAACAAGTTTTCAATTTATTTTTTGATCAATGGTGATAATCTTTTTTACTTCGAGCTCATATAATATACAGTGGGGAGCACTTGTGAGTACATGTAAGTACTTTTTACACCTAAAGATTCAGGTCGAAAAATGTTTGACACTAGAACTAAATTATACTTTTCAAAAGGTACAAGGTACGCTGAATCCAAATATGGCCTTAGATTCACTTTCCGAAATCAGGCGTTCGAGCTATATTAACGAGAAAAGTGTATTTTTTGAACAAAATGCTCCGATTTTTCACGTTCCTGGAAATGTTTTTTTCATAATACTTGTAACGGCAACTGAACACACTACTCTTACCATTTTTTTCAGTTTTTCAATTTTTAAGATAACTTATTTCCTTACGACATTATTGTAAATTGAAATTGAGGTTGTAACAGCAATTTGAAAGTCCCGCAATGCAAAATTTTAAAAAACTCAAATTTATTATCAAGTTCAACCTACGATAATGTCGTAAGGAAAAACTGAAAAACTGAAAAATGGTAAGAGTAGTGTGTTCAGTTGCCGTGAAAAATCGGAGCATTTTGATCAAAAAATACACTTTTCTCGTTAATATAGCTCGAACGCCTGATGTCGGAGAGTGAATCTAAGGCCAGATTTGGATTCAGCGTACCTTGTACCTTTTGAAAAGTATAATTTAGTTCTAGTGTCAAACATTTTTCGACCTTAATCTTTAGGTGTAAAAAGTACTTACATGTACTCAAAAGTGCTCCCCACTTTATATTAGTTCTCATGTAGTGAGTAAACTAGTTTATATGAATGTTTGATGTTTGGCATGGGATTGTTACCTCTTTCAAAACGTGTTCTGATGATGGGAACCTAGAAATTCCCGAAATAGATCTAACAACACATTCCTGAAAGGGTCAAAGAATAAATTTGAAAACAAAAACTCTATAGATTATTTGTTAGGACAATATCCTAACAAATAATCTAGAAATATAGAGTATGGTCTCGAACTTAAATAATTTTCATTTAAATTTTTTTTAATTTGAGCGATTTATTTCGATTTGCCGATTTTTTTTTTTTTCAATTTTGGTGACTTTTTCAGTTATAACTATTTTTTTTAATTTTAGATTTTTTTTTTAAATTTTAGCTATTTATTTAATTTTGACGTTTTATTTCTGAAATTTTGATTTTTTTTAAATTTTGTTTTTTTTTTCTTTGTTGTCATTATGGGTTAGGAAAACTGGAAATTTTGCGTGCACCAAGTTCATTTTCAATTAAACATTTAATATATATTATTGAACTTTTAATTGAAATCGTGTTTGAAATCAAACAAAACTTAAATTGGATATTTTTTTTAATTTTTTTGACAGTAATTTTTTCTGTGAAGGATATAAGAAATGTAAACTGTTGTAACTTCAAAATTTCAATTATTTGAATGAAATTTTAAAAGATATCAATCAATAGTTTTTTAAAAATGTTGAAAGTATTTCGAAAGGCAACTCTCATAAAGCCCATATGCTTATAAAACTTTACCCAGCAAAAAATAACCTGCATTTGGTAAGCAGTAACTACATTTTATGCTTCCAAAATAGCGCTTCATTGCCTTGCATACTATGAAAGAATTACGGAAGTCATTCTGTAGTGCTTCCCAAAATACCTTCTTTGAAGCAGTGAATAATGCATACAATGAAGCAATAAAGAATGCATACAATGAAGCATTAATGTTGTCAACATACAAAATAGCGCTTCTTATTGCCTAAGAAGGCATGAATTTATTGCTTCTAAGAGCATATGAAAGACGCGCTTTTAAACTGCTTAAAAGAGACATACCAAGTGGGACATCGCGAACAAAAATCATGCCTTCTGGATATGCATTGAAAGCTCTTCGCCTTCCGGAAGAGCTTCTTGGTAAGCACTATTTTTTGCTGGGTAACTTTTGACATAAACATGTTCACATTTTTCTTGGCAAAAGGAAACATTTTTTTGTCGCTTTAAATTTCTTTCAATTCGTATGAAAGTACAAATTTATTTCCTTGAGAGCTAAAAAAAATAAAAATTGTTCAACGTTATGTTTATGGTAAAATCCATTTCCTTGTACAGTTTTTTTTTTTTGTATAATATTGAATACATTTTTTTTTTTTTTTTTTCTAAAATCCCTCGATAGTATTGTTGACGCCAAAGTGCATATTTGTAGATTGATTTGTTATGATTTTTGTTTTTTTTTTTAGACATTCATATCGAACATAATACATACAACAAATACTTGCATGCATACATATTCAAAATATTTACATAAATTCATCATGTATACATTATGTTATCGATCTAAATGAAATTCCACAAAAAAAAGACTTATTTTTGAAAAGTGAATACATATGAGAAAAACGCTTTTTCTCAATTTATTCCATAACAGAAATATGCTGTCAGTTTAAAATTTTGAAAGCTGTCAAAATTATCTAAACTAAAAGAAGACTTTAAATGTACACTAAGCAAAAGAGTCTCTTAATGGCTACGGGAAATTTTGCTGTTAGTACGGGAAATTTAACTATTTTAAGACTTGTGGAATTTGTTTTACTAAATTTAGCCAAATATGTCTGGTGTTTAATGAAATTAGTAGAAATAATTTAAAATTGTTGTAAAATGCAATTCAAAACCGATTTGCAAAAATCAGCAAAAAATGACTAAATTTTAATGAAATGAGTAGAAAAAAATAGTACCCGATACTAAAATAGTACCCAATAGTAGAATTGTTGTAAAAAGCAACCCGTTTTGCTAAAATCAGCAAAAACAATTACTAAATTTTTATAATATTAGTGAACAATTTCATTTAATATCACCCTGAAATTAATCGATGTTTTCCGATTTTGATAAAATTTTGTGAGTGTGTGCGGTAGTGAACGCAAGTACAGTGCAAGATCGGTATTCGCGACTACCCATTGTCGCGACGGCCTGGTTATTGCTACGGCTTAATTTTAAACATTGCAGATTTTATAATCGCTACAGTTTAACGAAAAACGGGTTCCATTTTCGCGACTTTTATCTGTTGTTTTAAATTTGATTACAATGTCTATAGCCAAAAAAAGTAAATCCCCGTCTTTTGGTATATTTACCATTTTGGATGATTTTGGTCTTCAATTTTGTCAGTTTATTCGTGTCATTTGTTGTGTAAATACATCTCTTAATATGGGAAAAGTGTGAATTACAAGTTGCATAAGTCTTCGGGTTACCTCATTATAAAGCAAGAAAATTCATTAAAAAAGTTCGTATGTACAACAGAAAGTGGCACTGGCAAACGTTGCACCTTAAATAAAGCTGAGTACCCTAGAATAGCAAAAATGCTTTATAAGTGCTTTGTAAAACAAATTGGAAAAAATACTCCAATACCAGCAGAGATTTTACTATCAAAAGCCAGTCATTTGTATTCCAAAATTTATCAAACCAATTCAGGTTTCTATGCCAGTGAAGGATGGTTGAAGAAATTTAAGCGTTGACATAGAATAAGATTTTTAAAAATTACGGCCGAGAAATTGTCTTCGAATCCTCATCTTATTGATCCATTTGTGAAAGAGTTTAAGGATTACGTTGTTGAGCACGGGTTGACTCTTCACCAAATCTACAATGCCGACGAATCCGGTTTATCACATTCTTGTCACATGTAATGAGAAAACGGCTCCCGGAAGAAAAATATGTAAAGAGCGAATAACTTTTTTGCCCTGTTCAAATGCGAATGGTACAGACAAACTGAAATTTTTGGTTGTTGGGAAATCGAGAAACCAACTCGCTTTTAAATGCTTTTTCAATAATTATGTAATGTACAAGTCCAGTAATAACGCCTGGATGACATCATTTATATTCAAGGACTGGTTCCATCATAAATTTGTTCCCCACGTAAGTTAATTTTCACCAATTAGTAAAAGTAAGTTGTTCATAAATAAAAATTGTTTAGGTCCGACAATTTTTGGTTTCAAAAGGTCTACGTGATTCAGCAGTTATTTTAAAAAATAATTTGGCAAAAAACAACTCAAAATTTCCAATTTCTTTAAAAATGTTTAAAATGTAAATATATCAATAAAAACAATTCTAATTTTAAAAATTACATACAATTTTTCAATAAAACTTTGGGTTCTGTTTTTAATTAGTCGTGAAAATCGAGCTTGCACTGTATTAAAAAATTTTTTTTTTTTTTTTTGAAAACTCTGGCAACCCCATAGCTTCAAATTGTGGAGTAGGGACTTCACTTAAAAGGTCATAACTTTTGATGTGTAAAAAATATAAAATTTTTTAAAAAAACACTTTAAAATCAGTTTTTGAAAAAATCCTTTTTTTTTAATTTTTATACAAATAGCTACACATATGTTCTAAATACCCTGAAAATTTCAGAGGAAAGCTCCTTACTTAGAGAGATATCAGAAAAAACTTAGAAGTATGTACACCAGAAAATGTGTTTTTTTTTTTTTTAATTGTTGCTATTGAAAAACTACTACAGTGCAAGCTGGGTATTCGCGACTACCCATTATAACGACGGCCCGGTTATCGAGACGGCTTAATTTTTAACATTGCAGGTTCTATAATCCCGACAGTTTAACGAAAAAGGGTTCCATTTTCGCGACTTTTATCTGTTTTTTTTTTTTTTAAATTTGATTACAATGTATATAGCCAACGATTTCTCAAAAATTAGAGATTTTAAAAAAATTTAAAAGTGGAGATTCTATAAATTCAATTTGTGCCTTAAAGAAAGCTGAGTACCCAAGAATGGAAAAAATGCTTTATAAGTGCTTTGTAAAACAAAAGGGGAAAAATATTCCAATATCAGCAGAGATTTTACGATCAAAAAAATATGTAAAGAGCGAATAACTTTTTTACCCCGTTCAAATGCGAATGGTACAGACAAATTGAAATTGTTGGTTGTTGGAAAATCGAAAAACCAACTCGCTTTTAAATGCTTTTTCAATAATCCTGTAATGTACAAGTCCAATTATAACGCTTGGATGTCATCATTTCTAATCTAGGACTGGTTCCATCACGAATTTGTTCCCCACGTAAGTTAGTTTTCACCAATTAGTAAAAGTAAGTTGTTCATAAGTAAACATTTTTTAGGTCCGACAAAAAAAAAGCAACTCAAAATTCCAATTTCTTTAAAAATGTTTAAAATGTAAATATATCAATAAAAACAATTCTAATTTTAAAAATTACATGCAATTTTTCAATAAAACTTTGGGTTCTGTTATCGCGAAAATTCAGTTTTCGCTACTGGTCTGGTTTTTAATTAGTCGCGAAAATCGAGCTTGCACTGTATTACTATTACTGTGGGCAAGTACATCATCTATGTATGGAAATATTTTGGAATTTAACATATTTAATGCCTTTTTCTCTGTGGTCTGGACCAAATTTTGAGAAAAATTTTTAATTAATCTAATCTGCAAATGTATTCGGTTTCTAGTTAATGGAAGCGTGAAAATGTAGATTAGGAGAAAAAATACAATACGTGTTTTTTCGCGACATACCTTTTTTCGCGAATTAAAAAAATGTATACAGTTTTTTATTTTTATGTATGTATACCGATCTTAAATTTTAGCAATTTTTAAAACATAAAACTTTGTAAATTTTAAATTCGCCAAAAAAAAATATGCAACCAAAAAATTGAATCATTTCATCATTTCAAAAAATTTTCATCCTTACATCAACTAGAAACTCCTTCGGCTTGCACACTGAATACTTTCAATTTTTTTTTTTGTAATTTGCTTTAGATAACCTTGGAAAATGCGTTCAATTTGCAAAATTTTAAATAATTTCCATACATAGATGTTCGATGCACTTGACTAAACAAAAAACTTTAATACCGAAATTGAACTGACTAGAACATAATTTTCTCACCCTATTGAATTTTTGCTAAAACGCGAACTATTGCGAATTTCAAAAAAGCTGAAAAATAAAAATCGAAATACCAAAGACTTAAAAATTTTTTTTTTTTACAGAATATCCCTAAAAAAAAAGGTTATGTCTGGATATGCTTTGACATGCCTTTGACGCGCCTTTCTAAAATGCCTTTAATATATTTTTTTTTAAATTTTTTTTAATAACAATTTTTTTAAAATATGGTTTATACATATGTAAGTATGTAAACAAATAATAACAATAAATGATTAAAAGTAGGTATTGTAAGATATAAACTTTAGGTTCAAAGTACGCGATGTTTTACAAAGCGGATATATATCTTGTACTATTTTTATTCCACGTTCCGCACAAATATTACTGCGTTGTTAATTTGGAATTGTAGATGGTGTAGGTACCCAATGTCTGAGGAAACACTCGTGGGCTTTCGTAAAATTTATTAATGACTTGTTTAGCCGTTCAAAATTTTCGTGGAAACAGTGGTCCGAAAACCAGATTTGAAACCATGCATCACAAATGGATAAAAAAAATAGCGGAAATTAAAGCAAATTTGGAAGAAAACTATTCCATTGACTCGAAAACGGACTTTACTATTGAAATCAGCATGCCTTAATTATATAGATGTGATGGTCAGACGTTGAAGCATCAAAAAAAGTTTTTTTTTTTTAACTTTGTTTGATTCAAAACTTTAACGCGTTTGGTGCGTAACCTTTTTTAACGATAGCGAAAAACTAAAAACGCAGTTCTTAATATTTGTCCATGCCCTACACGATTTTGTCTGGGGAGATTTGATATTTGCAAAAAATGCAAAAAGTTATTACCCTAATGTGTACTTTGTCTGTCTTTAATGTACAAAATTCTTTGAAAACTAAAAAATATTTTTTTTTTTTTTTTTTTTTTGTGCGCCCCGGTAGGCTAGTTGGTAGCGTGCTGGCTTATCTGTGCGGGGGTCGTGGGTTCGATTCCCACCAGAGGCACTGGTCTGTTTTCGCTACAACGCGCCGAAGGCCATAGTAGCTAGTGCTCGGTTAGGGTAATAGTATATAATTTGTAATTATATGATTATTAATTAATAAAATAAAAAAAAATTTTTTTTTTTTTTAAATCGGTCCGGCTCACGGGATTTTAACACACGAAATAACTTGGAATTCATCATAAAACAAACCAAGATACAATTTTGACAAAAACACTTTTTCTATCTCTACACAAGGTTAGTAGGTCTAATGTAAATAAATACTCTACAAAATTTATTAATAAAACTAAATTTTATATGGTATTATCTAACGAAATAATCTTATTTCAATTTTAAAGTTAAAAATAAAATTTTGTTTAACTTTTTATCTCTATTGTTAAAGTTTGTGATACAGTTTTTTTTTTTTTTAATTTAACAAACATTTTTTATTTTTATTTTTTATTTTTTTTGTAACTTGTTGTCATCATTTTATTTCAGTTTTTTTTTTATTACATTTTTCACTTATTTAAATTTTAAATTACAAATGCATGACTTGTGCCTTCACAATATAATACGTGTTTTAAAACGGAAGCTCTACATATTGTTTTGAACTCAAACCTACACTTAAAAATTAAAAACACACAAACAAACGGCGGAAAAATGCGACCCAAACTGACATTTTAAACCCAACATTACGCTTTACTAAAAATTAATATTTTAATGCATATAATTTTGATATCATTTACCTACTCGTGGTAATGAGTATACGTTATAGCGTTTGTACCCGAAAAAAAACCTGTAGAAATTTTTGCTAAAACAACAAATAATCTATTAAAATTAACTTCGCTTAAAAGAGCTAAAATTCAATTTTTGTGTTGCTAAATATTAGTAAGATTAAAACTGTCACAATAAATCTGTTAAATATACAAAATCTCTTCTGTGACTGACAAAACTAGAATAAGCCACACTCATCGCTGTGTCGACCGTGGTGTAACTCGCTAAAGGGTGATGTTACGAGTCATAGCCTACTGTATGGCGCTGGGTTTGATCCTCAGCCACGACAAAGGTAAAAAGTTTTTCATATAGAGCAATTGACCAACCCGAGTAAAAAAATAATATGATGTCATGTACAACGATATCTCATTTCATATAACGGGAGATATATTATGATTCGAAAAATGGTGGATCAAATTATATCGGATATGATATATTTATATTAAATTATATAAAATTTTATCCGGATTTTGACCCGATATAATCATATCTAATTTGATGTAGAAAGACATAATTTTATAGTTTCATACACTGCATTGCAAAACTATAATTACACATTAGTTTCACTAAATTCCTTAAAAAAAAAATTAGAAGAGTTTAACCGGCATAAAAGTAAAACCACAGAAAAAATAATAATAATATGTATTTAACAAAACAACAATTCGTTTATTTTTTATTTTACTATTTAAAAAGAACCACAAAATCAATTAATGCTTCATAATTATGAATACACTTAACTTAATATATTAAATTTTACAAAATTAAGAAAAATATTTTAAAGCAACAGTTATAATAATGCGTGAGGCCTCCTTTTTTTTAAATCAACTCGAAAATTTGATCAGACATACCAGATTTATTCGAAGTTCTTCCGTTATAGATCTCCACGCATCAATAACTGCTTCTTTTAGATGGAAAAGGGTGTTTTTTTTTATAGATGTATAGAACTTTGAAATGGAATAAAACAAAGATGAATATTTTAAATTGACTTGAAATTTACTCTATTCGAAAGATAATCTTCTGGCATTATAATTTAAATATGACTTCTGGCATATGACCGCCACGGCTGGCTCGGACGTATATTGGCAATCACGCGGCGAATGTTGTCCTCCAAGTGTTCCATCGTTTCGGGCTTATCGGCGTAGACTAGCTACTTCAAATATATCCACAGAAAATAGTCCAGCGGCGTTAAATCGCACGATCTTGGAGGCCAATTCTCGGGACCGAAACGTTAAACTATGCGGTTACCAAACGTTTCCTTTAATAAATCAATTGTGGCACGAGCTGAGTGACATGTGCGCCGTCTGGTTGAATCCATAGCTCCTACACATCATGGTTGTTCAACTGATGAACGAAAAAGTCAGTAATTATGGCTCTATAGAGGTCACCATTGGCGGATAGACTGATTAGGGTCTTTCTCTACGCTTCTTCTGTACGCACTGTACGACGTCTCTGTGGATGCATATTATTATTTAGAGTAAACGTGATGCGAAAACGTTCCATAGTTAATCACATTAATTGCTCTGATGGACGATTATGTTGACCGTAAAATGGACGTAGTGCGCTATAAGTATTTCGAACAGAACCATAATTTTCAAAATAAATTTGCACAATTTGGAAGTGTTGTTCAGGCGTCAGTCTAATCATGTTGAAATGATAAATCAAACTAAACATAAATCACTTGACAGCTAACAAAATGGCCGCCAGTTAAAAAAGTGTTGCCAACTTAAAGTTCTATACCTGTATAAAAAACACCCTTTATATGACGGTATATTTGAAATTGTTAAAAAACTGAAAGTTATACATAATTATATCAACACAAATATAGTTGATCGATTGAAACCTAAATCAACCACTGACAAGTCCTGGGATGGGGGGCTTAACTGCGGCATGCTGTCCGTTACATTTTTCAATAAAAATATTTTCTTCTTTTTCCTGTAAAATAAACTCAAACAAAATTTAAGTTTATTGAAAATTACAATTTATTCTGCCAAAAATCAGCTAAAATTTTGCTCAAGTGATGTTTTTACCACACAGCAGAAAAATTCGGTGACCACACCTGAACAACTCGGTTGGCTACAAATTTAGTTATCAATACACTGAGAGAATTATCTGCATAATTTCAATCACCCAGAAAACAGTCTCAGTTGTGGCCACCGCATTTGTTGCCAATCGAATTCTGGCGGTTACGACAACTATCTTTATATTAAATTATATTTTTAGTCGTGAAAGCTAATAGTCAGTTGTAATACTACATGTATTCCAATTAAATATTATAACGTTCCACAAAATTTTATTGAAATTAAAATTTTTTTTTGATTTTTTATGTGTTGAACCGTGGCCTACAGAATAATAGTCAACTGTCCTACACATTGCACCACAATTGCTTTTAAGTTTTTTTTTTGTAGTTATTGGCTGTTTGAACATTTTAGTATTTTATTTTAATTAAAAAAAAAAAAAACAGTTTGCTTTTGTCTTTTCCGGGAGTAACTCGGGAGTAACTCGGAGTAATTGGCTGCCGCTCTACCCATTACCCCACAAACACTTATAAAGGTTGAGTGTTAAATTTGAATTTAAATATTTTTTGTTAAGAAAACAAATATAGTCTAAAATTCATTTGCCAATACCAATAATTAGTTGCGTCTATAATCAATGCAATCCACAATTCGGTTGGTTCTACCAAAACCCTAATTTAAATGTATATTTGATTGGGAAACCCTTATTTTGCAGTTACTACTTTTGATTTTCGACAATTTTTTTATAAATTTGATAGCTGATAGCATTTTTTTTCTGGGTAATGAGTTTTTGCGTTAGATCTATGAAACTTATCATTAAAAGAATGCTATTTTTCATAAAATTTTATGAAAATTTTCATTGTATTTATTAAAAATTGCATACGCTTAATGAAAAAGTTACATTAAAAATAGTTTCATAAAAATTATGAAGCTTTTTGTATAAAGTTTAGGAAACATTTTGTGAAAACTTTCATTTAAACTCGTCCAATAAAATTCTCTCTGTGTATTAACATTTTTGTTACGTATCCAGGGGAGGGTATTTAAAATTCGGTTTTATTCGAAACTATTTGCCATTCATATTATCCATGTCCCTTAATACATCCTCAAGATAAACAATGTATGCATTAAAATTATGTGAAAAATGTTAATGAAAATAAAAGTGAAAATAAAAATATGTTGGTGGAAAAATTTTTATTTAAAAACAATTGTTTTTTTATTACATAAATAATTATTTGAATTAATCTTTGGAAAAAACATATGAATTAAAAACATGTAACATGTTAACTACAATATAAATGATTTTTTCAACTCCTAGTTAAAACAATTGCCATGGAAGATCTTATTATGGGTACCCTTCTTAATTAAAATTTAATTTTTTATAGGCAGTGGCTGATCCAGCCCAAGCTGTTGGAGGGGAATAATTTTTTTAAAATTTCCGCAAAATTTTTCGTAAGCACTTTAACTAAGGTTGGTAACCTAATCGAATAACGGGTTTTAGTAAAGATTCATTATTAATATCGGTTTTATTCGGTATCGGTATTACGGAATCATTGATATTATTGGATAAATTTACAAAAAAAAAAAAAATGGAAACCGCTTTTAATCATAATAAAAGTTGATTTATTAAACTTTGATAAAAAATATTTTTTAATACGAAAATAAAATTTATGAGGCCCAATTAATGAAAGTTCCGTTAAAATTTAACGAATACTTAAATTTTAATTTTATATAGGAGACAAAAAAAAAATGTAACCAATAACTTATTTGGGACGTTACTGAGAACAATAACATTTAAAAATCCAGAAACATTTCCATTAGAGCGAAAAACCGTTTTTTTTTTTTTTTTTTTTTTTTTTGATATTTGCTACTCTTAAAGAGTAATATGAATGATGGCCAAAAAGATTTTTTAAGTGAATTTAATCCAAAAAATTATATTTTTTCACAAAACCGGTTAAAGTAGACTAAAGAGTTTGAGTCTACTCAACAAAGTTATTCGAGGTTCAAACTATTAGTTTAAGGTTAATATTGATGGCCTTAAATGTATAAATTCCGAATTTTTCAAATTCACACGTCTCTCTAAAATAATATTTGTTAGATATGCCTTTAAAATACCTTTCATTTGATATCAACTTCAATCACTGCCTATTTCTGATGTTATAGTTTGAAAAATTCTGAATTTTTAATTTTAATGTTATAAAAGTGCCCTTAAACTAATAAGTTTTGTGTCGAAAAATTTCTTGGTAGTCTGGAACTCTTGATTTGTGATTTATATACACCTTTTCCAACTCAATTGAAATTCAGAAATTCTATTTAAATTTATTTTCATCGGGATAAACATTAATTGCATTTATAGTAATTAAATGTGCTAAAATCCCAAAACTTATTTAACAAATTGTGAAAAGCAATCTGATGTAGGCGTGTCCCTATCCGGATTTCATTCCTGCCTAAGGAAATCTTCAGGGGACTTTGTTATTAGAATTTCTAGAGATACTTGTTATGTTAAATCACAAACTCAATGAGAATTTCTTGTCCTCGTCTAGGAGCGAGATTCAAAATTTAAAATATCAAAGAAAAACCAAAACAACAACAAAAAATTGTCACAATTGGCTTTGTCATCTTCCAAATTTCTATTTTAAATTTAAATCAATTTAAATTTAGATTTTTCCATTTGAAATTCAGAAAATATCATTTGAAATTCAGAAAACATCACTTGCCCTTCAGAAAACATCAATCGATATTTAGAAAATATCATTTAAAATTCTGAAAATATTAAATGAAATTGTTATGAAATGTTTTCTGAATTTCAGTTGATGTTTTCTGAATTTCAATTGATGTTTTCTGAATTTCGAGTGATATTTTCGAAGTTTCAATTGATATTTTCTGAATTTATATTTATATTTTCTGAAGAACAACTGATGAGTTTCTGAATTTCAATTAATATTTTCTGAATTTCAAATGATGTTTCATGAATTTTCACTTAATATTTTCTAAATTTCAAATTACATTTTCGACGGATATTCTGATTTTCAATTGATATTTTCTGAATTTCAAATGGAAAAGTTGAATTGTAATTGACATTTTCTGAATTACAATTGCAAAAGGTCTAGTTTTGTAAAAGCACAATGGCAAAAAATTAAAAAAAATATATCACCCTCACCCCCCTTGATCTACTCCACAGTGGGTAAAAAGGCCAATCTAGAACATTAAATATATAATAAATTTAATTTCCTTTTTACGCACTTGAGTAGTAAATTTACACACTTTTTGTTCAGCAACTTATACGTAATGTGTGTATTTTTTCCATTTACACACATATAGTAAATTTACCCAACTTATAGTACGAGTACAGTTTCCCACTATAAGTTGGATAAATTTCAATAGAAATTAATTAAAAATTAATTAATTAAATTAATTAATTTAAAAAAAAACTCTATAGATTATTTGTTAGGACAATATCCTAATGAAGAAATATAGAGTATGGCCTCGAACTTGAATAATTTTTATTTTCATTGCACAATTAAAGGTCGAAAAAACATAATTTTTATTTTAATAAAAATTATAACAAACTTGTAAAAAAGGCAAAGTACCGCCTAGTTTACTTCCCCTGTTTTGTTTACAAACTAAACAAAATATAAAAAGGAGAGAAAAACAAAAAAACGTGTATAGAATATCCACCAGAGGTGGATCTTGCACATCAAACAAGTTTTCAATTTATTTTTTGATCAATGGTTATAATCTTTAACTTCAAACTCATATGTATATTAGTTCTCATGTAGTGAGTAAACTA
The DNA here is from genome assembly GCA_021234595.1 of Delia radicum. Taxonomy (NCBI): domain Eukaryota; kingdom Metazoa; phylum Arthropoda; class Insecta; order Diptera; family Anthomyiidae; genus Delia; species Delia radicum. Next base: position 236,117,313 of record CM037851.1, read on the forward strand.
GTTCATATGAATGTTTGATGTTTGGAATGGGATTGTTACCGCTTTCAAAACGTGTTCTGATGATGGGAACCTAGACAATTCCCGAAATAGATCTATCAACACATTCCTGAAAGGGTCAAATAATAAATTTGAAAACAAAAAACTCTATAGATTATTTGTTAGGACAATATCCTAATGAAGAAATATAGAGTATGGCCTCGAACTTGAATAATTTTCATTTTCATTGTGATGTATCTTATCATCACATTAGATATTTGCAATTCAAATTTTGATTAGAATGGTTTCCATAAATGCGGCCATACAGTATTTTGTTTAATCCCATATATTAATATAATTCTGCCAATCCAATTAAATATATTGCCCGTCTAATAACGGTTGGTAGGATATATTGTAAGATACAATTAAATGTGACATTTTACGAAAATTACAGTGGTCAATAAAATTGTTTCTAACCCAGCAAAACCGCACATTCTATACACCTTACTTCACTGATGAATTTTACAGGCCATGAGCCTAAAAGTAAGGGGTGGACTCATTACTTAGTAGGGGTAAATTAACTGGTTACTTATATGGTTACCAGGTAGGGAAAAGTAATAGTCTATAAATAGATTTTCATAAAAACAAATTTATAAAAAAATATTATTACAAATATTTTTTTATTTAAATAAATAACGTGTTGAGATTCGAACTTGGGGTCTCTGGTTGTTCAGCGAGAACTCTACCAACATAAAAATTAAATGAATGGTTGTGCTTCCAGTTTTCGTTTGTGATCTTAAAAATATATACCTTACCCTAATGCTTACAAAAAATTCACAAAGTAATGCGATAGATAGATTTTCAAAAAAATATTTTAAATATTACTTTACGTTTTAATTTCAAGCATTATGTAATTAATGATCGCTTAATCATTATTTTATGTTTTGAAATATTGGTGACCCATGGGTGTCCATTTTTTGGTAGCTCATTACTTTATGTTTCCAAATCCTGTAAATCATTACTCTATATTTCGAAATAGTGCTAAATATATAAAGAGTGCGAAATAGGAGTATCCATTGCAAAGCAATACATTATGAAACCCATTATCGGTAACTCATTACTTTTTGTTGGAAAATAATGATACAGGTAAGCAGTGTACATTACAAGGTAATGCATTACTTTATCGCACCCATTACCAACGTTTTCCTGGGTGCTATACGTGATGTCGTACTTAGCTATAGTAAATTTAACAAAACTGGATCACATTGTATAAGATTGTATAATATTATTTTTATGACAGCAGACAAAAGTTTAATTTTATTATAACTGTAAATAAATAAAACACAAATTTTTATAAATTTAAAAAAAATGAAAATAAGAAATATAATAAAACCAATAAAATCGGTAAATGGTAGCAACTTATTTTGATCAAATATATAAAGAAGGTGAAATAAATATTTCTTTGAAAAATAAATATATGTACCATACACATCGAGAACAGATTCGTCGTGTCAATCGAATTTGTCGCCAACCGAATTTTAGTAGTTACATGTACTACGACATTATTCGGTTGCAGCTCCTAATTAAATTTTGCTAAGAATATCAGAATATTCAGTTATGCCTACTAAAGTAGAACACTTTTTAAACATTTGGTAATCCAGACGGAATTTAAAAAATAATCTTACCGAATGAAAAAAAATTGCTTTATCTTCTGAATTATTTATTATTTTTTTATTTATATAGAAAGAGATCTTAAGAAACAGCCTTTTAAAAACAATTTTCTTAGAAAAAGTTACTGAAGCATACTTTAGATTTGGATGATTTCACGTTATAGACAAAATTCAAAATTTTGTCTACTTCTTTCAGCCTTTAATTTTGGCTTAAATTACAGTTCTTCCGTCTTTTTTAGATCACTGGACTATGCATTCTGTTTTTAGCTTTCTATTATTTTATTTAATTTTTTTTTATTTTGAAATTTTTTTATTTGACATTGTTTTTTTAAAAAGATTATTGTGACCAACAATTATAATTAGAATACTATGTAGGTAAAGACGACTGCAAATGTAGTTAAAAACAAATTAAATTTCACTTGAAGAAAGGACGACCGACTTACATTTCAGTAAATTCAACTAACATTGTCATTTGTTTTTATTGTTCGAAAATTTAACCTTAATTGCAGTAAAATTAAACCACATATATAGAAAAAAATAAACAAACTTTTATTCTTTATTTATTTTTTTTTAGACAACTAAATGTAAAATCATAATACAGTAATTTGATATGGTTTGTTTTTTTAAATGAACTACATATGTAGTCAAAAATAGAATATGTTCTACAAATGGCTTCTAATGAATTTCCAACTAATTTCTTTTCTCCGTGTAGTATTTTACAAACAGTAAACACACAGTACACAACATCATTTTCTGAGTGTAGTCAATTTTTTAAACCCCGCCTAGAGGCGGTCTTATCAGTTAGAAGGTTAAGCCTTTCAAACTAAATTGTTCGTTTGTGATAAAATGAAGTCTTTGCATTCATCGCCTCAAATCTAGTATTACTTTTAGGAGTTTAATTTATCTAATGCTAAAAATTTGATTTTTTAAAAAAATTTTAATAAACATATTGAGCAATTCCATATGAAAGCGATCACCTTTTGGACGACCCCTCTCCGATTTTAAAATAAATAGTCTCAATCGATTGCCCAGCAAAAAATAATGTACCTACATATTTTATTTTTTTTTTATAGTGACTGGTTTAGTGGTGGTGTGCACCACTGTCATGTGACAAAATTGAAGAATTCTTCATAAGGGACCTCATTGAAAATTGTTTTAAAACTACTAAAGCGATCGCAACGAGTGATAGCTCGTTGGAAAGGTATTGAATCAGGCTTTAATTGAAAAATAAAATTTTCCTAATTTTTCTTCTTAAATAATTAAAAATAATTCAATTATAAAAAATATAAAAACAATGAGAACAAGGTGGTCTCTTAAATGCTCTTCTCCTGTCCAAACAAGGAGTCGGGGCCCATTTTTTTATTGCTGATTCTTAAAGCAAAAATTATGAGGAATCCAAAAAAAATAAAATTAGCCGGAAAATTTAGGAGCTTCTGTGGAAAATCGGAAAATTTAATTTTCATGGGAAAATTTAATTTTCATGGGAAAAAAGGTAAATTTCTGAGAAAAATTAGGAAAATTTTATTTTTCAATTAAAGCCTGATTCAATACCTTTCCAACGAGCTTTCACTCGTTGCGATCGCTTTTTTTTAAAACAACTTTCAATGAGGTCCCTTATGAAGAATTCTTCAATTTTGTCACATGACAGTGGTGCACACCACCACTAAACCAGTCACTATAAAAAAAAAAAAAATATGTAGGTACATTATTTTTTGCTGGGCAATCGATTGAGACTATTTATTTTAAAATCGGAGAGGGGTCGTCCAACAATTTGCCAATTTTAATCGTTTTCATATGGAATTGCTCTATTAATTTTTTCACAATTTGCAAATGTTATGTAAATGTATTTCTAAACATGATAATTATCATTTGTTTAATTTATCGTATAATGGAAAAACCCTCCCGTCATTTAACATTTTGCATGTCTAAAGTCATATTCAAATTATAATTTTCTCCATATTGTGTTTATAACAAATTGTACATTTATAATTTATGATATCTCTCCTCCTACTGCTCCTTTTTCTCCACCGGTTAGAACAGACTGTATGAAACATATGCCCAATGGTGTTGGTGATTGCATTTAATATATTCAAAATATATATTTAAGTAGTTTTTTTTTTTTTTTTGGTTCCAAAAATAATTCATAAATGCATGCATGCCCGTTCATGTTTATAATAAGTTTGGTTAGATAAAATGTGGGAGCTAAAATATCATATGAATGCCTACAATTATAATGACAAATTTGTGGCAATTATCATTGCATTTACATATTCATTGTTTTGTTATAGAAATTTATATACAACATTTGTTTTATTGTTACATGATAATGCAACAAATGATATGGGGAGAGAGGGGTAAAGTGGGAAATTTAAATATTTTGAAAAAAACTTAATTCTTCGATTGCGAACATTATTCTGCAATAAATCGCTTTAACGATCTAAAAAAAAACATATTCCTGGCACTTTTTTTATGAGTTAGTTTACCACTTTACCCCTTATTACTCTATATATCATTAATAATGGCATTTTGTATATTTAGTATAAAGTTCTACACTCAGAAATAAACCTGTTAAAATAGCAGAAAAAGCTACTAAAAATTAGTTAAAAATTACCTTGCAGAAAAAACTGCCAAATTTAGCAGATTTTGTTTTTTTGCTAAATATTAATCAAATAAGAACAACAAAAAAAAATCTGTTAACTTTACCAAATTCTAGTTATATTCGATGTGAATGTTAGTTAATTGAAAATAGCATTTTACTCTGTAAAATTAGCAAAAACTTTTACTAAATATTTGTAGACTCCAAATAGCAAACTGAAACTGTAACAACATTTTTGCTCTATTTACCTCAAATTTAGTAGAATACAAATAACAGTTTATTTTGCTAAAATCAACGGAAATTTTTGCTAAACAATTGAACAGTTCATGCGAGTAAGAACGAATAGACCACTTTTTCGCAAACACGTTTTTTTGCATAAATGCATTTTATTAGCAGAGCCCTACAATCCTATTCAGAAATTTTGGGGAAATTTTGACTCTTAAGGCTAAAAAAATGACTTTGAAAGTGCAATAATTCGTATATTTTTATATTTTTGTTTAAATTGGGAGTGAACTAACGCACAATTTTGATTAAATACAACACAAAAACATACAAAAATTTTACTTTCGGTAACAATGTGTTAAAAGAACATTACGTGGAACAAACCACACTTATTATATTGGCAAAAAATTTTACCGTTCTTGAGTTATAACACTTTAAAGTGTGGAAAGCAAAAAGGGCGAATATCCATCCTTAACAAAATATTATATAAAAATTATTTAGCAGCGAGTTTAAAATTGATATTAGCTAAAATTTGAAATTGTACTTAATTGTCCTTAAAGTGTTACAAACAAATACCAACCATAGTTCGTCAAGTTTTGCAAGTCTCATGAAAATGTAGTCAAAATCTGCTGCAAAATAACACATTTTTATTCAAATTTCAATACATTTTTTTTGGATATTCGCCCTTTTCCATTTAAGCAAAAATTGAAGTCCAATTTTTGGCAAGTTCTCTTTCGAATACCTTACTAAAATTTTGTATATAGGTAGATGTGACTTAAATATTTAAGCTAATACCAAAAAGGTGACAAAAATATTATTTTTTAACCGTTTCCTGCGTTTTTATTGTCCCCTGTAAAATTCTACAAATGGTCTATTCGTCTTTATTCGCATTAACTATTCAATTGTAGATGGGTGATTTCATAAGGTCAGACTTTTATTCGCATTACAATAAAAAAGACAAAAAATTTTGAATTTTTTAATAATTTTTTAACTACTAATATTTAGTAAATGTTTTTGCTGATTTTAGCAGATTATTTTGTTACTTTCAATTAACTAAAATTTAGCTTTATAATATAACTAAATATTTGTAAATTAAACAGATTTATTTTTGCTCGTCTTATATTAATAATATTTAGTAAAAAAATATGTTTTTCTGAAATTCATTTTTAAATAATTTTTAGTAGTTTTTTTTTTGCCATTTTTACAGGTTTATTTCTATGAGTGTATACATATTTATTTACATTTTTTATTAGCTGTCATTTGTTGTATTTTATTTAATATATCAAGAACTAATTAGAATTTTTAAAAGGGAAATTAGAATATTTTAAATAGTTTTATACTCGTATATTTTGTTTAATGAATAATAAAGGTCGAAAAAAAAACATAATTTTTATTTTTAATAAAAATTATATTAAACTTTTATTTTGTTTAAATTTAAATGTTTATAATTTTAATGTTTTTTTTTTTTTTTTCATTTCTTTGCAGATTTTATTTCCTTCACTAAACGTAAGTTTGTTTTAAATTTAACATAAACTCAAGAATTGATTTATACAAATATTAAATCAAACATTTAATTATGTTAACAATGAAACTAATTGTATTTACAATTTATTTATTGAACTGCATCTTTTTTAAATACAATCTATTAGTTAGTTAATATAATAATATTAAAAAACTACCCATACTAAGAATTAAGAATTTTTTTGTTCTTGTTACAAAATGGCGCCCAACGTTAAGTAATCCTAAAGGAATGCTTTAGAATTGTTATCGCACAAAAAAAAAGTAAAATCGAGTTCCAATTCAAAAATATCTGTTAATTCAATTCAAAAGTTTTATTGAATTCGTACCAATTGAGGAAGTTGTATAAACAAATATATGTAATTGAGTTAGTTTCAAGTAAGATTTTGATCATATATATTAAAAATTTAATTGAATATTGTTTTTAATTTTGTACAAATTTTAGTAGATGCTATTAAAACTTTGCTTTAAATTGCAATAAAATAGCTAAAAATTAGAGAAAAAAAAATTAAAAAGTCACTAAAATTGGCAAAAAATTGCCAAAACTAAAAAAATTCCAAATTTAAAAAAAAAAAATCATCAAAATGTTTTGCCCTTAAAAGCAAAAAATTAAAAAGTCGTCTTAATTTAAAAAAATCGCAAATATTAAAAAACCCTAAATTGTTAAAATTAAAAAAATCGTCCAAATAAAAAAAAAAAAAAACGCCAAGAACTGTCAGAATTAAAAAAAAAAAATCGCTAGAATTAAATTCAATTGAAAAATAAACAAACATTTATTTGTTTTATTTTTTTAAATAACAAAAAACTACTGTAAAAAAATTAATGTAAAATCATAAAACAGCCATTTGATGTGGTTTATTTTTTTAAAAGAACTACACGGTTATTAAAAAATTTAATTTGTTCATTAAAAATAAAGAAACTGTATTACAACCCAAACCCATTTTTAAAGCAGAAGTTCCCTGAGTGTAATTGTTAACATGGTGTATCAACGAAAAAAACGCTTTAAAACAAAAAAAAAAAAACCCCATTAAAAATAACATTGTCTTATAAATAATTACTGTTGCATGCAACAATAACATGCCTACTTATTTTTTATATTTTTTTTTTACAACAAAACAAACCAAAAGACTTGAACTTGATCTTGAATATTTTTTTTTTTAAATAATACTAAATTACAACAAACAGCCCACCATAATATTTGCAACAATGAAAATACTATATAATTACATACTATTCAAAGCTTATTACGTATTTGAAATGTATGTGATTGCCATTTCCCCCCATATATATTTTCACAAATGGAATAGCATGCAGACAAGTTAAAGTTTTATGATATAAAAGAATCTACTGTTTGCGTTTTTCTATTTAATAAATACTTAACCCTCAAACCGGCCTAAGCTTTTTTACAATAAAATTTATACCACGTGTTCGGCACGAAAAATAAATAATATGTTCTTTTACCAAACTTTTTTTCGTAGTCTATTTTAGGCGATATGGGCTAAAATATGTTAGAAACTATCTCAGAAACTACTCCATAAAAATAAATAACTTTGGGCATAAATTAACAAAATGAGGGTCATCGAACGATTCTATTAGTAATTAGAATAGTATAGTAAAACCCCCAAATCGTTTTCCAAAGCAAATCCAGAAGGCATGATTTTTGTTCACGATGTCCCACTTGGTATGTCTCTTTTAAGTAGGTGAAAGGCGCTTCTTTCATGTGCTCTAAGAGGAAATAAATTCATGCCTTCTTATTCAATAAGAAGCTCTTTTTTCGTATGTTGACCACATTAATGCTTCGTGGTATGAATTCTTTATTGCTTCATTGTAAGCATTATTCACTGATTCAAAGAAGACATTTTGAGAAGCACAACAGAATGTTTTCCCCAATTGCTTTATTGTATGCAATTCTTTATTGCTTCATTGTAAGCATTATTCACTGATTCAAAGAAGACATTTTGAGAAGCACAACAGAATGTTTTCCCCAATTGCTTTATTGTATGCAAGTCGGTAAAGCGCTATTTTGAAAGCATACAAATGAAGTTACTGCTTAAAAAATTCAGGTTATTTTTTGCTAGGCACAGTCAAGAAAAAAAAGTACTACTATCGAATCTAAATTGCAGTTTTCTTTCCCATTAGCTTTTTCTGTTATTGTATATTATACTCAGAAGTGACTAACACTAACACTAACAAACACAAATATTCTATTTATAGATTTTTGTTAATTTTTCTAATCTCCTCCGTCCCAATTTCACAACGTTACCAGATTGACGTATAGTTTTTTCGTTCAGGCTGGCCAACTTTGTGTTGAGAAAAAATTTTTGTTTTATTGATTTCTTGTCATATGTAATAATTTTTTATTTTTTTTTTTGTTAATTTATCTATTTCCATGTAAAAGGACTCTAATATTTTGATTTTCCTTGTTATGTTTTTTTGTATTAATTTTTTTGTTCATGAAAAATAACATAAAAAGGTATTTTCATTTGAAAATTTTGATTGCATATTTTCATATTTTTGCGAAATCAGCAATTTTATTTAAAATCTGACTTTTTTATTATAATTACCACCAAAATATTTTATAGATTTTTTTAAAGAGAAGCAACACTCAGTAAATTCTTCATATTTTTTAAAGTGTTGCTTTCTTTGGATAGGGGATAGTGGGGAGTTGAAAGGTATGGAAAGATGAAGGGCCTCAAACATGGCAACACTGTAATTGCGCGAAATGATAAGTCTTAGAACAGTTGTTGCTCGCCAACTGATGGAGAGTTGGCGAACTTATTGAAGCTTTTTGGTTCATAGCCCTGATCCGTTATTTTACTTCGGTGGGAAGAAGTGCTATGGGAACGCCGAATGTGGATGCTGCGATACATATGAGGGATAGAAACTCATACATTTGATTTTCTAAATTTATGTTACCGTCAACGGGAATGGAACCCGGGTCCATCTGTGTAACACTCCAACGCGCGAACCATTACACCACAGTGCCCACAATCATTTTAAAATTTGTTGAATTTGTAATAGCACATAGTCTAAACTTTATCGCTATTTAGCGACCTTAAGATGAAAACTTTTGTTCAGCGATTTTTAGTTATTGGCAATTTTAAGTATGTAGACTCATTGGGTTGGGGCTTAAGCAGGTGCAAATTTCCGATGTCTAGAATTTTGAAGAACCCTGTTTTATATGAACGTTTTTACTCGGGAATACACAAAAGCAAAAATGTGATAACATTTATTTTGACTTTACTCAAAACATAAATTATGACTCGTTTCTATGGAAATACTTATGAAAATTCTCATGCCAGGGTTACCATATTGCAATTTTAAGAAATGGTCAAAAACCACATTTAAAAAAATAAATAAATAAAAGTCGGATAACCCAAAAATTAGAAATTTATAAAAATGTTGAATAAAAATTTGTGATAAAATATACTGAATTCAAAATTTCAGAATATTTTTTACCGTCTTTTATATACTTTCTATCAAACTTTCTATTAGCGAGCGCTTTAAATGAAAAAATTACAAAAATTTCCTAATGTTGCAAAGTTTCGTTAGAGAGTTAAACATTTGTTTCATAGAAGTTTTAATTAATTAAAAAAAAATGTTTCTTCACTTTATACGCAAAAGTTTTATAAATTTACTCAAAAATTAAATTTACAATATCATAAATGATAATGCATCTGTGCCTAAACTGATTTATTAACACAATTTAAAACCAATATTTTTTTCATAAAAGTTTAAATCACATAAAATATTTTTTTATGCATTTTAAAAATGCCTTTCACAAAGCGATGAACTATAAAAACAAAAAGCATTTTAAACACTTTCAGAAACTTAAAATTATCATTAACAATTGTAAAGTGTTAACAATACACACTTCCTTAAATATATTTTGCTGATATTTTATACGCGACTTGCCTGAAGCAACCATGAAAATGTGCAACAGCAACATTAGCAACATCATGAGCAATAATAAAAATATTGTTGCTAGCAATGATAATACATACATTCATACAACAACAATAACAAAGATGATGATAATAATAATAATCAGGGCAAGTATTTTTTTGGCACACAAAAATTAAAAATGGCAGGCAAAATAGCACGAAAAACCTTTAAAAATATTACAAGGAATGGCAAAACAAAATGTGTAAAAAATAAAAAGTTAAATATTAAAGTTTTATTCAGTTTTCCTTTATTAAATTTTGATTGCCTAGTACAACCATGTGCTTTTTCAAGTTATCAAATAGAAACGAGCTACTATTGTCACCTAAAAAAGTTGAGTTTGTTGAAAATACGCGTTCCACATTTGTAGATGTAACTGGAGCATATTTGAAAGCATGTAGTTTCGAAGGGGATAAGTTTCCTTTTTATTCTTATTAAAAAATATATATTTTTTTTTAGTTTAGTCTAAGTTTGTAGGCCAATGTTTCGATTGAAAACTTTATTAAATTTTTCAGTAATTTCTTCGTTTTTGGCATCTTCAATCTTTTTCTTAACGCAATCTATAACATCTCAACTTTCCTTTATAGAGCGTCCTTTTGTTTCCAATTTGGTGATACGAAAACAAAGACATTCAAAATAAATTTTTATATAAGCTAAATCAGATTTTATTTCAAGTTTTTGAAATATCAAATTTGCATGGCGTATAGACTTTAAATCATAGTCACTGAGCATATTTAGTATTTCACAAATTTCATTGAAATTATCACAACAATATATTGCAGCTTTAATCCAAGTTCCCCATCTGGTTAGGCATAGTGCTGGTGGTTTACTTAAATTCGGATACATTGATTGTAACAAGTTTTCTAGAGATGAAGCCTAAAAAGATATTAAAATTATGAACTAGGTAACACGACACTTAAATGATAGACTTATTTTAGGAAATACTACTTTTGCAATTTGCAATAAGTGAATTGACATTTTCAAAATTTAAATGTTTAAAGTTTGCTTCTCTACAATCTTTCATATATAAGGTAAAACTTGTAAAAAATTCATTTTTATAGAAAAAAATCTAAAAAATATTGCAAGTCAGTAGAAAATGGCATTTTATGGCAAGGTAGACCAAAATGGCATTCTTGGAAAATAATTTAAAAAATGGGCAAAAAACTTGCCCTAGAGATAATAATAAAATTAACAATTGTTACTTTACTTGAAGGCAGAAGAGATTCATACATTTTATATGATGCCAACGACCAACATACAAAATCATGGTTATCCAAGAAGGGAATCCGCCCAACGCTTACACGCCGATTTCAATGAAACTCGGATATGTAGTAGAGAATCAAAATTTAGGATAACCGTTTTTTTTATATTCCATCTCAGTGGTTAAAAAGGTTTCAAAAATTAGCAATTTTTTTGTTTTTTGCATTTTTTTGTTGGTACTTTTTCGTAAGTAAATGTAGTGCCAATATGTTGTTTTTGCAAAATTTCGCTTTAATGTTGTTGTTGCAAAATATGTACTAATTTAATGGTAGCATATATGGGGATGTATACATTACCCTTAAATGTATACATTATACAGTACCCTTAAATTAGTACAAACAAATCTACTAATTTGGTATCGTACTTTATATGGGGGTGTATACTGGTATCACAACCAAATTTACAAATGATAATCCATATTAAGTTTATATTTATTCATTTTTCAATATTCGGGCTATTTCGATTCATTTTTCAATATTCGGGCTATCGCTGTTTTCCCGAAGTACCATTTTTGGTGCATTTTGAAGAGCGGTGTGGTCAAAACTTAGGCAATATGCATATCATATTTCGTAAATTTGAGACATTGTTGGATACAAAAAGTATCAAAAAAATCGGCATATGTAAAAAAAAACTATTTATTTATATATAAAGGTATATTTATTTTCACTTCATAATGTGTATTTTTTAATATGCCTTCTATTGATACATAATAACATATACCTGAGATAAATACTTATCGTAAAATAAGCAAAAATTAGTTTTTAAGTACTTTACTATACAAAATAGTACTTTATGCATTCTTGGCTTTCTTGTCTGCCATTCAATAACCACAATATAGTTAAAACATACAATATGCATATTAACATTTCTTATTTTTTGAGTAAAATTTAATATTTTTAATATTCACAAAATTTAGACATGTCTGCGTAACATTTTTTTGAAAAAAAACCTTTTTACCACACAACTTTTGTAACCAAAACATATGCAATATGCGTATCAAAAATTTTTAATTTTTTAAGAACACCAATACAAAGCATTAATATTTGTTTATTCTCAAAATGAAGTCATTTTTCTGTGCAAAATTTTAAATAAAAAACGTTTTTACTATGCTACTTTTGAATAAAAGTGTACTTATATCCTTTCGTGGGCATTGTGGTGTAATGGTTAGCGCGTTGGACTGTTACACAGATGGTCCCGGGTTTGGTTCCCGGTGACGACAACATCAAGTTGGAAAAATAATATGTATGAGTTTTCTATACCTCATATGTATCGCAGCGTTCACTTTCGGTGTTCCAAGGCACTTAAACCTACCGAAATAAAATTATGAATCTGGACTATGTACCAAAAATATTATGGGAAAGTACCAGAAAAACACATTTATGCTTATTTTACTATAAGTATTTGTCTCTGGTATATAATATTTTATATCATTTGAAAGCTTTTTAAAAAATACACACTATAAAGTTAAAGTAAGTTGTGAAATAAGTAGAAATAATTTTTTTTTTTTTTTTTTGACAAAAAACAATTTTTTTTTTAATACTTTTTGTATGGGGGCATGTCTCAAATTTATGAAAACTGAAAAGTATACGGGTTAGAAGTACTCTAAAAAAATATGAAAGTTTGATATGCATATTGCCTATGTTTTGATCACACATCTCTTCTCAATGTACCAAAACCGGTAGTTCGAGAAAACAACAATCAAATCCGAAATAGACCGAATACTGAGAAAACAAAAATAAACTTAATAATGGTTATCATATGTTAATTTGGTCCTGATACAAGTACACATTCCCATATAAAGTACAAAAAAATTATATATTTTTTACAACAACAACAACAACAGTATAGTTAAATTTTGCCAAGCCAACCTATCGGCGAAAGCGACTCTAAAATTCTCGATGCCACATTTAATTATGGTTGCTTAAGAAAAAGTACCAAAAAAAAAAAAATGCAAAATAACTAAAAAATGGGTAATTTTTCAATCCACGTTTTAACCCTTAAACCTGCGAGATGGCACATAAAACTAAACAGTATATCCTAGATTTTGGGCTTGTTCAATAACTCCCAGGTGAAAAAAATCCCCCAAAAAAATGAAATAAGTCCCAAAAATTTTTTATAGAAATTTGGGAGTAATTTCAAATGAAATAATACCCAGTTCTTTTGCAGTTATTTCATTTTTTTAGAAGTTATTTCATTTTTGTTATTAGGTGTTATTTCATAATGCAGTAATTCCGAAATGAAATAAGTCCCAACAGAACTTAGCGTGGGACTTATTTCATTTTATTTTCTTGTTCGGTGTTATTTCATTTGCTGTGGAAGTTATGCCCGTAATTTCAAGCAATATATACCTACCGGTGCTTAGATACCTACCCGATTTTGTTCGTGTACACGTTAGGTATCTAAGCACCAGTAGGTATATATTGCTTGAAATTACGGCCATTAGTAGCAGTTATTTCATTTTCAAAAATTCATTATTTTTTAATATTATTAATATTCTAAACGGTTCCTTTAACAGGATCTTTCAAAATATTTTTATGATCTTCTTAAATTGACCTAACTTAATCTGTTCTTTAACAAATTTTGAAGGCGTAACGTTATATTCCCCAAAGTCATATTGCCCAAGAAAAAAGCGACATAGCGCCCAAAAAAATTATATGTAAATTGTTGTTGTAAAAACTTTCTTGTTTTTGGGCAATACGACAGTGATTTGGACGAAATAACATTTTTTGTTGGGCGCTATGACGGTTTTTTGTTTGGCCAATATATATTTGGGCGCTATGACGGTAAACTAAGAAGTTATTGCCCAAAATCATAATTTTTTTTTTTTTAAATGTCATAAGACCTTAAATGTCAAGGCTGATTCATGAAATCAAACAAAAGAGTTTTAAGGAAACTTAAAAAATTGCTTCAATTTTATTTTTTGCGTCGCACGCAGAAAAAACTTTATTTCGCGTAGCCGCCTGCCGCGTTCTACGGAGGAAAAAAACCCTAAGAGCGGCCGAAGGCCGCCACACAGAAAAACTTGTTTTTACAAATCCAATGTCGAATCCGTTGAAATCTTATTTTTAAGACAATAATTAATATAATTTGATTAGTCATAGGTTTATCATTTAAACAGCTAATTGATTGTTTTTTATCTTAAATAAAAGATTAGAGCATTGGCCTTCTGTTTATTTACCGTTTAGACACTAATATATACGTACAATTTTTAATAAAATAGACTTAAAAAAATAATCATTAAAAACAATAAATCGTGGTGTGGGTTGGTATTTTGGGACATAAAAAGTTATGACAGGTCAAATAAATGTTACGGATTCGATTTGATTCTGATTTGAAAAACAAATTCTTCTGGGTGGCGGCCTTCGGCCGCTCTTAGGGTTTTTTTTCCTCCGTAGAACGAGGCAGGCGGCTTCGCGAAATAAAGTTTTTTCTGCGTGCGACACAAAAGACATTATGTCGTATGACATTTTAAAAAAAAATAAATTATGATTTTAAGCAATAACTTTCTTTTTTTTTACCGTGATAGCGCCAAAAAAAAAAGTTTTTTCAAAATAAAATGCCATAGCACCCATTTTCTGTCATTCATTTGGTCGTTATAACATATTAACACCCACAATTTTGGGGGATATGCGGACATATGGGTAATATGTCATTTTGGTTTTTGGGCAATACGACTTTGGGGAATATAACGGTACGCCCTTACTTCATTTGTGTTGCATGGACTTTTTTTGGGAGTTATTTCATTTTTATTCTTTGAAAATTATTTCATAATGAAATAACAACCAAAACCTAGGATTTGTTTCATTTTTGTTTTGGAAATTATTTAATTTTTTTAGAATTTATTTCACTTTTTCGAGACGGGACTTATTTCATTTTTTTAGAATTTATTTCATTGGGAGCTTTTGCAGTGGGAGCTTTTGCACCTGGGACTTATTGCATAAAGCCTAACTTTTGATTCTCTGCAACATATCCGAGTTTCATTCAAATCGGTTTGTAAGCGTTAGGAGATTCCCTTGTAAGTGGAAAATTTATTGAAATCATAAATTAAAATGAAAATAAAATAGAAAATTGGAAAATATTATAATGTTTTTTTTTGTACAAAATTTATTTGCTTCAAAGGAAAATTAAGTAATTTCAAAACATTAAATGTCATTAAAAAATTTTAAAAGAATTTCTTTTGTCTGTAAAATATAGAAAATTATGGGTTCCTAGAAATATAAAAGATGAAATTGAATTTTTGCTTTAGGTAAAACTGTTTTTCAATGTAATATTTTTTTTCTTTTTTTACATATTCCCGAGTAAAAATAATATATTGTATAATGCGATCTAGTTTTGTATAATTTAATATAATTAAGTACACTCTAATTAATTTCTGTTTAAATTTACCCAACTTATAGTTGGAAACTGTACTCCTACTATAAATTGGATAAATTTACTCTATGTGTGTAAAATAGTACACACATAACGTGTAAAAAATGTATAGCAACATTCTATATTACGCATAATGTGTGTAAATTTTAGTTTTAAAAAGCATTTAGTAAAGTAATGCAATTATTTATTATTTTTCTATATTTATTTAATAAAAAAAAAACAGTTATTTAGATATAATTAAAAATTCCTTAGTAAAAAAGGAAATTACCGGGTTTTCTTTCCCGGTAACCAATTACAGTTATTCTAAATCTGAAACTGTATCCAACAATATAAAAAAGTTAAAACGTCAATTGACTCAACATGTCCTTATAAAAGAGAATAGCAAGATTAGATGGATAGAAAAAGCACGACCAATACAAATCAATTTTTCCGGAAAAAATAACCAAAAGTCTCATAGTTTGTTCATTCAATTCAAAAAGGCATCACTTTTGAACATGATAGATGTCCTGAACAATTATTCGATTTTATCTAAATCTTATCTCTGACCAAAACCACTAAAAATATAAAACGGACTCATTCTTTTATTAGTTTTGATAATATTTTTAACTTATTTTTAGATATTTACCACAACTATTCTTTTATTTTTCCTCAAATACAGCACCTAAAATAAAAATATATTGAATTAAACATTTTTTTCTTCTGTTTCAAAAAGTTTGAAAATTTTTTTTAATTAATAAAAACAGAAATTGCACACATTCAATGGTAGTTTACCTATTTAAGTGCTTAAAATGCAGCAATATGTTTATCAACATACATAATACCATAATTCGTGTGCGTTATTGATAACAAGCAGTTTGTGCTTAAAATTACGCATTGTGCTTGCTTTTACATACAAATTTTCTTCCACTATAGCAGTAATTTTACAAGCATTTTTTAGAGTGTATGTCATCATGAATAGTAAGAAACAATTTTACTTGCCACTGTAAATTTTCGTAAAACGGCATATTGAATTGTATCTTACAATATGTTATACCAGACGTTAATAGACGGGCAATGGATTGGCAGACATAAATTAATAAAGGGTCCGCCAAATAACTTTTTTTTTTTTGGAAAATGCTATAAAAAAAAAAACTACTGAATATTATCTCAAATTTCTTTTTTTATTTAAAAGTACAATCCTTCCGGTTAATAATGGAAAATAAATTCATTCAAATGGCTGCCTCGGCTGGCCATGCAGTAGCCTACACGATCGGTCCAATTTTTAAGCACATTATCGATTGTGTGCAGCTGTATTTCCTCCTCTTCAATTTTTGTGAACAAAAATTCGTTCAACATGGCCCGATAACGATCGCCATTGACTGTAACGGCCACTCCTTGCTCATTTTCGAAGAAAAATGGCCCAATTATGCCTCTGGACCAAAATCCGCACCAAACAGTGACTCGTTCTGCAACATTACCATGATTTTCAAAGTAATGTCGCAATATATCCCAGCGTTGTTCAAGCGTATACACAATCATATTCGTTCAGCGGAAGGATAAAACTAATTATCTGTCAAATCAGACATGAGCTAAGTGTTACCATTCACGAAATAAGCACTAGTTGAAAAAAAAAAAAACGTTATATTACGTTGTTTTGAAATCCATAACAACCTAATCCATAACAACAAAGTCCCCTGAAGATTTCCTTGGGCAGGAATGAAATCCGGATAGGGACACGCCTACATCAGATTGTTTTTCACAATTTGTTAAATAAGTTTTGGGACTTTAGCACATTTAATTACTATAAATGCAATTAATGTTTATCCCGATGAATATAAATTTAAATAACAAAATTTTAATGTCAACTCGAAAATATTCATTGGAAATATATATTAAAATTATCTTAAAAGAACATCACAATTTAAAATATCAATATTCAAAAATTTTAGTTTAACATAAAATTGTTTGATTGTTTAGCATAAAAAAGTTAAATTTATCTGTACGATAAATTTAAATTGGTCTCTTAATAATCGGACCATAATATATAGCCTGCCGCCTGCATTCAATTTAACAAATTTATTTTCACTGATTAAAATCGTATCAATTTATATGAAAATCAAATTGTATTTCAATTAGATATAAGGCTATATCAAAGTTGATACATTTCTTTGTTGCATCATATTAATTTTTTTTTAATCGGGTTGTTAAAATATTTAAGCTTCTGTATAACTAAAAGTTGTTGTTAAAATAATGAACTTTAATGATGATATAAAATTGAAACATCATCATTTTTATTTTCTACTTTTTGAACAATGTAGGTCATAAGTTTAAAGATGATAATGTTCATGTTTTTCTTTAATTTGTCCTTAATTAAAACTTTTCATTAATATTCAATTTATGGGAGATTAAAATGGGTTCGGAAACCCGTATGTATGCAGTCTATTGCCTATGTTATGCTGCTGCATTGTCGTCATATATTCTCTTTGGTTATCCTGGTGCAACACTCAAATACCGGTGGATATAATAGTCCTTTTTTTATATATATGAAACATACACTGAGAGTATTATTTATATTCATAATATTGTTGAATTTATGCATGAATGCAATCCATTGAAACTTTTTATTTAGTTAATACAACATTTTTTTAAATTTTATAAAAAAAAAACAAGTTTGATCAAATTTTTATTAAAAAATAAATATTATGTTTTTTCGACCTTTAATTGTGCAATGAAAATTATTCAAGTTCGAGACCATACTCTATATTTCTTTGTTACCCAGCAAAACCACACATTACCAAATCATGGGTAAAATAATGTATCGACATAGGGCTGTACGCAATACATTACACTTTACTTCACGGATGAATTTTACAGGCAGTGAGCCTAAAAGTAATGGGTGGACTCATTACCACCCATTACTTTTAGGTAATGGGTGGTAATGGTAACTGGTTACTTATATGGTTACTTGTTTTAAAAAAGTAATGTGTCTATAAATAGATTTTCATAAAAAAAAATTTATGAAAAAAAATTATTACAAATATTTGTTTAACTAAATAAATAACGTGGTCACGCTGAGATTCGAACCTGGGGTCTTCTCCGGTTGTTAACCATTAGTTATGCGAGCACTCTGCCAACT
This sequence comes from Delia radicum, assembly GCA_021234595.1. Taxonomy (NCBI): domain Eukaryota; kingdom Metazoa; phylum Arthropoda; class Insecta; order Diptera; family Anthomyiidae; genus Delia; species Delia radicum. The sequence goes on from CM037851.1 coordinate 236,135,983, forward strand.
GAGCTATCGATACATATAATATTTGGCTGCTTAAAGTGTAAATGAATCGTTGTGCTTCGCCTTTTCGTTCGTCATATCAAAAATATACACCGTACCCTCATGCTTACAAAAAATCACAAAGTAATGTGTCTGTAAATAGGTTTCCAAAAAGATATTTCAATAATTACTTTACGTTTATAATCCATTCAATATGTAAGTGATGATCGGTAAGTCATTATTTTATGTTTTGAAGTAATATAAAACGTAATGATATATCATTACAAGATTATCCATGAGTGTTCAACTATCTGTAACGCATTACTTTATGTTTCGAAATAATGCTAGAGGTAAGGAGTATTCATTACAAAGTAATTGATTATGTAACCCATTATCGGTAACTCATTACTTTTTGTTGGGAAATACTGATAAAGGTTAGGAGTACACATTACAAGGTAATGCATTACTTTATCCCATCCATTACCAAAGTTTTCCTGGGTTGAAAATTGTCCTAATAAAAAACTATATTATGCTGTGAGCAAGATTATTCATATTTTATATATTTTATTTATTAAAAGTTTCATACACAAATGGAAGAATCTTCATACATAGTACGAAACATTTCATTTATTTTAAGAATACGTTGACCTTGCGAAGAAAAGTTTCTAAACTAATAAAACTGAAAATTTTCATTAACCATTTTTTGTCCAATTAAATTCTCTCGGTGTACACGTGAACAACACAAAACCACTATTATAAACTATGTTTGCCTGTGTTGGGATATAAAAAAAATTGTGATAAATAATAAATGAAAACAGAGGTAAAATTAGATTTTTATTAAGGCCCAACAATTTTGGTGATTTTTTTGGTGATTTTTCTTATATCCAGAAAATTTTTAACTTTAAATTCACAACCTTATTTCCTAAAACGTCCAAAATTTAAAAATAATCGATTAAATTAAAATATTCGAAAAGATTAAAAAAATTCTTAAAAATAAAAAAAAAATTTAAAAAAATACTTCAAATTTAAAAAAAAAACTTTAAAATTAAAGAAATTGCCAAAATTTAAAAAAATCGCCCAATTTAAAAAAAAAAAATCGCCAAATTGAAAAAAAAATGATATTTTAAAAATAACAACAATTGAAAAAAAAGTCTGCAATTAAATTTTATTTAAGTGATTTTTCAAATTTTAGCGATTTTTTTACGTTTTTTTCAAGCGATTTTATTTCAGATTTAGTTAATTTTTCCAATGTTGGCGATTTCTTTTCCAATTTAAGCGTTTTTTAAATTATAACAATTTTTTGATTTTGACAATTGTTTGCCTATTTTCAAAATTTTTTCCAACTGTGTCAAATAACTTTGGAAATCAACAAATTTGCAATAAAATGGCATTGATTTGTTAGTGCATATTTTGAATTAAATACATATTTTGCTGTAAATGCATATTTTTATATTGAAAAATTCGCATTAAACAAACACAAAAACGTGTATCAATTAATCCCAGTTTGCATATAAAGTTTAGGAGAACACTTACAAGCGCTTGAGCTGTTTAGATCCTCTTTAGCCTACCCATTAAAATAGTAAAATCCAAATAACTGCCCAGCCAGAAATTGCAGATGGTCTGAAAAATCAAGCGCTGGTAAAGCACTGATTTACAACGCTCTGACAACGTTAGTAAAAAGTGCTTTGCCTGTACTTGATTTACAAAATTTACAACCGCAAACATAATAAAACCACTGACACAGCCCTTGCTTAGAACGCTTTTCCAACATTAGCAAAAAGTGCATTGCCATTACTTGATTTACAAAATTTACAACCGTTAGCATAATAAAAGCACTGGCACAGCCCCTATTTACAACGCATTCCCAACGTTGGCCAAAAGTGCTTTGCTATAGTGCTCGATTCACTAAATTTCATAAATAAATCTCGTTTTCATATCTAATATTCTTAATTTAATTAAAATTTTTAATATCAAATGGATAATCGATTTGAGTAATAAGTTTTCTAATTTCAAATATAAAACAAACGTTTTTTTTTTCAAAAATTTCCCCATTTTTAATTTTAAATTTTTAAAACAATGCGGATAAAGCGTTAGTCTTTTTCCTTCAAAAATTATAATTTGGGTAAATTGTCTACCCCTTCTACATTGGTCCTCTGAAGATTTTCGGTGATGCGAAATGAAGCATGTAAGGATCTGTCAGTAGATAAAGTCTGCATTAAATTAGCGGATGAAGAAATTTTTGAATTAATACATAAACATTGCACAGTTTTTTTGTTTAACCAAAAACAAAGGATCTTGAACTTGAATAATCTTGCTCACATCATTATTTATGATAAAAGGTCGAAAAATAAACTTTTAGTTGCATGTTTATATTTTTACAAATTTGTTTGTTTATTTTTATACATAATTTTATTAATTTAAATAATAAAATCAAAATTTTATAAAAAATTATAATTAGTACAGTGTTTGTTTATTAATTAATTTATTACTTTATTAGTTGCTTTGCCAAAGTTTTAATAGTTCTTAATGGTTGTTTTACCAATGGTTTGCCAGTGTTTTAAAATTTAGATTTTGGTACTGGCGCAGCACTCACTTCCTGTGCTTTGCCAACGTTTTAAAAAAGAAACGGCCAAGCCCTGCCCCGGTGTTATAATTTTGGGGTTGGCAAAGCACTCAATTCTTCCGAAATCCAACGCTCTGCCAACGCTTATACCACCGTTGAAATCACTGGGTCCATGCTTTGCCGTTCGTATTTTTCTGGCTGGGTGGTTGCAGAACAGCTCATACTGTATTATAGAGCGACTCAAGTTGTATGGAAGCGAAATTCGTGCAAGGTGTACCCCCCTCAAAATGAACATTGGTATTTTTTATGATGACATCTAAAATATTTCGGCTCTAGCTTTGACCTCTCGTGAGCTGGACCATTTTGAAAAAGGGTCCATTTTTGCATGTTTTGTTAATTTAAGAATCTGTTTCCTTACCAACATAAACAATATGGGTATCATAAGAAAGGTTTTTTTAAGGCGCGTCCAACTGTATATACAATTTGTCCAAAGACGATCATCCATGTTCTTTTTTTAAGGATATTCTGTAAAAAAAACAGTTTTTGAATTTTTTGTTCGGGGTTGTTTGTAATAAAAATGCCAAATTAACATATTTTAATCTTTAGTCGATTTAATTAAATACGGGTCTCAGCTTTTTTTGAAATTCGTGCTAGTTCGCGTTTTGACAAAAATGCAATGGGGTGTTAACTCTTCGTTTTTAATAGGGCAATATGGGTATCAAATTTTTTCTTTTGCCAAGTACCAAGTGCCAAGACTTTTTGGCGGCATGTTCTTTTTTTAATTTGCGAAAAAAATATGCCGCCAAAAAGCCGTGGATCATTTTTTTTTTTTCTTTCTTTAGTCCTATTTTCATCCATACATGATCTATAAACTAAATCCGCTATCATATTAGCGTTACCACAAAATTGCATTTATATATATTCCAGAGCACCGTGTAAAATGCATCTAATTTGCAAAAATCTAAATTATTTACATACAAAGATGATGTACTTGGCAACAGAAAAATTTGGTACCCATATTGCCCTATTTAAAACGAAGAGTTACCACTATTTAAAACGAAGAGTTACCATATAAGGAAAAATATGAATATAAAGTAAAATATGCTAACATATGCATTTAGTTATAGCAAAATATCCAAAAATATGTAAATATGCAAAAATATGTAGCAACTCGATGCCATTTTAACGCAATTTTTTGATTCGCAAGGAAAAAAAACATGCATTTGCATGAACTTCCTTTTCCTGATAATGAGTTAATCAGATTCTGCTGTAACCAGGAACACCGTCTAAATTAAGAAAAATCATATAACCATGTAAAAGGCCCTTTAAAATTCAGTTGCTTTTTCCAAAAACCCTTCACTTTCGAATGGTAACAAACTGTTTTATTATCATTTTATGTAAATATATATAGAAGGTGTATTTGTTTTTTTGCCAGTCTAAGAACATTGAACTTTTGCATAATAATACTACGGAACATCCTGCATGGCTACAATGATGCTATTGACGATGATATTAACAATAATAATGATGATGATGAGGATGTGATGGAGGAGAATTTATAATTCATACATTTAGAGCTGTGTCTCACTAATACAAACATGCTTTTGCATCAGAGCCGTAGCCATGAATTAATTTTGAGAGGGGGGGGGGGGCATTTTTTTACCCAGTAAATATTTTGTTTTAGCCAAATTTTTCTTTGATCGAGTAGTCCAAAATTAAATGCAAGAAATCTTAAAAAAAGTTTAGCTGATGACTTAAAAAAAACAACTTAAGTAAAGTTTAAATAGAAACAAGGCAACAGAGTTTTTCTGCGAGAAGAAGAGACATTTTTCGATCAATTCTAGATAATTATTAGAAGTTGTTTGCAAAATTTAACTTTGCGATATCATAATTTTTTAAAAACTTTTTAAATTAGGAAGGTGGTGCAAACTTTTTTGGTTTATTGCGACCCCTTGAAAAATTAGTTATCCGGTGCATTTTAAAATCGTTAAAAAAATATTTTTTTAATTTAATATTTAAAAGAATTTAACAGTAAATTTGGAGTTAACGTGTATATTCAGCAGATTCTACATAAAAAACACTCCAAATCAGTGTTGTTATTCGCAAAGAGGTATCGGCAGGAGTATGATTTTCCACCATTTCATCATTCTTTTTCCTAAATTTTTTTTTAAATCTAATGTTCAATTTCAAAAAGTCCACGGAATCACTAATTTTTTATAATTTAAAAAAATATTTAGAATCTGAAGCATTTTTTATTAATAAAAGTTTTCGAAATTTTAAAATATCGGTTTAGACGAAAATCAGTAGAATGTAAGGGGTTTCCTATTGCTTTTGAGATAGTTTTATAATAGAAACAATTGAAATTGGGTATTTTTTCAGTGAAAAAAAAAACAAATTTAATGTTTCAATAATACTACATTGATTTATTTCGCATATAAAAAAGTTTTGGCTTTGTCTAAAAAAAATTCAAATGATTTAAAGTATATTTTGTTTTCTTTGCATATTTTTTTTTATCCAGCGACAAACATAAATTTAAACAATTTTGATTCTTCCTAGATTCAGAGAAAAATTGTCAATAAAATTTTAAATAAACTTTTGTTGGATTTCAAACTCTCTTTTATTTAAAAGTTTAATATTTGTTAAATGTGTGTTTAATTAAAATTTTAATTGGTTCATACAAAATAAACAGTTTTTATAACAAAGGAAAAAAATGTCTAAATTTAAAAAAATTGAAAAAGGTAAAAAAATCTCAGATATTTAAAAAAATCGCCAAAATTAAAAAAACCGATGCAGTTTAAAAAATTTCGCCACAATTTAAAAAAAAGTTATTATTAAAAAAAAAAAATTACGCCAAAAATAAAAAAACGTTCACAAAATTAAAATAAATCGCTAAAATGAAAAAAAAACCGCTAAATGAAAAAAAAAAAAATTGCCGGAAATAATAAAAATTGCGAAACATGGAGGTTTTAAATTTTATTTAAATGATTTTTTTTTAGCGATTTTTTCCAACTTGAAACATTTTTTTGTTATCAATTTTTACAATTTTTTTTTTTTCAAGTTTTAATAGACATGAATTTTAATTATGTCTTGCTTGATATTAACTGCAATCCATTAAATAGTTACAAATTATTTTAATTGATACTACAATTTCTTTAATATGACCGAATTCAATTACATATTTTATTGAATTAACAAATATTTTAATTGAAACTCGATTTTAGTTTTTTTTTGTGTATTTGAATTGATAAATTGTAACCTTCCATAATTTTTGTCATCACAAACCGCAAAAACTTATAGTGTTTTATTGCACAGCTTAGTTTTCCCTATTCAAAGTTTGCAAGACAAAAAGCCGGATTAAAAAAATTTTGAAACGGAAAAGAATTTCTATTAATCAAACAAAATGATCTAACATTTGTGAAAATTTTTCTGATTTAATTTAAAAAAATTATAATCTTCTTCCAAAAATATATACTGTATAAGTACATTTTTAAAAAATTGTTACGGCCCTGTTTTGCATACAACTGACTAAATGATAATGTTATGTATGTTGTCTGATGTTAGTTGTATGCACTGTTTATGTCACATGGTAAATATAAAATTTTCTCTTTAACATTATCTCAATTTAAATAACACTATGCAACAAAAAAAGACTTTTTGAAAAACACAAGATCTTGGCTATATAGGTTCGATTCTACTACCAAAAGGTAGTAAAACCCTATACTCGGTTTGTCCAGATTGGTGACCAATTCCTTTTTATGGGCCTCTAAAGTTTCTGAAAAGCTGTGGGACCCTCAAAATATGGTATCATTAGTTTTTTGCCCTAAATCTTAATAAGACTTGGTGCTACGGCTTAACTATATTTGGCAATAATATGGCTAACAGTCCACTGAACAAATTCTTTCAACATTTTATGCCAAAAAAATATTTTTTTCCTGGAGTTTTTTTGAAAAAACATAGGAAAAAAATATGTTTTTTTCACTTTTTCCAGTATTACTTACAGGGACTGTTAAATTTTTCCTAACAATATTTGGCAAAAGTGTAGCCAAGGTAACGCTGAACAACTCTTCTGAACATACCAATACAATCTGAACGTGTTTAGGCACTCTAAACAGCTCATAAAGACCACTCTACACCTTAAAAATTGTCGTTTTTGACTAAAAAAATCCACAAAAAGCCCCCGCAGTTGCCTCTAGATGGATAAAATGTAAGACCGACCCCCATTAAACTTTTATTTGGATTTCTGTTTTTTACAAAAAAAATATTTTTTTTGTACGAACTTATGGTTTTTGTTTTTTAATTTATATTTTATTATTTAAAGTTTTTTTTTTGTACGTGTATATTAGGGATATACGTTTTTAATTTTTTGCAAATATCAAAATTGGCATAGCACAGTCGCATAGGCCATGAAAAACTATGAAGACAAATGTTTCGCGAATGTCAAAAAAGTACACGCACCAATCGCGATAAAATTTGGAATTATTATTTTTGAAAACTGCAATCAAAAAATTACAAAATATTGCTATTTAATGTATGCTTTCACTAAAGACGAACCCCAAACTAAAATTTAGGGGGCGGTAAGGTATCCACTACCTCAATACAAATATTTTTGCAAAATTTAAGTATAAATATATTTATTTATTTGTTTTTCTTTAACTTTTTGCACACGTGTTATTCCGATTACTGAAGTTTTTGAATGAATTTTCGAGATAAAACTGTAATTTAAAAAATTATCTAGGTAAAAAATATCGCCCCTCTAAAAAAATTATACCTGATCCAAAACTTTAATTGATACATGTTGCATAGTTAAGGAAAACGCAAATTGTAATGCTATTGTTCGCGATCGCAGGAACGATAAAAGTTAAAAATATTGAAATCAGCAGCACAATAAATGTAACAATAACAATTAAAGTAAAAAACAACTTTAACTCGGCTGTGTCGAATCCTTATACCCCAAATATGTAAAAAAATTAAAAAAAAATTGCAGGGAGTTTTCGGAGGTGTGGGGGGTTGTTGGTAGTCGGTGAGTTATGTTGGGGGCACCTTCCCCACGCGATAAATGTTTACAAAATCATTTATTATGCTTTTTGCACTTAAGTAATACAATTTAATTATTATTTAAATTCATTCTTATATTCACGCCCATAAAACTTTTGCCAAATATTGTTAGGAAAAATTTAACAGTCCCTGTAAGTAATACTGGAAAAAGTGAAAAAAACATATTTTTTTCCTATGTTTTTTCAAAAAAGCTTCAGGAAAAAAATATTTTTTTGGCATACAATGTTGAAAGAATTTGTTCAGTGGACTGTTAGCCACATTATTGCCAAATATAGTTAAGCCGTAGCACCAAGTCTTATTAAGATTTAGGGTAAAAACTAATGATACCATATTTTGAGGGTCCCACTGCTTTTCAGAAACTTTAGAGGCCCATAAAAAGGAATTGGTCACCAATCTGGACAAACCGAGTATAGGGTTTTACTACCTTTTGGTAGTACAATCGAACCTATATAGTCAAGTTCTTGTGTTTTTTTCACTGGTGCACAGTGTAATATTAGGGTTTCCGAATGTTTTAAATTCTAAAAGTAAATTTACTCGATTGGGAAAGCTACACCTAGAAAACAGACTCGGTCGTGGCCGCCGAAATTCTGCCACTACAGTAGAATCTCGATTGGCTCAACATAATTCCGTTTTTTTTCAACATGATTTCGTTTTCTGGAGTTTTCTCGGAAATTTTAATACTATTCTTTTAAAACTCTGAGTTTTTTTTTACAAAATTTGTTTCTCGAAGTTTTTTTCCACGATTTTCCTTAAAAGGCAAACCCTTTTTCGTTAATATGCATAGTTGTTTGTTGGTGACGTCTATTTAACCCTTTCACGACCAAACTTAAACCGCTGAAGATTTTTTGACGAAACTTCATGGAGACTTGGGCCTATGACTAGAAATAATGTTTGTGCTGCTTTTCGCGCTTTACTGCTCCCCCTATCGGAGAAACTTTAAATTTTGTATTTTCCTTTAATTATGCTTACTCCAAAAATAGTAACCATTTTTGTATAAACAAAAATTAGTTTTTAACATTATAAACACTAAAAACAAAAACGTAAAAAAACATAGAACAAGTATTTTACCTTGGGTTGACCTTGTGAGGCTCTGAGACTATTAGGCTACAATATACACTGCGCTGCAAAACTATAATAACACATTAATTTCATTAAATTTCGTAAGTTAAGAAAAAGTTTTAAAAGAAACTTATGAAAAATTAATAATATACAATTCATTTATTTTATATTTCACTATTTAAAATGGAATAACAAAATCAATTAGTGTTTCATAACTAAAGGGTCCGCCAAATAACTTTTTTTTTTTTGAAAATGCTATAAAACAAAATCTACTGAATATTTTCTCAAATTTCTTTTTTTATTTGAAAGTACAATCCTTCCGGTTAATAATGCAAAATAATTTCATTCAAATGGCTGCCTCGACTGGCCATGCAGTAGCCTACACGATCGTCAATTATCATTATCACATTATCATTGTTCAATGTATGCGTGCTGGTTTTCTGTGCCCCAACTGCGACAATTTAGATTGTTTACATACCCGCCAAGATCAAAAGAGCTTCATCTGAAAGCGAAGCAAAAACGCATTGGATGGTCAGTTGGCTTCAACTCCTGAACCAATTGGACTTTGTATGGCGTCATACCCTTGGTATGACGCCATGCAAAATTCGTCTCAATGATGTCTCCGAAATGTTCAATTGTTGAGAACGACGGTGAATTGATGTTGATGGCGCTTCACGCACACTTTCTGCCACAGCAGCAATATTCTCGGGTGTACGCACTGTTTTTGGCTTTTCACGCTTTGGTTTATCGATGAGGATGCCAGTTTCTTTCACTTTTTTCACAAGATAACGAACATACGGAGCTGACGGTGCTTCTCTTCTTCCAAAATCCGTAAGCAATTTTCGCACACATTCTGTAACATTACCATGATTTTCAAAGTAATGTCGCAATATTTCCCAGCGTTGTTCAAGCGTATACACAACCATATTCGTTCAGCGGAAGGATAAAACTAATTATCTGTCAAATCAGACATGAGCTAAGTGTTACCATTCACGAAATAGCACTAGTCGAAAAAAAAACGTTAGATGGCGGACCCTTTATAAATACACTTAACTTAAAATATCAAAATTTACAAAAATGTACGAAAAATAGGTTAAAGCAGCAGTTTTAATATTGCGGGGGCTCCTTATTTTAATTAACTCGAAAACTCGATCAGACATAATAGAGTTGTCAAACCCGGTTTTCGAATTATTCGATAAACCCGTTTTTTATATTTTTCTGGTTATTTAAAACCGGGTTTTCAAAAAGGGCGGTTTTCGAGTTATCTTGTATAACGGTTTTTCGTTTCGAATTATTTAGCATTTTCGAATATTTTGGAATCTGAAAATTAAATTCTCTCAATTTTAAATGCTTTTAAATGCTCCTATGCGGACAAATTAGCTTTGTTACGTTTTTTTTTTTACTTTTTACCCTTTTGTGCTATGGTTTTGATTTTGATTTTAAAAACTTTTCTTCAGAGGAGAGATGAAAGACGCGGAAAAATGGAGGGCTACAAACTGTTTTTGTTGGCCACCTAATAAGGAGTTGACGAGTTATTGAAGCTTTTTTGGTTCATAGCTCTGATTCATTATTTTACTTCGGTTTGATTAACTGCTATGGGAACATCGAAGGCGGACGGTGCGATACGTATTAATGATAGAAAACTCAGACATATTTTCTTCCAAATTGATGTTGTCGTAGCCGCAGATCGAATGCGCTAATCTTGGTGAACGGGTCTAATACTATCGCTATCTTTGAGTTTGAATTTAAACGTCTTTTTTCAGACAATTGCAATTAATACTATAATTAATATGCAATTTTAATTAATTTTAATTGTGAAAGACGTGGTAGAGAAGAATGAGTGTATTTTCTAAAAATCATAACTACATTGTAAATTTTTAAATTTTCCTGAATCAGACTGCGCAGTTTCTGGTATTGAACCTTCGTCAGTGACCCTGTTTTTTTTTGAATAATGTAATATTTGTTATGTTTTTATTTGTTCGATTGCGTCTATTTAAAATTTTCTGTGCAATCACTGACCGTGGTATAGATAAACTGATTTCTAATGCCACATGCACTCGCACTACACGTTAGACAGAGCGCTTTAGCGCACTGATCTATCGCCAGGTTTAAAACTAGTTTTATTCAATACACGGTGTTTTTGTTCTTGCATACATAATCTCAGAAGTACAACTCCAACAACACAACTGTTCTATTTTTAGAAACTTACCTCACTCTATCTATCTTGTAAATTTAAGTAACTTAGATTTTAAGCCCTCTATCACAAGGCGTTATATATTTTTTAAAAACACTGTTGTTATACAATGTTTTTTTAATTTATGGCTAATATTATTTAGAAACGAACATAACGCTCTTTAGCCTTTCTAAAGAGCATTTTTACGTTTTTTTTAAATTCGACATTTAGATTAGATTAGATCAGAAGGCACTATGCACCGCGACCAATGTAGGTCTTTTGTGCTGCCTAAGATTACCTACAGATTCAAGCTACCTATAAAGCCAATTATCCTATTAGGCAAAATGTTCGTGATGTCGGAAGGCGAAATGAAGCGATCACCTAGAAACCTAAGTCTCCTATCACAAAGCCTGGGACATTCGCAGAGAACATGCTCCGAGGTATCAGACACCATCTCGCAAAACCTACACAAATCCGTGTCCGATTGACCCTTCTTGTGCAGATGGTATCTGAGATTACAGTGTCCAGTTAAGTACGACGCCAGGGTCCTCAAACCCCCCCTTTCAAGCGACAAGAGTCGCCTCGACCCCCTACTGGAAAAAGAGATCAATCTTTTAGCCTGGCGCTGACCAGGAGAGTTTTCCCAGTAACTAGAGAATTCAGACTCTCTCCATGCCCTGAGCCTTTCCCTAACATACCCCGCAGGTATTCCACAGAATGGTTCAGGACCAATAAAGGGCTTTCGGGCCCCGCGGTTGGCAAGACAATCTGCCCTCTCGTTGCCCTCATGCCCCTCATGACCAGGAATCCACCCCAAGGTTAGAGAGTTGCCTCTACCGAGCCTATTGAGAGTCTGAATGCATTCCATGACCAACCCGGACGACACCTTATAGGCCATTAAGGCCCTCAGTGCAGCCTGACTGTCAGAAAGAATGTAGATGCGAGATCTGCGAGTTCCCCTTCGACATTTGAAATTTTAGTAATTTTTTTAAATTTGACAGAGAATATTTGTGGACGAAAAATAATAAAAAATGACTTTGGGACTCAATTCTGAGAATTTCACGTGAAAGTGCAATGCCCAAAAATAAGAACTTCAGCATCATTCGTTTTGTCAAGTTGGCTACAGTAATAATTTAATGGGCATACGAATTTTTTGTCTCAAGGCGGATTTTTAGCACTTTTTCTATATTTTAACACGGTTATATCTCGGTATACCGTACGGAATATCTCTTTTGTGTCTGAAGCAAAGTTGTAGATATTCAATAGGAGAAAGAAATGCGAAAAAGTGAATTCGGTGCCTTAAAAATCGCAAAAATTACCATTTTCCCCCATTTTTTCACCTTTTTTGCTCAATAACTGGATTAAAAATACACAAATATGCTGTTATTTCTTTATAAACTTTATTTTGCATGAAAATAAAAATTCCGATTCATATTACAGCTATGCTTACACAGAAAATATGAGATTTTTATATGTTATCTATTTTGTTTCCATGCATAGATAATAAAGATGAAAAATTGGGTGAAAAAAAATAAAAAATTTTATTGCAAATTTATTAAAATTGCATAAAAAACAAAAATAATTCTTTAATTTTTCTTTGTTTGCTATTTTTCTTTGTTTACCGTTATATGTAATTATAGTTATGAAACATTAACAAAATATTAGTACACAATTTTTCTCTTAAATCAATTAAGTAATCTCTTAAATTTTTCACAATAAGAGATCGGTTATCACACTCTTAAAAGCAGTTATAAGTTTAAAAAAAAATGTTTGTAATATTAAAAAAACTAGCAAAAAATCTTTTGTATTTATAGTTATGCAATGCAGTGTATAGGTATCGTTAAAAAGCCTCATCTGTCTATTGTCGATCACAACAAGTTTTTTTTTTAAATCGTAATGCAGCATTTCCTAAAAGGGCAAAAAGTTAAAATAGGATATCAACCATTGGTCGTCAAAGGGTTAACAATTGTTTGTATGAGTTTAAGTTTGTTTTGTCGTATGCATTTACTAGGATTCACAACTTAATTTAAATTCATGCTGGTAGAGAAAAGTGCACTGTCAATGCTGTGAAAAGAAAAAAAGGGCGATTTTGTTTATATTCTATACAATTGGCTCTGGCCAACAATTTAATACCCTCTACAATGTTACATACAAAAGAAATACTTCTTTAATTCCTTCAATTAAAACATTTGTTAAATAAGAAAACCATAGTCAATTAATTCTGCAATTGAATCAATTAAAAAAATTATCAATATTGCAAACAATGACGAATTACGTGTAAATGTTTTAATATTGATCATTTTATGGATTGAATCAATTACACAATTAATTGACTATAACTTTGTTAACAACAAAATTTTTAACTAGAAACTTAAGTTTTTTTTGTGTGCGTTATAGAACAATTAATAGAATTTGTTAATGCCAAAAATTTCAATTTAACTTGGCCATTAACTCATAAAACTTCTACCCCTAAATTCCTAGATTTTATAGACAAAGGCTGAATGTTATGAAAGATAGAAAGTCACCGAGATAACTTTCTATCTCTTTTTCCCTATTAAAGCCTAAAATAAATGTCAAATCAACCGAAAAGTCATAGATACTTATTTCCGGTAAAATAAGAATTACAACCTTCCTTGTCAACTTAACATTTGTACTGGTAAGATCTATTTCCATTTTTTGTCCAATAAAATTTTCAATATTCCAAATAGTAATTTCGACCTTTTTTGTCTTTTATTTCTTTTGGTACTATTTGGGATAAACCGACTGAGAATAAAATCATATGGTGATTTTATTTGGGCTCAGAGACTTCTTTCCATCAGTTATCCAGGAATTCACACACACCACAACAGTGTACTCCACATAATCATTTGGTCTCATCGAACCGTTTTGGAGTAGACGCTCTGAGAGTTCATTTTTTTCCTAGAAGATTTTACCAGCAACAACAACAACAAGAGCTTTAACATCAGCATCATCAAAAAACTGTTAGAATGTCTCTAGAACATTTTATTCGTTTAGCTGATAGTCTAGTAGAATTCGAGTCGGATTTGAACGACAATAAATATCCAGTTAATTCTCTTCATGCTATTGATGTCCATAAAGCTGAAATTAAATCCACGTGGGGTCGCATAAAAACTTCTTATGAAAAACTTCTTTTAGAAGTTGAGAGTGAGCAGAATGCCGAAAAGAGTACATCCAAAAAAGCTGCCAAGGACGAACAGGAACTCGCCGATCTGGAGTCAGTTAAGGTGAAATATCGGGCCACTTACATTACTTATTGTAATTGTGTGGGAAAGTTGTCCGAACTTGCTGACGCGCTGAAACCTGACACGATTTCAAAAATTGCTCTTCCAAATGGTCCGCCCCCTACTGATTCTTCCACGAGTTCAAATTTGAACAATTTACATCTTCCTCCATGTGACATTAAACCATTTAATGGAGATTATTCAGCTTGGCCCACATTCCGTGATCTTTTTGAAGCCGTTTTCATAAGAAATTCCAGACTAAGTCCTATTGAGAAACTTCTTCATTTATCCAACAAAACATCCGGGGAAGCACGCGAAATTGTTGCAAAGGCCCCTTTAACCAATAAGGGTTTTGATGAGGCTTGGAAAAACCTTTGTTCTCGTTTTGATAACGAAAAAGTTTTGGTTCATCAACAACTCAGGACTCTTTTGAATCTTCCGTCCATAAATTCAGAATCGGGGACTGAGATCAGACACCTCCAACGCGATATAAACGCAGTTATTACTGCTCTTCGCTTATATGGTGATGTTGATTGGGAAACATTGTTCGTCCTCATTTGCAATGATAGGTTACCGGAGGTCACTTTGAGTTTATGGGAGCAAAGCCTATCCGATAAAACGAAACTTCAGAAGTGGTCTACTATGGATGCTTTTCTGACGGATCGTTGTAGAACCTTGGAGTCAGTAGCTGAGTCCCGTAATTCACATAAGGCTTGCTCAATAAATCCTAAGCCCAAGAGTGTTCCACAAACTTCCAGTTCCACCAAAAATTTAAAATCTTTTCAAACTTCGGTAAAAGATCCGAAATGTCCTCTCTGTTCTCGAGAGTTCCACATAATCCGTAAATGCCAGCGTTTTCTGAAACTGAATCAGTCTCAAAGATTGGTTGAGATAAAGAAATTAAATCTGTGCATTAATTGTTTCTCTGGGGCTCACACTGTAAGAAATTGCAATAGCAAGAACAGCTGTTTCACGTGTCGAAAGCGTCACAATACTCTGCTCCATAGAGATTTCGATAGTTCAAATTCTTCTACTAAGCCACCTAATTCTGACACCAATTCTCCATTGAATCCAAACTCACCTCCATTTTCTTCAACTTCGAATTCAACGAAAATACAGTCCACTAAAAACTCGGGAGGTGGTCTGGTTCAAAATTTTTTCACTCGTAACTCTAGGGGTGTTTTATTAGGTACGGCTATAGTAGAAGTGTGTCATCTGGGTAAAAGATATCAGGCTCGTGCTCTTATTGACCCGGCATCGGAAGGATCTTTTATCTCAGAGGATTTGTCCAAACTTATTAAATTATCGAAGAGGCGAACAAAGCTATGGGACGTTTCGGGCCTTGGTGATTTTGTTTCTGCCTCTACTCAGCGAGAATGTTCTTTTATTCTTGGCTCTCCATTTGATGATAAGGTTGAAATACCAATGGATGCATTAGTAGTTCCACAGGTCACGGACAAACTTCCTTCCCAATCCATGCCAGCTTCATTCTTTTCGGACCTTCCGCAAATCCAGCTCGCTGATCCGCAGTTTTACAACGGTACAAGAGTTGACTTATTGATAGGTGGAGAGGTATTTCCTTCCATAATGCGTTCCGCGACCAGACACGATGTTTGTAAATCATTGTTGGCACAGGAAACCATCTTCGGGTGGATTCTGACTGGTCCCGTTCCTCTGGACTTTTCTGACTCAGATAGTCCAATTGCTTCATTCATGTGTAAAATCTCTTTGGAAAAAGAGATTTCACGTTTTTGGGAGGTGGAGGATCTTCCACGGAAGAACTTTTCATCCCCTTCCGATCAATTATGTGAGGATTTATATGTTAAATCCACAAAAAGAGATGAAAATGGCAGATATATTGTTTCGTTGCCATTTAAAGAAGGTTTTCCTCAAAAGTTAACTTTAGGTCAGTCCAGAGGTAGTTCCATGGCTCAGTTCTTTAGAAATGAAGCCAGATTACTTCGCACACCTGAGTTTAAACAGGAATATGATCAGGTCGTTGAGGAATATGCTCAAATGGATCATATGTGTAACGTTTCTCCTCCTGACCTAAATTCTAAACCTCCTCTTCATTTCTACTTGCCTCACCATGCGGTTATAAAACCAGAAAGCACGACAACGAAAGTTCGTGTGGTTTTTAATGCCTCCTCTCGATCGTCCAATGGGTTAAGCCTTAATGATATCCTTCATATAGGCCCAGTTCTTCAAACTGACTTAACTCTTCTACTTCTGAAATGGCGTTTTTTTCCGATATGTGTTCAATGCTGACATTCAAAAGATGTACAGACAAATATTGGTCAATCCAGAACACACTTCGTTCCAAAGAATCTTGTTTAGAAAAGACCCAAGTGAAATTGTCCAGGATTATGAACTCAAAACGGTCACCTTTGGTGTAAATTGTGCCCCATATCTTGCAATCCGCACGATTATACAACTGGCTAATGATGTTCAGACGACTTATCCACTCGCCAGCGATATACTTCGTAATTCGATGTACGTTGATGATGCGCTAGCTGGAGCTCATTCCATTCCAGAGGCCATAGCAGCCCGAAACGAGCTAATCCTTGCTCTAAAATCAGCAGGATTTTCACTGAGAAAGTGGACAGCAAATTCCAAAGACATCCTGGTCGAACTACCTCCGGATCATTTATTAAATGAAGACTTTTTGGAATTCGACGATAGCAGTACAGCTAAAACATTGGGCATCCGTTGGAACGCGCTATCCGATTCGTTTTATTTTGCAGCGAAACCTTTTCCGGAATCTTCAAAGTATACCAAACGAGAAGTTTTGTCACAGATCGCCAAATTGTTTGATCCTGCCGGATGGTTGTCTCCTTGCGTTATTCTAGCAAAAATCATCATGCAAAAAATATGGGTTGAAGGCACAGATTGGGATGATATCCTCTCTCCCGAGTCTCTTTCTCAATGGAAAACTTTTCAATCGAATTACGTATTTATAAATGATATTCGTATTCCTCGCTGGATCGATTATACTCCAACTGCTGAAGTCCAGTTCCATGGTTTCTGCGATGCATCCGAAAAAGCATACGCAGCAGCACTATACATCCGAATAGTAAACCATAATTCCATATCCACTCACTTGGTGTCTTCTAAAACAAAAGTGGCTCCAGTTAGGACTTTATCAATTCCACGATTAGAGCTTTGTGGAGCTGTTCTCCTTGCTGAAATGCTTGATAGCCTACTTCCAAGATTAAATGTTGAAAAATATTCAGTCTTTTGTTGGACTGATTCCACTATTGTCCTTTCTTGGCTCGCGAAACCCCCTTGTTCGTGGTTGACTTTTGTTGCAAATAGGGTATCGAGGATTATACAGATAATAGATCCGCAACATTGGTATCATGTAACTTCAGAAAATAATCCTGCGGACTTAGCAAGCCGTGGAGTTCCTCCGCAAGATTTAACAGATAATGAATTATGGTGGTGTGGACCAAAATGGCTCCACGATCCAGATATTCCATTTCCTAGTTCTGATAGGCCTATTCCTATTGAAACGAACTTGGAAATTAAATCAATTAAAGTACATTTTACTTATTTTAACCATTTTGACGATGTGTTAGAACGATTTTCTTCTTTTGCAAGGGCAATGCGCGTTATGTCGTTTGTATATCGTTTTTATTACCGCACACATCCCAAATACCGATCCAGTTTTTCGAAGAAATCTACTGAGATAACAAGTTCGGAGATTTTGGCTGTTCGAGACCGACTTATTATCATGTATCAGAAAGCTCTATACCCGAATGAGCACAAGGCTTTGGCTTCTCAACAGCCAATATCTTCGTCAAGCTCTCTTTTGAATTTGAACCCATTTTTAGATCAGGAGGGTCTCATTCGTTCGTGTGGTAGGCTCGAATCGTCACCAGGTCTTTCTTATAACGAAAGACATCCAATTATGCTTCCATATAACTGTCAATATTCCAGGTTATTAGTTAGATTTGTCCATGACATCAGTTTGCATGGAGGCAATCAACTTGTTCTCCGCATCATTAGATCGCATTATTGGATTCCTAAGGTCAAGAACCTCATAAAGACAACCATTGATAAATGTAAGGTTTGTGTCATTTACAAGAAAAAATGCCAAAAGCAGCTTATGGCTTCTTTGCCCCCAGAAAGATTGGATATCTCTCGCCCATTTGCACATACTGGACTAGACTTCGCTGGTCCTTTTGACATTAAAAGTTACTCTGGTAGAGCTTGTCGTATTTCCAAAGGCTATGTATGTGTCTTTGTATGTTTCGCTACTAAGGCTATACATCTTGAGGCCACTTCCGACTTATCTACTCCCGCATTTCTTGCTGCCTTTAGTCGTTTTGTATCCCGTCGAGGTTGTCCTCTCCATTTACATTCTGATAACGGCACAACTTTCGTAGGGGCTTCCAAAATAATTGCTCGAGAATTTATTCAAACGTCACACCAGGCTTTAACTGCTAACTACGCTCATCAAAATATCACGTGGCACTTTATACCTCCAGGTGCGCCACATATGGGTGGACTCTGGGAGGCGGGTGTGAAAAGTTTCAAGTCACATTTCCGAAAAATCTCAGGAAACTTTAAATACACATTCGAAGAATTCTCAACACTTTTATCTAGAATTGAATCTTGCCTTAACTCTCGTCCTTTGTCTCCAATGTCTCAAGATCCTTCAGACTTTTCAGCTTTAACTCCAGGACATTTTCTTATTGGTTCGCCAATTCTCGCTCCAATAGACCCGCAAATAGATGAACCTCTCATCTCCATTCGAAATCGCTGGCAAAGAATGAAAGCAGTCCATCAACATTTTTGTTCTCGTTGGAAAACGGAATACCTTAAGGAGCTTCAAAAGCGTGTTAAATGGCAAAAGCCAGAAGACAATCTAAAGGAAAATTCTCTCGTTGTCATTAGAGACGAAAATCTTCCCCCGAACTCTTGGCGGCTTGGCAGAATAGAAAAGGCTTATTTAGGGTCAAATAATCGCGTACGGGTTGCCGATGTGTTCACTCAGAGAGGAACCATTACCAGGCCAATCACAAAATTAATACTTTTACCGTCAGAAGCTTAATATTTTTTCGTTTCGCAAACCATTTTTCAGATCATCATGCCTAGAAAATCATCTAATGGACGAAATGATCAACAATCGCATCGTCATCGCCGTAATAAATCATCGAACAAACTACCGAATAAATATAACTCTTTCCTATGCCGAATTTGTAATCGTCCTCATCCGCTTAGGACATGCCGAAAATTTCTGGCAATGAACATAACTGAACGTATTCGTGTCGTCCGAATTCATAAATACTGTTCAAACTGTCTTGCTCATGACCACTCCCAGGGAACTTGTTTTACCAAACATGGTTGCAAAACGTGTAAGAAGTATCATCATACTTTACTCCATATGAATCCTAGATTGCTTAAGGATTCTTCAGATTCTTCCACACGCTCACGTTCTCCACCGTCGACATCCAGGAAAGCTCGTTCTACAGAATCTTCTCCACCTTCGACATCCAGGAAAGCTCGTCCTAAAGAATCTTCTCCTCTTCCTCCATCGAAGTCATCGTCTCTTACAGCCATTCTTCGACAGAATACTGTGATCCTTCTCCCGACTTTACTCGTCAAAATTGGTTCAACGAATGCTCATGCACGCTGTATTCTAGATTCTGCATCACCGATCAGTCGAATCTCGAAAAGGCTAGTGGAAAAATTTGACCTCACTACTTTGACATTACAGGAGGAAACCATTTGTCCCTTGACACTAAAGTCAAGATTTGATTTCAACTCCAAAATTGACGGAACGTTTCGTGTTGATAATCGTCTAACTATCCAAACTCCGACGCAATCACTTCCAGAATCCTTTAAGAAGAATTTCAGGGACTTATTCTTGTCTGACTCAAAATTTTATGAGTCCGCCAGAATCGATGTTGTTATAGGAGTTGACTTATACCCCAGAATTATCTGCGAAGGGGTTATTTCCAAAACCGGGTTGCCAACAGCCCAAAGTACTATATTCGGTTGGACGATTTACGGTCCTTGTTCTACTTAGGCACTATTAATCTTTTAATCCGAACACTATCAAACTCATAAGCAAAAAACAAACGCACTTCGTATTATTTTCTACATATTATCATATTTTATATTAATATTTATTCTTAAGATATATTTTGAATTGAAAATATTCTTCATTAAATCTCAAATGAATTAAAATTTAATGAATTAAGGAACATGAATTTCTAATATAATTTCTCTTCTTAATTAATAATTAATTTTTTCTTATCTTTACAGGAAATCTGTATCTATGACATTCCATTGCATTTTTTGTTGCACATATACTGCAAGGCGGGCGGTAATGTTAATGCCAAAAATTTCAATTTAACTTGGCCATTAACTCATAAAACTTCTACCCCTAAATTCCTAGATTTTATAGACAAAGGCTGAATGTTATGAAAGATAGAAAGTCACCGAGATAACTTTCTATCTCTTTTTCCCTATTAAAGCCTAAAATAAATGTCAAATCAACCGAAAAGTCATAGATACTTATTTCCGGTAAAATAAGAATTACAACCTTCCTTGTCAACTTAACATTTGTACTGGTAAGATCTATTTCCATTTTTTGTCCAATAAAATTTTCAATATTCCAAATAGTAATTTCGACCTTTTTTGTCTTTTATTTCTTTTGGTACTATTTGGGATAAACCGACTGAGAATAAAATCATATGGTGATTTTATTTGGGCTCAGAGACTTCTTTCCATCAGTTATCCAGGAATTCACACACACCACAACAGTGTACTCCACATAATCAGAATTAAAAGATCGTTTTATTCAATTATTAAGGTTTCTCAATTGTTGCTTATAACTAGGGATCGGAAGTTAATGCATTTATAATTGTGTTTTATTTACACAAAATATGCACTAAAAATCGTAAAATATGCACTTAATCATCGATTTCATCGATTTTGACATTATTAACACATTTTAAGTAATTGTTGTGCTAAAAAGTGGTTAAAAGTTTGAAAATTATCGTTAATAATCATCAGAAAATTAGAAAAAATATATTTAAATAAAAAAAAAGAATTTTAAAAGAATTTAAAAGAATTCTTTAAAAAAAGAATTCTTTAATTTTTGTCCTCGCGATAAAAAAAAATATGTATCAAAAAAATATTTATAAGCATGAAGATAAAAATATATGTAAATTTTTCAAAAACGCATATTTTAGTAAAATAAAAAAATGCACTAACGCATGCATTTTAACGCAAAGTATGCAAATATACGCATTTATATCAAAATTTTCCAGAATACGCATTTATAACTAGAAAATTATGTAAAATTACTAAAATATGCCAAAATATGTGTTAACAAATCGATGCAATTTTGTTGCAGATATGTGGATTTGCAAATATATTTGGTGAACTTTGTTAACGACAATAAAAATATGACCTTCTTCACAAATTTTCGACACCTGTTAAAACTGACTTTCAAAGCCCCTTATTTCTCAATGTTATAGGAATTGACAGGAATGGGCAGGATTATACTTAAAAGCTATGGCGTGCACAGTTTCACGTTGAAACGTCTTCACCAAAAATAATTAATGGCCATTTAAAAGTAGAAAAATTCTAAGAATTACTTAAAACTTGCAAGAATTTTTTTTATTAATTTTATCTTTTTGCTCATTGTTTTAACCAAACCAATACAAAATGCACATTTACAATTATGTTTGAAGTTGGCTAGCGTATTGCGTGAACTGAGTGACTTTGTCATCAGCATCTCTGGGTCCAAAAGGCATTTAAAATATTTTAAACTAAACATTTTGCAAAATTTATTTATTTTGCAATGAAAATTATTCAAGTTTTTGCTTTTAAATTTATTAATTGATAAACTTTTAATTATTTTGTTTCGATTTTTTTTCGATTTTTTTTTTAAAGAGCTCAATACTAAAATCGAAAAGGCATCAAAAAACTCTAAGGACATTAAATTTTCTGTAGCAAACAAAATTTTCATAACTTCAAAAAGCATCCTTATAAAAAGGTTTTAATTTTGCGAATTTTAAAGTGATTAATATGATTTCCTGCAAATAAGTAACCCTAAACCAACTAAATATCATTAAATCGGCAAAAACTTCGTGTTTTCAAAATAATCGCGGTTTTCTTTTTAAGTTCTATTGTATGACAAACAAAGGTTTTGAGTGTATTTTTTAATTTTTTGGGAGTGAAATATATATTTTAAAATAAGACGAATGCAATGAGATCTTTTAATTGATATAGCTTTTATTTAATCTAAGCAACAACTGGGATCTAATTGGAACCATAATATGGTAAGCCAATTATCATGTTATGTTACTATGGTTGTCACAACCATAGTAACATAGTTGTCGCAATCATAAATCCAAAAATGTATGATGCTCTTCGAATATGGTTCCTCAACCATGTTTTTTTTTTGCGTGTAAACATCGGCTAACATACACACAAAAAGTTATTCAGGTCATACAAAAACAAAAATTTTAAAATATTTTACCTCAAAGTGTCGAACATTTTTAAGTTCCTCATATATTTACATGAAGTTCCGAGCTAACATACACACAAAAAGTTATTCAATTCATACAAAAACAAAAATTTTAAAATATTTTACCTCAAAGTGTCGAACATTTTTGAATTTCCTCATATATTTACATGAAGTTCCGAGCCCTACTTATAACTTTGCAATATGTTTGGTGATTTTTTGTTCCCAACTGATCAGGAAAATTAAACTATTTTCACTTACAAACTAAATGGTGATGTCAAGGATCGAAGAAACTACAAATATGATTAACTTAATATACCACGATTATAAGGTGTAGGGTACAAAACACTTCAACAGTAAATGCAAATTAAAGTGCTCTGAATGTTGAACTGAAAAAGTGTAGGAGGAGTTTAAGCTGCAACACAAAGTTAGTAAGATGTTGTCTTTTTAAGCTTATCCCAGTAAATATTTTTTTTTAACTGTTTACACAACGAGTATGTAAAAATGACAGTAAAAAAAACCCAGGGACACGTAAACTTAATTTTGGGTCTTGGAATCTAATGACATCCCAGCAAAATCTCAGTAATGAGCTCTCATTACCAGTGTCTAAATAATAAGCAGTGGACTTAGGGCCAACTGTATATAATTCGGCGTTGAAACTTCATATTTTTGTAAGACGAGGTCGTTTTGTGAGCAGTTTTACATATGCGCTTCGTGGAAAAAACGCACAAACTTTTTACACTCCCTTACTCGCTGCATTACAAAACACTAAAAAATAAATGGTTACAAAAATAATTAGTTATTTGTATGCTTATAAGCAACTAGAAAAATATGTGGTTACAAGTTTTTAAATAATGAGGTGGTGTACCCTTATTAGGGCTGGTCGATTTAAAAATCGCTCAACGTTCAAGGAAAATCGTATTCTAGGGATCAAAATAAGAAACTTTGCCGAAGGAACCATACCTCTAAAACGAATTCTGATGTCCCGAATTTTGACCCGTAGGGTAAAATTTTGAAAAAAAATAAAAACGGAATGGTGTACTTTTGACGAAAATGTCAATTATATTTAAAATATTTAAAATTGTTTGATTCTGCATCAACTCGTTGTAAAAACTTACCAACAAACTGGAGATAATAAAATTTTTATGAAACTTTTTTCTTAGTAATTTTTAAAATTTCAATTGTTATTAAGAAAGCCTCTACCTATTTATATTAATAATATAAAAAAAGTGTATATATTTAAAAAAACATGTAGTTTTCATTGAAATGGCGTTTAAAAATCCAAAATCGGTTGAAAAATAATTGAGTTACTAATGTTTAAATACGACTTTCTCAAAAAAATACACTTTTTCCGTTATCTCGAAAACTTTAGGGTATATTGAAACTTCTCACACCGGTCACTACACTAGGTCACTTCAAAAGTGATTGCAATTTTTTGTAGCACCGTGTAATCATATAATTGCAAATTATATCATATTGCCATAACCGAGTACTATCTACTCGTACTTGTTTTTCGGTTCGTTGTAGTGAAAACACACCAGTGCATCTGTTTTGAATCGAACCCACGACCCCCGCACTGATAAGCTAGCACGCTGCCGACTAGCCTACCGGGGCTCACAGTACTAATTCAGCCTTAAAGTATGCAAAGACATTTTTGTAAAATGATTTTAACTTAGTTTGACAAATTACTCATTAATACCCAGCGGGAAATATAGCAGTCACTGGTATGGTCACGTGACTAGAACTTTGTGTGCATAAACCTGTCCTAGTTTCGGTTCTGTTATATGAAAAAGGCTGGTACTTTTAACATGGGCTTGTCATAGGAGATGACGATTTCCACCTTTTAAGCGAATTGAGATATATCGGAGAACTTGTCGAATATAACATATCACCGAACTGGTTTAAGGGAATCCACAACAGAACGAGTTGAAAGTATCTAGTATGCAACTAGTCTCATGTTAGGCATTATTTGATATGTAGGAGGACTAGTTCGAAATTAAATATTACGTTACTGGTTTAAGCGTACAAATCACAGTACTCAAGAAAACTATTTAGTAAAACACTAGTTAAATATTAATCGCAATGCTTTATGTTACGGACTTGTACAAAATTAATAATTTCGTGACATATCATTAAACTGCGATAAGCGAACAAGTTACAGGACAAAGTAAAAGTAATTGGCATATCACCTACTACTTTTTATTCCGCATGTGCCATATTATGTACGGGTTACAAAAAGAATATGGACGGATCTAATCACTGAACTTTTCTAAAAAATTATGTCACATTACCTGTTTTTATAATATTGCGCAAAAAAATAATTTTTTATTAAATAACAGAAACATGAATTGTTCAAATGCTGTTTTTGAGCCGAACTCTTTGGTCGGACTCAATAATTTTATAATTTTGCAGACTCCACCCTATGGGAAATTAAGACGAAGTGGAACCAATAACTTTATATGGAACGGGCCTGTCAATTTAACAAGGCACTGTCATGGAAGGGGAAAATTTATACAATGTAACATGTCACAGACCTAACCTGGGATATGTCCCCGAACGTTGCCTTTTAGAATAGTTTTGTGACATGCACTTTTGTCACACATGCAATTATGATATGTGATAATTTCTACAGTTCTTTTTGAATCATTTTATTATTAGGTCCGATGTGTAACAGTCAATGGATTGGTTGTTTCTGCACCGATTGCCATTTTTTATACACACCTAATTATTTTGCACCAGTTCAGAGTTACTTCACAATTTCTACTGTTACAGCGCTAGTTACTTTGGTCCGCTTTAGTGCTATGTTAGTTTTTTCGAGTTACATGATAAATCATGAATAAACCAGCCAAAGTTTTGCCACCATTTAAATAACCACGTGGTTGGATATTGTGCTGAAATTGCCACTCTTTGATACACGACGTGTCTCCTTTTCACGTATCACAGATTTGTCACATCGGATGAATCAACCCTTGATTTCCCGTAGGGTATGTAAACTAAAATAGAAAATTTATGTATGTAAATTGTAAAACAAATCACTAGATAAAAAAACACAAAAAATATGTTTCATAAATAAACTGATAATTTTTCCTTTAATATCTTTTAATGTTCTTACATTTTAATAGGGAAATTGCAATAAATAAAATTTCACAGACATTTAACAAAAAATTGGCATTAAATAACATGAACCAACAAACATTTTGTGGTTCATTTAACATTTATGAAAGTGTTCATAACAACCACCAGAGTAATGCTAGAAACCACAACATACCTTAATGGTCAACGCAAGTTGACACACACAAACACATTTTGCTATATCAATTTTCAATCGACCATTAATTTTATCCAACTGCTAGAGTATGTGTACCTGAATTTTGCCATGACATATCCAACAAAGCAACGTAATTTATTTCTGGGTCAATCTAAAGCATATGTTTTGAATAAAGACTTATTTATGTTGTTACCATCGGAGAGATCCAACCATCCATGAGGGAATTTTGAAAACATTATTTTTCAAATACGAGGGCGGTCGGAAATGACCTGACCTGACCTGATGTATAGATGGCGGCTGTAGTTTGATAAAAATTACTCCAGTAAAAAGTGGTAACCTTATAAAACATATGTTTTAAGTTTCAATGCGCTACGTTGTTTAATATTTTTTTTTGCGGCCATCAAAAATAAACGACCTCGGTGAATTTGTAAACATGGTAAAAAATGGTTACCGTTATGTAATTTAATACTTTAATTTGAAAGGTCTCCGTTCAACCAATATTAAAGTCGAGCTAGGTTCTACTCTGGGGAAGTCTGATTCTTTCGTTTACCAAAAATAAAATATTGGGTGGCAGAATTTAAACGAGGCCGTACTAGCTGTCAAGACGACGGTTGAAATTGCGTGAGCTTACTAAATAATAGACACTTCAAAAAGTGCTATATGTCTCATATTGAGCAAAAATTTTTTGAGATGAGAAAGCTGTGCGCAATTTTGGTGCTGCGTTTGCTCACAATAGAACAAAAACAGCGTCGTGAAGATGTTGTGTAGATGATGCCCAAAATCAATGAATTAAAGTTGGAATTGCTTCATTACGTACCTTTTTCGCCAGATTTAGCTCCCTGGAGTCTGCGGTTGAAGGCTACTTTAAGGAGCTAGACAGTTCTTGCTATAAACTTAGTATCGAAGCTATTGAATATCGCTGAGAAAGTGTATCGAGCTAACAGGAGATTATGTTGAAATATAAAAACAAATTTTCCCAAATTTGTTGTGTTTTCTTTGTTAGGTCGGCTAATTTTAGGATCGCCCTCGTAGTTAATAGCCTGGTCTGTCTCCCCTACGTAAACTAACATTAAATCCTGTCAATAGCAATAAAAAATATGATTTGCAAATTTGAACCAGAGTTTAGTATAATTTTTGAAATACTTGTGGTATACTTGAGGGATTTAAAAAAAAAAAAATAAACTCTGGGTGGTATGAGATTTTAATTACCCGAGTAAAAAAAGTTATATAAAATGTTATGCTATTTAATACAAACATATCTCGGTATATATTGCTTTGTATGGCACAATATATAAAAAGATATATATTTGTTTTTCGAACAAATTTTATATTGCCCCATATCTAAATGTATCTGTTTAGTTATGTTACCATATGTAATCAGATCTGGCCCAAGGGACTTCAATTGTAAGATCAAATCTAAGCCAGGACAATATAAAATTTTAAATTCTATTTTTATTCGAAATCAATTACAAATCATTTTTAATTGGAAAATGTTGTTTAAAAATATCGTAGGGAAAACTATTTAAAAAAACTTGTGTGTAGTGCTGCGTTATTTCTTTGGTTTTTGTGAGAAAAATAGTTTCCATATATGGTAAACTATAATTTATTAAAAAACAAGCGGAAATATCCATTTTCCTAATATCTATAAACATTTTATAATAACTTCATTAATTCAAATAAGAAATTCAGAACTCCGAAGCCGAATACTCAGTAAAAGAGCAAATTGAAA